>OY728136.1:742805587-744055587 GCA_963277665.1 Viscum album | reverse complement strand
ATATAATTATCCCTATGGTTCTTACTAAAGTGGTATAGTCCTAATATCTAAAAAAACTAGACCTTACTATGATACTAAATAAAGAAACCCTATCCTTTCACACATATTATTTTATGATTTTAAGCATAATTAACAATCAAATTACAATCCAAGGATCATAAAGTATAGTGTATTTGGATGATTAGGTACATAAAACTAAAAAATGGAAATAGAATAAAATATATTTATTTTAATGATACTTAAACAGCTCCTATATTCCATTGATCTACTATATGTTCATAGCATGACCTGCGTAATATATAAACAAAATGGATGAGCTAAAAATCCTAATAAGGTTATAAACATAGGAATAAAGAAAAGCACATGGGTTAGAAGGCATAACATAATGACATAAAAAAGTATGGATCATGAATAAACATATGGAATAATAACATATAGAGCATGTGAACATGTGATAATAGCACCATAGGAATTTTTAAACAACACACAATATGAAATAATCATAATTCAAGGCTAACTTCTAAGACCATTTAACATTATAGACAAAGTATCATAAATGGATCAGGTTCACTCCCTATCCCAACATGACGTCTCATGAGACTAAACATTACCCAATGCATTGGAGTAATATTTAGGTTCACCCATTATAAAATGTTTATTTATATGTGTGCCACAAGAATAATCAAACATGATTTATAAACATAAGGGTTACCCAAGGAAATCATTGGGTATCGTAAACATGTCATAAGGCATAACCAAAGGGCGTATCATAAAAGAGTTTGTGAAAGAATGGATTTAAATAATAAATGGACATTAATAATTTAAAATAGTCATATATAATGATAAATAATGTCCAAATGATGTGAAAATATTAAAAATTGTTTAGGAAACTTTATAAATTAACCACTTTAGTGTGGTTTAAGAGAAAACATTAAAGATTCATTAAAACAAAAAAGTCATAATATTTTATATAAAACTAGAAATGAACAAATATTTTATTTCATGATAATGTGAGTGATTTTAGAAAAATAATGGTGGATTAAAATATATTAAATAAGTTATTCGAAAATGAGTAATAATTTTAGAGGTTCCCTTTAATTAATCTTGGTTATTAAGATGAAATGGGGAGGTAACCTTATAAAACATGTATTTCCCCCATAAAAGAAAGAAGAATGGGAATATAAACATATTTTTGTAACCTAAATACATAACTTATGAGGATTACATAAGAATAATTAATAATTATATTCATATAAAGAGAAATAAATCGTAACCCAAAGGAAAAAAATGGAGGTTTGGAAAGAATCTCTTACCTTATGTCAAAAAAGTGTTCTACACTTGATATTAATGTCCTAGATAATAAAATTAAATCCATTAAATAATTAATTCAGAACATATTATACATTTATTTGACTTAGTTTAATTTTATTACATTCATTTATGGTCTTTTTGATGATTTATAAGATACAATTTCATCATTCAGGAGTATTTTTTTCCTTGGTTTTCAGGATTGGTTCATTTGAATAAATGTATGAAAGATCATGTAAAATGGGAAAAGATATATATAATTGAAGTTATATGGTATTAATTAACATCCATAAGATTAAATGTTTATATAATTCATTTGGTTATTTGGGGTGAGGATGAATCATTAGATAATACATTAATGATAATAATTTAGATTATTTTAGCGGTTTTTTGATCATGACAAACTAGTTTTGTTTCATTATAAATTATTGTGTATAAAAGTTATTTTCAAAACATAAAAAGGGTTATAACATACATTTTAAAATGTTTACCAACCATTTTAATGGTTTAATGTCCAGTCTTGAAGGAGGTAAAGTAAAATGAAAACTCTTCATCCTTAAAGGTGATAAATCAACACCTCGCAAATGATATATTCATTTTTAGAATAAAAGGATGAGGAGAAGAGACTTGATGGTGAATTTTCTATTAACATAATAACATTACAATATATATAAGAAAATAGAGTTATTATGCACGTTTGGATAGAGGAGGTGAGGATATTATAAGAAAATAAAGAAATCGAAAGAGGGTTTTAAAGATTAAGAGGTGTGAGGAGAAGATGTGGTGAGGGGTGGTATTTATATTATAGGAGAGAGGTGTTTTTCTATTATTTTATTCATTTTTTTATTATTTTAGATCAAGACTATGAATAGTGTGTATTATTGTGACTAATTATAGTAACTAATGAATGAGAGTTCGAACCAATAGTGCTTACATCATCCAAACACCATTCATGACTCAATAATTCATGTATTTAGCTTATACCATAAATTACCATATTTCACTATTCAAAAAAATTCAACTATTTTAGAAAAATCCCAAAAATTCACTCTAATAAATTTTTAACATGAATAATTTAAAAATTAACTCTATTTTATGAAAATAATTTTCTAAATATGATAATTCTAATTTTTAAATAAAATCATTATTTTTCCAAAAAATACCAATTTTAAAATTGTAACTGATTTTATAACACTTTGAAAAAATAATTAAGGTCTCATAAAAATATATTATAATCATAAGTAAACAAAATATTAATTTATGAATATATTTTATGAAAATAAATTTTCTTTTAAATAATTATATTAATTATAAAATTTTAATTAAACATTTATGTTTCACAAAAATACTAGAACTTAATTTATCATTTTCAAAAAATTATTTACTTATACTATGATATAATTATATCATATTTTTATTTATAAGATACATAAATTTTATTTATACTTACATGTGTGAGGTAACTATGATATTTGTCATTTTACTATTCATAAGGGTTATATTACTATTCTAAAGGTCTAGTTATTATTCCATTTGTATAGGTTCCTTAATTTCTATAAATACATATTATTTCATTAATTCTTTATTTATAAAGTTTTAAATTTTTTATCTATGTGATTTTATGTGATTTATACTATATGAAATAATTATAAGAAGTGAAATTTTCATTGGTAGAATTATGGGTCATTACAATTAGCTTATATTTTATTTTCATAAGCCTCTCATCTTTTAGTCTTTATTATAGAATTTATATTGTGAATTTATTATACTTGTTCAGTGTTATATTGTATTAATTCTGGCATGTTTTATCAGTTATGTGGTATTTTCTTTGAATTTTCTGTCATAATTCCTTCATGTCATCTATGAGTGATCATGTGGAGCGCCTATGTGTGTTGCATGATCACTCTGATTGTTCAATGGTATCTTACTTAATAGAAAACTTCTGAGTTACGAGATCATTCACTCTGAGAAATCTGCTATGGTGCTTGGGTGCGCTGGTGAATTTAGATGCAAAAATTCCAACCTCTTATTTGAAGTTGGGTGGGGGATTTATAGGCCTTTATGCCCCTATTTTTACTACTTTTCATGCCATGTATCGTTTGAATCTAGGTTGGAGCTTATAGAGGGAATCAGTGTCATGTGTCTTCATGATTCCTTATCGTGGGTCACCCTAGGGGTGTCAGATGATTTCTAGTTATAGTGATTCCATCCCATCTATTCTTCCTTTATTGGATTATTTCCAATTAATGGGGACTTGTTGAATCATGTGAGAATTATAAAGGACTTCCATATTATCATATCGACATGTCCAAGGTCCTTCGTGTGATTAGGGTGCCTGCTAAGAGTCATTTGCATGACACTTAAAGCCTTATTATGGATATTTTGCGAGGAAAAGATATCTTGTTGAGGTGATTCTGTGAAACCAAATTTTCTTTTCAAGGGGTATTTCAAAAACCATGCTTCATAGATCCTTATCATGTCGCGTGATTTTTACGACTGAAAAAAGCTCCTACATCCTCCCCCTTTTTATTTCCCTTACTTATTTTACAAAGGTTGGGAATCATGTGAGATTTCATGAGTATTGCTAAAGAAAATTACTCTACCTCTTAGTGATGCATCGCATGACCAATAAAGGGTATATTGAGATGCAGGAGCATTTCATGGAAAATTACATCCATTTTTTTAGGAAGAAAAAGAGGGGCGTGAGGTCACCTAGACTTACCCAAGGCATCATCGCATGATGAGGATGATATGTAGGCAGGTTTTCACAAGATGAGGTGGACATGTAACTGGGGTCTCGGGGTGTCTTGGAGATCATCAGTGGCATGTCGCATGATGTTTTCGACCATGAGAGGCTCCTTCATCCTCCCCATTTTTATTTCCTTTGTTTTTTACAAAGGTTCATGGTATCATGAGTTTTATTGAATGTTTTCAAGGACATTAATTCTCCCCATCAGTTATGTGTCACATGGATTTTATGATTTCAAGAAGCTCCCACCTTTTGGATATTGTTCTCCTATTTTTGAAGAATTTTTGGAGTGTTTGTCAGAAATTCACTGCTTTAGAATCTACATGTCCTGAGGGATCTTATTTGGTTATTGTTGTGTGACTATTCATTGTCAAGGGTGCCTTCGCAAGAGTAGAAGGACTTCTCAAAAGGGGGTCTAGGGTATCTGCTACAGTTCATGCACTATGAATTTCTATCTTCATGACCTTATACTAGTCATGTGATTGTGTGTCTCTTGGGGTTTCACACGATCTGTGAGATCATGGACACCTTCTTCTTCCTTTTCTTTTGAGGGGAAAATAACACCCATATCCAGGTATTTCTTCCTTTATTAATTTGATGATTCTCATTTAGAGGTTGTCAGCAAGGATGAGGTAGGGGTGATGGAAAACAAAATTCACTACCCGGCCCAGGGATCTATCTAGAACCATACCCAAGGTCAGGAACCTTGTTACCATGGGAATGTTTTCTTTAGATATTTCTAATGATGCCCCTTATTAATTCATTCATCAATGGGACCCCATTTTCCATGGGTATATATTCTCAAGAGGACATGATAGTGTTCCTAGTGATTTGATCATACATATCTAGAAGTTTTGGGGGATTCCTTGGACTAATGATTCATAGTGGGGGACACTTAGGACTTATAACTTCACAAAAAAGGGTTGATAAATAATTACATTTGGAAATTTGATGTATGGGACATGTTAGGGTAAATGCTACACCTTAGGAAGGTAATGGGAGTGGGAAAGAGGAACACCCCAAGATTCCTTGTTTCAAATAGTATTTTTCTATGTGGTATGGGTTTCCCTCCATGTAGAGTTTTTCTACATGGGTATGGCTTTTTTATACATAGAACTTTTCTATGTGGGTGCAGGTTCCCTCCACGTAGCACTTTTCTACGTAGGTCTGAGTTTCCTCCATATATTACTTTTCTATATGGGAAGAGGGATCACAAGGAGACCATCTACTTATGCTTCTTGAAATGGCATCCGAAAAGAGTTTTTGTTTTGTGGATGTTCAGGTGAATTTCCTTTATACCTTATTATTATATAATAAAATTACCTACAAGGAATCGACTCCTCTCACCCCTTTCCTAAATTTTCCAACCGTCACCTCCTCAGATCCCCCTTGAGGATTTTATAGAGGATTGGTGGTAACCAACTACCACAGTAGCTAGGTGCTCATGTTGAGGATTTCATTTGCAGGGGATAGAAAACACCGTATGTGCCTGCAAATGACTTTTTTATTTACGGGTAAGGGAAAACATCTTCTACACCCACAAATGAATTTTTTCATTTATAGGGGATAGAAAACACCTATAATCGAAAATGAATTTTTCATTTTCAAGATGCCATTCGGAGCGGTGGGAAGCGATGTAGAGTAGCGGTCTACATAGTGGGATTTCTCTGCAGAACCGATCCCTCCTTTGTGACTTTGTATCCTTAAAAAAATTCAAATTTTCTTTTAGAAGTATTTTTCCTTTACCAAATTCATCAAATCCTTTCCCCTTGTATGTGAAGTTTTTAGGAACCAACAAATGTAACACATCAGAATAGGCTCTGATCAGGATGAAAATGAGGTTATTTTGATTGAGAATTTAGTCCCATTTAGATTGATTTTACGGTATGCATGCAGACCCATAATAGGGCCCATACCTATAAAAAGGGGGCCAGAATCATTTTTCATTTATTAATATTCTTTTCAAACAGATGATGTGTGAACCAAATCTTGCTTGTTTTCCCGTGTAGCATCCTCATTTACAGAAAAATTTTCCATATTCTCAAATATCATCTCCCATTAATTGGTATTTCCTCAAAATACATATGATGCATTATGGATCAATGATTCTCACATGGAAACATGGTCTTCTGCATGGTAGGGTTGATGCTTCATAGACCAAGCACTTCATAGACTGAGTAGAATATAATTTTTAATATACATTTTCATGTCTCAATGAATCTCGTATGTTTTTGTTGATATTTCCATAGGGATAAAATGGATCTTATCAAACAAAATCTGGATTCCATTTCCATGAACATGATTAAGATAAGAGCTTACATTATTGAAAATATTGAATATGATCTTCAACATCACATCATTCCTTTGGGTGATATTCTGAAGAATCTTATTTCTCCATAGCTTCTTAATTTCCCATTGTCCAAAAAAATATTGTTATACAACTTTGGACTTTGAAATGATGCTCCCACTCTATTATCTAATCATAATTATCCAACAGTTTGGTTTGAGGTGTCTTCAATTCTTGTTCAAGTGAAAATTTCCACCATGGGACAAATTATTTCTGAACTGAGTCAAGAAGAGGTTTTCATTCTAAATGTATCCTCGTAGACACAAAGTAACCAGCATAATCATGAAACATCCTTATAGTCCATCATTCAGGATTATCCATCCATTTTTAACATTTCACAAGGTGATCCCAATGGAGGATGGAGTTCCAAGTGTAATTTTTGATCCAGAAGAATCTTTTCTGATGAATGGGTTTGGGCATTCTAGGTGTTTCAGAATTGTATAGAATTCCCTAATTGATTGGAGGTCATCGGACTGTATCAGGTAGTATGGATTCCTTAGTTTGAGGTATATTATCCAACTGAGGTCTTACCTAAATTGTTTAGTTTTTTGTGTTCGAGCAGAAACACCTTTCATTTAACACATGTTAAATCCAGGATCAGCCTATGGGATATCTACCAATTATGAGGAATTCCCATTCTTAGCATCATGTATGATGAATGTATTCCTAAAGATAACACCTTGTAAGATATTGAACATATTTATACATTATAAATAGATTTATTGATTGTGAAAGAGAATAAATTGGTGCATCCTCTTTACACCCATTCACTCATTCCATTCAATGATTGGATAAATATATTCTTTCAAGAGAGTGATCTGAGGCCAAAAATTTGGTGCACCAGGACCCATCCAACTCAAAATTATCAAGGTGTCTCAAGTTCATATTTTTCCAATCTTTAGTAAGGACAACATACTACATGGGGTTACCATATCCATCTCAGCATATCTTCAAAATTTGGGTTCAAAGGATTCTTCTCCATTTTCTTGATTGGATGGCTCTCCCCATCTCATGATGCCTATACTAGTGTCAAGTTCTTCACCTTAATGATGGTATCCATATTAGTGAAGGGACAACCCATCAACCTATTTGTACCCAATATCACTCACATTTATGAGTTTTTGGTCCATATACAAGAAGTTAGATCCCCCTGTCATCTTTTTGGGTTGTTTCAGTTTTTACATAGCTCGGTGGAAGAACACTTATGATGCTGTGAATATTAGTATGCCATAGAAATCCATCATTACACCGTTTTCCATGAACTACTCAACATTTTTTCCATTCTCCCAATATCCCTAGTCATAAATAGTGTTCTTGAGTTATTAAATGATGTATCTCAATTTAATTTCACTAATTATCCATCACCCTATGGAGCAGTGGTAGATTATGATAGAGGTTCTCTAGAAGAATTCTCCTACATCATATCATTGAGAGATTGGATTCAGACCACTTATGTTGATGGGGTAACCATTTTAGAACCTTATTCTCCCTATAGGTTTTCAAAACAATTTTTATTCCTACAATAGGTTGCATCTTTACCCCTTACTAAGATTAAAAAAGAATCAA
Organism: Viscum album; assembly: GCA_963277665.1. Classification (NCBI taxonomy): domain Eukaryota; kingdom Viridiplantae; phylum Streptophyta; class Magnoliopsida; order Santalales; family Viscaceae; genus Viscum; species Viscum album. The sequence goes on along the minus strand of OY728136.1, from coordinate 744,047,617 downwards.
ACCCATTCATCCTATAACAACTATAGCTGGTAATGATGCATAAAGATTCTAGCATGGAAATTTCTTTACAACCCATGAAATATCCTAATAACTTTTCATGTTATTATGCCAAAATTTTGGTTGAATACTATCCTGATGGTGTGTTGGGGAAGCTAGTATGATTAGTGCATAAACCACTAGATTCCCCTAGTTATTTTCTCATCATGATATCTCTACAAGATTCTATAGAAGAAATATTTTTTTATTTACATTATTTGCATTATGATGGATTTTTTTCTTAAATTTATTCTCTTGTATGGAGTGTTTTAGACCCCACACTACTAACTAGCACCATTGATAACCCTACTGACCCTAGTCCTAGGGGAACAATATTGGAAATTCCGCCGATTGATTCCTAAATTTTCAACTTCGTTCCAGAGATTAAACAAGAGGTAGATATGGAGAAAATTCCCACTTTGGTGTCACAATTTGTAATGATCTTGTCTATCACAAATGTGATCCTAGATTATATACCCATAGCAACAAGTTAATAGGGTCAGCATCCTAGTGCTCTTATTGAAAATCAAGTTGTGCAAAAATGAGCTTGGCACCAAATTTATGCTATCAATATGGATTCTCATTTGGAAACAATTATTGATAATATGGAAAACCCTTATCAACTTTTCCTTGTATTGGGTATAGTTGGGTTCTGTTACCAGCACCTAAATGACCTTATTCCCCAAGTTCTCATTGCTTGAGAAGATTTTTCCACTTTTCAATGTGACCTTATCCAGTTTAATATTTCTAATCATCATGAATAAGCATTAAAGGATACTACTACTAAACTAAATCACTTAGTTGCTTAAGAAGAATGATTTTATGATCATATGGTTGCATAGATTGTGGATATGTGAGAATATGAGGCTCGTGTAGCTTGGATAAAGGCTCATCTTTCATTAACAAATACGAGACTCGATGTCATCAAACAAAAATTTCAAGAGCTAAGGGACATTATTAAACAAAATCATCTATTAGATGAATCTGAATCTAGATACAGAACCAATCTAGAGAAGGCCCTTGACAACTCATGTCAACCATTAACCAATCTACTGAATAAATTAGGTCATGTTTCACTGTATTCATTTCAATTATTTTTCATTTACCAAAGAAATCAAGGAGATACTCTAGGATGTAGATTCACCTACAAAAATATTTCAATAAAGGGAAATTTTATGGTTCTAAGTTATTTATCTCTTAATTCCATGTTTACTTTTCATTATTAATAGTAAAACATGGCTTTACTTATTTACTTGTTATAATTTCCACATATTATCATATTTAAATTTCAATAATGGTAACAGGAGAATGCCTTAAAATTATTAAATTAGTGTCTTTCAAGTCGAACTAATGAAACTAGTGTTTTATGTCTAAAATATTTTACTATGACTTGTAGATTTATGACCCAAGCTGGTCTTACTAGACAAGAATGTTCCAAAATTTCTTTTATACTCAAACACGAGGATTTTGAGTTACAATTTTTTTTATTTCTAAATCTATATCATGATGAAAGACAAGTATGAAAGTAATGACTTCAGAGCATGTTTTAAAGTAAATTTATAGTATAATTTCACTGTTACATATAAAGATAGAATTGGTCTATCATAATAATGAATTTTCCTTTGATTGAAAGGACTTTTGAGGGTGTATTATGTAAATCCAAACTAGGGAATATTATGTATAGTGAAATAATGTTGTTCACAAGAATCTAACATTCTATTATCAAATACTAAGGAAAGATTATGAAGATTCTAATTTATCAAGACTGGTAAGGGTGTATTTTCAATGGAATGTGTCTAATAATTTAGAGAGAATCTTTATTAGCACTGTCTATGAATGGGAAAATGCTCATACATTAATTTGTCTTGTGTAAAGGAGGGTTAAAGCATAGTGTTGTTTAATGTCATGTGACTAGGACATGGAATATGTATTTTAACATATTAAGAAAATTATGTTTAAGGGATATGATATATGGTCACTTATCATTGACCGAAAGATTAATGATTTTCCTTTTTCATGGTAATTTATCTAAGAATGTTCCATTATATTCAATAATGAAGGGTAAAGGTAGTAATATAAAATCTTGGGGATTATAAATATAAGGAGTGACATGGGATGAAAACATCATTGGGGATTATAGATATTGAAGAGGTCTCTCTTGAGGATGAATTTTTCTTTGGTTGATAGGATTTTTTGTGGGTGATTTATGAAAATACAACTAGGGAATATCAATGCATAGTCAAAAAAAGTCTTCCTCAGGAATCTTTCATTATATTACCAATGGACATAGAAAGATAATGGAGATTTAGACTTTCCTAGGCATAGAGTTTGGTTTTCAAAAGAAAATTTCATGAATATGGAAGGATCATTTCATATCAAAATTAAACAAGAATGGGTAAAAAAAATCCTCAAATAGGTATGACACATATATAGGAAAGGGGTCCATTTTTTGGTTAAATAAGGGCTCACTAGCGAGGTGAGAACACATAATGGACCCTCTTATGTGGATCAAGATCATGCATAGAAGAGTGGAGTATTTTTATATTTTAGTTAGACCCATAATTGAAGCTTCATACATCACTACATATCCTATAATAATAGGAATAAATCCAGACATAGTTCTTAGATTTACATCTTACAAGAGATGTTAATTGTGTAGTTTAACATCATGTGGTAACGATGTTTGGTATTTCTTTTAAGGTCATTCTACTAGGAACATGGTAACCCTGGCATGGATTGACATGCCTTGATCATGTAGTAAATCCCTTACCAAAATTAATAATCCCATGTGAGTTATGCTCAGTGTGGGAAATAAGAAATGTCAAAGGTTTATTTCACCACACAAAGGTGATTAAAAGGAAGGAAAGGAGAAATTTTATTTTGTGGTGGCTAGACTAGGATTCAGGATCTGTTTGTCACTACATATATCATAGAGGTGAGAATCAAGCCATACGTTGTTATAGGATGTTAATGTTGAGTAAAAGGGATGTGAACCATGTAGTTTTATCATCACGTGGTAAGGATGAAGGTTACCTGGAAGAAAAAAGATTCCATGACTTCCTATAAATTATATTTAGGAATTTGGAGAATTTCCTTATGATAGGTATCTCGTGTTTATGACATGAGGATTCCTGATCTAGTTTCCTAGGGAATCGTATGTTTGGTACACATAGTAAGAAAAAATTTTAATTCAATGTGTGGAATATATTGTCATACAGTGTAAAATCATGTGACAAGGATGACATGATGTCTTGCAGTTTTGGGTAATATGACTAGGACCATATGTCATGGAAACAATGAGTGATATAAAAACTTATTAGGCTAAGATGTTTAGACATGCCTCAAATGTGAAGAGGGAAATCATAAAACATGATATCGAGGGTTCTTGGATCAGGAGAAATGAAATGTGACAAGTACGCATGGAGTGAACATGATCAAACAAAGGTGAAAACTAGGTCATATTATGCATAGTTAAAAAAAGGTGTCCTTAGGAATCTGATATCTGATTATCGATGGCCAATGGAAGTTTATGTAGATCCAAAGTTTCCTAGGACAAGAAGTGTGGTATGTGTAAGGAATGTTCTTGAGCACACATGAAGCATTCATATTGGAATTTTTCATGGATTGAAAATTTCCCTGCATAGATCTAACTCATGTGTAGGGAAGGGGATGTTTTTGTTTGTAAACTATAGTTGGGTCAGGATAAAGGGTTCATGCATCAATACATATCTTATGTGTACAAAAATCAAGCTACATGTAGTTCTGAAATATGGAATGATAGAAGACTGATGATGAAAATAGGGATTCCCTATTGGGAAATGACATTGAGGGATATCATGGCTATCGTGAGGCATCCCATATTTACGGTATGAGGTAAGGATATTGTTTATCATTGTGTGTTGAGGAAATTTTTATTTATTCCTATCATTCTTTTTCACATAAGACATCCTAGGTTTTCCATGGGGTAATTCTATAATCTATCATTGTATATATTTGACCATGATGGGGTACGAATTTATTAAAGCTTCTTGTGTGTATAATTAGTGATGAACTGATGTGAAGGGAGGTACAAGGGGATCCTTTAACACATAAACTCTTAAGATGTATTTTATAAGGGAAACTATCACAATGATGAAGGTGAAGGACTTTGTGACAAGTTGATGATGGGGATAGACCCAGGATAAGGGACCTGAGCATCGTTATGTATCTGGTGTGGACAAGAATCAATCAATACATAGTTATGAAGCCTAGAATGGTAGAAGATTAATTATAGGGGTGATGTACCCTCTTTTGAGGACATTATAAACTTATATTTGTGACACTAGGTGTCTTATTTTTATTACATAGGGAATGGATATCATTTAACATCTTGTGCTAAGGATATTTACCATATAGTTTAATGTCATGCGATTAGTATGATTTAGTGTGACTTTTAAGGTCATGAATCCAGGACCAAAAAGATAGATAGTTTAATATCATGAAGAAAGGATGAAGGAAACAATGTATTTTAACATCATATGGTAAGGAAAAATAGTGTTGTGCAGTTTAATGTTTTACTACTAAGACCTATCTCATTCAGTTTAACATCATGAGGTCAGGGCAAAGGAAATCATTTAGTTTAATGTCATATGGTAAGGAACAACAATGTTGTGTATTTTAATGTCTTTCTTATAGGACCTATCCCATTCATTTTAATGTTGTGATGTCTGGATAAGTGAAACCATGTAGTTTAATTTCATATGGTAAATATGAATAATATTGTGAATTTTAATGTCTTTCTTCTAGGACCTGTCCTATCCCGTTTAACATTGTGAGGTCAAGATGAGTGTCATGTGATTACAAAAAATATTTCTTCATTAACCTCATGTTAGTGGTGCCTATGGTTATATGTACATACATAAAGATAAAATAATAGTCTTTATTCTAGTATATTGTGGGTATGGCATAAGGTCCCTCCCACTTTGGTTCCAACTTTGGAGGTTTATTTCTAGGTATCATCGGATCCCTGAGGACCAATAACATATCTCCCTTAAGGAATGGTCGAAGGTTAACTTTTTTTAAAAAAATCTCAAGAAATATAGTTTTGGTGTACTTCCAAATGATACAAGGTGTGTAGTATCTTCTCATACAGTCACTCCAATTCATCTAGCCGCTTTTGGGACTGCTTGTTTGTAGATAGCTGCTTGCATATGGAAACACGAAGTGATGGAAATTGAAAATTGATGTCCATGACTACCTCTATCCCATATACCAATGAGTATGGGGTCTCCTAGGTGGTGGTTTGGGTTATAGTCTTACAAGACCACAAGTCATGCAAGAGAATTTACATCCAATACATTTTATTCTTATCTAACATATTTTGGAGTATATTGGATAAGGTTTTGTTAAAGGCCTCAATATTTCCATTTTTCACTATGTGTTAGTGAGATAAATGGTTGGACTTGATGTTAAAATCCTAATACAACCTTCCCAAATCATCGGATCAAAATTTGGTTCCATTTTATATCAATATCATATGAGGGATTCCAAACCTAGTGATGATATTGTCTCTCACGAAGCTGAAAATATTCCTTAACTCGACTTCTTTAAGGGGAACTTATTTGGCCCAATTGGAGAAGAAGTTAATTGTAATGATAATGTACTTGAAATTCTTGGTTGAGGTAGGAGTATATAGTCCCACAACATCCATTCCCCTTATATGAAAATAACATGAGTACTTGGGTGTCTATAATAACTCTGAGGGTTGGTAAATGGAGTTGGCATGAACATAGAAGGAATGGAAATTTTTTTGAATCTCATGCAATCCTATGTCATTGTGGGTCAAAATTATCCAAGCCTTCAAATTTTATGAGAAATATTGAAACCTAGCTATTGGGAACCATAGGTTCCAATGTTCACTTCTTTTATGAAAACAGCGATTTATTCCCCATAAATGCACCTAAGGAGGACTCAGTAAAGGCCCCACTTATAGAGGACCTTTTGATGAGTAGTGTCATCATAAAGAAAAAAGTTAATGATGCACCATATGATTTAATATTTACCATCTCTATCCAATGGGAGTGATCCATTTTAAAGTTAGTCTATAATGGGTGTCATCCAACTAGTGGACAGACCGTCTAGTTTGGGGATAGGATTGATCTCATTGATTTCCTCCATGATGAACCAAACAAAAGGTGATACCATTTAGTGGTGTTCAATGAAAATAACTGTTTCATCCTATTTTAGATCTTCCAAAGTTGTAGCGGTAGTTTCTAGGGAATCTACTTCGTCATTTTTTGAGTGTGCGATGTGAAACAATGTCAAATCAGGGGTGAATTCTTCCATAAATCCTTGGGAATAGTAAAGTATGGGGATTAAATCTTCTATTCTGATAGCATAATCACCATTAACCAACTTGATGGACAATTCTGAATCATTCTTTATCTTCAAATGATCTACTGGTACTTGAAGTTCCAACTATAGCCCTATAGTGAGGGCCTGATATTCTTCTTTATTATTCATGCATCCTTCTGACAATAGGAATTATTAGGGTAGGACTTCCTTTTCTAGGGAAATGAGAATGCCTCCAAACCCCACTTTTTTGAGATTGGGGTCTTCCATCCTCTTCCCTTTTTGGCTTCTGGATGCTCCATCAAAATACATTTCCTGTATATGGGGGCCCTCTTGAATAGATAATATCTCTTAATTGGGTATTTTAGTATCCGGTGAATTCATTTATGCCAAGGGATTCTCTATAAGGAATTGTGCCAATGTCTATCCTTTTACTACTTTATAAGGCACAAAATGAATATCAAACTTTCTCAAGATCACTGCCCATCATGAAAGACACCCAGTCAATATAGGATGGCTAAGAATTTATTTGAGTGGGTTTCTATGAGATACCAAATAGACTTCATGATACAGCAAGTAATGCCTCAATTTTTTGATTTTGAAGAGTACCTCCAGAAATATCATTTTGATATCTTAATAGTGAGTCTCAGTATCAATCATGGTTCATCTTAGGTAATAAAGTCTATTTTCTATGATGGTATCATTTTTATACAAGGAAGGAACCCAGTGAATGCTGATAGGAGGCATCAACACTGGTGAACTCAATAGATATTTCTTGATACTATTGAATGATTCCTAATAGTCATTGGTCCATGAATATAAAATACCCATTTCCATCAACCTAGTGAAGGGAAAAAACTTTACTATAAGGTTTTCTATGAAGTTATGAATATAAGAAATTTGTCCCTACATTCCTATAAACTCTTTAAGGTTTTGAGGAGGTGACATGCTAAGGATACTTTGTCTTCTAAGGGTCAACATCAATACCGTGATGGCATATGAAAAATATAATAAATTTACCTGAGGTAATGTCGAAATCACATTTCAATGGGTTTATTTTCTGGATGTGTTTTCATAGTTTGTTAAAGATGGTTTCAAGATTGGCCAGGTGGTCAGAAAACTGTCACGATTTAACCACCAGATCATCAACGTAGCATTCAACCAACTACCCTAATAAGGTTTTGAGGATGTGATGCATGGAATTTTGGTATGTAGAACTGACATTATTCAATCAAAATAGAATTTCCTGATAACAAAATTCATCCCTAAGGGTCCCTAAAGTTAGTGGATTCTTTATCTTTATGGGCTATATATTATTATATCCTAAATAGTAATCCATGAAGGAGAGGTCTTGATATCTTTCTATTTCATAAATCATTACCTTCGTGATCGGTACTAGGAAATCATTCTTCAAATAGTGCTAGTTTAGATCTATGAAATCGATGTAGACTCAAATTTTCCCATTCTTCTTATTGATAGAGACTATATTGGCCAACCAATTTGGATATTGGACGTCCTGAATGAAGTTAGTCCAGATGATCTTGTTAAATTTAGATTCAATTTTGGAAACATGATTTGGATGTGTCTTTTTTTCTGCCTTCTTATAGCCCCAGTGATTTTATAGAAAGCCCAGGTGGTGAGTGGTCACCTCAGGGTTGAGGCTTGGTATTTCTATGTAGTTCCAGGTGAACACATCCTGATGTTTCTTCAAAAAGGAGGTATATACCAATTTCTCTTTAGAAGATGTGGTATCACTATTCAAATTGGGTCATGGTTCCTCTTTTATAGAAATATTTATCTCTCTGAGTTGATCAATGGTGGTAGGGATACCCTCCTCAAATGACGGAGGGGTGTCCCATAGGTCATCCTCTACTTCTTCTTCTTCATATCCTTACTCTACCTTCTACTCTTATGTTTTACCCTTAGGGTAAGTAGGTGGGGACGAAAATTATTTAGATTTAGTATAGGAGTTGATATTTTTGAAATTAGAAAGACGAATAAACTTTCTCATACCAAAATAATGATGTGAGTTCTCTTTGAAGTTATGCATGAGAGACAAGGGATAGATAATGGGTATCTTCACTTTCTCCTGGTGACATTGTAGCTTATTCCAACTAAGATGATGAATCAGTGATCTATCAAAACTCATGGGATGGAATGATGGAATTTTCATTGGATATTTTTCAACTTTATAGAGATTCAATGGCCTTTTGATTGTTGTTAGGCTCAGTTTTCATGACTGATATCATGAAAATTATAAAATATTCATCAGAATTTATACTCATATGCTTGACCTAATTGATGGGTAACACATTATCTTCACTGAGCTATTTTAAGGGGTTGGTTGAGGTCATTTCAAGACCGTTTGGGGAAGTGAACCAAGCGAAACCATCATCCATGGGTTGTTTCCCTTCCCTCTAATAGAATTATAAATCAATATAATGCAACTTGCAAGATTAAAACAGGTCCTTATCAGCATGCAACATCCCAATTTTTTCATTAATGTAGTATTTGAGGTATTAATGGTATGATGAGGGGATTTTTACTTGTTATTACAACTAGGGTCTTCCTAGAAGAGCATTAAATGTTGTATCCTAATAAATAAATATAAATTCTGAGTTGGATATGAGGTGATCTTTGATCTTGATTTGGACAAGTGGTATTTTATATCTTTTAACATAGACCTGTAACATTAGAGAATAAGGTTATAGGTTAGTATCATTGTAGTATAGCTGGTGAGGGTTCCATACTATAATGAGATTAACTCTCTGTCCATTGTCAATGAATGATCATCAAACATTGATACCGTTTATCCTTCTAAACTTGTATAAGGGTCTGATGTGTACCTTTATAACAAAATATTTATCTTGATCTATAAATGAGATAACCACATGAAATTATGTAGTATTAATCTCTTCTTGATATACAACAGTAGAAAAAACCTCATATTTAAACTCCTAAGGGTTTATCAAATACTATATGAGTGCTTATCTGAGGTCTTTTGATAAACTCATGGTGTCTAGGATTGATAACTTGGTCAGTACCAGGGATAATTTCATGAATATTTCATACTTATTAGATAAATTCCTATGTTTATCATTGTTGGTATTCCCTTTCATAGGCACTTTATAGGTTATAGTGTTGGACATAGATGGATTGTCCCACGAAATAGGAATTTAAGGTTCTCCTGTTCTTTGTGGGTTGGACCAAACAGGTCTGCCTGCCTGCCAGGGGTGATTAGACACCTGTACGCCCTCTGATTGAAATTATAAAAAAACTAGTTTAGGGAAGATTTTTTTCATATACATGGGGATTTACCTACTCTTTTTGTACTCACTAAAGTGCTCTTCCATGAGTTTCCACAACACCAATAGTCTGGGTAGGGATGTGGATAGAATTCTAATTTCTACTACGATTGTATCTTCCACTATACCCTAGGCTCCTATGGACTCTTCTTTTGGTTCCCCAATCAATTGTAGGGAACTCATTTTCATAGAAAGACTCTTCATCAGAGAATATATCAATTAAATGAATGACATTGATGGAACTAAAGACTAATTCATCATCTGAATGGGATTTTGTCTGTATGGCCATTTCTGGTGGTACTATTTGACAAGGTGGCTCCCATTGTTTCAAAATTGAAAGCATGAAGTTTGAGAGATTTAAAGAAATTTTTTTACTTGGTATAGGTTCATCTTCCTCCATTTACTCCCTGCCCTTATGGCTAGTTCATATTTTGAGAGGATGAATTTTGGAAGACTGTGATGGCAATGGGGTTGGTTGTGTCATAGCAGAAGTGCCCAGGATGATAATTGGTTATTTCAATTGTGTTCATAGGATAACATGATTTTGGTTGATTTTCTTCTGATTAATACAATCACTAAACTTTTATTATCATTTTCTATCATCTTCTTTCCACTCACCTCCTTCCTCAGGATCAATAGCGAAAACATATTCTATTTGTGCTGGCAGTTTCCCCAAATTAACTTACCAAGAGTCTGAAATTTTTTATAGGATGTATTTGAAAGTTAAGAATTTATAAATGATGCACCCTTAGGTTCAGTGAAGGGGAAAATAATATTTATATTTCTTGAGACCCACTTGGTTGATCCTATTTGGATATGGTAGGTGAAGTAAATCATTGTCCATAGCTACAATATAGTAGTCACGAACTTGCTCATAACGGAATGAGTAAAAAAATCATCCAAAACTAGAATTTATTTTTTATAGGTATACTTATATTATATTGATGTAGAGAGGGTTTATGTTGATTACTAGGGGTGTCACATGATATGGTTTGGGTTTTGGAGTTAGATTCTGCATAGAGGTTGGATTAAGTGTGATGGATATAGCTTCTACCTTTCCCATTCTCTTCCCCATTACAGATGTGATCATTTGGGACTTGAGATTAGTTTGATGTATGGAATTTTCCATTCCTTGAGAAATATTTGAGAGATCCCAAAACCTTTACTTATTTCTTAGAGGTATGAGTAGCACTCAGAACTCTTCGCAAGGGATCTCTATATAGAGATGAATCAGATCTTCTTGTGGAAGTTATAGGCTTAGTGAGTAAGCCATACCCTTCAACCTAGAAATAAAATATGATACCCTATCATTATATCATTTTTTACAATTGGAGAGATCAAGGTTCATTGTCTTTTATAGCATCGAGAACAACTGAAAGAGAAACTACCTACATACACGTTCTCTTCCTGTGATTGACCAAGATGGAAAACCAGTGTGCCATACGAAGGTATACCCTTTAAAGGTTTTTATGAATCATCTAAGTTTCACTACTTATTGTATTGAATGGGTTCCCATCACGGGATCACAATGGGTCACAAAATTCATCATATTCTATTTTAGGTCTCCTGATCCATTGAATACTAAAAAACATAGGGAACCTAAAATTTGGTGGGGGAAGGACCATAGTCACCCATTCAGGGTAATCCTTTCATTCTAGTCATACTGGTGTGATCCATTCCTCAATATCTTTTAATAAAGTTTCCAATTTTTTGATGGCATTGATAATCCATTAATGAATGTTTGGTTGAATAGGATCTTGAATAGGGTAAGAAATAGGAATGGTATTATAGATTGGATCTACCAATATATATCACTATCATCTATAAGAGGACATATTTTGAGGGTTCTCTTAAATAAATTCTAGTTTTTTTTCTAAGGGATAGAAATCTTAATATCGATCTATGTTTGGGTCAATGTTGGGTGAATTTCCTAGCCCTACTTCAATCACTAGGGTGAACCCTCATTGTTGAGGTACACCGGTTGGATGTTCAAGTTGAGACTCTACTCATGGAACATGTTCGATAGGAGTTATACCTCAAAGAAATTATACATTGAGTCTTATCAACACTATCATATCTTCCTCTTATCAAGTGAATTTTTCTTCAAGTGTGAGGGGTTCAACCTCTTTGGGAGGTGGGTTTTATGTAGACTTTGATTTACCCTTCTCTTTGGTGGATTTTCAATGAAGAAGAAGTAATGGGTTGGTTGAGGGAATACCCAGATTAAGGGTGATTCTATGGTTCCAGATACACATACCTCCATCATTTACCTCAATTTGGATTGTGTTTTTAATGTATCAATCCTATCCTAGATCCTCTACATGGGATTCATCTTTGGAACCATCCATAAGATTTATTCCCATGATGTTTGCTGACACATAATGCATCATAGGTTTCATATTGTCAATCGAATGATATGAGGGTTGTTTGTTCCCTTTATTGGACCTCTTTCTTCCTTTCTAGGATTCTCTTCAATATTCTTGGCAAAGAGTGACTCAGATGGAACCACCAAACAACCTTATTATGAATGTATTTTCTAGGGGAAATGGGTTGTGAGATGGGGCGAACTAGGACACCTCATTTCTCATTGTTCCCCCCAAATAGAAAAAGAAAATTTTCTATTGAATGGGGGTTGAGGTAAAAATTCCCCCAACACTTTGGGCCAAGGTTTCTCCTATTCTTTTTTTTTATGCCTCGGGCCAAATTTCTCATCTCTGAAGGGACACTTTGTGATAAAAATTCCCTCCTCCCTACGGTCTAGGGATGATCCCATACTATGGAGGATACAGTTACAATCATCACTCTCTTTATATTGAACATCCTTATTTGAGCATGAGCTGAGTGAAATGCATGATCTACACATGAACCACCTATTTCCAAGGACATCTGTAGTTATTGATGATTATCTTCCCTTAAGTGAGAAGTATGCTCAATGTTCTCAATTTCCTAGTTTAGGTGTTTTTTGATAGCTTTATCCCATCAGAAATGATGCTTTTGAAACTTATTCAGGGTCAAATCTGGATGAGTTAACCATCTTTCCTAAGATGTAACACCCCGAGCTTCTATGATACGCTTCTCATTCAATAATGCAATAGCTTGCATTGTACGCAACTTCGAGTTCTAACACACCGAAACTAATCAAAGTAGCCATTATGAATAGTAATAAACACTTTTTAAATTTATAGAAATTTTATATTTCAAAATGGACTTCATTTTTGTATTCCTAATATTTAAATTAGCCTATGTTGAATTTTTTGTAATTTTCTGAGAACTTCCAAATTTTTATGAATAGTGAAAAATACTTAAAACAACTTTTTTAATCAAAATAATTTATAGTGATAAGTTATAATATTGAGTGGTTTTAAAGTATAATTAGAATATATTTTTACCATTTTATCCAATGGTGTTCATTAGAATTAATTTCACTTTGAAATTGGACATAAACAATTGTCAATCTTTTGATATAAATTGTTTCTTAAAAACACGCTATTTGTTGTGACAGCGGGAATTAATTATAAAATTAATTAATGCAACTTATATTTTTGGAATCTCATAAAATAGACATCATTTTTGAATTTGGAATATCAATTATATCTTAGGGTGAAATTTTGGCATTGTTCTGAAAAACTTCAATTTTTGATGAATAGTGAAACCACTAAGTGGTAGTTAAAAAATGATTTTTCGTTTAAATGAAATATTACCACTTCTGTGGTTTGATTTTCAAAAATCCAACATACATGGTTGTCATTAAGAAGTAAAATGTGGTTCAATGAGATTAAAATAATTTTTTTGGTGAATAGTAACTTTTAAGTTCTTAATCACGATTAGAGGTAATTAGTGTTGTTTAAGGTAAAAATAATGTTTTAATAGTATGAGATGAGCTTGACACATGTCCTACCCTTATTGGATGTGTCATGGCCGACCAAGACAATCCATGGGTAAACTTGGGGACCCCATGGAGCCACTTTAGTTGGAAAATGACATAAATACCTTTTATTTAATGTTAAAGTAAAAAATGACACAAACATGAAATGTTTTACTAAAACAATTTTTACATGGGGTTATACAAGTCATATTTTTGACTATAAAAAGTCATTGGAAAGATAAAAATATTTCCTACATCATAGTATTTTTTTATAATTTTTAGACATTAAATAAATTAAATTATTTATGACATCATTATGATGCAGCGATGACCTCATTATTTAACGATTTTAATAAAATGAAAAGATAATGTACAATCCAAGGATTACACTTGTCTAAAGACTATTGGATGGGTATATTTCGAACCATTATCACCTTATCCACGAATTATATAAGTGTGGGACCTTTAGAATCCAAAAATCATTGTATAATAATGTAAAATTTCCTTACTTTCCAAGAGTGCCCCTCCTCTCCTCTTATAAAAGGCCCCCACCTCTACCACCTCATTCACACTTTCAAGCCATTTGGCTCGGCCAACCTCTGCCCAAATACTCTGCCAACATCCCTAACTTACTCATAGAAGCGTCACTTTGGGCATAATTCTTCCCAAGGAAGCCTTTGTCTCAAATCAAAAAGAGTTACCCGATTTTTAGGTAATGTCTTCTCTAATGTTGTTTTGTTTTATTTAGCTTCTGAAACCCCTTAAACTCTTTTTATTCTTTATTTTGTAACAACACCAGTATCTAAAATATACTAGTATGTTGTTATGATAAGGATTTCGTTTACACTTACACACACCTACATCTAATGGTTAAAGAACATACTGTTTCTGTGGATGGCGAATTTTGCCTCACGAAACGATGATTGTTCAAACACTCATATAACACCTCTAATGGTGGCCATTATGATGACAATATTTTTATATATGATATATATTATGTTTATGTTTTACTTATGATTATGTATTTCTCATTTATGGCATACTTTATGATTTCCATTATGGGTAAACGCGATAATTTCATTTTAGGAAGTGCGGACTACCGCCCCCTCAAAGTGATGTGAATCGTTAATGCCATATGTGGGATGTATAAAGGATGGAGTAAATGATATTATATATGATATTATACTGGAACTATATTATACCTTTATATAATTATGATTTCATTCCATTAAATACGAAATAGAAATGAAAGTAGCATTCATGCGTACGTACGGCTTACCGTCTCCATGAACGGTGAATTTCATTTCTTACCTCTAAATGTTATGTAATATTATAAATGAATGTATAGACTGGATATATATGATATATATGATATCTATATCATGAATATAATTCTGGATATAATGGATATATCACCACATGAACAACTTGTAATTATAAGAATGTTATTTTTGACTCAAGTACCTAAGATCGACAAAATGACCGTTATAAACTTAAATAATTACATAATGTTCATAACATGGTAATAAGGGATATAAAAGTAATAATGAACATGAAAAAGGTTCTTAAGTAAATAGGAATTAAATCTAGTTTATTATTCAGGAGGTTAAAGAACGGTTGAGTCAGGACAGGACGCAAGGTAAGGGAACTTCTTAACCCAACTTCCATTCTTTGGGTTAATCTCCTACTTTCAAATTATGTCATGATATTATTATGTCCTATTTTGTATTTTTACTTTCTTTATGTGTACCTATAGTGAATACACATAATAGATCTATTTTATTTTAAAAATGATCTTTTTAGGGACTTCGTCTCAATCTCCTTTCATTGAGGCATATTTGGTTTTATACACAACTTTCTTTTATACGGTGTATAAACCCCTTTAACTTTTACATTTATTCAAAAGGAATATTTTTTATACGAATTGTTTTACTAAACAACAAAAAGGGAATGTTTTTCTTTCCGTACATATGCGGCGACAACGACTTCTCTGCCGCCGTGACCATTAGTTGAGTTTCGGCTTCCTCTACAAGCCATCACATTTTTTTTAATGAAAAATAAATACAAAGTTTTAACTTTCTTTTATTTTGGTATTGAAAATGGTTTTGAAAGCATTTTTATTATATCAATGTGTTAGATTGATATCTTGTGATTGAAATGTGGAAATGTTATGTTTTCTTTATCCATGTTTTATGTGATACGATTATGTTATGGTTTATGATATGTTTAAACCTATTCATATGAGGAATGCATTGGACTTAATAAGTGATGGGTGGAGCCCGCTATAGCTCCTCGATGCATCAGTAGGTCTCATGAGATAAACTAGTGTCTTGGCACGAGGCCTTGACAAAATTTTATTTGTGGTCTTGGCACGAGGCCTTGGCTACGTGGTTATGATAGTCTGGCATTATGCATTCCATCATTATGAAAGTGGTTATTGATATTTCATGTGATTATTCGACTAGTAGAATATCCATGTATGTAAGTAAATGGAATTATTTCGGTTTACTTTTTCCATATTATGCTAAAGTTCAAGTTTAAAAGGCTTTTGTTTTAGTTATACATTGCCTTAAATGTTAATGTTTATTTATGAAAGCTTCCGCTATATTGTTATCCCTACTGAACATCTGAGCTCACCCCTTTCAATGTTTTAATTTTTCCAGGATGTAAAGAAGTATATTATGAATGACCTGCAGGGATAATATAAGGGGATATGAAGAGAAGATGTTGTAGTTTTGTTTTACTTTATGATGTAATGTAAGACTTATGAATGTATCTAGTGTTTCCAAGGCTACTAAACTAATCGGTCTTTCGAGACTTGATCTTTTGTGATCATGCCAATGTTACGAAGTAATGCACCGACTCTGGGTAGCTGGGGTCGGGGCGTTACAGTTGGTATCAGAGGCATTTTAGTACTAACCTTAGAAGCTAGATTTAGATAAACTCTGATTAGAGCACATAGCCCGAATATAGACTTTAAGGATTAGTATAGAAGAACTTCCTAGCATTTTGGTATTATAGAGATTTTGTGAGTTTTCCGAGCAATACATCCCTGTCTGGATACGAGCAGGTAGAGGCGGATCTGGCACAGATGTACCTAGGGGTAAAACCCGAAAACACCGCTTTGAGCTAGACTCGAACGGGAACTGGTGCACGACAACGGGCCTTGCTGCACTCTTGGTTACGACACTCCCGGGGGATATGATTTGGATAATTCTCATTTTCAATACAAAACACTATGAAGGGTTATGAGTATAAACTTCCTCAAAGAAAAAATTTTTATGATTATGGATTATATCCATAAATAGTTCAATTAGTGTTAAGTGTTTTACAAGTATGGAATTATGTATTTTAATTCATAAACTAATCTAGTTTATGCGATTGTTTAGAAATGGCGCCTAGTGGAAGGAATGGAAACTGTATCAATGCACGCACTCCATGTAGGGATTTCCCTCCTGCTCAAGATAATTATTGTGGATCTGGAGATACAACTGGTGCTGATCAACTTATTACCATACTGGGACAACTCACTCAGGTTATGAATAATAACCTTACTCGTATGGAGCACTCTGATCTGCAATGTGGAGGATCAATGTTAGACCGCTTCATGAGGCAATAACCACCAACATTTAATGGGGGTACAAATCCGTTAGTAGCTGAGCAATGGATAAACTCCTTAGAGAAAATATTCCATGCCTTGGGGAGTAGCGAAAGGGGAAAGGTTATCATGGCAGTCTACCGCCTCATTGGAGATGCCGATCAATGGTGGTCATTGATTCAAAACACAAAGGAAGATGATGAAGTATCAAATATGGAATGGAGAGAGTTCAAAGATATTTTCCTAGAAAAATACTATCCTCGCGACCATCGATCAGATATGGAAAGGCAATTTCTGAGTCTGAGACAAAAGGAGGATGAGAATGTCGCAAAGTATGAGGCCAACTTTACAAGGTTGGCGAGGTATGCTGCATATTATATACGTAACCCAAGAAGTAAGATTGATCATTTCTTTGATGGATTAAAACCATTTCTCCGTAGAGCTTTAGTATCACAATATTTCTCAACATACGAAGATATTGTCTCATGTGCTATCAAGACGGAAAAGGAATTCTCTAAGTCTTATGACAATAAAGTAAAGCAAGAGAAGAAGAGAACGGTGGAACAAGAGACAGATAAAGGGAAAAAGGGAAAGAAGGATTTTCCATTATGTGATAATTATGGGAAGAATCACCCTGGTACTTGCCTAAAAGGAATGGGAGTTTGTTATAAATGTGGAGAAAAGGGTCACCAGGCTCGTGATTGCAAGGGAAAGAAAGAAGCTATCAAAGTTGAATGCTACAATTGTAGAGAAATGGGTCATTATGCAAATGAATGTCCTAACAATCAGGGAAACTTACCTCAAAAAAGGCCAAGGGATCAAGGCCAAGCTTATGCTGTTACTACAGATGAAGTTGAATAATTATTGTATTTGTGTTTTTGGACTCAAGAACTAGATTATGGTTATAAGAATAATGTGATATATATAAGGATTGTACTGCAGTACAAGTTGTTTTCATTAAGGATTTAATATGATTAAGGTAATCATATTTTTAGTATGTGACAATATGAGAAACTTTACTTTGTTTGGGGAATCTGATGTTACAATTGATTTTGGAATTTAGAGACCTTTTAGAGAAAGTCTGGGCGGTAGTATTTTGGATAACTATAAAGGTTGGAATGGATTATATTTTATATTTGATACTATTGTTAAGGTTATTTTTGGATATTTATAAAAAGTACAACACGCAGACCAAGTGACAACCCATCACGTCGGACAAAGCTATGGGAATCGAACCCACAACCATAGTGCGATTGGGATTAATCGCCTACCACAGGACTACGTGAAGTCCCTGGTTATTAAAAAATAGTTTTTCTAATCTAAATGGTATGTATTAATATTTGGAACCTTGTACAATTAGGATAAATAGAATATTTTTGAGTTCTATTACCTTTTAGAGTGAAAGATGGGTTTTTGGTAAAAATTTATTAAAGAATGAAAGTCTACATGACAAGTATGTATATTACCTTACGTTCTTAGTAAATCTCCTAAATAAATTCTTTAACTTTAAAAAGGGTAACTTAAAACAAAAACGTTGCCGGTTAACTTTTCCAACTGGGGATTCAATGACCGTTTAACCAATCACAAGTTTGTGATTTTCTTATTGTTAACTTTCTCTTAATCCAGTTTTCTACAACTCTCCATCAGACCTTGATGGTTTGTTTTTCTTCCATATCCGTATTTTCATAGAATCCTAGTATGGGCTATCTCGGGTGACCTTTGTACTTATCTTTCTTTCTTTTAAAGTTATATTTTTATTAACCTTATTTCCGATGTGGGTTTTCTATAAAGGTATTTTCTCTTTTCAACCTTTTATTTTCAAAGAAAAAATTTCAAATTGCGAGGACAGAATTTATTGAAGGAGGGTAGAATGTAACACCATGAGCTTCTATGATACGCTTCTCATTCAATAATGAAATAGCTTGTATTGTACGCAACTTCGAGTTCTAACACACTGCAACTAATCAAAGTAGCTGTTATGAATAGTAATAAACACTTTTTAAATTTATAGAAATTTTATATTTCAAAATGGACTTCATTTTTGTATTCCTAATATTTAAATTAGCCTATGTTGAATTTTTTGTAATTTTCTGAGAACTTCCAAATTTTTATGAATAGTGAAAAATACTTAAAACAACTTTTTTAATCAAAATAATTTATAGTGATAAGTTATACTATTGAGTGGTTTTAAAGTATAATTAGAATATATTTTTACCATTTTATCCAATGTTGTTCATTAGAATTAATTTCACTTTGAAATTGGACATAAACAATTGTTAATCTTTTGATATAAATTGTTTCTTAAAAACACGCTATTTATTGTGACAGCGGGAATTAATTATAAAATTAATTAATGCAAATTATATTTTTGGAATTTCATAAAATATAAATCATTTTTGAATTCAGAATATCAATTATAGCTTAGGGTTAAATTTTGGCATTGTTCTGAAAAACTTCAATTTTTGATGAATAGTGAAACCACTAAGAGGTAGTTAAAAAACTGATTTTTCGTTTAAATGAAATATTACCACTTCTGTGGTTTGATTTTAAAAAATCCAAAATACATGGTTGTCATTAATAAGTAAAATGTGATTCAATGAGATTAAAATAATTTTTTTTGGTGAATAGTACCTTTTAAGTTCTTAATCACGATTAGAGGTAATTAGTGTAGTTTAAGGTAAAAATAATGTTTTGATAATATGAGATGAGCTTGACACATGTCCTACCCTCATTGGATGTTCCCTGGCCGACCATGAAAATCCATGGGTAAACTTGGGGACCCCATGGAGCCACTTTAGTTGGAAAATGACATAAATACCTTTTATTTAATGTTAAAGTAAAAAATGACACAAACATGAAATGTTTTACTAAAACAATTTTTACATGGGGTTATACAAGTCATATTTTTGACTATAAATAGTCATTGGAAATATAAAAGAATTTCCTACATCATAGTATTTTTTTATAATTTTTATACATTAAATAAATTAAATTATTTATGACATCATTATGATGCAGCGATGACCCCATTATTTAATGATTTTAATAAAATGAAAAGATAATGTAAAATCCAAGGCTTAAACTTGTCTAAAGAATATTGTATGGGTATATTTCGAACCCTTATCACCTTATCCACGAATTATATAAGTGTGGGACCTTTAGAATCCGAAAAGCATTGTATAATAATGTAAAATTTCCTTACTTTCCAAGAGTTCCCCTCCTCTCCTCTTATAAAAGACCCCACCTCTACCACCTCATTCACACTTTCAAGCCATTTGGCTCGGACAAACTCTGCCCAAATACTCTCCCAAAATCCCTCACTTACTCCTAGAAGCCTCACTTTGGGCATAATTCTTCCCAAGGAAGCCTTTGTCTCAAATCAAAAAGAGTTACCCGATTTTTAGGTAATGTCTTCTCTAATGTTGTTTTGTTTTATTTAGCTTCTCCAACCCCTTAAACTCTTTTTATTCCTTTATTTTGTAACAACACGAGTATCTACAATATACTATGATGTTTTTATGATAAGGATTTGGTTTACACTTACACACACCTACATCTAATGGTTAAAGAACATACTGTTTCTGTGGATGGAGAATTTTGCCTCACGAAACGATGATTGTTCAAACACTCATATAACACCTCTAATGGTGGCCATTATGATGACAATATTTTTATATATGATATATATTATGTTTATGTTTTACTTATTCTTCTGTATTTCTCATTTATGGCATACTTTATGATTTCCATTATGGGTAAATACGATAATTTCATTTTAGGAAGTGCGGACTACCGCCCCCTCAAAGTGATGTGAATCGTTAATGCCATATGTGGGATGTATAAAGGATGGAGTAAATGATATTATATATGATATTATACTGGAACTATATTATACCTTTATATAATTATGATTTCATTCCATTAAATATGAAATAGAAATGAAAGTAGCGTTCATGCGTACGTACGGCTTACCGTCTCCATGAACGGTGAATTTCATTTATTACCTATAAATGTTATGTAATATTATAAATGCATGTATATACTGGATATATATGAGATATATGATATCTATATCATGAATATAATTCTGGATATAATGGATATATCACCACATGAACAACTTGTAATTATAAGAATGTTATTTTTGACTCAAGTACCTAAGATCGACAAAATGACCGTTATAAACTTAAATAATTACATAATGTTCATAACATGGTAATAAGGGATATAAAAGGAATAATGAACATGAAAAAGGTTCTTAAGTAAATAGGAATTAACTCTAGTTTATTATTCAGGAGTTTAAAGAACGGTCGAGTCAGGACAGGACGCAAGGTAAGGGAACTTCTTAACCCAACTTCCATTCTTTGGGTTCATCTCCTACTTTCAATTTATTTCATGATATTATTATGTCCTATTTTGTATTTTTACTTTCTTTATGTGTACCTATAGTGAATACACATAATAGATCTATTTTATTTTAAAAATGATCTTTTTAGGGACTTCGTCTCAATCTCCTTTCATTGAGGCATATTTGGTTTTATACACAACTTTCTTTTATACGGTGTATAAACCCCTTTGACTTTTACATTTATTCAAAAGGAATCTTTTTTATACGAAGAGTTTTACTAAACGAAAAAAAGGGAATGTTTTTCTTTCTGTACATATGTGGCGATAATGACTTCTCCGCCGCCGTGACCATTATTTGAGTTTCGGATTCCTCTACAAGCCATCACATTTTTTTAATGAAAAATAAATACAAAGTTTTAACTTTCTTTTATTTTGGTATTGAAAATGGTTTTGAAAGCATTTTTATTATATCAATGTGTTGTATTGATATCTTGTGATTGAAATGTGGAAATTTTATGTTTCCTTTATCCATGTTTTATGTGATACGATTATGTTATGGTTTATGATATGTTTAAACCTATTCATATGAGGAATGTATTGGACTTAATAAGTGACGGGTGGAGCCCGCTATAGCTCCTCGATGCATCGGTAGGTCTCATGAGACAAACTAGTGTCTTGGCACGAGGCCTTGACAAAATTTTATTTGTGGTCTTGGTACGAGGCCTTGGCTACGTGGTTATGATAGTCTGGCATTATGCATTCCATCATTATGAAAGTGGTTATTGATATTTCATGTGATTATTCGACTAGTAGAATATCCATGTAAGTAAGTAAATGGCATTATTTCAGTTTACTTTTGCCATATTATGCTAAAGTTCAAGTTTAAAAGGCTTTTGTTTTAGTTATACATTGCCTTAAATGTTAATGTTTATTTATGAAATCTTCTACTATATTGTTATCCTTACTGAGCATCTGAGCTCACCCCTTTCAATGTTTTAATTTTTCCAGGATGTGAAGAAGTATATTATGAATGACCTGCAGGGATAATATAAGGGGATATGAAGAGAAGATGTTGTAGTTTTGTTTTACTTTATGATGTAATGAAAGACTTATGAATGTATCTAGTGTTTCCAAGGTTACGAAACTAATCGGTCTTTCGAGACTTGATCTTTTGTGATCATGTCAATGTTACGAAGTAATGCACCGACTCTGGGTAGCTGGGGTCGGGGCGTTACATAAGTGAGGGTATTTTCTGGAAGCTTCCCTTGAGTAATTACATTATAGTATTTCACCTCTGGTGGATTTTTCTGAACGAGGCATGAGGTAAAATTTAAAGCTCCATGTTCACCCCATTCTCAAATATTAACCCCAGGTGGGGTATTGATAATTCTAAGGAATAATTTATGAAATTAATTGATTAATTCCAATTGAATATCTTTCTACTACTTATCTGATCGAGGTTGTCGTGTAGTTGGGAGGGATTACAATTCAATTTGATGAAGAAGATCCCCTGATACTTTAACATGGATTGTGTATCATTCATAAGGTAAGAACTTAACTTTCAGGTGATTGGGAGTTATCCAAATATTTAGATAGGTGTTGTGTATTCACTATTCTAATAGTACCTCTGGAATTTTTAACTGAGAAGTGGATGAGGGAAAAAATATGATGGGTATATTATCCCTGTCCAGTTGTCTTCTCACAAGTAACGTGTTTTTTTGTTATTCTATCATATATTCCTCTACTTGATAAAGCCAACATTGGTCATTTCTGGATATTTTATCATAATAAGTGGGGATATTAGGGGTCTTGTCAGCATGGAAATGGTTTGGAGTGGTTTTTGAGGATGACTATTCCAATGGATTGTCTTATGGTTGATAAATAATGTCATCTATCATTGATAGTGTATCAAGCATGAATGACCCCATATTTCCAATCACCTTAGAATATGTGGTCTTTCTAGTATTTGATCTGGTAAGGGGTGGACCTTCTTTTTGATTGATCTTCTATCTATGATGATGTCTTTTGTGGTGTTCATCAAGAGATGAGTTCTCATGATTGATCAGATTGTGCCCATGAGGAAATATTTTATTGCAATCATTCTAGGGAGGACCTCCAGATCTACTAGTAACTATGATGTGGAGAGGGACTTTGGGACTACTAATACCACTTTTTTAATTTGTTAGTGAATTGGTAAAATCATGGGATAGCATTGACATAGGTTTGATGGCCTAAAGAACTTCTATATTTAATAGAGCAGGGTCATAAGTCTACTCTGGAATTTTGAACTATCTTGGGTGGGATTTATTTTCCAATTATCTCTCATAGGTAGTTGGAACTAAATATTGGTAATGATGATTCCCATGTGTGGGAGTGGGTTTGGATGACTCATATTCTACTTTTGAAGCATGTTGAATAGTTTTTGGAATTTCATTAGCGATATATGCCTACTCTAGAGCATCCCCCGAAATGGGTCAGTAATCCCTAGTTGAAATGGGGATTTTTTCCCAAAACAATTATCCATTTTTTCACAAAATGTTTTTGATGAACCTCTTGTATGTGAGTATGGATGTATTTTTTATCTTGATTGATCCTCCCATTGTACAGATGAGTCACCCTACTCAAGGAGTTGGGGTCATGGGATTGACTCTTATTTATTTTCATTGATGAGATTATGTTTTGTAAAGTTTTTAGGATGTGTTCAGGAATTAATATCTGGCCTTCCATAATTTCCTAGATATGCTGAGAAACATCCTTAGTGATAATATATATATACACCCATTTCGATTTTGGGGAAGGAATATAATTTTCCCCTAGTTCATAGCTAAGGTACGCCGACAAGGTCCTCCATTTTCCACCATATTTGACTAGTGGGATTGATATGCATGAGCATATAATTGCATCTACTCATTTTTTTCTACCATATTTAACTGGGAGGTTTGATATGCATGAGTAGGGATTTTCATCTGCTCATTTTTCACCACCATATTTGACTGGCATTCTTGATATGCATGATAAAATATTTTCATCTGATTTTTATTCTCCACCATATTTGACTGATGGTCTTGATATTCCTGAGTAAGAATTTTCATATTCTCATTGTTCACTCTCATATTAACTAAATGGATTGATATTAATAAGAAATCATTTACATATTCTCATTGTCCTCCACCATATTTTACCGGAGGGATTGATATTCCTGAGTAATAATTTTCATATTCTTATTGTTTTCCACCATATTTGACTGAAAAGATTGATATTATAGATAATGGATTTGCATCTTCTATTTGTTTGCTACCGTAGTTAACTGGTGGGATTTATATTCATGATCATAGGTTTATATATTCTCATTATTTACCATCGTATTTAACTGGAAGGCTTGATATGTATGAGTAGGGATTTACATATGCTCATTATTTCCACAATATTTGGCAATCGGGCTGGATATGCATGATCAAGGATTTTCATCTCCTCATTTTTTGGCATCATATTTAAATGGTGGTCTTGATTTTCCTGAGAATTAATTTTCATCTACTCATTGTTCACCGATGTATTTGACTAGAGGGCTTGAAGTGAATGAGAATTTATTTGCATCTACTCAATTTTTTCCATCATATTTGACTAGTGGGATTGATATATAGGAGCAGGTATTTTCATCTGCTCGTTTTTTTCTGTTGTATTTGACTGACGGGCTTAATATTCATGAGAATGTATTTTCATCTACTCACAATTTTCCATTGTATGTGACTAAATAACTTCTTCATCGGGAACAGTGATTTTTTCTTATCCTTGTTTATTCAATCGCCACCCTCTATGGTCCGCTCTAGAGTCCTGGGTCTGAATTTACTACGATGAGGCATGTGAGGTAGTGTCCTCTTCATACAAAGGATGATTAGCCACATATAATTGGTGGCGGTGATTTGTGGTAGAATTCCTCAGGTGGGACCCCTATGTCACCAGGATGAAGTCATTGGCGACCACTTGATTATCATTCTTAATGTAAGGGAGGAACGTTTTATCACATTACAGGGATAATATCATGAATCAGTTTGAGATGACTATTGGTTTCATCTTCTTCTGGGCCTCTGGTCATCATTGAGCAGATGGATATCATGGATTCATCAGCTAGAGGGTCGGTCAAGCTACCTCTATGGTAGGGACAATATCATTTCGGTGGTACTTTTAGACCAACATGTTTGAAACCCATCATTGAAGATGTTGGGTGGGATATTAAGTCCTCTATTTGGTTGAGGACCCAGCTTGTGCAGTGATTTATGTGAACATCTATGAGAATTGGTGAGATTCCATTTGGATTAAAGAGAGTTCTTGTGAAAATTTCCTGCAATATATGTGACAAACACACACAAGAATACCCCATCAAATTAGAAACTCTATAAATGAACACATGCATCATCATTTTTTTTGACCTCCTTCATTTTGATAGAGAAAGGGGCATGATGTGTGGGTGAGACTGTCACATGCGTTAAGGATTCACATCAGGTTCACCATTTTTTTTCTAATGAAAACTGGGCCTAATGGTTGATTTTGGATGTTGAGTATGGTTAGACAATTATTCATGTTGGTTTCACTTTTTTTTGCACCCATTCATTATGGTTTGGTTTCCAAAGGGGTTTTTTCATGGAACCTAAAACACCCAATGGCTATTATATTCATGATTAATCATATACATTATTTCCAAAGTCAATAACTCATTGGGGGACTTGGAAAATTATACTTAAGAACTCACATTGGTCGATAGGATGGGTGGTTGGTCTTATCACACCCTATTGTGGGTGATTATTTCCTATTTAGGGACTCTCTTATAGATTTAATTTAACACATGTTCATTAATAATTTGTTATTTCCCAAGTATAACATGGGTCACCCATGAATTAATAATCAATTACTAGCATGCATGGATGTGTAATCATCTATATATATGAGGCTCTCCATTGATGGAGATATTTGTATGAATTTGAGGTTCTATATCAATTTTACCTTTTTATATATTGATTTGAGATTATTATATTTTTCTTCATTATGATTCTATTTTTAAGCCATGTAGTGGGGTGATATAGAATTTACTATCATCCAAGGAGATAGGAATTGTTTTGATGTCAGGATCAAACCCAGAAGATAGGATTACTATGTATCCTTGTGAAATAAATCATAAACCATGTAGTTTGGTGCCACTTAACAAGAAACGTAACCTTTTAAGGTCATGTGACAAGGACCAAACTATTAATTTTATCATCATATGGCATGGACGTCTAGGTTTAAGGTGCCTTGCCAAGGATGGTATATGACTTATACTGAAGAGGTCTAAAAGACCTGGAAGGGATATGTCCTCCTAGGTCGGGGAACAATATTACTGGGAATATAGTCTAATAATGATGGTGATGAAAGGGAATTAGAAGGAATATCCCCCCCCAAGTTGGATATGACCCTAATGGGGATGTATCCCAAAGAAAATTAAGGATAAATTAGGTTTTGGGTTCGGACCTTAGGGAGGCTTCCAACATATCCCAATTATTCAAGAATAAAATCCTATATATTTCAAAAAGGTTGGGGATTACACCCATGGAGGATGACTATTTACTTGAATCATAGGGAATATGGACCTTTTAATGGTGTATAAACATGGTTAATCTCACAGGGAAAAGTCCCTTTGAGAAGATAGTGATTTGGTAGGGGATTATACTGGGCAGGATGCCCATTTACTTGGGATTCCATAGATTTCATGATCACTACTAACCTATAACCCACATGATTCATTCTCATTGTAAGAAACAATAGGTCATGGTAAATTTGGAAACCAAAAAATTAACCTTTTCTACTAGTGGATAAACACTGGGGGCCAAAGGGAGATAGAAAGGGATTTGAATGTTCTTGTCTCCTCTTTTGTTTTCATAGCCTAAGAAAACTAAGAGGAGGATGAGATCAAACTCCTACAAGAAAGGCTATGGGATTATTCCAGGTTGGTTTCCCTACTCTGAGTCTCCCCTATTCCCCATTCGAAAGGTGGAAAAGGGGTTGAGGGAGGGTTGATGAACAAAAGATGTTGTTTCCCATCCCGATGAACCATTTGGCACCGTACCCAAGGTCGGGACCCTCATTATCATGGGAATGTATGCTTGAGATCATTCCTAGGATCCCCATAGTTAATTAGGTTACCAATGGTACCCCATTTACCATGGGTATATATGCTCAAGAGGAAATTTGATGTGTTCAGTGATTTGATCATACATATCTGGTGGTTTTGAGGGAGGAATCATCCTGATTCCTTGCAAGGGGGGAAACTTAGGTCTTAGAGATTCACACAAAAAGGGTTGATGAAGAAGTCCATTAGGATAGTTCATGGAGGGAATAATTTGGGAATGAACACTACACCATAGGAAGGTAACGGGATCAAGAAAGTGGAACACCCTAAGATTCATCATGCCATATAGTGTTTTGTTATATGGGATGGGGTTCCCTCCACATAGCATTTTCTACGTGGTTTTGGGTTCTATCCGCGTAGCACTTTTCTACATGGGTGAAGGTTTCTTCTGCGTAGAACTTGGCCACATGGGTCTGAGTTTCCTCTGCATAGTTCTTTTCTATGCGGGAAGATAGATCACAAGGAGACCATATACTTATTCTTCATGAAATATTGTCTACATATAGTGTTGGGTCTACAGATGGTAAGGTGAATTTCGTTCCTACATTAGTGTTATGCATAAAAATTGCCTTCTGGAAATCGAGTCCTCTCACCCCATTAGTTGATTATTCATCCATCATCTCCCCAACTCCCCCTTGGTTATTTTATAGACGAGTGGATTTAACTGACTACTAGGGTAGCTGAGCAACTGCGGTGGTTATTTCATCTAAAGGGGATGGAAAACACTATCTCCACCCGCAAATGATTTTTTCATTTTAGGGAACATAAAACATCATCCGCACACACAAAAATAATTTTTCATTTATGGGGGACAAAAAACATCATCCACACCCACATAATAATTTTTCATTTATAGGATGATATGAAGAGTGGCGTTCCGCATAATATGTGGAACAGAGCCATCCTTCATGATTTTTCATTCTTAAACAAAATTTTAACTTTTCTTTTAAGTGTATTTTTCCTTTACCAAGTTCATGGAATCCTTTTCTACTTTTATGCGGAATTTTTATGTCCGAAAAAACATATATAACCATTAAATCCATCTACATAACCATCCATGAGAGACAAGGATGAAAAAATAAATCCATCACTTCCTGGTGATGGTGGTCCACACATACGCACGAGTGATGTTTCCATTTCTAATTGGATGGAAAGAAGATAAAATAGGGGTTTGATATAAACCTAATAATATTTTAGTAAAATTTAGATACATATTTTTTTATAAAATAATATTTATGATATGTTTGAATGAGTTAGAATAATAAATGAACATGAAAGAACCTGGTTAATAGTTATACCTCTTCATTGTAAAACCTCCTTTAGATTACACCTTAAGCCTTATAGGTTGGTATTTTGATGAGAACAGGACCTCTAGGTCATATAAAGGAAGCTAAGGAAGGGATTTGGGAAAGTATTTAATAAACCAAAATGCTCAAGTAGTATGGATAAGTGAGAAGAGTATGTTCCCTTTTATAAGTTAGGTGGGTGGAAAACTTATAAATACTTGAAACTTTTATATATAATATATGACTTAATCTGGTAAATTGGATAAAAAAATTTATATTTTATAATATAATAGGGTTATGTTCAAAAATAAAATCGACCATTGATATTTAATGAAGTGTTTTTTGTCATCTTAAACTTTATCTCTTAGGTTAAACCCTCTTTTAACCCTTTTAACTTTTACCATGGTAACAATATTTTTACCAAGATAAGTTTTCATTATAGTCAAAAATTTTATTATAATTATTAAATAATATTAATTATTTTGAATCCAAATATTTAATAAAATTTAAAATATTCAATTTTTTTATTGGTATAAATTAATTCTAATATCCACACACAAAACCCCTTAAAAATATTTTAAGATAAAAGGTATTTTTAAGAATAAAAATGTTTTTATTCTCATTCATTGCCTAGTAAAAACAAAATATGAATGTTAATATATTTTATTAAATATGTTATCCCAAAATTTCATTAATATCATTAAAAAATAGTGACTAATTCAATTTATTAATATAAAATACATTGCACACAAAAAACCAATTTTCAGAAAAATAACTATTTTTTCCTTAAAATGATTTTATATTCACTTATAACTAATTGATAATAAATATATGAATGACTAATATTATTTTAAATTAAATACCATTATATTTAATTAAAATACATTTTAATTATTGATCAAGATACATAATATATATAAAAATAAAACAATTTAAAAAAATGATCTTTTAACAAAAAATGATATAATTTTTAACATTTAAAATCGAGTACTAATTTCATATGAATTAATAAATACTTTTTATATTGACCGAGGCTAAACATAAATAAATAATAAATTCATTTAATTATTTAGATAATGAATATCATAAATATTCTCACAACTTAAGGACTAAAAGATTTACTGTATTTGAGGACTAGTTATATAAGCAACACATTTGAATATTTCTATGCAATAAAACTCTAATAGACTCACTTCTATAATCCTCACAAGTTATAATTATATTCATATAATGGGAAAAGGAAAAATATAATAAGGAGGTGAGATAAAATTCTCAATAATAGAAAAAAATAATCAGTATTTTATCAATATTTAGATAAAACATATGAGAGAAAATATGAACGTGTAAGAAATATCATATTAAAAAGATCATGGGACAATAAGATTTTTCCATGAGTCGTGATGGAAGGGCATGTAATCTCAAAATAATAACATGTACCATGTAAAATTAGTATGCAAACTTGTTATAATAAACATTTTCCATGGATCGTAACATAAGCATCTGGAATAGGATTGTGGAATAGGAATAAGAATAGGTATTCATAACATTGTGAATATAGATAATCTATGTCATGTTCATTATAATTATTTTATAAAAATAAAATATTCATCATGTTCACTCTCAATCTTGTGAATGTAGCTAATATCTATCATCTATATTATTATTCTTATGAACATAGATAAATCATTATTATATCCAAACTCAATCTTATAAACGTAGCTAATTTGTCTCATGGTCACACTCAATATTGTGAACATGGATAATATTCTTCATGTTCATGTTCAACATCTTCACCTAATAAGTTAAAAAAATTTAACCAGTGAATTAGAGGTCAATATAGGACCCCACCTATCATTATCCATAAATATGTGTTCTAGAAAACATCAATCATTCAACATATAATAAAAACCCAATGGGAAAGAAAATAGGTTTAATTCATCATATAATAAATATCCATATAAAGAAAAAATATTTTTATAATTCTTAGAGGTGGTTTCAAAAAAATTAGCATAAAGTATGTAAATAGTTGACACATAAAATTTAATAACCCCAATAGATTATTTCATAAGAAAAATTATAATGTAGTTTATCAATAATAATATCCAAATAAATAAAACCTTTATAGATAAAGAGTAAAATGGTGGTGAAATCATAAATGAATCTTTGGAAATATATTTTATATTTTTTATAAAATAAAAAATTTGGTTTGCTTTGAAAGGTAATTTTTAAAAGTTGAAGGTAAAATTTTTTGAAAATTTTTACTTTAATAACAATATTTAGTAATATATCATTGAAAATAAAAAAAACATTTATCAAAAATGAATGTGGACTGGAAGATAAAACATTTTATTTTGAAATTATGGAAAACCTTTTGA
Source organism: Viscum album (assembly GCA_963277665.1). NCBI lineage: Eukaryota > Viridiplantae > Streptophyta > Magnoliopsida > Santalales > Viscaceae > Viscum > Viscum album. The sequence goes on along the minus strand of OY728136.1, from coordinate 744,016,315 downwards.
ACATTTTTAAATACCTTTATTAAAAACCCACATCAAAAAAAAAGAGTAACCATAATATAATTTGTATTAAAATGAATAAAGGGGGATATAAGGGTTATTAGAGATAAAAATAATTTTATTTTATACTAAGTAAAGGATAATATAGTCATGAAGTAAAAACATGGATATGGAGGAAAAATCATTAAAATAAATGTGAATTATTCTTATCAAAACTGCATTTTCACAAAACAATAGAATCATTAAGGGAGAATACTTTGGTGTGAAGCATTATTTCCCCTAAAAATAAGGTGGAAATAAAACATAATTTCATCATAGGGTGGAATAGTTCAATATTTAAATATAATAGTAAAAGATGATTTATTATGACCAAATTAAAATAATTGAGTCACGAAAAAAAACCTTACTTCTTAAGAAAAATTCAAATAAAACCCCCTTGAAAGAGAAGGGTAGTTTTGGAAGAAACCATTACATTTTCAATAATGTAACATTACTATTCAAAGTTCAATGACTCCAAAATAGAGAAAATATAGGTAAAGTGTATTTGGGTAAATATTTTCCTCATCTAATCATTTCATAAACATCCTATAGTGTTTTTAGTCTTTTATTTTAACTTTTTAACTTTTAGCCTAATTTACTTTTATCTTGGTAATTGATTTCTAATCTTAGAAATTAATATTAATGAAAATAATTATAATTTTAAAATTTATATAATTTTAACTTTATTATTATAAATTTTTAATTCATTTTACAAAATAAAAGTTTTAAGGGTTTTAAATTTTAATTTTAAAAAAACACACATAACGCGTAGAAATTGTTATTTAGAAAAAGTGTTTTATTAAGTTTAAAAAATTATGTACAAGATAATATAATCATACATACTGATTTTTATAATATAAATTAGTTTATTATAAAACAATAAAAAAAATTGTGGCTTTAAAATCAATCCAAAACTGAATTTTTCCATCAAAATACTTAATTAGAATAAAAGACCAAAAATAGTTTTATTAAAGTAACATTTTAATTTAGTTATAAAAATATTAGTATATGTTTTATAAGTTCAAATAATGTTTTAAAATTTATAATTTTATTCATTAATTATATATTTAATTATTTTAAAAAAATTAATCTTTTAGGATGAGTTTATATAATGATAAAGTTATAAAAATTATAATTTTTGTAAAAACCATATTTCCGACTAAGAATCAAACTTTTTAGAAAAAACTCAAAAAATTATACTAAGAAATTTTTGATTTGATAAATTCAAAAAATAATTTTATTTTATCAAATTTAAATTATAAAATTTTTAAATTTATTCCTTTAAACTAAAATACATAATATAAAGAAGACATATTTAATTAAAAATAACTATTTTTAAATATTAACTCATATTAATTATTTATCTTCCAAAGGTAATATCATTTGATGATATAAAATCTTATTTCTTGTTATAGATTTATTAATAATTTTCTTATTATATTTTTATGGTTTATTTATATTGTTTGTAGCATGTAACACAAGTTATCGAACATGGCATCATTTTTACAAGGTCTATAATTTAGGGTCCTTACATTCTCCCTCTTAAATAAATTATATTCTCAAATTTTAATTATCACATACTATAGAAACTAACTAAGGGAATCTAAGAGATAAACTCACCTCGTGATATAATTTCTATATAATTATCTATAAAATTAGAAAATATATCATTTTCCCTTAGAATAGGTCAGTCCTAATATTGAGTTTTTCTCCAATCATTTGAGATAAATGTCTATCAGGATTGGTATCATAACTCATATAATGGAATTAGTTTTCTAAGAGATATCATAATCATCCTTACACTGATAAATGATCATAAGTTCTTTTGGAGTATGAAATATTATTTCCCTATTTTTTTATTACTATGTATTATATGTGGTGGTGTCCAATTCATTTCCAAAATCACATTCAATTAATCTGAAGGAGGGTTAATAAAACCATAATGAAGCACATTGCATAAACCTGAAATTAAGATAAAATAAAAATAAAAGATTATATTATGTTATTGGGTGTTTATTTTATGCTCTTAGAAAACACCCTAGTTCTAATATGGTATAAATAACTGAATTCCAACTGGATATCCACAAATCTAGAGTATAGGGTGAGTGTACCTTTTAAGCTTCTTTTTCATGGACTAATTTTTTCGGTACGGATAGCATAGGATTACCCTTATTTTCTTGGTTTAGGAGGTTGGTGATTTTTATTATCCTCATTTTCTATTAGGTTAGGGAGTCATTTTTTCATAATATCCAATCTCCAGACATTTTATTCATGGTACATTCATCACCTCTATTTCATTGACCATATTCTTCATCCCATCTCAACAATCATGATCTTGATAGCCTATCCTTCTATACTTGAAACATTTCTTTATAAATTTGATACATTCTCTTAGGTTCTTCTTCTCATATTATTGATATGTATTAAAGTTAATATTTTGATCATCTTCATCACCTTTTCTTTTATGAACTCCATCTTTATTTTATTTGGTGTTTTTGGACGTTTGTAAAGACTCAAGTTATCAGTCATAAATCAAGATAACTAAGCATTCATAACAACACGGTTTTCAATGACAGATTATATCCCACTTGGTTACTCATTATGAAAATTATTATATCATACATTACACTATTATTAACTTGGTTTCTCTTTTCTCCAACCATTTATAAAAACAAAAGAGTTAATCATGAATGATCAATATTTAGATCATAAGTGAATTATGATAAAATAAACATAAAAATGTGTTACTCTTGGAAACCATTACATTATATTTTATTTTAACCTAAATCCCCCTTGGTTAAATATAGGTTTATTTAGGTCGGGCTCTCTAATATTACTTAACCTAATTCTTTTACATAATGGATTGTAAAGAGAATGTGATTAACCAAAGTATATCCCCTATGAGAGTATCGCTAGTTGTTCTGTTTTAGGCCTACTCATCATGCATCTGGGTGGTGATAATTCAATACTCAACCAACCCTTTTTGGGGAGATTGCCCTTAGGTGAATTTTTGTCATCGATGCATCAACTCTTTAGTATCAAAATATGTATTTTTTCTAGAAAAACCGAAAATTCAAAACTTTACCAAAATTTTAGGATGTTATCCTATATTAGACTTATCCCTTAGACTTATCTTTAGGGTTTTTAATAAATTTCTATAATCCAAAATGTAACACCCTGATGTTTTTTGAATCATTTTTTTCGAATTATTTTAAACTTTTTTATATTTTTCATTTCACATAACACTGAAAATAACTTATTTTATATTAAATCACTATGATTGTCTTGCGTTATACGCAACACCAAGTTAATCATGCACTACACACAACCTAAATTTTATATTTCTCTTCATAGAACACTGAGGTTATCTTGAAAATTTTCGTAGATTACATGCGACACTAACTTGGTATATCCAATATGCAACACCAAATTGGCATATATTACTCGCAACACTGAGTTTATACGAAATGTCTTTTAATTGTTATAATTATTTAAATGATATAATAATAATCTAGCTGTAAAACATAGTAATATGAATAGTGATAAATACTTTTAAAATATTTTTTTTATAAGGGTTTTACATAAATAAAACATATTTATAATAAAATACATAACTTTTGGTAAAGTCTGTATATTTTTAAAAATACTATTTTCTCAACAAACCTACTTTTCATGTCCATCTGTAAAAAAAAAAAATTAATTTTAGATAAAATTTTAAATTTAATTTGATAAAATAAACTTAATTTTTAAATTTATAATGTCAAAATTATCTTAGGGTGAATTTTTCGGATTTTTCTTAGAAACTTCATTTTTGGATGAATAGTGAAAAATACTGGATTTGAATTCAAAACTGTCTTTTTGTCTAATTTATTTATAAGGTTAAATTATATTTTAATTTGTTTTAAAATTTTAATTATATCATATTTTTATCAATTAATCCAATTTAATTCATTACAATTAATTTCACATTGAAATTAGGTATAAAAACTTAGCAAAGTTTGGACATTTTTACTTCAAAAACTCATAGTGTCGTCCCATCAGTGGGATTAATTTTAAATAAATTTTTTCCACTTCTATGATTATAAATTGGAAAAATGGATTCCATAATTTTATTAATAATAATTTATAATTTATAATAAGTACAACTTTGTTTTTGACCAAAAATATTAGTGAAGGTGATTAAAATTAATTACAACAGTTAAGAGAAAAATTAGGTTAATAAAGTACTAAACCTTAAATTTAAGACCCAAAATGACCTAGAAACTTTTCCAACACCCATTTTATGGCTATTATTTTTCCATGAAACTTCCATTATTGATATTTTTTATGAATTTTTTTAGGTAAAAACATGGGTAGACCTAACTTGTTTTCAAAAATGCCAATTGTGTCTTATCCCTTCCCTATAAAAGGCCACCACCTCTCCCTCTTCTTCAAACCTCTCAATCCACTTAGGTTCATCCAATATATACCCATTACACTTAACAAAATCACTAAACTCCTCATATAATCCTCCCCTTGGGTATAAATAAAACCAAGTAATCCTTTTGGCACAAATCAAAAGGAGTTAACTAATTTAGAGGTAACCTCTTCTCTCAAGATCCTTTCTTTTATTTTCTTCCTCCACCCCATCCACTATATTTATTACATGATTGTATAAAAACACCAGTATAATAAATATAATAGGTTGTTTTTATGATAAGTTTTTGACCTACACTTACAAACACCTCCATCTAATTGGTATCGAACATACTATTTATGTGTACAATGAACTACCCTCTCACTAAACGATGATTGTTCATTTTTCCTTTACCAACTCTCATGGTGTAAATTATGATGTAAAGTATGTTTATATATGGAATATATTATATTTATTATTTCTTTAAACTTATTTATTCTTTTTACAATATATATCTTTTTACTTTTTTTGTGTAAATACAATAATTTTTTTTGAGGAAGTGTGGACTACTGCCCCCTCAAAGCGATGTGATCCATTCACACGCTACATGGAATGTATTAAGGGTGGGTTTAGTGCAATTATATGATATATATGATATAATAATTATATTTTAATAGTTATATATATAAATATATATATACATATATCATTTACCTTATTTGTTTCAATGTGATAATAAAAATGGAAACAACGTTCATGTGTTCGTACGACTTATCGTCTCCATGAATAGTGTATTCTATTTTGTAATTATATATTCTATATATTATTATAATAAAACTATAATGAATATAAATTATATTTATATCTTTTTTTACATTATGGAATCATGATATAAGTATAATTACCAAAGATTTAATAAATTAAGACACATGCGAAAAATAAATCAGATATTACCCAAAGTGAAACCTTAACATAGGATCGTTAACAAGAAGGTAATATAAGATCATGATAAAACCATATATGGTAATATATATAATAATATAGTTATTTATAAGATTTATAATAAATTTATATTTATTATACGGGTGTTTTTAATGATTATGATGAAATTCAAGACACAAGATAAGGGGATTTCATCTCACATTTTATCTTCGTGATATACATGCTTTATTCACCACCCATTCATTTTGTGTAGTTTTTATACTGAAGATAGATGTATTCAATGATTATTATAATTAAATTTATGGGTATTTATGTATCCATAATATTATATTTATTTTGTGGGGTTTAAGTTTCAAAAGTTACCAAATCGAAAATAGTTTTGTCTCAATACTCCTTCTTTGAGACTCATGTTTTGGTATGCACATAAATTCTTTTCAAGGTTTATATAATTCCATTTTACATGTTATATTATGAATAATATTATTTTAATTTTAATTTAAGATTAATTTAATTTCCTTTTCTTATATGGAGAGTATGATCCCAAGCTACCAAGTGATAAGAGTTTATTTAAACAATCTATTCATTTTTCAAGATTGTTCATGATTGTGCTTCAATTAATGAAATATCATGATCCATATCTCAATAACACTCATGGATTTTCTTACCTTATAGTTATTAAATATATACGCATGTATTATTACCATTTTACCACTCTTTTTTACTTAATATAATTTTCTTAAGTAAAATATGATTGTCTCCCTCATCAATCAGAAATCTATTTTATTCAAAAAACATGTTTCCAAAAATGTTTTCAAAAATGTTTTGAAAAGATCTTTGAATCCCATTTTCAAGGATAATTATTTTAAAAATGTTTTATGGTTTTCAATGTTTCCATTATATGTTCTTAAAGATATTATCAAAGAAAAAAAATTCAGAAGGTTTTATGTTTTAAAAAGTGTTTTTCAATGAAAAAAGGATATTTTCCTCAAGAAATGTTTTTAAAGATATTTAAAAATTATTTACCATCTAAGATAAGATCCATTGGTGTTACGCATGCCTTTCTATGGAAATTATTCAATGTTTCCATTCATATTATTTATCTTAATTGATTATTTTTTGATGTGATGATTCTTATGAAACTCGTTTCTCTTTCACGGGTTATATGCATTTGAAACCCACTTCTTTTCATGGGTTATATTTATGATGAAATGATTATAAAACCTATATTTTTTCAAATTTTATGATATCATTACATGTTTATAATACCCATTTCATTTCATGGATTATGATATGATTATTTATGATCTTGTGTCACATGTATGTATGATTTCATTATGAGATGGGTGGGACCTATATCTCCCTCCAATGCATTGGATAAGATTTATATCTCATGAGATAGACTAAGATGGTCTTGGGAGTGAACCTTGACTATTAATATGTCCATGGGAGTAAACCACGACTACCAGAATGGTATGAGGAGTGAACTTGTACTACTAATATGGCTATGGGAGTAAACCATGACTACCAATATGGTATGGAGAGTGAACTCATACTACTAATGTGGTCTTGGTAGAGATTTCATGACTACTATGGAAATCATATTATATGCTTATTTTTCTTCCACAATTACATGTTTTATTCATATGTTGTGATTTTATGGATTTTTTTCTTTATTTACTTATGATTCATGTCTTATTAACTTCCAATATTTATTCCATGATTCATGTATATGATCTTTCATATGCAGGGTATGATCTTTTATATTCATGATCATGTTATTATACCCTTATGCACATTATTATTCTTATATATCTCCCTTTTTTACCCTTACTAAGAATTTTATCTCACCCATTTTTATGTTTCCTTACCTAGGTTATGAAGATATGTATTATTTTTTATGTGTCTAAGAATGGTTCTAGTCAAGAAGAACCTAGTGTGAGATAATATTGATCACTTATGTATCAGTGTTTATGTTTCCATGTTTCCAAAGGCACTATACTAGTACGGTCTTTGGGTTTTTGTTAGTATAATGTTTTAAGTATTCCAAAAATGTTATGTAATGATAATGTATGAAAAGAGAGGGTTGTTATATTTGGTATTATAGAAAATTTTTAGTTAACCTTTGGAAACTAGGATGAGAAAACTTTAGTGATATGCCTAATTATATTTATAAGGATATGTCTAGTGATATATCTAAGGAGAAGTATATGGATGATTAAATGATTATGAAAATTTCCTAGAATTTTAGTAAAGTATAGAGTGAGTGTTTTCCTATAAATACATCCATATATATATACTACAAGTGGATGTGGATTTGGTGCAGATATACCTAGGGGTAACAACTCTGACAAGATGTTCTGGTCCTGACTTGGGGTAATATGGTACATGACAACGAGCCTTTCTGCACACCCGGTTTGAAACTCCTGTGGGATATGCTTTGGAAATTCACAAAACTATTCAAGAAATGTTATTAAGGATTTAAATATAATTTATATATGAGTAAACTAGTATGAACCTAGGGTTTCATAGATTAAAGAAGGTGACATGATTTAGATATCCTATAAGTAATTCTTTTCATGACTTTGTGGTTTTATGCTATGGTAAGTAATGCTCACACTATCCTTGTGGTTTTAGTCAATGGTTTGAACTGGAAGGAACTGGATTAACATTTAATGTGATGGACGATTTTATAATGACAATTCAAGTGTTATGATCACTGGAGTGAAATATTTTGTAATCATTCCTAATAAGTTTTCACAGAACATGATTAACAATGTGTACCTTAACCAACTCTTAGGCTCCCCAAGGAAGAGAAAGAAGGATTTTGTTGAGAGTTTGGGTAATGTATACCATGGAGGAAAGAATATTTGGTTTCCTTTGTTTCAATAATGTGGAAATAATCACCTAAGTGAATGTCTTAGAGGAACAAGAAGATGTTTTGACTGTGGAAAATGACACCAAGCAAGTGACTGCAAGAAAAAATGAAGAGTTTGGTTAACAAAATAGATGAGAATATTTCCCCCTAAGTCTTCACCAAAGGTTAATTGTTTTAAGTGTGGAATAAATGGTCATTATTCAACTCAATTTCCCAAAAGGAAAGCTCCTGAATAGAACCAACAAGGTGGTGCGAGTAACGGTTACATTGCGGATGATGATGAGACTATAGATGAAATGTGAAGGGAAAGAGGTATTGTGTAATAGGATAAGGCAGTATTATTAATATAATAAGGATGAATTGGAATAATAAAAGTTTTTATATATTTGGATTCAATAATTATGAAAGGTGAAATATATAAGGATTTTTTATTTTATGATTTTCACTAATAATTTCCAAGAATATGTTGAATGGATCTGATAGAATAAAAAAATGATTTAATGGAAATATGATGTCCATATAAAACACATTATTAAGGGAAATATATCCATTAATATGGTCCTTATGTTAAGATATTGTTGTTTGGATAAAGATATGTGGAATATGAATAAGTAAACTAGATGTTATTGATTACCTTGAAACTAATTAATGACTATTTGACAACTAGTTTATGATATCATTGATGGAGTTTACAACTTCTTGGATTTATGAAATATATCTATTAATATTTGGAATAAGTAAGAATACATTTTTTCTAGAATTATTTATGGTAATTCAGGTTATTACTATGTTTTAAGAGAATACATGATGATGGTATTCGCATGTTTGGAATGTGAAAACCAAGAGATACATTTTTTATACAATGGATCAATGTTAAGTAGCTTTTGTGAATTTATTTCTAAAGTTTTGTATTTTCATATTTAATAAGGGTTATAAGGTTAAACATTCATGAAAATTTTAATTTAAGCTTTGAAGGAAGTATTTAGGTATTAATATTGTATTGAAAAACTTGGTTAAAAGGCTATTTAGTTATTAACATTATTTCAAGGATGTCTATCATATTTATTTTTTAAATTATATTGGTGTGGTTTTAGAAATGGAAATCATGTATGTTGGGTATCAACCAATAAATTCTGGAAATCCTACGAGTCTTGAACCCATGACTAATAGATGATAAGGTTTTCACTCCTACCAATGTCTTACGCGATGTCCAATTTAATTTATAATTAATTTTGTTGAATAATTATTAATAATGAACTATTAGAGTTAATTTTTATGTTTATATATTAGTGTATTAACCATATTGATCTGGAAGAATAGTTAGAGACCAATAGTTATAATTTTAATTCTTTTATGGGACTTTTTATATGCTAAAAGTGTATTTTAGAACTTCAGGCATCAAATTAATTTCTGGATGTCCATTTCTTGAAGTAATAGATGAATTATAAATTGATAAAAGCACAATAAATGAATGAAATTTTGTTTATAGAAATATAACAAGTAAGTATATTTCGTTACATTCTTGGCAAATAAAATAATTATTCAAATATAGTATAATGATCAAAAAAATGTATTGTCCTAATATATTAATTTTTGTTGAACTGATGGAATTTTAAATCATCACAAATTTATGACTTTGAGGCCCTCAACTTTTCTTTTATCATTAAATTTTTTATGATTTATGACCTCAAACACTCCCTATAAATATTTACACTTTTCCACGATGTTCAATATTCACTCTCAACCTATGTAATCCTATGTGGAAACATGTTATATGTTACTTTGGGTAACCATTATAGTTCTAAATTTCCCTTTTTAAGGGAAGTTTTAGTATCCATTTTTATGATATGAGTTTTTATGAATGAAAATTTCAAGTATTAGACCTTTGATAACCTAGAAAAATTTTGAGGGAGAAATTAATTTTAAGGGGGTATAATGTAACACCTTGAGATTTTGGTAATCATTTTTTTCAAATTAATTTAACCTTTTTGATATTTTTCATTTCATGTAACACTGAAAATAGTTTATTTTATATTAAATCACTATGTTCAGATTTCATTATACACAAGACCAAGTTAATCATGCACTATACACAACATAAATTTTATCTTGATTTACACAGAACACCAATTTTATCTTGTGACTTGGAATAAATTACATGAAAATTGACTTGGTGTATACAACATGCAACATCAACTTGGAATATATTACACACAACACTGAGTTTCTACAAAACATATTTTATTTTTATAATTATTTAAATGATATAATTATAATTTAGCCATTAAAATTAGTAATATGAATAGTGATAAATAATTTTCAAATATTTTTTATAATGTATTTATATAAATAAAACATATTTATAATAAAATCCACAATTTTTGGTAAAGTCCTTATATGTTTAAAAATACTATTTTTACAAATAAACTATTTTTCATGTCCTTCTGTGGAAAACAATAAAATTAATTTTAAACAAAATTAGAAATTTAATTTTATAAAATAAAATTAATTTTTGAATTTATAATTTCATAATTATCTTAGGGAAATATTTTGGGATTTTTCTGAGAAACTTCATTTTTGGATGAATAGTGAAAATACCGAATTTTAATTCAAAGCTGCCTTTTCATCTAATTTATTTATATGGTTAAATTATATTTTAATTTTATTTAAAAGTTTAATTAGATCATATTTTTTCAATTAATCCAATTTAGGTTATTTTAATCAATTTCACTTTGAAATTGGGTATAAAAATTTGTCAAAAGTTTGGACGTTTTCCCTTTAAAAACCCACAGTGTTGTCCCGTCAGCGGGATTAATTTTAAGTTAATTTATGCAAATTATATGATTATAATTTAGAAAATTTTATTCCATTTTTTGAATCATCATAATTTATATTTTATAATAAGATCAAAGTTTTCTTTGACCAAAAATATTAGTGAAAGTTATTAAAATTAATTACAACGGTTAAGAGAAAAATTAGATTAATAAAGTACTAAACATTAAATTTAAGACCCAAAATGACCTATAAACTTACCCAAAACAAATTTTATGGAAATTATTCGGCCATTAACCTTAAATTATTTAGATTTTTTTGTTTTGTATTAATTTTTTTAGGTAAAAACATTGGTAAACCTAACTTATTTTCAAAAATACCAAGTGTGTCCTTTCCCTTCCCTATAAAAGGTCACTACCTCTCCCTCTTCTCCACACCTCTCAAAACACTTAGGTTCAGAAAATATATACCCAATAAACTTACCAAAATCCATAAATTCCTCCTATAATCCTCCCCTTGGGAAGAAAGAAATCCAAGGAATCCTTTTGTTACAAACCAAAAGGAGTTACCCGATTAAGAGGTAATGTCTTCTCTCAAACTTCTTTCTTTTATATTCTTCCTCCACTAACTCCACTATATTTATTACACTATTGTATAAAAACACTATAATACTCAATATACTATAATTTTTATGCTAATTTTTTTACCTACACTTACAAACACCTTCATCTAATGGGTAATGAACATAATGTTTACATGTATGGTAAACTACCGCCTCACTAAACGATGATTGTTCATTTTTCTTTTACAGCCTCTCATCATGGAAATTATGATGGAAACTATATTTATATATTTCATATATTAAATTTATTATATATTTAATCTTATTTATTCCTTTTACAACACATATCTTTTTAATTTCCATTTTGTGTAAATATGATAATTTCGTTTGAAGAAGTTTGGACTACCGCCCCCTCAAAGTGGTGTGATTCATTCACACACTACATGGAATGTATTAAGGATGGGTTTAGTAAAAATATATGATATATATGATATAATAATTCTAATTTAATAATTATATATATATATAAACATATTTCATTTACCTTCTTTCATTAAATACAACAAAAAATGGAAACAACGTTCATGCGTACATACGGCTTACCGTCTCCATAAACAGTGTTTTCCATTTCATAATTATATATTATATAAATTATTATAACAAAAATATACTGAATATACATGATATTTATATCATGTTTTATATTCTATAATCAATATACAATTATAAGGACCAAATATATAAAAAATTAAGACACATGCAAAGAACAAAGCTGATATTACCCGAAGTGAAACCTTAAGATAAGATTGTTAATAATAGGGTAATATAAGGTCATGATAAAAACATATATGGTATTATATATGATAATATTTTTATTTAAAATATGTATAATAAATTTATATTTATTATAGAGGTGGTTTTACGGAGTACAACGAGAGTCAAGACACAGTGTAAGGGGATTTCATCACACTTTTTATTTTCGTGAGATACATGCTTTATTAACCACCCATTACTTTTATGTGGTACTTATGTTGCCCATGGATTTATTCAATGATTATTATAAGTAAATTTATGTGTATTTACATATCCATTCTATGATTTTTATTTCATGGGGTTTAATTTTCAAAAGTTATGAAATTAGTAAAATAGTTTTGTCTCAATTTTCCTTCTTTGAGACTCATGTTTTGTTAGGAACCTAAATCATTTTCAAAGAGTATATACTTAAATTTTACATATTGTATCATTAATATAATTATTTTAAGAATATTTTAATATTATTTTAATTTCCATTTATTACATGGAGAGTATGATCCCATGTTACCAAGTGATAAGAGTTTATTGAAACAATCTCATCGCTTTTTGAGATTGTTTATGATTATGCTTCAATTAATGAAATATAATGATACATATATCAATAAAACTCATGAATTTTCTTATCCTATGGTTATTAAAGATATCCTCATATACTAGTACCATTTTTATACTCTTTGGTACTTAATATAATGTTTTTAAGTAAAATATGATTGTCTCTCTCTTCGGTCGAAAATCTATTGTATTCAAAAACCTTGTTTTCAAAAATGTTTTCAAAATACCTTTGAAGCCCATTTTCAAGGAAAAAGGATTTGAAAAATGTTTTATAGCTTTCAATTATTCCTTTATAAGTTTTCAAATATTTTTTTAAAAAAAATTCTTTCAAAAGGTTTTATGTTTTAAAAATCATTTTTCAATGTAGAAAGGATATTTTCCTCAAGAAATGTTTTTAAAATATCTTTAAAAGTTATTCTCCATATAAGGTAACATACATTCATGTTACTAATGAATTTTTAGGTAAATTATTCAATTTTTCCATTCATATTCTTTCTATGAATGGATTATGTTTTTACGGAACAATGTTTATGAAACTCATTTCTCTTTAATGGGTTATATTCTTTTGAAACCTTCTTCTTTTTATGAGTTATATTTATGATGAAATGATTATGAAGCCTGTCCTTTTCCACAGGTTATGATATGATTAAATTTTTATAATACCCATTTCATTTCATGGGTTATGATATGATTATTTATGATATTTTTGAACATTTTTTTATGATTTCATTATGAGATGGGTGGGACCTATATCTTCATCCAATGCATTGGGTAAATATTTATATCTCATTATATGGACTAACATGATCTTGGGAGTAAACTTTGACTACTAAGATGGACATGTGATTGAACCATGAATACCAAGATGGTATGATGAGTGCACTCATGATACTAATATGGACATGGGAGTGAACCATGACTTCCAATATGGTATGGTGAGTGAACTCATACTACTAATATGGTCTTGTCAGCAATGCCATGGCTATTATAGAAATCTTATTATATGCTTAGGTGTCTGCCACGATTCCTTTTTTTATTCCTATGTTATAAATTCATGTATTATGTTATTTATTTCCTTATAATTCATGTCTTATTAACTTCCAAGATTTATTCTATTATTCATGTATATGATCTTTGATATGCATGGTATAATCTTTTATTTTCATGATCATGTTCTCAAACCCTTATACACATGATTATTCTTACATATCTCTCATGTTTACCCTTACTGAGCATTTGAGCTCACCCCTTTTAGGTTTCCTTTCCCAGGTTATGAAGGTATTTATTATGTTTGATGTGTTTAAGAATGGTTATGGTTAAGAAGAACCTAGTGGGAGATAATGTAGCTCACTTATGTATCAGTGTTTATGTTTTCATGTTTCCCAAGGCACTAAACTAGTACGGTCTTTGGGTGTTTGTTTGTATAATGTATTAAGTATTCTTTAAATGTTATGTAATGTTAATTTATGAAAAGTGAGGGTCTCTATACTAATCCCAAATATAACTATACTAATCCTAAAAATTAACTAAACCTTATTTGATACCAGCTATAGAGACTCAGTATAAACATATATAAAAAATAAATTAAATTCATGATTTAGATAATACATCTCACAAATAGTTACACAACCCAAGGACCAAAATGTTTAGTTTATTTGAGAACTATATATATAAGAAACACATGTGAGAATTTCTCCATAATCAAACTCCACAATACTTACTTATATACTTCCCACAAGTTATATTTATCTTTATAACCTAGGGAAAGGAAACATAAGAAATTAGTGAGAAAAATTGATCAGTAAGGGAAAAACTCATCAATATGTCATGAAGAGTTAAATTATAAGTGTGAGAGAAAACATGAACATATAAGAAATATCCTATTAAAAATAACATGGTACAATAAGTGTTTTATAGGGATTATAATGGAAGGTCATGTAATCTCAAAAGAACATGTACCGTGGAAAAAGAGTGTGGAAACATGACATAATAAAAATGTTCCTTAGAGAATAACATAAGAATATAACATAGTATTATGTAATAAGAATAATAATAGGTATTAAAAACATTTTGAACATAGCTAATATTCATTATATTCATGCCCATTCTTATGAATTTAGATAATATACATCATGTTCATGATTTGTCTACTGAATGTAGATAATTTTCATCATGTTCATGCTCATTATTATGAATATAGATAAATCTATATCATGTTAAAACTAATTATTGTGAATGTATCTAATGTGTATCATTTTCATACTCAATCTTGTAAACATAGCTAATCTTCATCATGTACATGATTAACATCTTTATCTAATGAGGTATAAAACCGTAACTGGTGCATTAGAGGGTGATACAGGACCCCAAACATTATCATCATACATATGAATTATATAAGACATAAATATTTCAATATATCAGAAAAAACCATGGTAAATAAAATGGGTTTCATTCATCACATCATAAATAACACATGTAAATAAAAATGGGTTTTAAAACACTTCAAGATAGTATCACCAAAATTGACCTCAATCATGTAAAAAGTTGATATCAAAAATTAAATCACCAAATAAAGTATTTCATAAGAAAAATTAGAAGGTAATTCATAAAAATTAATTTCCAAATAAATAAATCCTTTAAAGATAATGATAAAAAACTTGTTGAAATCATAAAAGAGTTTTCTGAAATCACTTTTATCTTTGGAATAAAATAATAAGTTTTAATGACTTTGATAGGTCATTTTTTAAAAGGTGAAGTGAAAAAACTTTGAAAAAATTTAATTTAAAAATAATATTCAATAATAAATATTCAAAAATACATAAAGGATAAAACAATTATTGTGGAGTGGAAGATAATACATTTGATTTCGAAAGGATAGAAAACCTTTTGAACATTTTCAAATATATTTATCAAAAACCCACATCAAAAAAGTGTAACAAAAACATAATTTATTTTAAAATGAATAAAACATAATATAATTATTTTTTAATACAAAAACAATTTTAGTTTCCATAAGTTATATTAGAACATTGGTTGGAAGTAAAAAAACATGTATATGTATGGAAAACCCATTAAAAGAAATGGGAATTATTCTTAAAAAAATTGTATTTTCATGAAACAATAGAATCATCAAGGTAGAATAATTTGGTTTGAAACATGATTTAAAAGTAAAATAATGTATAAATACAACATAAAATCATTATAAGGTAGAATATATCAATATTTAAAGATAGTAGTCAAAGTTGAGTTATTATGACCCAAGGAAAAGATTTAAGTCATGAAAAAAACTCTTACGACTTAATAAATGTTTTGATAAAAACCCCTTGATAGTGATATATTTAAATTAAAGTTAAAATATGATAAATAATTATAATTCATGATATTTTATATCTAATATTATTTATACACACTATTTAAATGAAATTATATATATAAAATAAAATGTGTCTCAAACAAGGAAATTTTGAGTTGAAACCCTTACCTTGTATTCCCTCTTACTCGACTGTGATCTAAAATTATGTATAATGACCAGAAATATATTAATTAATAATATAGTAACCTTAATATAAACATAATAAAATTATTGTAATTATTTTATAACCCTATATTATAAATATATTAATTGGTTACAATTTGTTTTCATTATCGGGTTTTAGAACTTTCGGTTGTTTATTTTGTACAAACTTCACAAATGAGAGGTCGATTCCCTATAAGTGGTTTAAAGTTAATCATTACCACATCATTAAATATAGAATAATAATTTTTTTAATGATTACTTAATTCCAATTTTCATTAGGTTAAATACATTAATAGGACTTGTGGAAATGGAAATCACAATGAACTAGTTTTCGACATGTTTAATGATCGAAAGGAGATATATTAATAAAAAATAAATATTAACAAAAACATTATATAATAATTAAATATATTAAATATATCATTATTCAATGATATTAACTTAATTTTATATCCCATAATCATTTATGATATAATCGTTATAACATCATTTGCATGGACGATTAAAAGGACCCAAATGGTAACGTGTTATATTATTTTGATGGGTTAAGAAATGTATGTAGATAATCATAATATGAAATATTAAGAATAATAATGTTGTTATTTTTATAATATATCCTTATTAAACCATTTCTTAGTACCATAAAATATGGATGGTGATGGAAAACGGAATTTGTTACTCATGGATGAGGTGTTGTATGCATGATTAACGTTCGCATTTCTCAATGAATGGACGGAATGATGGTATATGAAAAATTATCATTTAGGAAATTTATTTGTGAAATATAAAACAAATTTATCCATAAAATTCATCCTTTATACCATAATTGAGAGGCGGTTACGGAAAATGAACCTCATCGCGCCTTAGAGGCGGTATTCCGCACATATGCACGATCAATGTTTTGGTCTCTCTTAGTAGAAGGGGGGTAATGACTAATTGTTTTTAAATTAATATAATGAAATTTATGTATAATAATTATATTTATTTATTTATATTAATAATTTTATATAATATTTAGGATTCATTGGAGTAAAATAAATTAATAAGTGAAAGTAATTATCATGTTATAAGATTGAGTTTCTCTTGGAAAATTCCTTGGAAATGAAGGCCTTAAGAAAACTAAAGGTGGCCATAATATGACAGAAGTGGAAGAGTGTTATTGGAGGATAAAATTTCCTTATTTTTAATAATAAATTCAAATAATATAGGAGTATTGAAATGGTGCAAGTGTAACCTTTTATAATTGAAGAGGATGGTAGTTTTGGAAGAAACCATTACATTTTCAATAATGTTATATTACTTTTCAAAGTTCAATGGATAAAAAATGAAAACAAATGTGACAACTGGGCCCCTGTGATAGTGCATCCACCTTGCCTTAACATGGTCATTAGGTCTTGGCCCACCATGTACCACCAGTTGTCTCGCAGACACATGGTCCCCACCCAGGGGCCCACCCACGAGCCTGAACGGGTCATCTGACTAATGATTGTCTCCATAGGAGAACACATGTCCTTTTCAGTGTGCTTTTTCCTCACTCACACACACCCTGGGAATCTTATCAAAAGTTCACCCATCCTGATCACTACTCCAGGCCAATCATGCTTAACTGTGGAGTTCTAATCAGGCAGGCTCCCAAAAAGGAAGATGTATATTGTTGACATGAGTCATATAATTTAGTAATTTAACCCTTTATCATTCTAGGGTGTTACAATCACCCCCCCCCCCCCCTCCCTTTAGAGCACAACTTCCTCGTTGTGGGCCCTAGATCTTAACCTAGGCAGTGCATCCCACTTAAGGTTGGGTACCACCTTTGATACCAAATGTGACAACTGGGTCCCTACAATAGCACAGCCACCCCGCCTTAACATGGCCATCATGTCCTAACCCACCAGGTACCACCAGTTTCCCCACAGACACATGGTCCCCACCCAGGGGCCCACCCATGAGCCTGAACGGGTCATATGACTAATTATTTTCCCTACAAGACAACACATTTTCTTTCCAGTGTGCTTTGTCCTCACTCACACACACCCTGGAAATATTCCCAAAAGGTCACCCATCCTGATCACTACTCCAGGCCAAGCATTCTTAACTATGGAGTTATAATCAGGAAGGCTCTCATAAAGGAAGGTGCACCATGTTGACATAAGTCATATCATTTAGTGATTTAACCCTTTATCATTCTAGGGTGTTACAAAAAAAGTGTTTGTAAGTGTGTTTGGGTAGATATTCTCCTCAATATCTCATTTTGGATACAATCTATAGTATTTTTAGGATTTTTATTATTAATTGTTTAACCTTTACCCTAATTTACTTTTACCTTGGTGAAAATTTTTTAACCTTAGTAATTAATATTATTGAAAAAAATTAATATTGGAGCTTTTAACTAATTTAAATCTTATGATTTCAAATTTTAAATCATTTTAACAAATAAAATTTTTTATGGTTTGAAATTTTAATTTTAAAATAAATACACATAATGTGTAAAATGGATTTGTTTAGAAAATTTTGTTATTAAGTTTAAAAAATTATGTACAAGATAAGAATATCATGGATATTTATTTTTATGAAATAAATTAGTTTATTATAAAAATATATATGTTTATTTCAAAGAAATCAAAAAAAAATTAAAGGTGAGGGATAAAGTCCCATTTTATTAGAACAAAAAAAAATGAAACAAGGAAAGTAACAGATGGAAACATGAAAAAATAAAGATTTCATCGTGCAAGCTTCTTCCTAATCTTGTCAGCAATCTCACGTTCTTCGTCCTACAAGGCACCCAAGTCCATTCCTCGACCGCGCCCATTTCCACGTCCTCTTCTGTAAAGTGCTTCTAAATCTCTCTCTTTCTATAAGAGGGTCTCAATATCTATATCTGAGTCTGAGACTTCAGACTGTGTTTCCTTCGGTATTGTTGGTTCATCTCTCCCTTCCTACGACCTTTAGTTTTCCTACCACGCTTCGTTTGCTACCAAGAGTTCTCATCATATTCTACAGGATGCTGGTCCTCCTCCCTTGTAGTGTCATGTTCTACACGTAGACCACTAGTTTTAATTCACCATCAAAACAATTAATTAGAATAAAAAACCAAAAATTGTTTTTATTAGAGTAACATTTTAACTTTAGTTCTAAAAATGTTGAAAATGAGATTTATAAATTCAAATAATGATTTAAAATTCATAATTTTATTCCTTAAAAACATATTTTATTATTTTAATTTTTTAAAATATTTTAGGATATTCCTATATGATGATAAAATCCAAAAAATTATAATTTTTCAAAAAAATCATTTTTCAACTAAAAAACTACATTTTCAAGAAAAAAATCAAAAATTCATAATAATTGAATTTTTATGTAAGTAAATAAAAAATTAATTTTATTTTTTCAAATTTTAATTCAGAAATTTTAAAATTTATCCTTTTAAAAGATAATAAAAAATATAAAGAAAACTATTTTTATTGAAAATAACCCTTTTTCAATATTAACTCATATTAATTTTTTATCTTAAAAAGGTGATATATTTTAATTATATACCATCTTATTTAATATTATATATTTTTTAATAATTTTATTATAATATTTTTTTGTTTTCTTACATTGGGTGTAGTGTGTAACTCAAATTATCCAACATAACATCAGTTTTACAATTTCTAGTATTTTGGGTCGTTACACTATTTCGTTAAAGAATAATTTTATACAAATTTTTCATAATTTAGTTAGTACTATTCATACACATCAATCCAATGGATAGAAAGTAATATTAAAATTTAATAATAATATTTCAATAGTATATTGCAGTTTATTTAAGCTCAAGTGTAACATCCTGACCCGGGTGCTACACGTCGGTGCCCTGAGCTGGTCGGTCACATGACCTCAAGCGCATCTCCCCATATTCCATAGGCTATCGACTTGCATCAAGGGTCTAATAAGTCATTCATGGAAAGACTATACCCTCTTTGATTAGATTAATACACCAACAAAAATTATAAACAAAAGTATAAGAAATATATATCAATAAAAAACTCCAATATCTCAAGGTAAACAATACAAGAAATACAATATCAAACTAAAGTAGAAAACATGCCATGCTAAAGTAATTTCCAAGTGAATAAAATTAAAATGAAAATAAATACACTAATGACTCCCAAGTGGATCCCAAACCACATCTGGTTCCCTCATCCAAGCTCCATCCCAACTCAACCATCTAACACAGGGCTTTTTCCCTTAACCTGTCCTGCAACAATAAAGTCTATTTAGGTACTGATCAGGGATCCTGAGTAGGGTGTGAGTATGAATCAGTAGGCCACCACCAATGGGGTCTAAAATAATATCCATTCAAAGATAGTGAATGCAATTTTATAAATAAATAATTACAATTTATAATTAACTGGTTATCACATTATCAATTAATCTTTATTTAACCACATAAACCTTGGGTTCCCATAGACACTCGTACCTCAATACCTTATTAATCCCTTTCTGGAATCTTAACTATCCCCAAGGGATATCATGTGTTTGAATTTTCATTTTACCATTCTTATTTTCACAAATTAATGACCATTTTACCATTCATTTATTTGAAAAATTGAATGACCATGTTACTATTCTTTATTTCACACAAATGAATGACCATGTTACCCTTCATTAATTATAAAAATTGAATGAACATGTTACTATTATTTATACTTGGCTAAATTTCCATGTTACCATTAACCATTTAATAATACATAATTGAATAAGAATGTTACCTTTCATAACACTTGGCCAAATGTCCACGTTGCCATTAACCATTTAATAATACATCATTGAAGGAGCATGTTACAATTCATAACACTTATCTAAATTTCCATCTTCCCATTCACCATTTAATAATCACATATATAATAATAACATAATAATAAATATATATCAACCACCAATTAATTAATCTTTTCATAATATAAACATCCAATAATTAATTTCACCAATTAATTGTTTAAAAAGACAATTTCAATATCTCATAATTAAATCACCAATTAATTATCTCATTTCCTAATGTTAATATCACACAATTAATTCCACAATTAATTCTCCCCAAACCATAATATCAATATCCCATAATTAATTCACCAATTAATTATCTCATTTCATAACCTCAATATCATATAATTAATTCTAAAATTAATTATCCCCAAACCATAATATTAATATCCAATAATTAATTCACCAATTAATTATATAATTTTATAACCTCAATATCACACAAGTAATTCCATAATTAATTATCCCAAAACCATAATATTAATATCCCCAAATCCCATAATTCCATAATTCCTAAATTAATTAGTTCATCAAATTAATTTATTCCATTGGGAAATTTAATTGATAAAAAATATATAAATTATAAAATATCCATGCATGGAAACAAAATCACAACTATGGGATTTAAATATTATACAACTTACCTCAATTTTTTGACAAATGGTTGCCTAATATAAATCCAAAAAATGAGCAGCAAAATGACATAGATCTGGGTCAGAATCTGAAAATCCTAAATCAAGATCAAAAAAATCAATATCTCTTTAATTATAAATCTAGATCCATAGTTCCAGATCTAGATTATCCAAATATAGATCTATAACTATAAAATAATAGGATTACCTCCCATAAAAAGAATGAGAGAAGGAAGGAATATGAATAGGAAATCAATGGGATTGAATCCACTTATTGGGAGAAGATAATATCTTCAATCTAGGATTTTAATCATGAATAACGGTGGTCATACAGCCTTAAAATCCATCTGGTGATCTATTAAATCATAAAAAATAGATTTGGTCTGAGTTTGGGTTGAATAGGGGCAGTTTTGAGGTTATGGGTGGATTTAAAACTAATTTTTGTTCAATTAAAATTACCATGCATGGTTTCTTGGGTAGGGGTGCACGGTTTTCCCCAATCGTGCACCAACCATGTGCCTATTATTTTAGGGGTTCACGGTTTATCTTTTTAGTGTGTATGGTTTGAAAAACCATGTTTAATCAATGCAAACCCCCATTATCCAGGGTTTCACAATTTTCTAGATTGGTCACATGGTTTTCTCTAATTGTGTGCCAACCATACATAGCCCCTTTCTATTCCATTTTTCTTAAAATTCACCCAAACACACCCCATGGTTCGACCCAAAAGAAAATTACTCAAAATTTAACAAAATAGTACCTAAATTCAATCCCAATTCAACTCCAAATAAGTTTGGGATCTTACACTCTCCCCACCTTATAACATATCATCCTTGAGATGCACTCACGAGTATCTCTAATATTTTGAGTAAAAAAGATTGGGAAAATAGACCCTCATGTATGCTTTGTTTTCCCATGTTTCCTCCTGAACACACCCATGTTGTCACAATACATGAACTATCATCACAGTCTTTCCTCATAACACTTTATCACTATGATCTAACACATGTATCGGATGCTCTCAAAGGATGCATCTATCTCAAGATCAACCTCATCCACATTGATCGCATGAGAAGGGTCATGGTAATACCACCGTAGTTGTGATACATGGAAAACATAATGCATATAACTTTATTTCTATGGGAGATCCCATTAGTACTCCACTGACCCAATTCTCTCCACAATATCAAATGGTCCAATAAACATGGGTACCAACTTGCCCTATCTCCATATCCTACGGTGAACTGACATAGGTGACACCCAGAGGAATACACAATAACCCTTTGTAAACTCTAGGGGTTTTCTCCATCTGTCAGCATATGACTTCTGTTGACTCTAAGATATAGCCATATGTTTCTGAATTAGATGATCCTACTATGATGTCTCTTGTATGAGACTTTGTCCCAATAACTCTGACTCACCTGCCTCTATCCAGCATAGTGGTGATCTACATAGACTACCATAAAGAGCCTTATAAGGTTTCATTTTTATATTTGACTGATAACTGTTGTTATATTAAAACTCTACTAAATCCAATTGATTTATTGAATACTCATCTAAGTCAATAACACATACTCGTAGCATATCCTCAAGCAATTGTATAGTACGCTCCAACTACCCATCTATCTGTGGGTGGAAATTATTACTCGATAACACTTAAACTCCAAGCACCTTCTGTAATAAATGCAAGAATCACAAAGTGAAGCGTGAGTCATGATCTGAAACTATTGTTTGTGGAACCCCGTACAGATAGACTATTTCCCATACAGATAGTTCTCCTAATTTGTCCACTGAGAAGGTTTCTTGAATAGGCAATAAATGTGCTACCATCATCATTCTATCCAAAAAAAACCTAGATAGCATAATTATTCCTTGTAATCTTTAGAATACCCACTAAAAGTCCATTGTCACATCATCCCAATTCCATTCCAAAATGGGAAATAGCTACAAAAAATCACCAGGTCATTGATTATCCTCCTTCACCTACTGATAGGTGAAGCATCGTGTCATGAACCCTGTTATATCATTTTTCATTCCCGGCCATAAAAAATATCATTATAGTTCATGGTAAATTTTGGTCACACATGGATGTACATCTCACTTCGACACATGAAATTACCCCATAATCTCCTCTCGCATGCTCATAGGCACAACAACCTGATTCTTGACATAGATTATATCATCCTCATCTATGCTCCAATATGAAGGTGTCTACTCACCTTTAAGGATTTCCCTTAAGGTCAAACATTATGGATCCTTATACTATCTATCTTGGATCCATATAAAAAGAGTGGAATCCATTGAAACTTATATGATAATAATTTTCTCCTGACTCTCCTAAACCACAATATGCATCTCCACCAATAAGGTTATCATTTTCCACTCAGCACTAGACTCTTGAACTACATGAGTCTGAGTTTTCGTGATCATTCATCAACTACATTATTTCATTTCCCAGGAATATATGCTAGCTCAAAATAAAATGACTTCATATACCTAACCCATATTCACTGTTGTAGATTAAAATATCACTGTGAGAATATATACTTTAAGCTCTTATGATCGGTAAACACTGTAAACTTCTCACCCAACAAATAGTGTCTCCAACACTTCAAATAATAAACCAATACTTCTAACTCGAGGTCATGCATAGGATAGTTCCATTTATGAGGCCTCAACTAATGAGACTCATACACCACAACTCAATCTCCTTTCATCGACATAGCTCTGATTATGATCCCATAAGTGTCACAATACACCGTGTATTCATCACCAGGATTGGGTAGGATCAAGATTGGTGTTGATGACAAGTACTCCTTCAGCTCCTGAAAGGTCTTCTCACAATATTCTTACCATTAAAAATTTATCCCTTTCTTTGTAAAGACTAAAAGTGGTTCTACCAAATAGGAAATGTTTTGGATGAATCTTTGATAATATCCATCTAACCTCAAAAAGAAATAGATATCGAATAAGTTATTAGGATACTCCCAATAAACCACTGTATGAACCTTATTTGGGTATATTAATACACTATCCTCTGAGATTATGTGCCCCAAGAAGTGTACCTATTCAATAAAAAACTGAAACTTAGATAGCTTGGCACATATATGATACTCACTCAGTGTACTCATGATGATGTCAAAATGTTGGGAATGATCATCATGGGTCTTTGAGTACACCAATATTTCATCCACAAACACCACTAAAAACTGATCCAAGTATAGATAAAATATCTTATTCATCAAGTCCATAAACACTTCTGGTTCATTATTCAATACAAATGGAATTAAAATGCACTCATATAGACCATAGATACTTCTAAAAGTAGTCCTAGGTATATCTAAAGTCCAAACTCTCAACTGATGATACCCTGATCTCAAGTTGATCTTCAAGAACACATAATCTCCTATAAAATTGTCAAAAAGATCTTTGATGTGTGGAAGAGGATAGCGGTTCTTTACAGTCATCTTGTTCAAACTCTGGTAATCAACACACAAGTGAAAACTCTCGATATCCTTCTTTGCAAATAACATAGGTGATCCCTAAAGAGACGTACTTGGAAGGATAAATCTTAATCCTCTAACTCCTCTAGATAAATTTTGATCTCTTGAAGCTCTATTGGAATTATTTTTTATGGTGGAATAGATACTGTCTCATCCCCTGGCATGAGCTCAATAGTGAATTCCACATATCTCTCAGTTGTCAGTCATGAGAAGTCTTCAAGGAAAATATCTTGAAATCATCCCACCACTAGTGGAAATATATTATATTTTACACCTTCATCATCCAAAAATAAACTAGAAACCTAGGTTGTCATCTCTCCCTGTTTCTGGGTAGTTGGACCTACTCGGTCTGCCTAGATATCCCACTCCCCATAGTGAATATAGTTTCCACCTTTAGGAGATTTAAAGGTCACTCTCCTACAATAACAATCAATGTGGGCTCAATATGTGATTATCCAATCAATACTCATAATTACGTCAAATCCTAACATATCAAGGATATAGAGATACCATGGAAAATTATACTCCCCAACCTCAAGATAACATACCTTCCATATACAAATGTATCTATATCACACTCCCAATGATGTATCTATTTCCATTACCCCACTCACAAACTCCCTCTCTAGGATCAAACCATTAACAAACTTTTCAGACATAAAGGAATGAGAGAAACTAGTATCAAATAAGGAACTAAATAATATAGAATCTACAAGAATAGTTTCTCTCACTATCGATGGTCTAACCCCACTATCCATAAGTGTAGGCTGCACTGCAAGTATTTTCCTAGTCCCTCTTCATTGTGATGTCGTTTGGTTCCATTGAGTTTCACCACACTACTAATATGGTTTCTCTTTCTCATAAGCACCAAGTCTTATTCCCCTATCGCCTCATCTAGTAGAACTCTAGCTATCATTCTGAAAAAGTGTAGAAGATCCCCTTCCTGCACCCTGTTTCTGTCTAACTCCACTATCACTGGCCATTTGTCACAGTGACCTACAGAACTTCTACAGATGTCCCATATTTTCTAAACACCACCACTATACAGGTTTTCAGGGATAGTCTCTATGATAATGGACCATCCTACCACACTGATGAAATATCACTCCAATAAGGTCCTGTGAAACCAAACCTCCTATCTGTGTACTTTAATTTCCACTACTCTGAATAAATTTGTCATAACAGTGCCTCCTTATCTCAAAAGTCACACCTCTTGATCATCCAATAGCAATTATATTTCCACCACTATAATCCTTCTTTAGGTTCCCCTCAGCTATGAGAGCCTAATGCACCACCTCGTCAAACTTATATAATTGAAAGAGGTTAACTTGGGAATTAATCTCAACTTAATTATATCCAGAATGCATCTCTACGTAGCTATCTCAACTTCTATTAATGCTAGATAAAAGCATTACTAGTTTGTAAAGATCCTAGAATAGTCCATCATAGGCATTCTCCATTGAGTTAGCTTCATGAACTCTGCTACCCTATCTGGTCTTAGTGTCTATGGGTAGAAGTTCTCCAGGAACTTCCCCAAAAATTTCTTCCATAGAATCCCATCAGCCTTTCTAGTCTATGCATGATTTTCCCACTAGTACTTCACTAATCCTTGTAGAATATAAGTGGACAACTTGATCCTCTTCTCTGTAGGAGTCTCTAAGTGGTCAAGTATCATCTCAATGGACTCAACCTAGAACTTATATCCCTTGGGTCCACCCTCTCCAGTAAAATTCATAGGGTTATGTAATTGAAATTCCCTTGTCAAGTCAGACATACTATCCACAACCTGCCCTGGTTTTCTTTCCATGAATTGCATGAAGTGGTAAAAGTTCTCTTGGAACAGCTACCCTACTTCCTCAACTGTCACAATCGGTGCCTTAGGTTCCATCACTGGAGGATCATTCCTATACATTCCCCTTTTTCGTCCTCTCCAAATGATTTTTCATGTAGGAATATTCTCTACAACGCTAAACATATACCTTAGGAAAAGTATTCATAACATTGACATATGTTCGTAAGAGGGAAAATCACAATAATTCACAATAAATATTTTCCAAAAATCTTTCCACGCGGTCAAAACCAAGGTGCTACTACTACCATTAACCATCATACACCTAGGTCCTAGGTAATAAGGGTAAACACATTCTCATTTATCAAGTTCCTCATTTAGAAACCTATTTATTTACTTTTTTCATCATTTTACCATTCTCAATTTCATAATAAGCACCATTTTCAATTAAATTTCAAAATAAATAAAAAAATATTTCAAGTTCAAAAACTTACCCATAACACATTTTCCCATATGTTCCTAGAATGACGCTTTTCACAAAATAATCCTAAGTGTCTAGAATGATGCATGCAGACTCAACTCTCATGTCATTCTGGACCACTAGTAAATTCTCAGAAAATCTAAAAAACATTTTTCACATCACACAAAAATTTTGTCTCCTAAGGAGAAATAATATCCAATTGTAATAAAAAAAACAACAATAATGACAATCCCATCCAAATTACTTGGGTTTTCCCTCATACATGGGTTTGAAACTCCCATGAATGATCTCATTACCAAGATATAATACTTCGTAGTATCTTCTCAACATTACCCAAATAGTATGAAAAAATAAGAAGAATAAAATAAAACTAGACCTATGATACCACTTAGTCACATCCCAACCTAAGTGCCACATGTTGGTTCCCCGATTCGGTCGGTCACATGACCTCAAGCATACCTCCCCATATACCAGAGGCTTCTGACTATCATCAAGGTTCAGGTAAGTCATTCATGGGGATAATATACCCTCTTTGATCAGATTAATACACTATTGGATATAATAAACAATAGAAGAAGAAATTTATAGCAATAAACAACTCCAATATCTCAAGGTAAACAATGCTGGAAATATAATATCCAACTAAAGCAACAAACATTCCATGCTAAAGTAAGTGTCAAGTGTCTAAAATAAAAATTGAAAATAAAGAAACTGATGACTCCCAAGTGGGTCCTAGACCATGTCTGGTTCCCTCATCCAATATCTATCCCAACTCATCCATCTAACACAGGGTCTTACCCTTAACCTATCATGTAACAATAAAGTCTATTCGGGTACTGATCAGGTAGCCTGAGTAGGGTGTGAGTACGACTCGGTAGGCCACCACCAATGGTGTCTAAAACAATATCCAGTCAAAGATAGTGCATGAAGTTGTATAAATAAATAATTATAATGCATAATTAAACAGTTATCACATTATCAATTAATCTATATTTAACCACATAAACCACAAGTTCCCATAGACACTCGTACCTCAATACATGCTTCATCCCGTGATAAAATCTAAACTATCCTGAGGAATATCATGTGTTTGAATGTTCATGTTACCATTATTATTTTCACAAATGAATGGCCACGTTAACATTCATTTATTCACACAATTTAATGAACATGTTACCATTATTTATTTCACACAAATGAATGACCATGTTACTATTCATTAATTCTCACAATTGAATGACCATGTTACCCTTATTTATTCTTCGTAAAATTTCCATGTTACCATTCACCATTTAATAATACATAATTTAATGAGTAAGTTTCCATTCATAAAGATTTCCCAAATGTCTATGTTACCATTCACCATTTAATAATACATCATTGAATGAGCATGTTACAATTCATAACACTTGGATAAATATCCATGTCATCATTCACAATTTAATAATCACATAAGTTATAATAACACAATAATACATATATCTCAACCACCCATTAATTAATTCAATAATTGAATAATCTTTTCACAATATCAACATCTAATAATTAATTTCACCAATTAATTATTCAAACACACAATTTCAATATATCATAATTAATTAATGAATTAATTATCTCAATTCATAACATCAATATCACAAAATTAATTCCACGATTAATTATCCCCAAATGATAATATCAATATCATGTAATTAATTCACCAATTAATTATCTCATTTTATAACCTCAATATCACACAATTAATTCCATAATTAAGTATCCCCAAACTATAATATCAATATCCAATAATTTATTAATAAAGTAATTATCTAATTTCATATCCTAAATTTCACACAATTAATTACACAATTAATTATCTCAAAACCATGATATCAATATCCCTAAATCCTACAATTTCACAATTCTTAAATTAATTAATTCACCAAATTAATTTATTCCATTAGGAAATTAAGTTTCTAAACAAATATAGCAATTATTTAATTTTCATGCATGGAAACAAAATCACAACTATGGGATTTGAATATTAGACCACTTACCTTGATTCTTTGATGAAGGGTCACCCAATAGAAATCCAAAAATCGGGCAGCACAACAATGTAGATCTAGGTCTGAATCTCAAAATCCTATATCAAGATCAAAAAATCATTATCTCTTTAATTCTAAATCTATATCCATGTGTCTATATCTAGATTCACCAAATATAGATCTAGATCTATAAAATAATTGGATTACTTCCCATCAAAATAATGAGATAATGAAGGAGGATTAATAGAGAAGCAGTGGGATTGAATCCACTTACAATGAGAGGAGAATATCCTCAATCAGGGATTTAAATTGAAAATAATAGAGTTCAGATGGACTTAGAATCTCTCCATAGAGATCTTAAATCATAAAAAACTAATTTGGTCTGAGTATAGGTCGAATGGGGAAAGTTTCAGGGGTTCTAGTGGATTTAAAAATAATTTTTTGGAAATTAAAATTACCGCACACGGTTTCTTAGGCAGGGGAACACAATTTTCCCTAACCAAGCGCCAACCATGAACCTATTTTTTTAGGGGTGAATATTTTTTATTTTTAGGGCACACAGTTTGAAAAACTATGTGACGGTCATGTTAACCCCCATTGACTAGGGTTTCACAGTTTTCTAAGATGGGCGCACAGTTTTCTCTAACCATGTTCCAACCGTGTACGGCCCCTTTTTTTACATTTTTCTTAAAATTCACCCAAACACACCCCATGGTTCAACCCAAAATAAAAGTAGTCAAAATTTAACAAAAGAGTACCTAAATTAAAGCTTTAGTCAACTCCAAAATAGGTCAGTATCATCCATCAAGTTTACTTATAAGGAAAGATATCAAACACTTAAAGTTTATTTAAATGGAAAATATATCCTAAAATTTTGGAGTGTTAAATTTTACCCCATTATAATAATTTATCTCTTGAAATTACATTACTATGATACAAATAAATGAGGATAATTCTACCTCATCATATCCTTGGGTTAAATTTATCATTTAGCCACAAATATTTGATTGGGTGAGTGGTCTTATTCCATAACACTTTCTCTTTTTGATATAGAATCTCCACTGTTTGTTCCTTATAAGAAATATCATGCTCTAGTAGTATAACTTTTGGGTTTGGTACATGTGAAGGATCAGTTATATACATACTAAAAAGTGATACATGAAACACTTCATTAATTTAAGAGAGTTTTAGTGTAAGATCCAAGCGATAAGCTACCATTCTTATACGATCAGGAATTTTGAAGAGGTCAATATATATAGGTATTAGATCTCTATTCCTTCAAAATATCATAACCTTATTCTATGGATATATTCAAAGTATTTACTTATCACCAACTTCAAACTCCATATCTCCCTAATTATGGTCACCATAACTCTTCTGTGAACTCTGAGCTATCATGATATATTGTTCAATGGTTCTAACCATGTCTTCTATTTCCACAGCCATCCTAGGTACCAATATATTTCATTCCCCAATCCCAGTATATTGTATTTCTACACTTCCTTCCATATAGGGATTTATAAGGATAAATTTGAAAGATTTATTTAAACCTATTATTTTAAAAAAAATCAAACCACATTTGAAATCCATAGAGTGATCTCTAAACATGTCTTCTATAGTTTTAATAGTCTTCTCATATTGAGCATCTTAATGGGGGTGATATATAGTGTTAAAGATAAAATATGTATTCAAATATTTCTGAATAATTATATGAAATTTAAAGGTAAACCTTGGATTTTGATTAAAAACAATAAAATATGATACTTAGTTCAAATTTACCACTTACTTAATGTATATTCTGTAAATATGATCAAGAGATAAATATTCTATAAGAGTAATACAATGAGACGACTTTATTAGGTGATTAAATAAAACCCAAATAGTGTTATAGACTTTAGATGTCTTGGGGAGTCTTATGATGAAATCCATAGTAATTTTTCCCATTTCTATTCTGGCATGGGTATTAGTTATAATATCCCATTAGATTTATAATTTTTAGTCTTGACTTGTTGACATATTTTTAATTGAGATACATACTTCACAATGTCCTTCTTCATGTTGTCCCACTAGAAATAATATTATAGATATTTATACATTGTTATGTTTCTAGTAAGAATATAGAATGATTAGATATATGATTCATCTAAAAACTCCTTCTTTAATTATGGTATCTATGAGAAACATACCTAGTTCATAATTCTGATCATTCCATCATGGTCAAGGTTGAACTATGGAACAATCCATACCTTATTTTGTAGCCCTAAATATTCCTTTTGTGCCTCTAATCATTACATGGATAGATGGTTGAACACACACCTAGGAAATATATTTTTTATCCCCTTTCCTCATGATTTAAAGATCCATATTCTTTAAATCTATAAGTATTAGATCTCTTTCAATACTCATCATGTACAAACTAGCATGATCCTTTTTACTTAGAGCATCATCCACCTTCTTCAACTTCATATGGTGGTAATGTATTGAGAAATTATAATATTT
This sequence comes from Viscum album, assembly GCA_963277665.1. Lineage (NCBI taxonomy): Eukaryota > Viridiplantae > Streptophyta > Magnoliopsida > Santalales > Viscaceae > Viscum > Viscum album. The sequence goes on along the minus strand of OY728136.1, from coordinate 743,984,119 downwards.
AATCAACTAAAACTATGACCTTTTTTATATATTCAACTCTTTATATTTAAATATATACTTAATTATTTTAATATTAGTATATATATTACATCTTTCACCATATAAATAATGCCTCTATATTCTCAATGAAAAATTTATTATTGTCATATCTAAATTATGATTTGAGGAATTTTTATCATGAACCTTTAATTTTCATAATACATATACTAATACCATGACATTATAAATAAGAAAACATCCCATTACTTTATTTATTTCATAACTAAGAATTCATTATTTCCATACCTCATACAGAAGGTTGTATTAGATATATCCACCCTCCTGAACATTAACTGATGATATCCAAATTGAAGATCCATATTGAAAAGTATTGATCTCCAAGAACTTGATCAATCAATTTAGAAATACAGGGTAGAGGATACTTTTTCTTGATAGTGATCTTATTATGTTCTTGATAATCAATTCAAAGACACATTGACCCATCTTTATTCTTAATAAAAATAATAGTTTCACCCTATGGTGATGTAATAGGGTATATGAATACCTTATCTAGATTATCTCAGAGTTTCTTCTTTAATTATTGTAACTCAATAAGGTCCATTTTATATAGATTCTTTAAAATATGTTTCACACCATGTATTAATTATATTGAAAACTCAACTTCATGATTCAGGGGAAGACTAGGAAAGTCTTCAGGAAATACATCCTCATATTCTTAAAAAAAGGCATATCTTAAATTTTTAGTTTATTTATATCCATTTGACAGAAATATTCCTCATGGATAGGTTTTAAGGATTCTATAATGGTATTAATATCTATTATAAGTTCATTATCATCCTTTCACTGATATATGATCATATATTGATACATAATGTCAAATTTCATTTATTTTCCTTAGAAATTGATGTGGGGTCTATATAGATTAATCCAATCCATGCCCAAAATATCATAAAATTAAACTAGAGGGAGAATAACAAGATCATATGGAAGCATATTCTCATAAACTTATATCAAATATGATCTATAGAATTAATATGTGATCATCATACCATTTTGGTGTTTTTACTACTAACTCAACATCAAATAGTTGAAATTATGAATTAATATTCCAAGATATTTTTCATGATATAAATGAATTAATATGACTAATATCAAATAATATACTTCAATATTTTATTTTTCCTATCACCACCTAAATATAATCATTTTATCTTCAATCCCTTACTAAAACAAAAAAAATTATCATGAGTATCAAGAATTAATAACCAAAGTGGGAAATAATATGATAATGAAAATAATTTCAAAATATCCAAAATTATAATACCTTATTATAAACCTATGAAATTTTAGGTTCATAATATAAAAATTTTAGTTCATCATATGTTATCATATATTTTATCCTCTTATGCTTCATAATGATTTGGAAATGGAATATGAATTAACCAAATCATATCTCCTATGAGTATCAAAAAAGGTGTGCAGTTATGCCTCTTTTTCATAAACTAGGTAAAGATCAACTTAATACCCAACCAAAATTTTCAGGGTTATTACCCATAGTAACATCTGAACCATATCCATCATCCATTTTTTTGTATCTATAAATGGATGTCATTTCAAAGATACCACATAATCTCTACTTTACCAAAACATCAAGATATTATCCTATACTTGGAATTATCCTGAGTATTTTCAGAAAAATTTTCTAATATTAATATCAAAAAATAACTAAACCCTACTCTAATAATAACTATATCAACCCTAACATTTATTATATAAATAGTATACCATTTTAAATGAATATTAAATACATCTCATAATAATATATGGATAAATACCAGAAAGGTTTAGTGTCTTTGGAGATTAGATACCTAAACAAATCATTTTCATGAAAGATATTAAATGTATCCCATAAAAATTATTTTTATATAGTACCCATCTAGCCTTCACATACTTAATATATTTTTTCATAACCTGGGGAAATAGAAACATAAAAAGGGGGGAGCTTAGATGCTCGGTAAGGGTAAACATGGGAGATATCATTCAATGATCTTAAGTGAGCATAAGATAAGTATAAGGGTATGATAACATGATAATAACTTACCAAAATCATACCCAATCAAGCAAGATAATATATCTTGAGTCATTTCATATGTATATTAGCCTAACATAAGACATTTATATAATCATGAATCCAAAATCATGTTCCTTGGATCCTAACTTGAGCATATAACATAGGAATGTGGTATAGGAATAAACTTAAGAAATCATAGTATTTTAAACATGTATAAACCCAAAAAATTATACTCATGTTTTTAAGGACATGAAATCAAATCCCCACATAAAATTATGGACATAAAACCAATTCCACATGTAAAATTGTGAACATGTCATAACATATGAACAGGTTCACACTAAATGTTCTAAAAATGAAATTAAGTTCATGCATAACATAGTTATCTCATGAGATATAATTTTTTACCCAATACATTGGAGATCTATATTATTATTTTTTTCACCCATCACATAATTAAAACTATATATAAGTGTGACATAATATCATTAAACATGCATCATAGTATAACTAATGGAAAAGAAATGAGTTTCATAATTATTTCATCATAACTTAATTAACCCAAGCGAAAGTAATGGGTTTCATAGAATAGTACATAAAAAATAATAATTATAATACATCCAAAGAAATAAATTGGATAGTTTCATAATATAATATCCCCATTTAATTATAACAGTCATTAAAGGTTTTTTACATAGATGGACAATCTCTTTTACAAAATCATTTAAAATATAATTTGAAAAACAATAGAAAACATCAATTTTATTTTTGTAACTTTTCAAAACTGAAATTACAAGGAAAATTGGAATCTTATTTTCATTGTAAAACCTTTAAAAATTTTAAATTAAGATTCGTGATAAAGTAAGTACATGATAATAGGAAAAAAATTCATTTCATGTACGTTAAAATAGAAAAAAAATCACACTTTTATAAAAATTCAAATCTGAGTTATATAAAAAACATTCAAAATGATGAATTTTAATAAATTGAAAATAAATTTAAAGTTAGTAAAAATAACCTCTATAAAACATTTAATTATAGATCAAAACTTTCATAAAACATTTTTATGAACATTTACATGAATAGAAATATTTTCAACCCAAAAAAGAATAATTAAGTCCAGTCTTTCTTAATAACATTTTCTTGTTCATTTTACTTTCCAAAGAGAGTAAAATTTAATTAAAATTTTAAAATAAAATAAATAACCAAATGATAATAAAATATATGGGTTTTAAAAGATAAGTATCATATAATTTCCCTCATTTAAAATTTAACATGGGAAATTCAAAAAAATAAATGAGATTATAACATAAACTCTTACCACTTTGGTAACATTTGAATAATAAACTCATTAAAATAAATAATATAAAATGGAACTTTATTTATCATTAATATAAATATATTAATGATATGATATATCAAATTGTAAGTATATACACTATATAAACATTAATTGGTTCATAACTTGAAACATGTCTCAACGAAACAATATTGAGATGAAGAACCCTTACCTCTATTCTTAAATTTATTCTTATGTTATTTAACCTCATGTATAATAAATATTGATTTATTATACATATATAATAGAACCATATTAATACTTATATTACTATATATCATTCCATTATAATTTCTAATTACCTATCCATTAATAATTCTTTATTAAAATCGTTATTTAGGTGAAAACTAGTATGTTTTCCATACATGTTTTGATTTGATGAATCTGGTACTTTTACCTTGGTCAATGTTTCATCATATAAAAAATATTATTAATTTCATAAATATAATATTTATTCATTATATACACTTTTATAACCATACATATATTGTGCTAATGAAAAATTAATTGCATCGCTTCATGGAGACGACAATCCGTACATACGCCCGAGTAATGTGTCCATTTTTTAATGGTTGGAAAAAAATAAAGGTAAATAATAATCCAACTTTAAATAAAAATTATTATATAATAAATATAATATTTATTCATTAAATTCATCTTTATGATCATCCATGTAAAGTGTAAATGAAAAACAAATCACATCGCTTCATGGAGGTGATACACCACACATACGCACGAGCGACGTTATAATTTTCCAATGGATGAGAGGGTAAGAAGTTAGATAATATTTTATATTTAAATAATCATAAATATTTTATAAAAATAATATATATCCATTAAATCCATCTATATAACCATCCATGAGAGATGATGATACAAAACAAAACACATTGGTTCATGGAGGTGGTAGTCCACGCGCATGCATGAACGATGTTTTCATTTACCATAGGATGTAAAAGGTGATGAGAAATGTATGTAACATAAAAATAATAAAATTTTAGTAAATTTTATATACTTATGTTATTATAAAATAATGGTTATGGTAGGTTATAAGGAGGTATAATAATAAATAAACATGAAAGGACCTAGTTAATAGTTATACCTCTTCTTTTAAAAACCCCTTTGGTTTACACCTTAAGCCTTCTAGGTTGGTCTTTTGGTGATACTAGGGCCTATAGATCATGTGTATGAATTTAGGGAAGTTATTTGGGTAGGTATTTTCTGAAATTAATTTATTAAGTGGTGTGGATAAGTGAGAATAGGTGGTTCCCATTTATAAGTTAGGTGGGTGGAAAACTTGTAAATACTTTAAAATTTATTATATAATATATGTCTTAATAAATTAAAGTGGCTCCAAATTTTCATGTTTTAGAATATTATAGGTTTAAGGTAGAAATAAAATAAAGCAATGATATTCAATCAAGTGTTTTATGTTATTTTAAACCTTAACTTTTAGGTTAACCTCTCTTTTAACTCTTTTAACCCTTACCATGGTAACAATACTTTTATCATGGTAATTATTCATTATGGTCAAAAGTTAAGTTCTAATTATTAAATAATATTAATTATTATAATTTAAAATATGGAATTTCATGTAATTTTTATAAATTAATTCTAATATCCACATATAAAATGCTTAAAACACATTTTTAGAGAAAATGTATTTTTAAGCATAAAAATGATTTTATTCTCATTCCATAAATAGTAACAACCAAAGATGAATATTAATATATTTTATTGAATATATTGTCAATAAATTTTATTAAAATAATTCATAAATAGTGATTAATTCAATTTATTAAGATAAAATATAGTGAGGATAGAAAAATAATTTTCTGAACGAAAAAAATCTATTTTCCTTCAAATGATTTTATATTCACTTCTAACCAATTGATAATAAATTTATGAATTTTTTTCATTTTTTACATTTGATAATAGTATATTTCTTAAAAATACTAGTTAATTAGTGATCAAGATGCATAATATATATAAAATACAATACTTTTAGAATTTGATCTTTTAATATAAAATGATATTATTTTTGACATTTAAAATTGAGTAATTATTTATTAGGAATTAATATATACTTTTTCATTATGGAAATATTTTATAAATAGTTTTTATAATTTATTTACCCTTATTCATATCCACCAATCCAATATCTATGTGATAATAGTCACATTTAATAATAATATTTTTGTAGCATATCATGGATCATTTAATCTCAAGGTTTCATATAAAGAAAGATATAAAACTCTTTAAATTTATTTAACTATGAAATATATTATAAAATATCATGGTGTTACAGAAAAAATTTCTTAATTGTTTCCAATACTTATACTATATAAGCATTTTGGGATCCCCCTTCCATATAGTTTTTCTTCTCAACTTGAAAATAATAATCTCAAAAAAGACAATTTTAATTAACCAAAATTAAATACATCCAATAAATAAACAAAATAAAATCATAATATACAACCAAAACTAATCAAAAATATACTACTCAAATTCCCATAAAATCAATTCATGATAAATACTCACAAATAAAACTCAACATCTAAAACACATATCAACATAAAAAATAATTATATATAGTGAAAAAACATCATAACCAAACATCCTCATAAAATTTTAAATTTTAAAAAACCCATTTGGAATATAAGTGAATCTCATAATCATTCAAAAACTTCAATATAAATCTTGAATAGTCCAATATTGACACACAATATCAAATAAAAATTGTAAACACTATTTATTTTTAATATAAAAGAAAAACCACAAATATTAAGATTAAGATTTTAATTTATTTACCAAATAAAAAATCTATTTAAATAAATTAAACATTTCCACTTTAGTTAAAAACACTTTTAAAATAATTTAAATAGTATTAACGTAAAATCCTTTTCAAATCACTCTCCATTTGTGTGTATAAAAAACATATTCATTTTTTTTAATTCCTCATTATATAAAAAAACTCAGTTAATCATGAAAAATAATTTTAAATACAACTAAACAAGGTATATATTTGAAACTACACACCAATATATGCATATCAAACAATTTCTCCAACTAAAAACATTAAAAATCATTATAAAATTATAAAAACACTATTTGAAATAACAATATGAGATAAATAATTACAATTAATGTTTTAAATCACAATAAAAGAATTAAAGACCCATATAATTGAAAAAAAACACCCCTTAATAAATATTAATCCCCAAATAAAACCATATATATATATATATATATCCATAATATATAAATCCATTATACCAATAGGGAATAACTTTGTAAAATTTAACACTTAAAACTCCAATACACATGTCAGATAGCCCCTTTTTTATATCTATTATTTAATAATAAGAAATTAATATAATAAAAAAAACCCATTTTCATGTGAACCATAATATAATATGGTGTCAAGGTGTCAATCAAGTCATGTAAATAAAGTAATGAAAATTCTCTTTAATAAAAAATCAATCAAAGTCAAAACATTAATCAAAATTTTATTCAAAGCAATATTAAACTAAATAAATAAAAAAAATATTTTTATTCCCAAAAGGGTATTTAGTGAGAGATACTCTAATAGTGAGGTGAATTAGGTTATGTAACTCATTAAAATTTCAAACTTAATCATCAAACTCTCTCTACCATAAATGATCTTGACCTCACTATTAGTCCAACCACTATTGTGTTCTTCTTTTAATGATGATTGAATTAAAACACTGCTTATTGTTTCCTTAAAATGATTTTATAAATGAATACTTAATCCACTCACATTGATTTTTGTATTGTAGAAATTAAGTAAATCATGCACACAAGACACAATAATTTTACTTGGTACACCCACACTAGTCTAATCCAATGAGAATAAAACAACAATGTGTCGAATTACTAGAATCCACAAAAGCATTTTCATTGGTGGTTTTAATCTAGGTCACTCCAATACTTCGCTTCACTCCCATTGCAAGATTTAGGGATGGTTCACTACCTCCAGAGGGTCAATCCCTTTACAATGATTTTGGGTTCAGTCACTCCTTTCCAAAGTTTACTCCTTCACTTCAAGGTTTATTCCCTTATTCTCTTATTTACTCACTAATAAAGAGAGGATGACCTTTTCAAACATATGTCAATGCAATACTTTACCATATTTTTATTGAACCAAGTATGGGTAGTTTCTTTTTGATCTTCATGCACTACTATTTTACACATGACATGTGAAATTATCCATAATATCAATCTCACTTTCCTTAAAGATCTTTAATGTGTCTTCAAAGAATAAATTATTTATTTTTTGAGGTCTTCAATGAGTCCCAATTCACTTAATATATTTTTTCTAAGAAAAAATATCTAATTATAAATTTCATGAAACTTATATTCATGTTAGGGCATCATCTTATGTCCCTATTAAAGAACCTATTAAAGATAGTTCTTTCATGTGAGATTGTTCTTTTCAAAAAAAAGGTTCATGTAAATAGTATGTTCCCATAATATAATGGTTCACACAAGTCACTCTAGAAACATATAGATTCACATAAACCTTTCACACAAATTCCTATTTGGTGAAATTAGATAATTTATCTTCCTTGGTAATCCTTCTCAACTAACTCTATATATTAATTATTTACCAGGTCTCATGTATTTATAGACAAAATCATGACCCTTTGAACATCATGAAACCTTTCCATTGCACAAATTTTCTTTGTGAAACCTTCATGTAAACAACATCTCTTTACATGATGCCTCAATTTTTTAAAATTTATTGACTCACACATCTGTACTTTTGTGTGGTGCCTCCATTTTAGTAATACCATCACACTTGTGAAACTCCATATTTTCAAGATCACTTTCTTTCCTTGGTGTGAGAATACATCATTTACTTCAATTCTTAGTTAAAAATTATCAAACACCTTCAAATACCTCCAGAACCACTTCTTCATGAATGTATCAAGGTATTCATGGTTTTGGAAACTCTATCACAGAATTTTCATGATGTAGTTATATCTTGATCCTCATCTATCTTGGGAAAGTCTTCAAGTGTTTTTAGTGACTAGATCAAGTATTCTATCATGGTTTTGTCCAACACCTACTGTTGAATACTCCCCAAAACTATATCAAATAGATTCATCCCTATTATACATAGAATATCCATGATAAACATATTAGTCTCTCAATGTGATGCACTAGCCTTCATGTAATATCATTTTTTTAGCCCATCCACATAGTAGCATCAATTATCATATTAGATGCTAACATTCCCTCCAATTATAAATACAATGCCTCAAACAATGGTTGACATGTTGAACAACAAATCCAACAACCTCTAACTCACCATTTAAAAGTTGAAAATAAATCCAATACACAATAGAAAAAATTCTCATTATATTCTAAAAAATATCATATAATCTAATAAAAGTATTGATAAGTATAATAATAGTTTATTATAACTCAAACACACCTTGAATTTTAAAATATAACTTGAATCTGTGATATATTTTATGTTTTAGAATCCAATTAGAAAAAAACACCACTTTTAACATTACATTCATTATAAAAGGGTTTATAAGGATTTTTTTCAAACACTAGTGTTCATGATTTAAAGTTTCCCAAAAATAATGTTCTTGAGAACCATAAAAACACATTATATTAGTAATAAGAGCTCGCCACTTTTGAAAATTTTCCTTTAAAAAAATAAAATTTTAGACATTTATATCTACTAACAATCAAACCCATGGTGATTAATTTCTAATTTATAAAGGAAATTTAATCTTAATTATAGTTGTACAAAACTATTTCTAAAAAATCATAATGAAAACACGCTTTCATTAAAATATTCAATGAATTTTTTAAAACCATATTATTAAGTGAATTTATTAATTTCATTATATTTAAAAAAACCAAGTTGATACAAAATAAAATAATATGTAAATATCCAAAATCCATTTAAGTGGAAAATACAACCCAACCAAAGTCAAATTTTTCCACAAAAATGATCTTTTACACAAAATGAGATAAAATTTTAATCATCTAAAAACAAAATAAGGCCCAACCAAATAAGCTATTACACAATAAATAGTCCCAAAAAAGTTTTTAAATGAATTAAATATAGTTGTTTATTAGAACATATCTCAAATCAAGGAAACACTAATGGAATCACTCCACACAATTGTTAAAACATAATATTCAAAATGTTGTCCAATAAGATATAAAATTATAGGATAATTTATCTAATTTAAACACAACATCATTTTTCTAAAAACTAATTTTCATTAAATTTAGAAACCATATAATAATTAATAAATTGGTAATATGAACCCATTATTTGAAATATTACATTCCATGTTTAAATCTATTTAATCAAGGAATTTCCAACTTCCCTTTTTATTCAAAACCAATAGTTTTAAAAAAAACATTATTAAAAAATTTCATTTAAACTTACACTTGAAATATTCTATCAAACCTTTATAAAACCATTTTTAAGTCTAAAATGATTAAAAAATAACATTTTAATCACTTAAAAATTTTCATTAATTGGTTATTAAAATACACTAGTAATAGATCAACTCACATCGTAGTTAAACATCATTAAGAATGTGGTTTCTATAAAATCGTATGAAATACAAGATATTATCATTTAAAATATTTTTAAATACATAAATATACAAATAAAACATAACTAAAATCATCATTTTTGAAAAATTAATTTCTAAAATCTTTTTTAACAAAAATAGTTGTTTACATCAAGTAAAGTATAATATGAGAAGTGAAACAAGTTAAAAAGTATTTATAAATGTCCCACTTATTTCCAATATTGAATTCATAAAAAAATAATTTCATCCAATATATTTATAACAAAGTACACTAGTCGGTAAATGAACAGAAAACACATTTTTAAATAAGTTTATACCAAAAAATTTCATTTACCATTAGTTATGTAACTTATTTAATGGGTTTTAAATTGATTTAAATTTTGTTCCATTTTATGAAATCCTAACGAAAACAAAAAATCTTACTTAAACAATACCACTTCATGAATTATACATCCAATAAGTAAAATACATGTAATACAACATCTTAAAGACTAAATGTTATAGGTGAAATCCATTCAAAAATATCAATATATATGACATGTGTTTATGGTTGTCAAAATAAATCATTAATAATTTTAGACCCTCTCAATTTTATAAAAACCCTTTCATAGTACTATTTCAAATTTTTCACTTTATTATGTTTGAAAATACAATTCTATAACCCTTATTTTGAAAATAATTTTATAAAACCATAAGTTTAATATCAATAATTTAATACTATAGGGAAGATCATATTCTCTTTACTACAAAATTTCAAAAAAAAATTATAAATCAAACATTTATAATTTATAATCATTGGAATATCATTAAAAACAATATTAAAATTAAATTATAAATTACCACCTTGTTTTCATTTGAATTCATCGTAATGAATTTCAAAATATTTTATTAAACTTACTCACACAAAACTTAGCTTTTGTAAAGTAATAACCAAATATCACATCTTAAAACATACTCTCAACCAAACCAAACAATATCAATACCTCCCAAAACATCCAAAAAATTTTGCTCAAATTAATAATAAAAAATATTAGATAAAATTTAAAATCAAAATAAATAAAAATAACATAATTTTGATGGATTTAACACTATCCAAAATTTGGTCACACCGTTTTCTAAGACTTGTGAAAGCTATGAAAGGCCCAAAAGAAGGTATCCAAATTTGAATTCTTAATATTTTTATAGTTTTATAAGTCATTCATAGTAACTGTTCAACCCTATAATTTCTTCTATTTACACTCTAAAACTTTTTTTTCTTCAAGGAAATTTATAAAAACTCCATGTGATCCCTAATAGTGGTTAAAATCCCATAATATTTTAAAAATGTGGAAAATAAATCCTAAATTTAAATTGAAAGTATTGAATGCATATGGTAAGTCAAGGTTTTGTATGGGAAAGAGTTGTTCTTTCACTCCCTATACCAAACCAATAATATCTGATGATCTTATATCCAATCTATCATTACTCCATAAATAATATGAGATGTCTAACATGATTTTTTAATGAACCTACCTAGGTCAACCTACCACATCACCCAAATCAGATCACTATAAGGTCTGAATTGCATTCCTGGTTTCTGTGGGCCAATGACAAGCATTGAGTGTATCAAACATGTCGGTTAGGAATGATTTCACCCTCCAAAAACAATAAATAATATAATTTTATCCTATAATAATTTTAGTATGAAGTGTCTATACATTATATAATCATGATAAATGAATAAGTTATTTTAAAATATAAACTATACAAACATTACATAAAAAATAAAAAACATATTTGATATCTAAAAATGGTATTATAAATCAATATACAAAGTGTAATGCAAAAATATATGATATAAAAGAGGTAAAATGTGAGAATGGATAAGGTTTATGATACATATTCATACCAAAATTAACCAAAATATCTCAAAATACCACATGAACCATCTCCTCACATCCTTCGATTACCACCAAGTCATCATACCATCAAAAGCATAAGAAAGTTGTCTAAGGGACTCTATTGAAGAAATAATATCCCTTAATTTTTCCTGTATCAAATATAACCAAATCTACATACACAAAAACTTGTGTATATATAGTTTGATCCAAATCTTAGTAGGATTCCACCAAGAATAAATGTAGTTAATTTTATAATTCAAATCAAAAATTCTAGTTTGAACTATAATTATAAAATATAACATTATATTTTAATTTTAATGAAAACAAAATTCACTTCATTTATTTTTTATAATACTATCATATTTGAAAATTCATATAACACAAAAAAAAAGTAAACAAGATCCAACAGTAATCATTGATCACAAGGCATAATGGAAAAGAAAAGTAAAATAAAAGTCACAAACTAATAGAAACATAAAAAAACTCAAAATGGGATGACAACCTCAAGTCTATTTGGAAAAACCTTGGACCTCATTTGTTGATCACCTATTCACTGATTAGGATCCTAAAAGAATCAGATCCTAACTTACCCCTATGGGCTCATTGGAAGGTACCCTTAACCAAAGTGAAATGGTAACTTGATACCCCTATCCATATCATAATCATAGCTAGAGTATCACTCATATTTAATCTCCCATAAAGTACCCAAGTCTCTAATGTGAACCATTATACTCAAATAAAATATACTAAGTAAAAATATCTAACAATCCTCAAACCATAACCCGTCACCCTTTAAATGATATCCCTCTTCATCAATTCTAAAAAAAATAACCAGTAATGAGAATTTTACATTTATAACCAAAACCAACAAGGGGAATGTGTGAATAAGGATATCCATAACCAATAATAGTCATCATGTACAAAGAAAATGTTGGGAGATGAAGTTTGTTTCAATTCACTATAAATTTATTCATCATAATTGTAACTGTCACGAACCAGACTAGGATTCCATTTGTCCTGACACCTGAACCAGTCCAAGACATGGCTCGAAGGGCATTCCCGATCCCCATGGGCTGGAAACTTGTATTGGGAATCAAATGAAATCCAATTGGGAATGATTTTAGCCCAAATAATAACCAAGATCAAATAAATAAACTATAAAAAATGAGCATGCAGCAATAACCAACAATTAAATCTCAATAAAAATATTCAAATAGATCATGATACAAGATACAGCTAGTTAAACTAAAAACAAAATGCAAAACCAAACTAAACTAAAACTGACATGATCTCCATGTGACCTCATGTTCACCACTATCCACTAGCTGAATAGCTACATGGTCAACCTGCTCCAATGATGAGTACTCCAACCAAAAAACCTAAACATGTAAAATAGATCAGGTCTACTGACACTAAATGGTACAAGTAGGGTGTGAGCTAGATATCTTAGTAGGAAATCACCAGAGAATCCATATTTTTCCTTTCCCAAAAGTATTTCATTAACACTAATTTGAAATAAATTTATAAAAATAGGGTTTTCACATCTTTAACAAATAAACACTTTTCATTCCCTTCTTCAAAACTCTGTACACTATTTTCCACTTTCAAAATAGATTTCCATTTTATTAAAAAAACCCAAATCAAACAATACCAGGGCTATGCTAAAAATAAATGACCTGAGTAAATAAAAAGTAAGTGTAGTAGAAAGTAAACAATAAATACATATAATAACCATGGGTGATCCTAAAAATCCCTATAAATACCCCTAGATGTACTCGGTTTGGAACCACCTATCACCGTATGGTGAAGACCCTAAGTCTATAACTAACTATCCATCCTCAACTAACCAATCTGGTGGCACAACCCACCTTGACTCTCAGAAAATCTAGTGGGTATTAACCCATATAATCGAGGATGGAAAGAAACATCACTCGATACTCTAAAAGATGAATGGGAACCCATGGTGGTAATAATACTATGTAAGTAGGAGGCCCTTGCAAGCGTGACTAACCTTACCTGTTGTCACCACATTTGCCTACCCCAAACACAGACGCCACTATACAATAATCCATAAATGTAAATCCCTCCTATATAGGTTCCCATTATATACATATACAAATATATCACTTTATCGAAGGTGCCAACTGGGTCATCACAACACTTAAGAATTCAACCCTTTATTTAAAACATGCAAATTATAAAATGGGCTTTTAGCTTTACATAAACAAATGAATTTACCAAAAACATTTACAAACTATTTTTAAAACAACATCAAAAACCATTTTTATATTTTTAATTCCAAACAGGCCCTTTAGTTTCAAACACACCCCCAAAACACATCTCAAATTAAAAAATGGGCCTTTACTATTTTCAACCTCTAAACAAAACATGTTTCAAGTCCAAACAGGTCAAACTTTAAAGAGTCCATTTATGGTTTCATTTTCATAGTTCTTGAAAAAACACTTTCCCTTTTTAAAACCATGTAACAATTATATGAAAATGTGAAGGAAATAGATAATATAAGCTTTTAAGGGAAAGGTTCCTTAGAGTGCCATATTCATTTTAATTCACATCCAATGGAACCCTCCTTATGTCCATGAGACCATTTTGAAACCATTTACAAAATCACTTCTTTATTTTTAAACCAAAACAAAAATCCCATTTAATTTCAAAATCATAACAACCCTTTAAAAACAAGGATAATCCTTTCCAAAACATAATCACCCCAATTATCAAGCCATAAAATATGTTCAAATCACCCATTATTCAAATTCCACACATCAAATCTAATTTACCAAAACATAACAAGGTAAAATTTTCACAAAAAGGATTAATTTCATGTTTATAAAATAATAGGAATTTAATCGAACACCTTGTGTGCATACATTTATAGGCATAATAAATGAAACCCTTGGAAATCCATTTTTATCAAAAAAATTCATCATAAAACCACTATAATAAATAAAGCCAACATATCACAATTATGAGAAACACATTTAAAATTTATTTGAAAGAAACTAGGAAAGATCAAGAATCAATGGAATATTTTGGAAAGGAAAATAATGGAAACACCTACCTTGATGTTGTGAGAACGCAACAAAACTCCAAGAGAGTGAAGAACACGCCGCAAAGAATGATCCACACATCCTAACATCCAAGAAAAAACCCACACATCAAACCTAGCTTCTAGGGTTTTTCTAATTTGAAACCCCACCAAGAGAAACTAAGAAATCATGAGAGGGAAGAGAGGGGAAGAGTAAAGGGAAATATGTTATGAATAAATCATGAAGATTCACTAACCTTTGGTGAGAAATAGCCCAAAAAGTGGCTCAAAATGAATGAGAGTGAAGTAGGGGATCCCTCTGGTCGATACCCAATAGGTATGGCTTCAAATGGAATATGGAATCACTTAAATTGGATTTTTAAATTAAAATATATTTAGCTCATAATGGGATGCATAGTATTGTAAACCGTGCACAAACCGTGTGAATGCTACTGGAAAAATTCTGCAACTTTGCAGGTTTAAGTTGCGTGATTTGGGAAAACCATTCTCAAATCATGTGACCTGAAAACTTGTCAAAAAACCCTCAAATGACACCCTAAAAACTAAGGAATCCCACCCAATGATCCTTGAATGATTTAAACACAATATAGTGACATCATGGGTGTCAAAAACTCTCTACCACACAACTTTCTCCCAATAACATTCACAATAACCATGAATAGGTCTAGAAGAAAACTGAAACCACCAAAACACAATGACATTTTTTTGATACTCAACCCGAACCTCAACCAAAAGAACCAAAATTGAGAAATAAATAAATTAAATGAAAACTGTGGTCAGGGTGTGACAATTCTCCCCACCACAAACACTTTCTGACCCCAGAAAGTCACTCATCTGAATTGTAAACAAAACTCAGTCCCAAATTCAAAAGAATCCAAATGAAACCACAAACATCAAGGTGATATTTCACTCCATGATTCACACCTGAACAACTCAAAGATAATCCATAACACACTAAACAATGATAGAACACGAGAGGGTTCTCCCCACCGTAAGAACCTAACTAACTTCATAGTACTACTTAAGATTATCCCATCATGGTAACTTCCGACACAAACCAAGAACCCCTGGAATAAGGGGAAACCAGAATTATGGTTAAAAATTTAGAGGGGAAAACTTGAAATTTTATATTTTTAATGATTTGGGTAAGCTACATGGTTTGGCCACATGGTTTGACAAAACTGTGCACCAACCGTGTGATATGCCGATCCCCAATTCCAGAACCATACTGCATGCTCGCCACACTATTTCTCTAACCCTGCAAAGGCCATGAGCCAATACCCAGGCACCAAACTCAAGTTGCATGGTTTTCTGGGAGAATCTACTTGGTTTCCCCTAACCATTTGCTAACCATGATCCATCTCCTGCTAAGCCCCAAAATTTTCATTTTTCAACAAAACTCACCCAAAGGCTCCAAAAATTCAAAATTTCAAGTCAAGACTACAAAAAAATAGGATCACTCAAATTCTTACACAGATAAAAAGGAACTCACAGCACGAGATAACCCAAAATTTTCAATGTCAACTATGAAACACCCGTATTAAGACCGATAATTCCAAATATGATCAATCCAAGCTTCTTCGCATGAGAAAAAAACACCGCCACAGAAACTAAAAGTTTACCACACAAACTAAACCCCCAACTCTAGGGGAAACCCATAAAAGGAACTCAGGACCAAAAACAAACCAAAACCACTATCCATCAATTCCATAAGACTCAAATATCTCCAAAAAAGTGCAATTCAAACTGAAACTGACCCACATAAGGGCTGAGCACCTTCAAGAAAACAAACAATTCTAAAAGTGACATTCAGATGAACACAACCATTTAGATCAAGAAATAACAAGTTCATCACACTTTTAAAACTAAATATAAACTTAAAACAGTAAGAAAAAAAGAACAAGGGAACTTTAAATGTCTCCATCCTAACATAGGAGACAAAAAAATCCAAGGTCTTCCACAACCCCTAGCGACTCCTAACTGTGTGAGAGCTTCACTTTAAGGCTTATGGATAGATCCCTAATGACTGAAGCATCTCCTGTCTCATAGTTAGACACTAGTATCTTCTGATCAAAACTCCTTATTCAATAAATATTTCCTAAATAACTTTTCCAGATGACCCAAATGACCACAAAAATGGTAGGTCTTCATAGGGATGTGACAAGACAGCTTCGAATGCTTGAACCAACCACATTGGTGGCACAAAAACGAAGATTATAATGAATTGAAGTCCAAAACCAATTAGGGATACTCCTTAGAGGTAGGTTCCACTAACATGTGCTCTCCAAATGGGGAACCTTTATGAGAAACAAGAGACACTGGGTTTCCAACTAGAACATACCCTAACATCTTCGAGAGTTCCCAACAATTTGAAGACATGCTCCACTTCCTCAAGCCACACCACTTCTTCTAATTGACCTTGATCACCATGAAGGATAGGAAACACTCAAAAAGAAGCCAAAACTTGGTATGATTAATTAGATATTTTGGGGAACTTTATGGGTGGAATATTCTAAATAAAAAGAGAAACATGAAACAAAAACCAATATCAAACCAAAACACAACTGAAAGGAACATCTTGAGCCCAAACAACTAGCTCAGAATCCTAACACGTACAAGCATAACCAAAAATTATGTTCTCATTTTAACTTTTAAAACTATCATATTTCAAGGAAAATTTTCAAATATAGAAATCAATTTTTCCATAACAAGAACAAACTTCTAAAAAGAAATCCCATTTCCAAAATAAAGTTTTTTTTTTAAGTCCATTTTTGAAAGACCAAGTCAACCTCAAATTTCAAATGCTCACCCATGGCATCTTATGAACCGTCACATGTGTGCCCATCCATTTCTACTTATATCATCCACAAAAAAGTTCCAACATGTACTTTTCATACATATCCACGCACATGTGACCTTATATAAAGAGTATCAAGGGTCACACACCTCCTTTCCTCATCAAAACCCAAGAATTTACTAAATTTCCAATCTAAAACATTTTCCTTTAAAACCTATTTTACTAATTTAAAAACTGCTTGAAAGAATCATTTTTCATTTTCAAAAACCGGTTTAATTTTAAAAATATTACTCACACCAACCAAAACCAAAACAAAACACAACTAACACCAAACCATCAAAATGGGGAACTAGTAGTCATGCTTAACCCGGTGACATGGTAGTGGTCCATGCCCCAAGAAATCATCAACAACTAAAAGATGTTTGAACCATGCACTAGGACTCAACAAGGGTCACTAATCCATGTGGGATCACAACATAACATTGTCTTGCCTCATTTTTCATCCCTCAATCCAAAATAATATAAAAACTAGAGAAAGGGCTCAAAACCTGGACTACCCCTGGTAACTCAGGTCTCATCATGAGTGGTGGTGATCAGGTACCAACCCATAACCTACCTATTGATCCCCAAAAATCCTAGTCTCCAACTACCTAACACCACAAATAACAAGGGCATGCTCTAATACCATTTTGTCACGAACCAGGATAGGATTACATTCATCCCAACATCTGACCCAGTCTAAGACATGGCCCGAAGGGTGTTCCCAATCCCCTCGGGCTAGAAACTAGTGTTGGGCATCAAATGAAATCTAAGTGGGAATGATTTTATCCCAAAGAATAAATATGATCAAAGAAATAAACAAGAAAAAATGATCATACAGTAATAATCAACAACTAAGTCTCAATAAAAATATTCAAACAGATCAGGATACAAGATATAACTAGTCAAACTAAAAACTAAATACAAAACCAAAATAAACTACCGCTAACACGATCTCTATGTGACCTCATGGTCACCACCATCCACTAACTAACCATCCACATGGTCAGTCGGCTCTAATGATGAGCACTCAAACCATAAAATAGGGTTTTTACATCTTTAATAAATAAACACTTTTCTTTCCCTTCTTCAAAACTATGAACACTATGTTTCTACTTTCAAAATAGATTTCCATTTTATTAAAAACCCCAAATAAAACAATTCCAGGGCTATGCTGAAAATAAATGAACTGAGTAACTAAAAAATAAGTGCAGTAGAAAGTAAAAAAGAAATATATATAATAACCATGGTGATCCTAAAAATACCTAGAAAGACCCCTAGACGTACTCGATTTGAAACCACCTATCGGCATATGGTGAAGCCCCTAAGTCTATAACCAACTGGAATCCCTCAACTAACTAATCCATTGGCACATCCCACATGGTATCTCAGCAAACCTAGGGGGTACCAACTCATCAAATCAGGGCTAACAAGAAATTTCACTCGATCCTCTAAAATATGCCTAGGAACCCATGGTGGTAATAATACTGTGTAAGTGGGAGGCCCTCACACACGTGACTCACCTTACCTGCCTTCACCAAACATTCCTACCCCAAACAAAGACACCACTATATGATAACCCATAAAGGTAAATCCATCCTATATAGTTTCCCACTATATACATATACATATATATATATATATCACTTCATCAAAGGTTCCAACTGGGCCATCACATCACTTAATAATTCAACCTTTTATTTAAAACATCCAAATTTTCAAATGGTCTTTTAGCTTTACTTTCCAAATGAATTTACCAAAAACATTTACAAACTATTTACAAAAAAACGTCAAATTCCATTTTTATATTTTCAATTACAAATGGGCCCTTTAGTTCCAAACACACCGCCAAAACACATCTCAAATTATCAAACATCCCTTTACTCTTTTTAATCTCCAACCAAAACATGTTTCAAGGCCAAATGGGCCAAAATTTAAGGAGTGCGTTTATGGTTTCATTTTTAGAGTGCTTGAAAAAACTCTTTCCCTTTTTAAAACCATGGAACCATTATATGAAAAAGGGAAGGAAGGAGAGAAGATAAGCTTTCAATGGAAAGGTTCATTAGAGTTCAATATTCATTTTAATGCACTTCCATGAAGGCACTCCATGCACCCATGGATGTTCCAACATCAAATGGAACCCTCCTTGTGTCCATGAGACCTTTGTGAAACCATTTATAAAATCAATACTTTCTTTTTGAACCAAAAAAACAATCCCATTTAATTGAAAAAGAAAAAAAAACCTTTCAAAACAAGGATAATCCTTTCAAAAACATAACCACTCTGATTCTCAAGTCATAAAGGATGATAAAATCACACATTCTTCAAAGTCCACACATCAAAAATAATTTACCAAAACATAACAAGGACCAAATGTTATAATAATTCTTAATTTCATGTTTAGAAAACAATAGGCATTTTATCGAATACTTTGTGTGCATACATTTATAATAATAATAAAAGAAACCCTTGGAAATTAGTTTTTTAAAAATTCTATCATCATGAAACCACTAAAATAAATCAAAGTAATATATCACAAGTATATGAAACACATTTAAAAATTATTTTAAAGAAACTAGAAAAGATCAAGAATCAATGGAAAGTTCTTTAAAGGAAAATAATGGAAACACCTACCTTGATGTTGTGTGAACACGATGAAACTCTAAGGGAGGGAAGAACACATCCCCAAAGAATTATCTTCACACCCTAACATCCTAGAAAAATGACCCACACATCAACCCTAGCTTCTAGGGTTCGTACAAGTTGAAACCCCACCAAGAGAAACTAATAAATCAAGAGAGGGAAGAGAGGGGAAGAGGAAAGGGAAATATTTTAGGAATAAATCATGAATAATCACTAACCTTTGGTGATAAATTTCCCAAAAAGTGTCCCAAATGAAGGATAATGAAAGGGGAACCCTCTGGTCGATACCCAATGGATAGGGTTTCAAATGGGAGGTGGAATCTCTTAAATCATATTTTTATTTTAAAATATATTTAGCCCGTAATGGGCTACATGATTTTGTTGCATGGTTTTATAAACCATGCGTAAATTGTGTGAATTCTACTTACAACTTTTCTAGTTTAAATTGAACAGTTTGGGAAAACCATGCTCAAACCGTGTGACTTGTGAAATTGACCAAAAACTCTAAAATGACACCCAAAACACTAGGTAATCCCACCTAATGATCCTTGAATGATTTAAACAAAATATAGTGACATTGTGGGTATCACAAACTCTCCACCATGCAGCATTCTCCCAATAACATTCACAATAATCATGAATCAGGCTAGAAGAAACCCAAAACCACCAAAACACAATAACATTTTTTGGACACTCAACCCAAACCTCAACCAAAAGATCCAATGTTGATAAATAATTAAAAACAAATGAAAACTATGGTTGGTGTGTGATAGTGACATCCCAAGTTTTAAAATAGAACATTATCCGTACAAGATACTCCACATCAAGCTTTAACAAACAACTATATATTATTATTTAAATGTAACCATTATAACCTAGCTACTAAATTGGAGAGTATGAATAGAAATAAAAAATTTATGAAGTAAATATATAGTTATTATCTGTTATGAATCTATTGTTAAATTATTAGAAAATAATAACATAATTTTTTCGTAAAATCATTTTAATCTTCAAAAAAAATATTTTCTTCAAAAATGATTTTTATTGTTTTTCATGAATGAATATTATAATTAGTTTCTAGAAGTTTTAAAATTTTATTTGAAAAAATAAAATTCATATTTTGTTTCATCATGTCAAAATTATCTTACAATTAATTTTTTATAATTTTTTGAAAATATTGATTTTTTAAGGAATAGATAAAATACTGATTTCTATTGAAAATAATATTTTATTTTTAAAGTTTTTAAATTTTAATATTTTGTTTTGGATTAGTTTAAATTTTTAATTAGTTAAATTTTATTTAAAGTAATCTAATTATGGTTTTTTAATTCATTTTATACTTGAATTTATTATAAAAATATTTTATATTTAAAAATGGAATTTTTCCAAAAAAATGTTTTTTGTTACATTTTTCCTGTTTAATTTAAATTAAATTCTAAAAATATTGTAATTTGAATTTATAAAAATTAATTACATATTTGGAATCATTGGGTAAAAATTTATTAAATATATACCTTTTATTTTTTGTTCAATATGAATAGTAACCTTAGTAAATTGTGTTACCACAATTAAAGGTAAATTGGGTAATTAAGGGTACAAATAAAATGATAAGACCTAGAAAAAAATCCTAACACTTGAAACAATTTAATTTTATGAGTAATTTCTTATCATAATCATATATGATTCTAATTTATGATCTTTTGGAGCCACTTGGTTGACATTAAGACCCTTATAGTATTTTATTTAATGAAAATTCAAAGATGTCACTCTATTTTTTTAATTATTATAACATTTTTAATATGTGGTTATCTATAATATATTTTCCCCATAAATACTATTTTTAAATATAAAATATTTATCTTCATCACTTTAACTTATTTTTAATTTTTAGGGAAAAAATAATTACATTAAATGCTTACACAATGATGATATAGTATTTATTAAATTAATGAAAAAATAAAATAAATGATATTAAAAAAATTAAAATAAATATAATATGAGATACTTAAGGTGATTAAAAAATTATACAGATTACCATGACATGTTTAGTATATATTAAAATAGTTTTTTTAAATTTTTACTTCTTTTTTATGTTTTTAAAGACCAAGTAATGAATAGAATAAAATTTTATAACAATGATATTTTATGGAATTAATATTTTATTAAATTATTAAAAAATAATAAAAATATTAAATAAGAAAAATTATGATAATATATGGTCTAAAATTTTATACCCTATTCATTTATATTCCATTTGGAATTTTTTGTCTCTAGAATAGTCTTATTATATTTTAATATTTTGAGAGATTCCAATAATTCCCCTCCTCTCTCTTATAAAAGGGAGACCCTTATTCCCATTTATTCACACTTAAAGACCATTTTTTCAGAAAATACATACCCAAATATCTTTATATAATAAATCTCCTAATTCTAGAGGTTTTATTTTAGGAAATACATCAACCTTAGTGATCTTAATGTGCTATGAAAATAAAATTTTCGGAAGAAGAGGCGTCTCCAGGAAAAAAATCAATGGTGCCCTTCTCTCCTGGCTTCCCCCTCTCTCTCTAGGATCCATCGAGGGTTTCCTCCCAAAACCTTATACTTTAGGGTTAGTGGCATGTTTTAGCACTGCTCTTCTTCCTTTTCCTTCTTCTTATTCCCTCTTTAAACCTATTCCAGACATCTTTGTGTGATTTGGTTTCCAATATTGACATTGTCGTCCTCATTTTTCTTCCATGGTGGTGCTGCTTTCTTATTGTTTGTCTCCAAGGTTGTTTTTCTTAGTCCTAAAAAATCCCTTGGCTGCTTCTACCCTACTATAACCTCTCATTCCACCTCACCTCTCTAGGTCGGAGTTCGAGCGATGGAAACACAACTGTTTTGGGTTATGTGGTTTGGCGGTCATCGGTTTTTTCAGGTGTGTTTGTGTCGACTTGATCTCAATCTTGTTTTGGATTTTGGAATGGGTGTCTCCATTCTGATTTCGAACCCTCGGCACTCAAATTCCTGCCCTAACCTTAAGTCCTTCTGCTTCTCTTTGAGTCGGATCTGAAGCGGTGGTTCCTCTGAGGTTTTGGGAGGTGGGATTCGGTGACCAACGGTGCTCCTCACGTGATCTGTTTTGATTTTTAGTGAATTTTTGTTCACTCCTTCATTAGAATTTGGTCTGCTCGAGGATTTCTTGGTGAAGTATCTGATGATATCTAGGGACTGGTGTGAAGTTCGGACGGTAAGGTCATGGTTATCGGTGATGATCTTGACTACATGTAGGCTCATTTCCCCTCTTACTCTACCCTAGATTTGTGTACCATCTCTCCTCCCCGAGTCGGTCTGGCGAGATGGTTTCTACAGGAACTTTGGGAGGTGTTGTTTGAGGAAATTTAGGAGTTCTAGGAGGCTTGATCCTCACTCAATAGCATTGACGGTGTATGTTTCTATTGTTTTTGGTGGCTACGACGGACTCTGTCAGTCTCTGGGGACTGGTGATGTTTGGTCAGTGACGACACCGACAATGTTGGTTTTATGGCAGTTCGATGGTTCTTGATGGAATTCGGTGCTGGTTGGTGATGTCAATGGTGGTGATTGGATGCTGACGTAGAAGCTTCCAGTGATGATGTTGGTTGTAGGTGATAGGATTTTGACTGAAGACATGGTGATGATGTTCTACGGCATGCTTTTTTGGCGACTTTTGTGATAATATGATCGTATTGGGTTCTGTGTATCGCTAATTTATTTTTGAATTTTGAATTGGGCATGTTTTTATTTTGTATCCTTTGATTTTTTATCCCACCGGTTACCACTCTCCCTTAATGCGTCTTCTTATAAAATCAAAGAAAAGGTATTTTTCAGTTGAAGAAGTGGTATCATTTTTAATCGAGTGTTTCTATTTTGTTTATTATTACACATCCATAAAACCTTATTAAAATATTATAAAATAGTAAATCAACTATACTCAATATGATTATATTTTATTATTTCAGTTTCATGACCTATGTCTATCTCCACTTCCATCAAATGGGGAAATAATTCATCGTTCGTGCGTACGGTGGACTACCACCCTGTGAACCGATGTAATTTGTTTTCCATCACCATGTCTCAATTATGGTTATAATTATGGAATTGATTTTTATATATAATATTCATGACATATTTATAATTTTTTAAATATAATATATCACTTAAATTCTTATTTTTCCATGCACAGAAAAATGATAACATTGTTCGTGTGTATGTGTGGACTAACACCTTCATGAAGTGATGTGATTTGTTTTTCATTACCATATCACATGAATGATATATATAAGTATATTGAAAGAATTAATATTATATTTACAATGTGATTATATTTATATAAATATGAAATAATACTTAACTTCTTCCCATAATGATCTTTGAAAAATGGAAATGTTACTCATGCGTATGTACGGTCCACCGTCTTAACGGTTGTAACGTAGATCATTTTCATAACCATATTTATGGATGGATTTAAAAGTATAATTGATGTATAAAAATGATAATTATTTCATGACTATTATTATGTACCTATTATAATAATTACCTCTTTGACCAGAGTCCGCATACCTAAGATATTTTGGACTTCAAAACTAAATATGACCAAAACATCCGATGTGAACTTAAATAATTAAGTAATTTTTTTAACATGGTAATAAGTGAAATAAATGGAATAATAAAATTGAAAAATGTTCAAAATAAATTAAATAATTAACCTAATTTAATTATTTAGTAATATAAAAAGCATATGTGATGATTCAGACTCAAGGAAAGGGACTCTTTAACTAAAAAACTATTTTTAAATGTTTTAAAGAATTATTTTATAAATATTTCTCTTTAATGTTCATGTTTTTAAAATAATTTTTATGAATAAATTTATATGGAAAATAATTTTTTTTTAAATTCAAATTTCTATAAAAATTTTTCAAAAAGGAGTCTTCATAAGGTTTTATGTAATGGACTTTCTTTTAAAAAATAATATTTTAATGTTTATTTTTATAAAAGTCAAAATGAATGTTTTTTAACTTATATGGAATGAGAATTTTTTCCCATTTTCATGAAACCTTAATGATTTTAAGCTTCCTTTACAAATATAACATGTTTATTTTCAAAGAAAATATTTTCCTTTGTATGTACGCAATTTTATTTTTAAATAAGTGATTTTCGTCAATAAATGTATTTATGATGCAAGAATTCATGCTTTATTATTATGTTATAATTCTTGGTCATTATTTATGATGACTGGTGGTTCTATTATAAACCAAATATGGGTGGGTCTATGATATCCCTCTAATGAATTGGGTATGTTGTAAGTTGATCGTGATGGTTATTCCAAGGGTAACTATGATGGTTACATCAAAGTATAACCATGAGGGTTATATTAAGTATAACCATGAGAGTTATTTTATGGTAGTCGTGAGTGATACATAATAAGTAATTATGATAATAAAATGATTCCAAAATTACCTATATGATATATTTATTCATTATATGTTTTTACATAAATCTCATGTTTTCACACAGTAAGTTATTGGGTTTATGTTCAAAGGACAGTATAACTTTGTGAAAAAGTTTTCATAAGTATTTCATGTCTTCAAAGAAACTTTTATGGGTTTTATTTTACCTTTAAGATTTATTATGAAATATTTTATTAAAATATTTGGTAGGAAAATGTGATATATTAGGTAATAAAATTTTTATTTTGTGCCCAAAGTTTTTTTTTGAAAAGGGAAAAATTTTATAAGTATTTGTAGACAGGTGATTTTTATATGTCCCTTATTGATATTTTTTTCATCCCAAGTTTTAAAATGTTTTTCATAAGGTTTAAGTTATATTAATGATATTGATGAGTTCTTGAATAAAATTTTGAATATTTTTCATGAAATGAAATCTTGTTTTATTTTAAAGACTTTTGTTTTATGAAAAAAATGAATACTGTGTAGAAGTGTCCACTGGTAATGTATGGGTTTACTTTGTAAGAGATTGTCCTGATTCTCTGAAACTCTAAACCTAAAATATATTTGGGAATAAAATAATGTTAATTATGTTCTTAAGTCACTAAAATATATAATGTTTAAGGTTGGTTCCTTATAGTTGGTATCAAAGAAGGGTATAGAAAACTTTGGAGATTAGGGTATTTTCAAGTGAGATATTATTAAAAGTTATGGATATAATCATGTGTTTATAATTTTAAGTTTAATCATAAGACAAATTTCTTGGTAACCCCTTTTTTAGGTTTTAAGTTATGAAATTTTAAGGTGACTAATGATATTTTTAGATACATTTATTTTTGTGGTAATTATAGGTTATTTCATTTTAGGATTAAAAATAAAAGGTGTGAGATGACATTTATGGTTAAAAAATTGAATGTTAAATATATCATGGTTATTTTTTAGGATTATTTTCACATTTCTTTGAATTATATAAGAATTTTCATTTTAGAAAAAAAATAGACAACATGCAGGTCAGGCGACAATCAGTCACATTCGGTAAGTCTGTAGAGATTGAACCCATAACCAAAGGGATACAAGGGTGTAGGTCCTACCACTATCCTACATGATGTTTTGATTAGTATGAAATTGTTTTTATTTATTTAAAATATCTAAATAATAAATCTTAAGTTTATTTTTTAAATATTTATTTTATTGAATAGTTAACCATGGGATTGGAAAATGATTTGGTGATTAAGTGATTAATGTTATTTTGGAAGATGTTCACTATTTTAGGAACCCTATATGATTAACATAAATAGAATACTATGGGAAGTTATTTGAGGAATAATGGTTGATTTATATTTGGGAATCATATATGATTTTATTGCAGATTTATGGCAATGGTTAGAATGTCTTAGAGATTATATGATTTAGGCATATACATTGTGGTATGATAATTTAAGTGTCATTGATTTTATTTGGGGATAAATATTAAAATTATCGTGTAAGACTGTGTGATCAAATACTTATAATTTTTGGGTTTTAATATTAGTCTATAATATTTTTGAGTAGTTTTAAGGATATTTATTTTTTTAATGTTATATGTTTAACTTTAGCTATTACTATTGAATTTTGGATATTAAATTAGATTTTCATCATATAAAGGTTTATTATTTTTGGAGGATTATCTTATCTTTTACTATCCATTTTGGTTTTGGTTAATTTGTAATGATAGTAGAAATAGATAGTTATAAGTTTTTTGATTTTGTGATCCGCATAATTTGATTCTAGTTCTTCGAGCATAAAAATAAATTCAAACTCATCATTTAGATAAAAAGATAAGTTTTTGGTGCAAATTGATTAAAGGATGAAACTCTAATTTTCAAAGAAGTATATTTCATCATGATTTTATTATAGATAGTAAAGTAATTCTTAAACTCTAGTAAAATGATCTTTAAAATAAAAATTTTATTCATTTACTTTTCTTAGATAGAAATCGATTTCCTTATAACCTATCAAAGATTTGTGGTTTTGTGGTGGTTAAATTTCTCATGACCGTGTTCTCTATCAATTTATATCAATCTTTGAGATTTATTTTTCTCTTCCATGTCCATTTTTCCTACATGTAAACCTAGTATGTGTTACCTCAAGTGATCTTCAAACTTTTTTTCTCTCTTATCAAGTAGAAGTTTTAATAATCCTTTTTTACGATGTGGGATTTCAACCAAGGTATTTTGGAAATTCAAACCCAAGTTACCAAACCCAAGTTCAAAATTATGAGGACACAATTTCAAAAGGGGGTATAATGTAACATTATGATATTTTAAAAAGTAACACTAGGCGTATAAGATACGTCACATCGAGCTTTAATAAACAACTAAATATTATTATTTAAATGTGACTGTTATAACCTAGTCGTTAATTTGGTGGGTATGAATTGGAATAACTAATTTATGAAGTAAATATATAGTTCCTACTCATTATGAGTTAATTTTTAAATGAATATAAAATAATAATATATTTTTTTATTAAAAACATTTTAATCTTCAAATAATACATTTTCTTCAAAAATAATTTTTATTTTTTTCATGAATGAGTGTTATAATTATTTTTTTGAATTTTTAAAAAAATTGAAAAAAATAAATTAAATTTTTGTTTCATAATTTCAAAATTATATTAGGATTAATTTTTTATAATTTTCTAAAAATATTTATTTTTTAAGGAATAGTAAAAAATATTAATTTTTATTGAAAATTGTGTTTTATTTTTAAAGTTTTTAAAATTTAAAATTATATTTTGGATTATTTTTAAATTTTAATTAGTTAAATTTTATTTAAAATAATCCAATTATGGTTTTTGAAATATATTTTATACTTTAATTTAGTATAAAAAACATTTTATATTTAAAAATGGTATGTTTTCGAAAAACTATTTCTTGTTGCGTTTTATCTATTCAATTTAAATTAAATTATAAAAATTCTGCAATTTTAATTTTCAAAAATTTATTACATATTTATAATAATTGGGTCCAAATTTATTAAAGAATCTCCTTTTATTTTTTTGGTCAATATGAATAGTAACCTTAGTAAATCTTGTAACTACGGTTAACGGTAAATCGGGTGATTAAGGGTAAAAATAAAATGATAAGGACTGTAAAATGACCCTAAAACCTTCCAAAATTTAATTTTATGAGTAATTTTAGACCATAATCATTAATGGTTCTAATTTATGACATTTTGGAGCCACTTGGTTTACATTAATACCCTTATAGTATTTTATTTAATGAAAAGTCAAAGAAGTCACGCTAATGTTTTTAATAAGTACTAAATTTTTAATATGTGGTTGTCCAAAAGATATGTTTGACCATAAATAGTATTTAAAAATATAAAAGATTTTTATTCAACATGGTGAATTATTTTTAATTTTTAGGAAAAAAATAATTACCTAAAATGCTTACACAATGATGATGTGGTAATTATTAAATTAATGGAAAAAATAAAATAAATAATATTTAAAATATTAAAATAAATATAATTTGAGATAATTAAGGTGATAAAAAATTATATATATTAATATGAAATTTTTCTTATATAAGAAGATATTTTTTTTTCTTTTTTTATTTTTTTAAAGTCCAAGTATTGAATTGTGTCAAATTTGACAATAATGATATTTTATAGAATTAATATTTTATTAAATTATTCAAAAATCATAAAAATGTTAAATAAGTACAAGGAGGAAAATATATGGTCTAAAATTTCATCCCCTATGAATTTATTTTCCCTTTTAATGTTTTTAGTTCTATAATAGTCTTATTATATTTTAATATTTTTGAGAAATTCCAAGAATTCCCCTCCTCTCTCTTATAAAAGAGAAGCCATTATTCCTATTTATTAACACTTAAAAAACATTTTGGTTCAGCCAATACCTACCCAAATACCTTCATATAATTCTTACCCTCATTATATAGGTTTTATTTTAGGTATAACATCAACCTTAGTTGTCTTAAGGTATTAAACAAAGGAGATTGTCTGAATAAGAGGTATCATTTTTATTCTATCATTTCTGTGTTTTTATTCTCCCATATACCTAAAACCTTATTAAACCATTATAAAATAATAAATACAGTATAATAAATATACTTATGTGTTGTTATGTTAGTTTCATGAACTATATTCATCTCCACTTCCATCAAATGGGAAAAGAATTCATCGTTCATTTGTATGGTGGACTATCGTCTCATGAACTGATGTAATTGATTTTCCATAAAAGTATCCCAATAATGGTTATAATTATTAAATTAATGTTTATATATGATATTCATGATACATTTATCATTCTTTAAAGATAATTTATCACTTAAATTCTTACCTTTCCATGCATAGAAAAATGATAGCGTCGTTCGTGCATACGTGTGGACTACCACCTCCACAAAGCGATGTGATACATTTTTCATCACTGCATCACATGAATGATAT
This sequence comes from Viscum album, assembly GCA_963277665.1. Lineage (NCBI taxonomy): Eukaryota > Viridiplantae > Streptophyta > Magnoliopsida > Santalales > Viscaceae > Viscum > Viscum album. Next base: position 743,953,774 of record OY728136.1, on the reverse strand, counting down.
ATATAAGTATATTTAAAGAATTAATATGATATTTATGATATTATTATAATTATTTAAATATAAAATAACATTTACCTTCTTTCCATAATGATTGTTGAAAAATGAAAATGTTTCTCATGGCGCACATACGGCCTGCTGTCTCAATGATTGTAACATAGTTCATTTTTCATAACCATATTTAATTTATGGATTTAAAAGTATAATTTAGGAATAAAAATTATAATTAACTCATAAATATTATTCTATATATTTTTTAATAATTACCTCTTTGACCATAGTCGACATACCTAGGTCATTTTGTACTTCAGAACTGAATATCTCCAAAACATCTTACGTGAAATTAAATAATTAAGTAATTTTTTATAAAATGATAATAAGTGAACTAAAAATAATAATTAACTTGAAAAGTTTTCTCAATAAATTAAATAATCAGCCTAATTTTATTATTTAGGAATATAAATAGCGTGCATGACGAATTGGACTCAAGGTAAGGGGCTCTTTAACTAAAAAACCTCATTTTAAATGTTTTAAAGAATTATTTTATAAATATTTCTATTTCATGTAAAAAAATTAAAATATTTTTTATTAATTTATTTATATGTGAAATAATGTTTTTAAAAGTTAATTTTCTAGTCTCTATCAATTTTTTTCAAAAAGATGTATTTTTAAGGTTTTATGTAAGGGACTTTCTTTTAAAAAAATACTCTTTTAATGATTATTTTTAAAAATTCAAAAGTAATGTTATTTTAAATTATATTTCCTGATCATATTTTACCACTTTCATGATGAAATAATTCTTTAAATCTTCCTTTATAATCTTACATGGTTATTTTCAAATAAAATGTTTTCCTTTTTATGTGTACGGTTTTCTTTTTAAATAAGTGATTTTCCTCAAGAAATGTATTTATGATAAAATAATTCATGTTTTATGAATATGTTATTATTATTGGGAATTTTTTATGATTACTGGTAGTACCATCTAATTAAATGGGTATGTTGGAAGTTGACGGTGATGGTTATTCCAAGTGTAACTATGATGGCTACATCCAAGTATAACTATGAGGGTTATGTCAAGTATAACCGTGAGGAATATTTTATAGTAGCCTTAAGGGTTACATCATAAATTATTTTTATTAAAAAATTATTCCCAATTTACTTATATTATTTATTTATAAATTATAATTTTTCATATAAATCATATGTTTTCACAAAGTAAGTTATTGGTTTTATGTTCAAACGATAGTATATGTTACTTTTTAAGGGTGAAAAGTATAACTTTGTGAAAAAAGAAATTCATCAGTTTTCCATGTTTTCAAAGAAGAAATTATGGGTTTTATTTTTCATTTAAGATTTATTATGAAATTTTTTATGGAAATATATGGGAATAAAATGTGATTTCTTGGGTAATAAAATGTTTTTTGTGGCTAAAGTTTATTTTGAAAATGGAAAATTTTTATAATTATTTGTAGACTGATGATTTTTTTATGTTACTTACTGAGATATTTTTATCATCCCAAGTTTTAAAAAAAATCATAGGTTTTAAGGGATAGTAAGGATAAGGATGATTTCGTGAATAAAATTTTGAAAATTTATCATGAAAATAAATCATGTTTATTTTAATGATTTTTGTTTTACAGAAAAAATGGATACTGTATGGAAGTTTCCACTTATAATGTATGTGTTTACTTTGTACGATTTTTTCCTAATTATATGAAACTCTAAACCTAAAATATATTTGGGAATGAAAGAAAGTTAATTACACTATAAAGTCACTAGAATGTGTAATGTTTAAGGTCGGTCCTTACAAAAATTACATTCACCAGAATTTTGAGCATTATATGATAGTTAGACTCAATGTGTTGATAGTGGTTGTAGGTTCTCTCCAGTAGTATTAGTATAATCAAAAATTCACTTCTTATGTATTTATTATTTGGAACTAAATATTTTAAATTTCATTAAATCTAAGGGGTTGCCTAGTTTATTTGAAAGCTAAATCATTCATGCTAAGTTGTTTGTAACTACAGGGGAGTAATTTTAACTTTTTTATTAGATGAAACTTGGTATATAAGTGTCTGGTACCTCAGTGCTAAGTATGACGAATTTAAAAAGAGATTAAGGTATAAATATCAAGAGACACATTTCTTGAATATAAGATTAAAACTTGTTTATATTACTTGTACATAGTAGTTTATTTGTAATCTCTTGCATCTTTTGTTGAATATAAAGTAAGAATTAATGTTTCCCCTATGCACATAGGACTCATTATCCAAATAAAATAATCTATTATATTTTTCTTACTTTATATTTGTATTTAAATTGAATATATTGCTTCTACATTTAATGATTTTGAGTTTACTTTAGGGTTCCAAGGATGAATTTAAATGGTGAGTAGGGTGTGAAGTCTTCCTACTTCTGGTATACTTAGTTTAGGAAAGTTACATAGGTCTTTTTAACTGCACTAAATTTTTAGTGGACCATGAATCCTTTTTTGGTGGTTTTATTATAATCACTGGTGGTAGACAGTTATTTTTTTCTTCCCAAAAAGTTATATTAGAGAACATGATTCAAGAATCTCAAGTTTCATTACTCATTCTTTCCTTTATAATATATTTATTTCAATGTGATTTCACTATCATTGAAACATATGGTATGAATGATAAAAAGGTTTAGGAAGACAAGTTTTTTGGAACATATTTTTGGATTTTAGAGAATATATATGGATGATTATTTGATTCAAAAGGACCTAAATCCTCCAATTACTGGCATTTATTTGAAGAAGATATGAAATTCAAAATGGGAATAGATGGATAAGAAATCATTGAAATTGGTAAGGATTTATTTGGTATGTAATATTTTCATTAAAAATCATGAAATAAAAGAAATTATATAATTGATGAAGGTATTGATGGATATATATAAGAAACCTATGACACTAAAAAAAGTGTTCATGATGTGCTTATTGTTTAATATAAGGTTATTGAATAGAATACTAGAGGTAGATCTTGTGAATGATTTAAATATGATCTAAGGTAAACTCAAATTGGTGAAGGTTAAGTTCATGGATGATGTGTGGGAACTCCAACCACTATCATCAATTCTAAGGATCAGGGATGTTATAGTAACTATGGATAGTAACTCTAATAGAAAAATAGGTTTGGTATTTTATTATATCAAGAATACGATCCTTAATGAAGAACTTTATTGAAAGAAATTCCAAGAACTGTCTGGTAAATCTCTTACTGTAGATAGATGAGGATAAGCACTACAACAAAAGGTATGTTAGAACAAACCATCAAAAGCTAATCTGGGGGAGTATAGTCGAGGAAAATCAGTTGGGAATGGTCCTACCTAATAGAAATGTGGTAATAAACGACGTATTAAGAAGTATTACTGAAGTCTCAATAAAATCTATAGAATAATTTCAACTTCCATGAGTAATATAGAAGGAGGCAGTCAACTGTCTCTAAGTGTCAACATTCTGATGCATTCATGGGCGGTTAACTCAGGAGTTTCATTCAATTCGACATAATATGAAATCTACATAGATAATTATATATTATAATATTTTATAAAATTAAATTTTTAGAGTGATTAAGCTATAGATATCATTGAAAAAGTTTATGTGAATACATATATATGAAGAATAGTGGAGTATTTAAGCTAAAAGTGGTTAGATGAATCATATAATGGAATTATATTTTTAAGGTTCATTATGATTTAATTTAAACCTTTATTCATGTGTTTTTAAACTATGAATTTCTTGGGATGCATTTTGGGGGTTTTTTGTTGATTGTGGAGTGTTTTAGAGGCCTTTAAGGGGGTGTTCATTTTGAGAAAGGTTAGATGAAACCATGTAGTCCTCCCACAAAATTTTTTATCTTGTTTGGAGAAGGACATTGGGTGGAATTCAGTTGGTGAATGGTTAAATATAATCGTGTGGAATTACCCAAAAATAATATGAATTGGTATAGAGGGTAAGAAAATGGTTGGAATATAGTTTACTAAATTGTGTGACTAAACCGTGCGGGTGACCTTAATAGGAGGAAATCCTTGTATGATTGAAAAATAGTTTGGAAAATCGTGTGACCAAACCATGTGTTCATGAATTAATGACATGAAAATACTTCTTATTGTCCATAACTCGACTCTTTTGGCTCATTCTTTTCCCCTCTCTCAATTACCTCAAACCTAGAGACTTCGCAAGCCTTCCTTGGTTAATTCCTTCCTCTTTGAGATCGATTCGGGTATATCCAAGAATGTTTGGGGTCAAGGAATTAAGGTATATCTATAAAAATCCATTCTTTAAGTTTCCTATAGATCTACCCTTATTACATTTATATAAATCATATATCTTGTATGTTTGTCTTAGATCAATGGATTTTAATGCCTTATAATGATTAATTATTGGATCATTGATAGATCGGTGATGAATCTAGTGTGTTAGTGGCCTTACTTTGATCAATCTTAGATCAAGCATTGTTGGAAAATACAGAAAGGTATGTTAGTGTAGACCCTTGTCCATTGGATTAGAATCTTATTGAATCTCATTCTAGAACCTTTATTTTATTGGTTTGGGATTAGTTTTAGGGGTTCTAGGTGTACAGTCTTAATCCGGTTAGAGATTGGGTATGACTTGATTATTGTCTCTCGATGGGTTTCATATATTTTTATCAACAAGATAAAGGTATGAATTTCCATATAATTTAGGTCCCTTATATACTCTTACCACCTTTAAATGATACTTTTACTGGTTTATTTTGTTTGACCATGCTTAATAGTGATCACATGTGTGTTCATGTGTATCCTATGAAACCCATATATGATTCTTAATTCCAAGAGTAAGATTATGTATCTTGTTAGACCATGTTTGATGTTGATTATATGTTCTTGTGTATTGCTAATATTTCTCATGACTGTTGTAGTATGGTTATCCCTTATAGGGGGAGTACACACAAAAAGTGATAATGACAATGATAGATATGAACACAGGGTATGGGAATAATGGCCTTGAGGCCAGACCTGAAGTAGTAGCAGTGGGGTGTGATGATTGTGTGTCTTAACCCTAGGCATGGATGGGATACTATGGTCTTTTGTCCTGACCTATGATGGAGACAGGTTGTGATGGACATGTGGCCTAACCTGGCTCATATGCCTTAAAAATACTCAAAGATGCTCATTATCCTTGTGGATACCTATGATTATGACATCCATTCAGATCTTCCTTCTGGTATTGATCCAAAGTAGGTATGATCAAGGCCTATGGTAGCTTGGTTAGCACATGATTGATCAACTTATAATTGTTAATGCTTTCTTTCACAGTTACATATGTCACATAATACACCTATTATACTTGTTCACTAATGTTAAGGTCACATTGATGGTGTCCTATTGGGTTTTATTACTCACACCTTACATGGGAATCTATATGTGCATGCAAACTTCATGATTAGGGATCTAGGTAAGGGGACCATGGTAGATAGCTTATCTATAGAGAATAGAACTAGTAGTGATATTGGGACAGACTCTAGAGGATCCCTTGGTGTTTGTTTATTTTTCTACTTACACCATCTATACACTGGTTTTACTTTCCATATTGGGATCCCAGTTTATTTATATGTATGTCATGAGTGGATTTTTTTTATTACATTTTATTACCTTATATTACACTATAATATTTTGGGTTATATTTTATTTATGTTTATGGTTTATTGTTGTGATTATCGAGAGTATAGTCTCCCCACTACACCATTTAGACCCTCACTACTATTCAGAAGCCTCTTATGTATAGGGAGGCACACATGTGGTCTTTTAGAATCTCTATTTATGTGTTTTCATTGAATGTTTGGGTTGGGGCATTACAAAATGGTATCAAAAGCATTTAGGTTTCCTATATTTTATTTTAGGGTTATGGTAGAAAGTAGATAGGATGTTTGGAAATCAGGTAGGGGAGTTTCCATGTTTCAGGTCAGCTCATGTGTAACAGACCTCCAAGTTACTAATAATGGGATTATTGTTATATTTTTATGGTATTTGGGTGTGTTCATTCATCATGAGTGGGAATATTGTATCATATTTCATATATATACATATTGTGTGATGCATGATAGTTCATTAATTAAATGTCTTTAATTGTGATTTTTGTTGTGATATACTTGTATTGACATATTTTATGATATATCTATGATGAAATTAATTAGTTTAAATTGTATATTTTGTTATATTTTTATATATTTGTTATTGTGACTAATTTTTAGGTATAGTGGACTATGCTTGATCCTTGGGAGGAATTATAAGAGTTACTCCGTGTGGGTGGGTATCTCTTAGGATAGGTCTTTTGATAGAAGTCCCTTGTGTGTGATTTTTAATTTATTAGGTTTTTATATTAAGTAATTTTCTATAGATGTTATAAGTATTAGTTTGGAATTGCAGACAATGTCACTTCAACATCGTCTTATGAGGCCACCCAGAGAAGCAGGCTAGGATGCTATCATAAGGGAGGATGTCCTAGTTCTACCACTAGATGTGTTGGATAATAATCATATAACTTCTTTAATGGTTCATCTATAAGGTACACTTCATCCAAGAGTTTTATTATTAGTGTTTATTCAAGGTGGTGGTGTTTCCATGACTATGGAAAATTATTCTTGGAACTTTTATCTCCAACGTCCTCCATCCTTCCAAGTAAATGGAGGACCTCGGGATGCTGAGGATTATATTGATGTAATTGAGAGAATAATTGATCTAGTGGAGACTCCAATGGACCATTGAGTTAAGTTGGATACCTTTATTATTCAAGGACCCACCAAGAGATGGTGGGGTGTCATAGGACAAGAAAAAATATGTGAGGGACTTTCTTAGGGAACCTTCAAGAACCTTTTCTTTAGAAAATTCCTTCCTAAAACACTGAAGCTTGATCATTCCCACGCATTGAAGTTAGATTGTGTGCAGGAATTCATGGAGCTTCAGTAGGGATCCATGATTTTATTTTCATAATATGATCATTTCACTAAAATAATTCATTTCTCATACCTTCTATCTGGAAACATGGAATAGAAATCCAGGATGTTCAAGATTAGTCTTCATCTTCATATAATATATAATGTTAGGAGTTTTAATCTAATGATATAACTATAGTTTCGGTGTAAGGCCTTGACTATTGAGAAGGTTCTAGAGGAGGATTAAGCAGTTGGTTTTCTTCTATCCTTCAATACCTGGGTGGGTGGACCTCCTACTACTATGGTGAGTGTCTCTTAAAGTAGCAAGAATATGAAGACCAGAGATGTTTATCACAGTGGAAATAGGAAATTTGGGAAGAGTATATCTTATTTTTCTACCTCTAGATTATTTCCTTAGTGCTTCAACTATAGGAAGGTCAGATGATACTGAAAGTTTTTCCCAGTACCTAAGAGAAAGTTTCGGTGATGTTGAAATATGGGGAACCTACAACAGTTCTAATCTAGATATTTGAGGTTAGGTTTATGTAGGGTTGTAGGATAGGCATGAAATTTGAACAAGGGATTTGTTCACGGTCCTTAGTAGTAGGTCCAAACTCTTCGGATGATACTAATTTAGGTGATTCATGCACCTCAATTCTAGGTTCATAATAATGAGGCAAGATAAGTATATATTATGGACCAGGTATTAGATGATTGTAGGGAGGTAACATCAACCATTCTAGGTATATTCTTGATCACCACTTCTCTTTATACCACTCTTTTTTATATTCTTTCCCATTCCTTTATATCAACTCAATTTTTTATTGGCCTAGACTTACCGATTAAGTTGTCTTTTGAGTTTCTTTCTCTCGACACACCCTTGGGAAAGAAATTTGGTCATATCTAAATATGTCTAGACTATCTTGTTGTTGTTTCTAGCTACAAACATCTATTGGATTTCATGATATTTAAAATGACTAATTTTGATGTGATCTTTAGGAAGGAGCAGCTAAAAAGTTTTTATGCTCACATTGACTATTATCAAATATGGGTATCCTATATTTCACCTAAGGGGGAATTTTGTTATGAATGATGAATGGGATATTAAATCCAATAGGGTGGGACTATATTTGAGTTAGATTGGATCCATTATGTCTTAGGTAGAAGGCTTAAATCTCATAGAAGAACTGGATTATGGCTCTTTCTTTTCCTCTTATTATCAAACTCTTTAAGGATTCCTTTCTAGATGACTTATAAGGTCTTTATAATGACTGATAAGTATATATTGATATTGAACTAATTTTGGGAGTGAATCCTATTTAGATTCCTCCTTATCATATGGTGTCAGTCGAGTTTAAAGAGATTAAGTTTCATCTTGAGGACCTAGATACAAAGGGTTTCATCAGTCCAAGAACATCTTCATGTGGTGCTCTAATGTTGTTTTAGAAGATGGTTCATGGTATTCCATAGCTCTGTGTGGACTATAGAAATCTATATCAAGTGATAGTGAAGAACAAGTATCTATTATATTAGATTGATGATCTCTTTGATTAGTTACATGGAGCTTAATGGTTCTCCAAGATTGATCGTTTCTTGGGATACCACCAGTTGTGGGTTAGAGAGGAGTATATCCATAATATAGCATTTAGAAGAAGATATTGATTATATGAGTACCTATTCATGCCTTTCAGTTAAACAAATTCCCCAATAGTGTCCATGGATCTTATGAATAAGATCTTCCATCCATATCTCGACTCTTTTATCATGGTCTTTGTTGATGATATCCTTATATATTCATGTACTTATAAGTTGCATGAAATATATCTTGAGACCATGTTAAGTACACTCTAAGAACATCATATCTATGCCATGATTTTAAAGTGTAACTTCTATATCAGAGAGGTAAATTTTCTTATTCTTGTGATCTCTGAGTCCGAAATTTCTATAGACCCTGAGAAAGTGGAAGAGGTGATGTATTGGGCTCACCCTCTGAATTTTTTTTATATCATAACTTTACTCAGGTTGGCAGGATACTATAAATTGTTCCTCAAGTACTTATCCCACTTATCATCACCGACTATGGGGCTTACCATTAAGGAGGTGAATTTTGAATGGACTGATCAGTGTGAGGAGGATTTTCTTGAGCTTAAGAGGAGATTAAATACACTTCATTTTTTATTATTACTGATCTTGGGATCAGATATAGAGTGTATTTTGATTCCTCAGGTGTTGGGTTAGGTGTTTTGTTTATGTAAAGGGATCAGATAGTTACTTATAGGTTATGTCAGTTGTGAACCCATTATTAAAACTACACAATGCATGACTTAGAGTTGTCATTTATGGTACATGAAATGAAGTTTTGGTGAAATTATATATTTAGTAAGAGGTTTTTTTATTACACATACCCAAATAACCTCTGATATATCTTATCTCAGTGAGTTATAAATTTAAGGAGGAGTTTTTGGGTATATTATCTTTATACATTCAACTTTGAGATGGCCTATGCACTAGGAAAAGGTAATGTCATTGAATATTATCTTAGTAAGAAAACATTGGATATAAAGGATTTCGGTGAGAGGAAATCACCAATGGGATGGAGTCTAATGATCTTTATAGTTGAATGGATTGTGGATGCATATGAGGATCATAGAGTCATTACATAGGCACCTTTGGTTAACATATCTTTGTTAGAGTTCTAGGAGAGGAACATTCAAGAGTCATATAAAAAGTGTGTGCTGGTGATATAATAATTGGAAGGCAATAACCAAGACCTAGGATGGTCAGTTAATGATGATGATGTGATAAATTCACATGGGTGGTTTTTAGTGCCAACCTCTATGAGGGAGGAGATGATGATAGACTCTAATGCTTAAAAATGGGTAGTGTATCCAAGGTTAATGAAGATATACCATGACATCCGATGTTAGTTCTAGTGGCCAAGTATGAAGAGGGAAATCACTAGGTATTTTTCAATATTCCTTTCCAATCATAGGGTAAAGGAAGAGAATAAACTTCTCGATGAGTTTCTTTATCCACTTCAGGTGCTGATGTGTACATGTGATGATGTGATAATATAATTTTTATGGAGTTACCCCAAAACCTTAGGATTTGGGATGTGGTTTGGGTGATAATTTATTGGCTAATGAAATTTTCACATTTATTTCTAATTTTTGATACCCATTACAAGGATGAGTTGGAGAAGTTATATATGTAGTGGATTTTATTCCTATATAGAGTTCCCTAAAGTATTGTATCTAATAAAGACATGTGTTTCACATCAAAGTTTTATCAGGTCTTACAAAAGGATTTGGGTACTCATTTGAAACTAATTATGAAATATCATCCACAAACTAATGGTCAATCAGAGAGGATGGTCCAGATATTGGAGGATATGATGTGGGAATGTGTCTTATATTTTAGGGGAAATTAGGAAGATCATCTATCCTTGGTTGAATTCATGTATAATAATAGTTCCTAGTCTTCTATTTAGATGAAACCTTTTCAATATCTCTATAGATGGTTGTTTCATTCACCATTGTGTTGGCATGAGTTAGGTGAGGCAGCTAAAGTGGGGTTGGGCATGGTAAAAGAGACCTCTGAGAGAGTGCAGCTAATTGAGAAGTGGTTGACCACTACTCAGAGTAGGTAGTGATCGAATGCCAACTAGAGGAGATAACCTTTTAGTTTTCTATTCGAGATAGAGTTTTCATGTGGGTGACTCCTCACTAAGGGTATCAACAGTTGTAAAAACAAGAAAAATTAGTGCTGAGATTTTTTGGTCCTTTTGTTATTTCCCAGCATGTCAGGGTAGTGTCTTAGCATTTGGACCTTCCTCCTTACTACCAATGTATGTATTATGTGTTTTATGTTTCACAGATATAAAGGTACATGCTTGATACTATGAATGTGATTGAATATGAGGATATTTAGAAGTATCTTGGTGCATCGTACATGGAATGTTATGTGCGGATTGTAAACCTGAGTGAAATGATATATTGGGGGAATACAGTGCCACTGGTTTGGATACTATGGTGGCATGGACATATTTGGGAGGATTCTTTGGGAAAAGAGTCATATATTTTGGATAAATAACCCAAGTTGTTTGATCCATATTCCTATAGATGCTTCTAAAGGATGATAAGTATTTATAGGTAGATATTATAATGACCTTAGATTTTTAAGGTGCATTATGAGTAAATTTTATCCTTTACTCATATTTTTTGAACAATGAGTTGTTTAGGATAAGTGTTGTGGATATATGGTTGATTTTGGATAGTTTTAGAGGCCTTAATTGGTTTCATGATTTGGTCATAGTTAAGGGAAATCATTCAGTTCTCCCCAAGAAACTGTGCATCTTGTTTGGAGAAGGACATTGGATGGGGCATGGTCGATGCACTTTTAGATCTAAATATGTGATATTTCCCACAAAATACATAAACTGAGATAGAGTAGATAAGCATGGTTGGTTCATAGTTTACCAAAATTTGTGAATAAATTGTGTGAGTTTCCTAAAGAGTCAAAAAGCCTCATATAGTTGGCACGTGATTTGGAAACCTGTGTGACCAAACTTTGTGCACATGAATTAATGACCCAAAAATTATTATTAATGGTCATAACTCACCCATTTTGACCCATTATTTTCATCTCTATCAATTACCTTGAACCTAGAGACTTGATAATCCTTCCTTGGAAAATATAATTATATCTGAACTCTTTTTCAATGGATCAAAGTGTATAGGTGGTCGGGAAATTAAGGTATGTGATCTACAAACCTCCATTATTTGGGTTTCTTCTATATCCACCCTTTTACTTTAAAATTAATCATAGATCTAGAATATTTTGGCTATATATTTGTATATTGATGCCTTATAATAATTAATTCTTGGATCATTTATATATCGGTGATGGATCAAGTGTTTTGGCATCCATTCTTTGATTAATCTCAGATCTAGTGTCGTTGGCAGGTCTTGAGAGGTATGTTGGTGTATACCATTTTCTATTGGCTTAAAATATTCTTAAATATTTTTTTGTAACCTTTATGTAATTGAGTTGGGATTGGTTCAATGTTTTATTGGTGTACGGGCTCAATCTGGTTAGATATCGGGTGTGACTCAAGTATCTTCACTCAATGAGTCTCAAAGATTGTCATAAATAAGATAACGATATGAATCTTTTTACCATTTATGGCCCTTGTATACTCTTATTACCTTGATATGATACTTTTGTTTGAATATATTGTTTGACCATGCTTTATATTTATCATATGTGTACACATTTGTATCCTATAATACTCATATATGATTCTTGATTCCATGAGTATACTTATATATCTTGTTAGAACATGTTTTATATTGATCACATGTGCTTGTGTGTTGCTATTGTTTCTACTAACGATGTGTTATGTTCTTCATATATATGTTTTACCTTGTTTTGTGTAATTATCATTCTTTTTGAGGTATTTCTATTGGTAATAGAAATAGGTGTACATCATAGTATGGTAATCCCTTAGAGGGGGAGTGTGCATGACCTGTGATGATGATGATGATAGTCCTAAACACAGGGTAGGGGAATAATGTCCTTGAGTCCAGAACAAAGGTTGTAGAAATGTTTTGTGATGTTCATATGGCCTAACCCTAGGTATAGACATGATATGATGGTCTTGTGGATTGACTTGTGATGGAGACGGGGTGTGACAACCAAGTGGCTCGACCTGGTTCATCATCCTTGAAAATTCTCAAAAATAATCATTAACCTTGTGGATAACTATGATTATGACTTTTTTATATCATGCTCTGGGCATGGAGCCAAAGTAGGTATGACCAGAGCTTGTGGTATCTTGTTTAGCACACGAGTACTTGGTATATGACTATTAATTCCTACTTTATCGTTTATATATATCATGTCATACACCATTTATACTTGTGCACTCGTGTTAAGGTTGCATTGGTGATGTCCTACTGGGTTTTATTACTCACAACCTACATGGTCATCTCGATACATGTAAAAAATTCATGATTGGGGATCTAGGTAAGGTTAAGGGACCCATGGAAGATAGATAAGTTATTTATAATGGATTTGGTAGTGGTATCAGGATGAACTTCAAATGATATCATAGTGTTTATTTATTTTTCTATATGCACCTTCTATGCTCTGGTTGAGCTTTCCTCATTGGGATCCTAGTTTTTTTATATATATGAAATGGGTTCCTTTTTATTATATTTTTTTATCTTATATTTATTTATATTATGAGGTGATATATTTTATTTATTTTTATGGTGTATGGTTGTGATTAGCGAGGGTATAGTCTCCCCACTGCACTTTTAGACCTCCACCGCTAGTAGGAAACCTCTTGTGTACAAGGAGGTGTGTATATGGTCTTGTAGCATCTTCACTCGAGTATTGTATAGTAAATTATAGGTTGAGGAATTACACATCCAATGGCTACATAAGAACTTGATTTTAATTGGAAAACTGGATGAGGTAGAGTATGGAACAATATTTTCTAACAAAGTATAAAAAATTACTCAAGGATGCACGGTGGTTGAAAAATGAGTAAAATATGGGATGTTTTATTTAACTATAATCATAGATAAAATTTAATTTGTTAGAAGTACATCATAGTAAGATCTAAATGTTTGGAATTATAGGTTCGGTCATCTCAGTAAGAAGAACATGAGGGCCCTAGCAGCTAAATGCATACTGAATCAAGATCACATGGACATCAGAATATGTGAAAGCTATGTACTAGGGAAAAAGGATATTTCCCTTAAATTTAAATGAATGGATTCCCAGTTCCCACAGAAATAGGTCACACTTATGTATGGAGGACTTCCCCTATTCATTCCCTCAATGGTTTTCTTTATTTTTTAACCTTTATTGATGGTGTTATAAGAAAAGTGTGGATTTACTTTTTAAATCATAAGTATGATGTGTTTCATGATTGTATTCAATGGAAGGAATCATTGAAAGGGAGTGTGGTTAGAAACTAAAATGAATACTTTATGATAATAGTGGTGAGTACATCAAATAAAACTTATGGAATTTCAATAAGAATAAAGGGATAATATATGAGAAAATAGTTCTGAGAACTCAACAAAAAATGGAGTGGTTAAACAAATAAATCAACTGTTAATGGAGAAGGCTCAAACCATGAGGTTTTACTTAGGATTTTATTATGGAATTTGGGTAGAGGAAATCAACACAGTGACTTGCCTTGTCAACCAATGTCTAGAATCATTAGTTGGGTACAAACTTTTAGTGGAGTTATGGTTCGGTAAATGATTGGAATTCTACCATCCTAAAGTATTTGGAATCTTGGTGTACATGATTATTGATTCTAAAGATAGATAAAATCTTGAGGATAATTCAAAATAATATTTTTTCATTAGGTATGGTGATGATAACTTTAACAATAATATATAGTATGAAGAAAAGATATTTTTCATCAAAAACTGAGATGTTCACTTCAATTAAGGGGTTTTGTTAAAGGATTAGAACTTAGTATATAAATAAGTTAAGGGAAACAAATCAACTATAAAATTACATGCTTGTTTTATTAATAAAACGATAAGGAATAAAATCTAGATAAATCAGATGGAAGCATCGGTATTCCAGAAGTGAGGTCATGTGAATATATTATAGAATGTTCAAGTGTGGGTGAATCTTGATTAGAAGTATAGGAAATTAGGTCTCTAAAAAATAGAATAGAGTCAAGAGGTGTATTGTAGAAAGATGAGTTTAGGATAAAAAATAGGTTTATAAATAGGTTTCATGAGTTTGGGGTTCACATTGTAGCACCCATATATTTTTATAAAATGCATTTTTAAATAATTTAGTTTCTTTGATAGCTTGTGTTACATGCAATAGCAAGTTTAGATGAACTGTGAAATATTATTAAAATATTATATATTTGTACTAACCTAGTAATTAAATTTGAGAGAATGAATATGAATAATTTATTTATAAAATAAATATAAAGTTATAAATCACTATGAATGTATTGGTAAGTACTTAGAAAAATGATCGCACAATTTTAAGTAAAGTCACTTTATTCTTCAAAAATGAGTTTTTCATCTTTTTATGAGTGAATATTGATTTCTAGAAGTACTATAAAATGTATTAGACAAAAATTAATTTCATTTTTGAATTATTAATTTCAAAATTATCTTAAAATGAAAATATTTTTTTCAAGGAATAATGAAAATAATGATTTTTATTGAAAACTGTATTTTATTTCAAAGTATTTACAAGGTAGAATTATGTTTTGGGTTATTTATAAATTTTCAGTAGTTAATTTTTATTTAAATTAATCCAATTATGTTATTTTTAAAAGAATTTTATATGTAAATTTATTATAAAAACATCTTATGTTTAAAAGGGACATTTTTTTGAAAGAACTATTTTTTGTGGTATTTTTTAGTTTTATTTTAAATTAAATTCAGAAACTTATATGTTTTTAATTTTTAAAAATAGATACCATATTTTTATTCAAAAATTTTAAATTTATTATATATTTCCATTTTATTTTTGTCCAATATAAAGAGTAACCATGGTAAATTTTATTACCATGATAAAGGGTAAATTGGATAATCTAGGTTACAAATAAAATGATAAGGACTATAAAAAGACCCTAACACTTGTCCAAATTTTATTTTATGAATTTAATTATAAAATTAATACCTAAGGATAAAAATTTAGTTGTTTAATGGATTCTTTTCCATGAAAATTAATTATATATTATTTAAATTAAAGAAAGTCACAAAATGTCACATTCTTTATCTTAAATATCTCTTATGTGTCCAAATGGGGAACAAATAGGTTATGAATGAATATAAATATCCATTTTTAACTTAATATACTTATTTTAATTATATAAATTTATTTATGAATTTTTGGTCCACTTGGATGAGATTATTATGTTTATAATATTTCATTTAATGAAAAGTCAATTGTGTCGCATTCATGTTATTAATAACTATATAATTTTTAATATGGTGTAATCCAAAACAAATATTTGACTATAAATACTATTTTTCAAGATAATATATTTATCTATATCATCGTATTTTATTTTAAATTTTTATTTAAGTAATAATTATCTTAAATAATTACACAATGATGATGCAGTAATTATTTAAATAATGAAACAATCAAATAAATGATATTAGAAACATTAAAATAAATATAATTTGAATTAATTAATGTGCTATATGGATTTTATAGATTTTTATAACATATTAGGGTTGTATTAAATTATTTTTTTAAGATATTTTTTTTATTAATTTTCATAAAGTCAAAGTAATGAATAGTTTTAAAATTGACACTAATGATATTTTATGAAAATAATATTTTATTAAATTACTTAAAAATCATAAAAAATTAAAAATTAAAAATTTATTATTATATGGCCTAAATGTCATAAAATTTTTATGTATGGTCCAACTTACATCACATAATTAAAAAATTACAACCTTTTAATATTGAAAATTTTATTACCGTAGTTAAAATTAAAATAGGTTAACTAAGGGTTAAGCAAAATAATATGGTTTAAAATAATACCAAAACTTGTATAAAATATATTTTTTGAAGATATTAAAACCTTATATTATCATATATTCGAATACGTGGTCATTTGGGGTATTTTTATATAAATTAATTTATTATAATTTAATATTTTGAGAAATTCCAAAAGTGTCACTCACCTCAATTATAAAAGAATACCCCCTCCCTCAATTATTTACATCACTTTGAGCCTTCTATCTCGACCATACCCTGTCAATTTCTCTTATAAACTTCCCTATTCACATTATATTGGTTTTTTATTATCAACATATCAACCCTATATCTCTTTATAGGAGATCCAAAGGAGACATTTCGAAGAATAGGTAATCGCTCTAACCAATCACTTTTTTCTACTATTCCTTACCTCATCTAGATTTATGATGCTTATCATAAAATAATAACATCATTATACTAAATATTCTTAAATTTTATTATGATTATGAAAAAATTCATTATACACTCTCTTTCCCATCAAACAAGATGTGAAAATATCGCTCGTGCGTATGTACAGCTTACCGTCTCCACATAGCGATACAAATCATTTTTCATCACCATATTTTATGGATGGGTATTATGAAAGGTTTAATGAATATATATTATATATATGATATAAAAATTATTCTATAAATATGAATTATTATTTACCTTTCTTTCATTCTATTAATCTAAAAATGAAAATAGCGTTCATGTGTACGTACGGTCTACCGTCTCCATGAATGGTATAATTCATTTTTTTTATCTCTATTTTTAATAAATGATTATAAATATGAATATAATGAATATATTTATCTTTATAAATTGATTAAAATTATATAAATTATGGTACCATGATCAAAGTATAAAGATCGGGACTACCAAACTGAAACATGCTTGGAAAACGAAGCAGTTTTCACTAAGAATAGTGATTGTAATAATAATTTATTAATTAACGGGTGATAATGTGATATAAAAAAATCATACATGGAAAGATATATTTTTTTTTATGTAATAAATTTATAATAAATTCATTTTTTTATATAGGATTTTTCAATGTTGACAAATAAATTTAAGACTTGAGGTAAAGGTTTATTCCCCAATCTCATTATTACTCGATATTATTTATGTTTAAGAATTTGTTGGGGAATATTTCTCTTCCATGTTCATGTTTTATAAAAATTTTCCAAAAAAATACTATTATTCAATGATTTTTTAAATTCATTTTTACGCTTTTTTTGAATTTTTTTGAAATTTTTTAAAAGGAATCTTATTGTCATTTTCCAAAAAGGTATTTTATGATTTTTATTACAAAATTGTGAAATGGATGTTTTTATAACTTCTAAAGAATGAACATAATCTTATTAAGTCCTGAAAATGTAATGACTTGAAGCTTCCTTTATAATATTACAAGGTTATTTTCAAAGAAAATTTTTCATTTTATAATTTATAGGCTCTTTAAAATTATTTTAAAATGGAAATGTTATTTTTTCAAGTGATCTTTAAAAATAATTTTCTATCTAAGATAGAATTATTTGATGTTACTTATTATTTTTTTGGGATATTATTAAAGGATAATGTTTTTATTATTTTTATGTTTGGTTTATGTTTATGATGGAATTATGTTTATGAAACGTGTTTCCTTTCCATGATTTATGTTATGATGAAATATTTATGAAACTCATTTCTTTACATGGGTTTTGATATGATTAATGACTTATGTTATTATGGAACACATACATATGGTTTTTATTATTTGATATATGGGGCCTATTTCTCCCTCCAATGCATTGGGTAAATATTTATAACTTATGAGGTAAATATGTTATGCATGAACTTAATTTCATTTTCACAATTCTATGTGTGGACTTAGATTTCATGACCATAAGATTATGCATGGACTCGGTTTCATGTCCATAAGTTTTATGCAAGGTCCTGGTCTTGGGTCCTTAACTTAATGAGTGAACCTATTTCTATTGATACCTGTTCACAATTTTTTAAGTTTATGTGTATGCCACAATTTCATGTTTCATATCAATATTACACTCTTATGGATTATTTTATTTGGTTTTTTTATGATTCATATCTTATAAAATTCTATGATTTATTCCATGAAACAAGATTATAACCATTGATATATAGATTATAATTTTAAAATGTTATGTTCATGTTATTATTCCCTTATACTTATGTTATGATTGATATATCTCTTTTTTACCCTTACTAATCATCTGATCTTACCTTTTTATTACGTTTATTTTCCCCAAGATATGAAGGAATATATTAAGTATGACATGTCAAAAATTGTTATAGTTATGAACAAATAACTAGGAGACATTGTATATGTTTTATAAACTAGTTTTTTTTATTTCCATGTTTCTAAAGATGATAAACCCATACAATTTTGGCATGGTTTTGTTATGTTATATAATGAAAATCCATTTATTTAGATATAATATCTATTTATGAAAAATTGAGTCATTATAGTTAGTATCAGAGTAATGGTTTAGTTATCCTTTGAAAAATAGGATGAGAAAAACTTAGTAATAACCCTAAGGGTATATCTAGGTTACAATCCTAGAGTTTTGATAATGATCATGAATAATGTATGTAAAATATAAGGTATCATAGATTGAAATTTTATCATTAATTTCCCTTGATTATGAGGTTTTCCCAATATGATTATTTTTTCTAACACTATTTTTTTTATTCAATGGTTAGAACCTGAAGGATCCCTGTTAATGTTGAATAAAATAGGAAATGAAATTATTTTCATCCTAAGAAACCGAATTTTATAGAAGATAGAATAAAAAATCTTATCATTATACTCACACAAGTTATGAATCATAATAGACTTTCAAATGAGAAAAAGAGGGAACAAAATTTTGTTGAGTCCTTCATGAGGAAAATTCTACCTTCTTTTAGTGGTTCTTATGATCTACTAGTGGCTGAGCAATGGATCTACTCCATTAATAAAATGTTTTTTGTTCTTCAATGATCAGGACATGAAAAAATTTTCCTATATGTTTATCATCTAGAAGGTTAATCAAATCAATGGTGTGATCTTATTAAAAATATGAGGCAAGAGGAATAAACTGACTCCAAGATTTTTGGATGAGTTCAAGAACTTATTTTTAAATAATTATTTTCCTCATATTAATTATATGAAAATAGAGAAGTAATTTCTTAAGTTAAAGAAAAAGTATGATGAATCTATTGAAACCTATGAAGAAATTTTTAAAATACTTACAAGGTATGATTCTAGAATTATCATCCAAATTGAAAGTAAAATTGATCTATTATTTAGTGTCTTAAACCAAGTATTCAAAAGGCATTAACCATAAGGGACTTTGGAATCTATGAATAAATTTTTCGATTTTCACTAAAAGTGGAAATAGAAGTTAGTTACCCTCAAGTTTATAGTGATAAGAAAAATAATGTGTAGCTTAATGGAAACTCCAATGGTTTTCCACATAGAGGGAAAGAAAATTTTCATCCTTTGAATTCCTAAAATATGGTAAGGATCACTCAGGGGAATGAATAAAAGGAAAATTAAGATACTTCAAATGTGGGAAGCTTGTCCATCAAGAAAAAGAGTGTCAAAGTGATTTAAAGATCCTGGTCAATGAAATAAAAGGAGAGAAAGCTCAAAAAACGCACCACTCTCACTTCAGTTATATAAATGGAGATACTTTGGAAACTATGTGAATTAATGCCCCAAATTGAGGGATAATATGGATTATAATCCACAACAACATCTAAAGGTAAAGGAAAAAAGGGAAAGCTTATTAAATCGCAATGAAAAAATTAAATCATGTTAATTATCCTCCCCTCCTTAGGAATTTGATGTCTAATTTTGTATGAGTGATACCTATGAAAATTTTATTTATCATCCCTTAGTGAAATTTCAAGAGATTATATACCTCTACATGAATTATTTAATAATGAAACACATAAAGATTGTTCCACTATAGTTTTTCCTTAAGTATTTGAAAGTATTTTCTGAATGTTACTGGTAACCATGAAAAGTGATTGAGGTGATATTTTTTGATAACACATGATTAAGCTAAAGATAACCCTTAATATGTGCATGATATTTGGATAATAATGAGATAAATAGATGTTTGGTTGTGATAAAATAAATGGGATGGTATTGATGACCTTGGAATTGATTATTAATATGATGATAATGTGGTTTATGGATTGAGTTTATAGAATTTTTGGATTTATGGTATAAGGAAAGAGTTGATTTTTGAAATCATGTATGTTTTTACTAAGGTTTTATAGTAATTAAAGTTATTATCATGTTTCAAGATAATAAATAATAATAGTATTCACATGTTTAGTGTGTGATAATTAAGATACGTGGCAATATGTTTGGGGGACAAATGATAGGTTTATTTTAATAATTTAGTGACCTTCTTTTGAAAGATTTGGATTTTAATCTTTTGAAAGGTTTATAAGGGTATCCATTTATGAAATTTTTTAATTTGAATTTTTTATGAGGTATTAGAGATTAATGTATTACTTCACCATATGAATATTTATACATATTGGATAATCTATGCTAACCATTTTTCTATAATTATAACTAGAGACATAAGTAATGACTTATCACCCTATTATGGATCTTATGATCCACTAGTACTTCAGGCATTATAATTTCATCTTCATTTCTTGGAGTAAGAGATAAAGCAATGATTGACCAAGGAATAAAAAAATATTGAGATTGTACTTATGAAATGAAATAAAGTAAGTATATCTTCTAAAATTATTTTTAAATAAAATTATATTTTTTATAATCATTTATGATAATATTAATGTCCTTTTTTAGGCCTATATGGTCTATGATTTGGGGGTCATTAATCTTATTTTGATCATGTTCTTTATCACTATATATTAGTTTTTAGGGATTATATTTCCCCTCCAAGTCAACATTTTAATGTTTTTCCTATAAGGAAACCTAGTTATGTGTTACTTTAGGTAACCATTATGTTTTTAACTTTCACTCTTTAAGGGAATTTTTATTATTCAGTTTCATGATGTAGGTTTATATGAATAAATTATCAAATGTTAAAATATTTTATGAAAGAGATGAATTTCAAGGGTGAAATTTATTCAAGGGATGTAGAATGTAACACCCTAAGATTTTTATGAAAAGTATTTTTAAATAATTTTGTTTCTTTGATAACTTGTGTTACATGCAATAGAAAATTTAGATTGAACACAAAATATTATTAAAATATCACACATCCATTATAACCTAGTCATTAAATTGGAGGGAATTAATATGAATAACTAGTTTATGAAATAAATATAAAGGTACAACTCAATATGAATGTATTGGTAAGTAATTATAAAAATGATCACACAATTTTAAGTAAAGTCACTTTATTCTTTTCAAATACATTTTCTTCAAAAATGAGTTTTCTTCTTTTTATGAGTGAATATAAATTTATAGAAGTTATAGGAAATTTATTTGAAAAAAATGAATTTAATTTTTTAATTTTTAATTTAAACATTATTTTAAAATTATTTTTTGATAATTTTATGAAAATATTTTTTCATGGAATAGTGAAAATAGTAATTTTTATTAAAAACTATATTTTCTTGTAAAGTATTTAAAAGGTAAAATTATTTTTTTATTAGTTTAAAATTATCATTAGTTAATTTTTATTTAAAATAATCCAATTAATGTTTTTAAAAAGGATTATATACATTGATTTATTATAAAATCATTTTATGTTTAAAAGGGTCATTTTTTCGAAAAACTATTTTTCATGGTGTTTTTCTGATTTTATTTTAAATTAAATTATGAAAATTATATGTTTTGAATTTTGATAAATGAATGAAATATTTGTATTTATAATTTCCAAATTTATTAAATATTTCTATTTTATTTTTTATCAATGTTAATAGTAACCTCGGTAAATTTTGTTACCATGGTAAAGGGTAAATTGGGTAATCTAGGTTAAAAATAAAATGATTAGGACTATAAAATGACCCTAAATCTTGTAAAAATATTATTTGATGAATTTAATTATACCCTTAAGACCTAAGTATCTAGATTTAGTTTTTTAATGGATATTTGTTCATGAAAATGACTTATATATTATTTAAATCAAATAAAGTCACACAATGTCACTTTCTTTGTCTTAAATATCTCCTATGTGTAAACATGGGGAAAAAAGAGGGTTATAAACAAATATAAGTGTGAAATTTAAAATTAATAAACTTATTTTCATGATTTAAAATTATTTATGACTTTTGGGACAACTTAGAGGATATTATTATGTTTATAATATTTTATTTAATGAAAATTCAATGATGTCACATTTATATTATTAATAACAATATCATTTTTAATATGGTGTTGTCCAGAATATATCTTCAACAATAAATATTATTTTTAAATATTAAATATTTATCTATATCATGGTATTTTATTTTTAATTTTTAGTGAAGAAATAAGTATCTTAAATAATTACCCAATAATGATGTTGTAATTATTCAATTAATGAAACAGTCAAATAAATGATATTAAAAATATTAAAATAAATATAATTTGAATAAATTATGGTTATCTATAAATTTTATAGATTATTATGACATATTAGGGGTGTATTAAATTGTTTTTTTTAATATATATTTTTTTATTGATTTTCTAAAGTCAAAGTAATGAATAGTGTTGAAATTGACATTAATGATATTTTATGAAAATAACATTTTTTAAATTATTTAAAAATCATAAAAAATATATTTAAAAATAAAAATTTATTATTATATGTTATAAAGTGTCATAAATTTTTCATTTATGGTCTAATTAACATTATGTAATTAAAAAATTTAACCTTTTAATATTGAAAAAGATGTTACCATAATTAAAATTAAAATAGGTTAACTAAGGGTTAATCAAAATGATAAGTTTTAAAATAATAAAAAAAACTTGTCTAAAATATATTATTTAAAGTTATTAAAACATTATAATATCTAATATTCTAATCCTTTCCATTTGGTGTCATTTTATAGAAAATGAATTTATTATAACTTAATCTTTTGAGAAATTCCAAAAGTGCCCCTCACCTCAATTATAAAAGGAAACCTCCTCCATCACTTATTCACATCACTTTGAGCCTTATAGATTAAAAATACAATGGAAATTTCTCTTCTAAACTTCTCTGGTCACATTCTAGTGGTGTTGGTCTTCTCAAAAGACCAACCTTATATCCCTTTAAAGGAGATCCAAAGGTGATGTTTTAAAGAAGAGGTAATCACTCTATCTGATCACTTTCTTTTTATACTCTTCCTTACCTTCTATAAATATATTATTATTATCATAAAATAATAAATTAATTACCCTAAATATGCTAAAATTTTATTATTATTATGAAAATACCATTATAAACCCTCTTTCCCATCAAACAAGAAGTGAAAGTATCACTTGTGCGTACGTACAGCTTACCGTCTCCAAGTAGCGATACAAATAATTTTTCATCACCATATTTTATGGATGGGTATTATAATAGGTTTAATGAATATATATGATATTTATGTTATAAAAATTATTTTTTTTAATATGAATTATTATTTACCTTTATTTCATTCCACTGATCAATAAATGAAAATAGTGTTCATGTGTACGTATGGCCTACCATCTCCATGGATAGAATAATTCATTTTTTCTATCTATACTTTTTATGAATAATTATAAATATGAATATAATGAATATATATTATTTTTATACAATTGTCAAAATTCTATAAATTTCGGTACTATGACAAAGTATAAGGACTCGGATTACCAAACTGTAACATACTTGGAAAACGAAGCAGTTATCACCGAGAACAATGATTTTAATAAAAAATTATTAATAAATGGGTGAGAAGATGTTATAAACAAATCATACATGGTATGATAGATATATGGTTATATAATATAATTATATTGAATTCATATTTATTATACAAGTGGTTTCAATGTGAGTAAATAAATTTAGGACTTAAGGTAAGGGTTTATTCCACAATCTCATTATTATTAGAGATTGTTTAGGTTTAAGTATTTTTGGGGAATATTTCTCTTCTATGTATATGTTTTTTAAAAAATAAATAATATTTTTAATATTCTTCAATGATTTTTTAAATACATTTTTTACACTTTTTTTAATTTTTATGAAATTTTTTAAAAGGAATATTCTTGTCATTTTCCAAAAAAAGTATTTGATGATTTTTCTAAAAAAAGTGTGAAAGTTATTTTTTTTAACTTATACAGAATGAAAAAAAACTCTCATCATCATGATTCCTTAATGAATTAAAGCATCCTTTAAAATCTTACAAGGTCATTTTCATAGAGGATGTTTTATTTTATAATTATGTGTATATTTAAAATTATTTTAATATAAAAATGTTATTTTTTCAAAAATTATTTCCAGTGATCTTTTAAAATAATTTTCCATCAAATATAACATTATTTTATGTTACTTATTCTTTTTTGGGGATATTATTCAAGGATACTATCCTTATTATTTTTATGGTTAGTTTAGATTTATTATAGCATGATATTTATGAAACCTATTTCTTTTCCATTATTTATATTATGATTAAATGTTTATGAAACTCATTTCTTTACATGGGTTTTGATAGGATGAATGACTTATGTTCTTATGGAACAAATATGTATGGTTTTTATTATATGACAAGTGGGACCTATATCTCCCTCCAATGAATTGGGTAAATATTTATAACTCATGAGGTAAATATGTTATGCGTGAACTTGATTTCATGTTCACGATTCTATGTGTGTACCAGGCATTCATGTCCATAAAATTATGCATAGACCTAGTTTCTTTTCCATAAGTTTTATGCAAGGGGATAGTTTTATGTCCTTAACTTAATGAGTGAACCTATTTCTATTTATACATGTTCACAATGTTATAAGTTTATGTGTATGACACAATTTCATGTTTCATTTACATATTATGTTCTTATAGATTATGTTCTTTTTTTTATGATTCATGTATTATGAACTTATATGATTTATTCCATGACACAATATTATGACCTTTGATATGTAGGTTATAATTTTCAAATGTTATGTTCATGTTTTTATTCCCTTTTTATTATGTTATGATTGATATCTCCCTTGTTTACCCTTAATGAGCATATGATATCACCCTTTTCTTATGTTTATTCTCCCTAGGGTATGAAGTAAGGTATTAAGTATGAAATGTAAAAAAAATGTTCTAGTTTTGAAGAAATAATAGGGAGGCAATGTAAATGTTTTATAACCCAATTGTTTTTATTTTCATTTATCCAAATAAACTAAACCCATATGATTTGGTCGTGTTTTTTTATGTTATGTAATGAAAATTAATCTATTTAGATATAATATATATGTATTAAAATAGTGGGTTGTTATATACATGAAATTTTTAGTATTAATAGATACATGAGAACTAGATATCCTGAAAGAGGTGGAAACACTTAATTATGCCAAATAGTGGAAGTCAGCAATGGATGAAGAAATTCCATCATTAAAGTTCAATTGAACTTGGGAATTAACTAAATTTTTGGAATGTAAAAGATAATATATGATAAGAGGTTTTTTATTTAAATAAGAGATTGATTTAAATAATTTTTACAAAGTATGGCTAGTGGAAAATGGATTTCAATAGAATGATAGTGTTGACTTCTCAAAGAAAATCTCATCAATAGTTAAACATACAATTGTCCAAATAGTGTTGAGCATGGTTTCATTAGAGGATAGGTGACTTGAGTATATTTGTGTAAATAATACCTTCCTTTATGTAGAGTTGGAGGAATAAAGTTACATGAAGTGTCCAATAGGATTCACATAATATGAAAACCATAATTTAGTCTGCAAGCTCAAGAAAAGTCTTTGTTGACAAAAAAATATATGAGGTAATGGGATCAGAATTTTTATTTATTTATGTTAGAATAAGGTTTATACGAGTGAAACAAAAATAATTTTTGTTACTATAAGGAGTTTAATAATATAATATTCATCATACTATTTTTATATATATATGGCATGCTTCTTAAAGAGTGTAGGAGTAAGTTGGTCAGAAGATTCGAGATGAATGATCTATGGTAAGCCAAAAAAATTTGGTAATGAATATCAAGATAGATAGGATGATCGAATATTTAGTTCTATATTATAAACAATACATCTAGAAGATCATGATCATATGTAAACCCATCTTAACTCCTATTTTTAGACACTTTAAGTTTTCTAAGGCATAGGCATCGACAATAAAAGAAGGGTGTTGATACATGGGGATAGTTTCATATAAATCAGTGGGAAGATGTTTGATGTATGTAATTATTTTTACATATCCATAGATTATATAACAATATAAAATAGATTCCTTTATATTTAAAAGGAATAGAATATATGGAATTGTTCTTTGGGATGGATAACCCACTATGTGGATATGTTGATGTTGACTTTTTTAGGGATTCAAACACCTGAAATAGAATAATGGGAATTGTGTTTACCTTCAAAGGAATGATAATAGGTTGAATTTCAAGGATATAATGGATTTTCTATCTAAGTAAAACAGAAGTTAATTATATATATACAATGTAATATGGGAAAGAAATGAGTTGGTTAATATGGTTTCTAAAAGAACTGAGGGGAAATTAAAAAGTATGATTTATTTTATGTGATAACCAAAGCACGGTCCACTTAGCTGAAAATATGGTATTACATGCTAAAAAACATATTTACTTGAAGTATTATTTCTTTATAAATATTCTTTATCATAAATAGTTGAGGTTATAGAAGATAACGGGAATCCAAAATCCAGTAGAAATGTTTACTAAGGTGGTAGATTAGGAAATTCTGAGGCAACATCATGCATCAGTGGGGCTTGGGTAAATGGAAGGAGAAAATTGATAACACTATATACTATAAGGGAAGGTTTTTCAAAGTATTTGAGATTTTTTCAAGGTTCCCTAAAAAAATTCTTCCAATAGGAGATTATTGGGATATGAAGTATGTTTTAGTTCCCCAGAAGTTAATTCATCAAAATTACATTCATTATAATTGTGTGTGTTTGATGATGGTTGGTCTTAATGTGTAGAAAGTGGAAGTATAGTTATTCCATTGGAAATAGAATCACAGGATGTTCTATTCATCCTATATAGTTATAATGTTTCATTAAAAGTATATAAGTTTGGTAAACCTTAGTGGTCACCAGGTTGGTATGTAAGCTAAATTGGCCATGCTATATTTTCCATAATTTTATTGGAGTAGGTTTAACTTGTTAACAGGATGACACTTAGTGTATAATTATGTGATACCATAATTCTAAGCATGATGACTTGAATAATAGAATAATATGTAAAAACCAAGAGGTTCATTTATTGTGGATAAGTTGAAATCTTGTTTAGATTACTTGTACTTAGTAGTTTTTTTGTAATCCCATGGATCTTATAGGGAATATAAAGTAACCAATGATGTTTCTCCAATGCACATAGGTCTAATTATCCAAATCACATAATCTCTAATATTATTTCCTGCTTTATAAATGTATTTAAATTGAATATATTTTCATTTACTTGAATGTTTTTTAGTATACTTGAGGGTTCCAAGCATGAATTTGTGTGTTAAGTAGGGTGTGAACTATTCTTACTTATAATACACTTAGTCAAGGGAAGTTCTGGAGGTTCTTTTTATTAAACATTGTGTTGAGATTTTAGTGGACTGAGGATCTTTCTTCTAATGGGTTTTTCAAAAGCACAGGTAGTCAAAGGGGGTTTTTTATTCCCAAAACAAAACCCATTCAATCCATTAAATAGAAAGGAATCATGAAACAAATTATTTTTTAAATAAAACATCCACCAAAAACTTATTAAAAATCCATTTGAGAAAAAATACGTCTTTCAAAAAAATATTTCAAGCAACTCAAAGGAATTAGAGTTTTATTTAAAATAATAACATTTAAAACCCATGGAAAACCCTTTATTACAAGCTTTAAAAACATGAAAACACTTAAGAACCATTATAAATTTACCAATAACCACTCTTATAAATACTAATCTAATAATAAATCATTTATAAAAAATCCAAGTTCAAAATTTAGGGAAAATAAAAGGATGCACATTTATACACCTACATTTAACCAAAAAAATCAAGATGCCTTCTTCAAATAATGAGATATTATAAAGGGATAGGGTCCCCAGGAATCCTAGAAACTACATCCCATTTTATTATCCCAACTCTATTTTAAGACATGGACACCATGGATAAATAGGGTAAAAATTATTGAAGAACTTTGATGAAGACGATGGGAAGATAAGAGGGGAAGATGAAATGAAATATATAAGGTAATTACCTTAAAAACACTTAAATATGAAGGAGAAACACCAAGGAATCCAAATAGAGGTATTGAAAATCATTAGGGATAATTTTTTAAGATCCTAGAATAAATGGGAGAAATAAAGGGTTCCCATCATTTTAGAAAAAATGTAAAATTCCAAAAATTTATAAACTAGGTAAACTACATAGTTTAGTCACATGGTTAGGAAAATCATGTTCCAAACATGTAGATAATTATGGATTCTAACTCCCTCTTTTTCATGTTTGGGATGCATGGTTAACACTGATTTTGAATCTACCACTATCCCCCAAATTTTCTCATTTTCAAATTCCAAACTCCGAAAATATCAAGAAAAAAATGAGAGATAAAATAAATATCTAATTTTAAAAGTATGGGTGTTATAAGAAGGTACACCAATAGAACATAACAAGGTCTAATATTCTATAACTTACCAAATGATAACCATCACAATTTCCAAATTTAAGGTTATATATCAATTTACCCTACGTGTATGGCCATTGGTGATCATGGAATCAAAACACATCACTTGAAGGACCTCTC
Source organism: Viscum album (assembly GCA_963277665.1). NCBI lineage: Eukaryota > Viridiplantae > Streptophyta > Magnoliopsida > Santalales > Viscaceae > Viscum > Viscum album. The sequence continues at coordinate 743,924,403 of OY728136.1, read as the reverse complement.
ATGGCCCAAAAAATCCTAATTAAAATCTCTACATACAAACAAATGTTTTTTTATTACATTGTGGGGTATTCTCACACACATTACATAACATTCATATCAATTTAAACATGACGCCCAAATTAACCAATGATAAAACATAGGGAACACTTACCTCATAATCATAGGAATATTCATGTTGAAGTTCATCAAGTGAATCGAGCCTAATTAAAAGAAATACCTAAATAAGAAAAAAAATTCCTCACATTTTGGATTTAAATAATAATCAAAAAGAAGAAATGGGAGAGATAAGATATTTGGGGTTCTTTAGTGAATAAAAACATGTATTTGTGGCTTGGTTTTAGAAATTTTAAAGATCCCAGGGTTCTCGATGAGTATTGGTTATTGTATTTTTTGGCAACCTTATTTTAGGATATCATAATTCTAATAGTTATTTATCTAGTTTTTATGGTGATATATATCATGGGAGGAAGTTTTACGATGCAATAAAGTGTTTTTTAGAAGGTCTGAAGGTTGGATAAAGTGGTTTTGTTTGAGTTTGAGTGGTTTCCAGATCCACATACCTAATTTTTTAAATGGAAGAATCACATGGATGTTTTTTCTATGTACTCGATTTTTTGTAGTGGAATTCACATATCCATATCCACTATATAGGTGAATCACATAACTTATTCATCCATGTATCCAAATGATCCATGAATCCAAATGATCGAAGTAGCCAAATTTGGAATCCACGTGGCTGTTTTTAATCACTTTGTCGATTTCCTAAGAATAATGTAACTGATTGGTAGTGTATCCAAATATAGATTAATGTAGTGATTCACATAGGAAAATATTCCACATAGCCAATTTCTCTTGAGAATCACGCAGTCAATTGCTACATGGATGATTATTCTTCACATATCCATTTTAATTTTCTTTCTACGTATGAATTTTTTCTTCTCAAATTTTTAGAATTAAAATATTCCAATGAGAATTAATTATGAAGATTCTTTAATGGTTTTGAATTATTCCATAATCATAGGATTGATTTTTCAAGATGTAATTTCCATATGCTTTGAAGGAAATTGAAATTTTTCTTAAGTATTTTTAATTGGTGGTTTTAATAAGCTGTAAAATACTTTTTGATATATAATGTAGATACAATTTTTTCCAGCTATCACAGAGATTATGGGGTGATAATAAATAAAGTGGAGATCATAGATAATAATCTCTATGGATCAATAAAAGAGAGACAATGAAGATCATGGGGCATTTTTCTAGTATGGAAACAAAAAAAAATGAAAATCCTGTTGATGCACAATAGGGAGATAATTGTGAGAAATCATTGATGTGTAGCTATGAGTTAAGAGAGAGAGATAGAAAAGCAACTATGAGAGTCTAAAGATGAGTTTTTTATTTTTTGAATGATAAATATATAATGATACTCATGTATTTAGAAGATTTAATTTTGAGTCTGAATTTTTTTTTTCAATGATTTCAATACTGTACTGTAGTAAATACTTACTTTCATATTTTGGAGGCTCATGGAAAGAGATCTATATTCTTTATTTTCAAAGGATCCTGGTTTTCTTGATGATATTATTTAGTTTTGTAATGATATTTTTTACTACAGTGTGAAGTTTTTTTGTTGGGTGTGACTCATGATGTGTGTGGTGGGATTCCACATGTATACTTTTAAGAGTATATCACTTGGGGATATACTGAAAATAATACATGGTTGAATAGAATAACTAGTCATGATAATGAGTAGGATTCCTCATTGGATTTGTACATTATAAAAATATTATATTCCTTTTTCTATTAACCTTTACTATATTTGGGATAGTTTTAGTAATATTAACAATGTATTGGATCCTAACAAGTAAACTAAGGTTTATTTTAAAATAAATAAAATTAAAAAAAGAGAACCACTAATTCACCCCCCCCCCCCCTCTCAACGGTGTAACACATGTCTGGGCACTTCAATTGGTATTAGAGTTAATGTTCCTCTTAAGATACAATAATTTAATAAGATAGATAATATTAATTCTATAAATAGTAAGTACATCCTTACATTCAATGAAAATAAATATCATAGTTAGAATAATATGATGTTTCCTTATATCTTATCTCTTGGCCTTGTAGTTAATGATGTAGTGACAGAATAATTCCCACCTATTGTTTAAGATTATCTTATTAAATTTTTTAATAATAGAAATATATAAGTTGATAGAAAATCACAAATTTTCATTTTTATGTCTCTTTTAGAAAAAAATTATAAAAAGGTTATGGGGCTCAAAAATGATAGTGAAATGTGGGATAAATTGGAAAGATATTATTAAGGAAATCTAAAATTCAAGGAGGCCAAATGAAAAATTTGGAGAAGAAGATTTGAAAATATCAAGACGAATGAATAATAAAGTTTCTATGAGTAATTTATAAGATTTAATAAAATTGATATTAATATTTAGGGTTTGGAGAAAAGTTGGATGATTAAACTATTATTAAAAAAATGATGAGAGATTTTCCTAACATGTTTGATACTAAAGTTTACGATTTGGAATATAGAGAAGATATTAATCTCAATGAATTAAATAACATTATCATTGCTTATTAAATATTAAAGATCCTAGATTTCAATAAGAATATCAAAAATGATATGGATTTTGAGGCCATGATAAAGCTCAAAATCAAAGATGAAGAAATTCCTGAATCAAGTGAATTTGATGATGAAGATGAAGATAAATATTATAATAGAATCATTAAACTTGTATCAAAGAGATTCATAAATTTAAAGTTTATGTATAAAGTTAAATTACCACCAAGATGTTACAATTATAATGAAATTGGTCACTTTACTATAAATTTTCCTAAGAATAAGTTAGTTAAACCTGATTTAGATGATGAGAAAACTTAGAAGAATAAATGGGTAAAAAATAAAAAAAAATCAACTAAATCTAGTGGAAGAAAAAAGAAGTTATTTAAAAGTAAAATAATAATCTATGTGATAAAATAATAATAAGATAACTCCACATCATACATCCAATCATAAGATGAAACTAATTTCATGGATCATGTGTAAAAATGGTTTGATACATCTGGATGTGAAGATGATGAATGTGAAGAAACAGAACTAGATAATATGTTGAAGAATTAATTAGAATATTATCTTGAGAAAAATACTAATCTCAAAAATTCTAAGATACTTTTATTGAATGAAAAAGAAAATATATCTGAGGAAAAGAAATAATGTTCAAAGAAAGAGGTTTTTTATATTTATGAAATCAAAAAATACAAACTAAAAGTGGATAAAATGGAAAATATGGTAAAAGAAATTAAATAAAAAAATTCTCTCAAAGAATAATAACAATCCAAAACTTAATAAAAATATCTTTAAGAACAAAATATCTTGAAAATTATTAGATAATATTATTAAAAGGTTGTTGTGTTCAAGGACGAATCATCACAAGCTTTCTAAAAGAGGGGTTTAAAGAAGTTGGTCAATTCAACTCTCTATGAATATCAAAATAAATCTATTATCTCTAATGATTAAAGTCCTAAAATCAATTCTAGATGAGTTTAGAGCATGAATAGTAGTGATAAATCCTCTTTTAAATCAAATTAAGAGATAGAATCTTCAATAATATCTTTTCCCCCAAGTTAGAGACAACCATAGTATATGGAAATACAACTTCCCCAATCTTCATGTCAGAACTATTATTAGTATATAAGGTCAAGGTTTAGAGGATACTAATGGTGTTGTGTTGTGTTTGGAAACAAATCCTAATCATGTTGGTATAACATGTCACTACTAGATATGATTCATAAACCAAGGGGGAGCTATTTTGAGAAATGGGGAAAAAATTTATAAAGTAAGAAAGTAGTTACTAGGAATTCATCTTATCTACCTAAAAAGAAATTTATTGCTTAGAATAAATATATGGTATACGTGATCAGTTGGTCTAGGTTTCTGAAAAGTGAATGAATAATATTCCTAGATAAATACCCAATGCTAATAAAGGTAATGGAATTCAAAAAAATAATGAATAAAAAACATGTTTTGGTGAAGTGTCTTTGAAAGCTAGTAAAAGAACCAAGTCATGGAAGCTTAATAGTAGATGTTCTTCACACATTATTAGTGACACAAAAACTATGAGAAACATTTAGAATCATGAAGGGGGGGTAGTAAAATTTGGTAATGATTGTTCCCTGAAAATTAAAGGAGTTGGCTTAGTAAATATTGAAGCCCAAAATATAAATTCTAATGATGTATTATTTTTTGAATGGCTAAAGAACAATTTAATTAGTGTTAGTAAAATTTGTTATTATGGACATGAGGTTGTATTTAAAAAGGATTCATGTACAAATAAAAAAATGATGGAAGGAGCATCACTTAAGGAATAATAACCAATGGAAATCTATTTCAAATCAGTATTCTTAGAGATTCATGTTACCTAAGTACCAAATATAAAAACAACTTATGTAAAAAAAGGCATGGTCATATTATAAAAAAGTTTATGTGTAAAATTTTAAAGCATTATATTGTGAGATTTTTCCCAATATGAAGATAGATAGGGATTAAATATATGAAATCTATCAAAAGGGGAAAATAATATGAGGTTATCATAAAGGAGAAGATATTATATATTCTGGGCCATTTGATCTCATTCATGTTAACTTATGTGGTCCAATGAGAGAAAAAATATATCATATTTTGTATATATTTCATTACATGCACTGATGATTATACATGATTAACTAATTTCATCTTTATCAAACACAAGTCAAAGGAAATCAAAAGGTTCAAAATTTTCAGAAGGAAAGATGAGAGGTAGTTTGGTATCTACATAAATAAACTAAGATCAGATTACATGTGATGATTTTGAAATCTATCTTCCCAAAAAAGGAATCAAGCATCGATATATCACATCATATACTCCACAAAAAATGGGATAGTTAAAAGGAAGAACAGAAGCATAGTTGAGATGGGAATGACTATGTTGGTTGAATGCAACATCTCAAAATATTTTTAGAGATAAGCTATATATAATTCCATACACATACAGAAGAGGTGTATTCTAATACCAAAAACAAAAAATTCACCATATGAAATATATTATAAGAAAAATTCAACTATTAAATATTTCAGATTTTTTGGAAGTCTTTGTATTAAAAAAATAAAGAGAAATAATCTGGGAAAATTTGAAGAGAAAGCTAAGGAAGGAATTTTCTTGGGTTTCACAACAAATGTAAGTGGCTAAAGATACTGTAACAAACAACTTCACAAGATAGTTGACTATAGTGATGTCAATATTATTTAAAACTAGAAGAAATCAAACTTAATAGTTGATTCAGTTTTATAATATTTTTTTGAAAATGGAATGCAGATGATAGAATAGAATAATAATGAAGTTACTGAGAAAGATACAATCATTAATGGTATTTTTTTAAATAGGTAGATGGTGGATCCCCCCCCCCCCATTAATCTAATGAAACTCCTCTCTTTTTTCTAGGTATAGGGATCTCATTACATAGACTTATGGTCCCAGGGGAACAAAGGCCCAAACATGACCCGAAGTCCCAAGGGGAATTAAATCCCAAAAAATACCTATAGGACCAATCACTACTAATGTTTATTCTAAAAAAATATTGATGAAGGTGAAGCAGCTATAAATGAGAGAAAATTATACAAAAAAAATTGAATAGACATGTTGAAACTAAAAATATCATTGGAAAACCATGGATTCCAGTTAAAAATAGAATAATGTTGATATTAGAAGATTAAATTGAACTTATTAACAAAATTAAACCTCATACAGTGGAAAAAGTAGTTGATCATGAGAATTTGATACTATTTATGAATGAGGAACTTGTTCATATTGAGAATAAATCCACTTGGGATCTTGTACCAAGACCTAAAAATAAAAATGTAATTGGCACCAAGTGTGTTTTAATAAATAAGATAAATGAAAAAGGTGAGGTATTAGGGAACAAATCTATACTGGTGTGCAAAGGATATTCTCAAATGGAAGGTATTGAATTTGGAGAAACATTTACACTAGTAGTAATATTAGAGTCTATCAGAATGTTCTTGGAAGTGAAAACTCAAAAACATTACAAAGTTTATAAAATGGATATGAAATCTACCTTTGTAAATGGTGATATTGAGGAAGAATCATATATTAAACAACCTGATGGTTTTATCTTAGATAATGAAGGTAGTAAGGTATACAGATTGAAGAAAGATTTTTATAGTTTGAAATAGGAACCTAGAGCTTAGTATTCTAAATTGGATGGATTTTTAAGGGATATAAAGTTTAAAAATGGTAAATTTTATTGTAACCTTTATGTAAAATAAATGAGTAAAGTAACTCTCATTGTAATTGTCTATGTGTAAAACATCATATTTTTTAGTGATAATGAATGTCTCTCTATAAAGAGTTTACTGAGAAGATGAGGAATCTCTTTGATAATTCCATGCTTGGTGAGATGACATACTTTCTAGGATTTCATATTGAGTAGAATCTGAATTATATCATTATATCTCAAGGAAAATATTCTAAGAAATTTCTGAAAAATTTTGGAATGGATAATGAAAAATAAGTTTCAAATCCCATTTCATTTGGAACCAAATTGTGAAAGGATGAAGTTGGAAGTAGTGTTAACCAAAATAAATTCAGAAGACTCATTGGAAAAGTTATTTATCTAATAGCATCAAGTCCAGATATAACTTATGTAGTGACTCTATGTGCTAAATTTCATAGTGATCCTAAAGAGTCTCATTGTTCAGCTACTAAGAGAATACTGATATATGTGAATGGAACTCTGAACTATAGGTTGTTATATAGGCACAATATAGATTTGAACTTGTTGGTATTTATAGATAAATATTGGTATGGTGACTGTATAGATAGAAGATAAACTTCAAGTGGAACTTTATTTCTAGGAGAGGGTTGTGTTAGTTGGTATAGAAAAAAGTAGAATTTAGCTAATCTAGTCATAATTGAGTCATAATATATAGAAAACATGCATGCCTGTACACATATGATTTGGATGAAAGTTAATTTATCCTTCCCCATTCACTTATCTTTTTGATTTCTCTGAGATCCTTGATGGTCCTTTGGATTTTGTTTCCAAAGTAGGAGAGAATTTTATAAGGGGAAGTGATTGTAAGTTATAGGGGGGGTTTTATAATCTGTAAATGCTAAAGATGTTCACTAAATGATGATAAATCACAAAAAGATCATGTGATAAAGGCAGTGAGGAAGAAAATAGCCCACATGTGTTTCAATAGTGGTCATTAAATAATTATTATTAGTGTTGGTGATGTAAGTGACACCTCAGAGAGTCAAAACAGTGGTATTCAATAATTCTCTCTCCTTAGTGATGCTAAAATGGTTTTGTTGCTTTACAAACCAAGTGTTTTCTTTATGCATAGTAATCTAGAGGGTTTCCATTGATTTCCAACAAATCCAAAGTGGTATATTGAAGAACCCCATAGATTTATGGCTTGGTTTGAGAAATCTTAAAGATCTCATGATTCATGGTGATTATGGGTTATTTTACTTGTTGAAAACCTTTTATGAGTATCTCATAAGTCTGACGGTGCTTTATCTAGTTTTTATGGTGATATATGTATCATGGAAAGAAATTTCATGATAAAGTCAAGTTTTTTTAGAAGGTTTGAAGGTTGACTGAAGTGGTTCTGTTTACGTTTGAGTGGTTTCCAGATCCACATACCTTATTTTGTTAAGGGCGGAATCACATAGCCATTTTTTCTATGTAGTCAATTTTGTGTAGAGGAATTCATATATTTGTTTCCACTATATAGTTAATCATTTAATTGGTTTATCCATGTATTTTAATGATCCATGTAGCCAAATGATCAATGTGGCTGAATTTGGAATCCACGTAGCCATTTTCAGCCATGTAGCCAATTTTTTGAGAATGATATAAACGATCGGTGATGTGGCCAAATGCATATTCACATAAAAAATTCACATGGTTGAATATTAAACATATCCAATTTCTCTTGAAAATACCATAGCTGATTTCTATGTAGATGATTATTCTTCATGTAGTCATTTCATATTTATCGCTCCCTTTGGATTTTTTCTCCAAAATTTTCAAGATTTAAAATATTCAGATGAGAATTAATTGTGTTGATGCTTGAATGGTTTTAGATTATTACATAATAATACGATTCATTTTTTAAATCATGATTATAATATGATTTAAAGGAAATTTCAGTGGTTCTTAATGAGTTTTAATTGGTGAATTTAATAGGCTGTAAATCCTTTTTGAGCCATGATGCAGATACGGTCTTTGCTAGTTTTCATAGAGATCATGGGGAGATAATAAATAAATTGTAGATCATGGGGCATGATATCTATGGGTGAACAGAAGAGGTAGAATACATATCAGGGGGAATGTTCCCTGTATGGTAACTGAAAAAATAAAATCATATTGATGTATAGAGAATAGATGATAGTGATTAAACTATCAATATGTTAAGAGAGAGAGATACATAAAAAAAACTGGGAGATTCTTATGATGAATCTTTTGTTCTTTAGTGATAAATATCTGATGAAACTCACATCTTCATAAGATTGAGTTTTGAGAATAAGAATATTTTGGTAGTATTTTCAAGACTACATTGTGGGAAATACTTCATTTCATATTCTGGAGGCTCATAGAAGTAGATGTAAATTCTTTATTGTCAAAGAAACCTAGTTTTTTGTGATCTTCTTCAGTTATATAATCATATTTTTCACTATAACATGGATCTTTGTTGTTGGGTGTGACTCTTGTCGTGTGTGGTGGGATTTCACATGTATTCTTGTAAGAGGATTTCAATTGGGGATATGGTGAAAACAATCCATGGTTGGGGGAATAAAAGTTATGGAAAGGAGTAGGATTCTGTAATGTCTCGGATTTTCCGTGTATTATTTTTAAATATTATATCGAATTATTTCGAGACCGGGCGTGAAAACGGAACATCATTATGAGGCCCAGTGATCTCATAATGGTGGTTTGTATTTTTTTTAAGTTAAGTGAGTCGACACTTGTGCACGGCTATGGAAGTTTCCAAATGGATGCCCGGATTAAAAATCCAAGGGCACCGTTGCGTTCGGGATGACGAATTTACCTAAGAACGATCCTAATCTCGACCGGCATGAGTCAAGGGAAAAAGTTAATTTTCGGACGCTTTAAGTAAAATAAAATAAAATAAATTCGCAAGTTTATTTTATTTCTTTTATGGAAACATCCACATCAGCGTGGCGACGAGGTAGTTGTTTCTTTAATTAATGACGTGTTGTAATGACTTAGAAACAGCAACTCTAACTCATTAATGCTAAAATGTATTGGGATGTCAAATACGTTTCCCTTTTTATTTGGATAATAGAATATTGCTCATTGGTGACGATTGAGAGAAATCTATGGAGAATCTGCAGAGCGTTGGAGAAAACTCCCAGCGATGAACAACGATAGATCAAAGTTGAGATTTGTTGCTCCAACGAAGTTAAAGGATCTCAACGACGACGGTAGCGTGACCCTTTCATCAATGATCGATCCTTTCTTAAAGGTAGGTGTTGTTATTTTATTCCTTTTCCCTGGTTTTTAAATTTAAATGACGAACGCGGATCAACCACGAACATGTTGATCCACGGATTCGTACATTCTTGCGGGAGGGATTTTCTTTGGGATGATTATGGAGAATTAATCCATGTTGATTATTGTTGTTAATTTCTACTCCATTTAATCCTATTAATAGGAGCGGATCAACGTTGTGACGAATGACGGCGGAGGTTCGTTCCTCAAATTTGTTCTATGGGTTTTTCCTTCTCATTTTCTTCTCGCGCATTCTTCACATTCTTCGCGGGGCGATAAACAACGGATCCTTGCATGTATGTTTTGTGATGAAATGATCTCAAACTAGAGATCCGACATTGCAACAACCCTATGGAGGTGTGACGGCCATGATGGACAACAAATCGGCTCGGAACGGAAGAGACCGTTCTTCGAGCGTTCTTCACGTGGGAAGATCAAAACTTGTTTTTAGAGTCGATCGGAGGATCAAAAACAACAAAGACGACTTTGGGAAGTCGGGGCGACTTGTAATCTACAGTTTCGTGGAGATCAGACAGCTGGATTGATGATCAGGGCAGCATGGGAGGTGCGCCGGCGAAGAGCGTCTTTTCTGGAAATTTCCAGAATACACGGCGTGTACTTCCGAAGAACACGCCGTGTAGTACTGGCAGTGGCAGATAAGGTTTTGGGGGTCAGAGAGGAATCACATGGTGTGTTAGACTTTCCCCGAATCTCGGTGTGTATTTTGGGAAGTACACGGACACGGGTTGGACTAGACAGCTTCAGGCGACACGGTGTGTACAGCATGGAAGAGGTGGTTATGTGGGACTCGGCGTGTATCCAGGGGGTACACGGACACGGGATGGAGTACACGATCGTGTACTCCATCACACGGCCAGGCGAGGCCAGTAATGTGGGTCACCCTGTGTACCGATTACACGGGTTTGAGTACATGGGTTGATGACCGTGCACGGGCACATGGCCTGCATACACAGAGCCAACCCCAATCACTCGGACATAGCGTGTACATCGTACTACACACCGTGTACTCATTTTTCTACACGAAAAGCCTTACAATATGGGATGTTGTACACAGGCAGTACCCGGGGTCAGACTACATGGCGTGTAACTTTTCTACACGTAGTGTACTTTTTGGAAAATGGCATGGTCCTCTTGTTCACTGTAACTTGTACGTCTTTCATTTGGGTTAGTTCCCCTTCTTCTCATTCCCGTGAAGTTCAGGCATCGTTTCCTTCTAAAGGAGTATGATCCCTTTAGCAGGACTTTATGTGATAGAGTTAGGCATCCATCCGAGAGGCCTGGATCGAGATCCTCTATCCATTTTTGACCATGGGTAGAGTCCGGCATCGACGTGACCAACTCCATAGGGCATCTATCCTCTACCTAGAAGATTAATTCCTAGTGAGTTGCGGTATCCGCCATGGCCCTGGTAGTGATCCTCATTTATGTATCATGATCTTTCCCACTCAGGTGTGTGTCTCCCATAATGAGTGCATTTATCTATCATAATCTTCCCACTCAAGAGTGTGTCTCCTGTAATGAGTGTAACTACCTCTAGTGGTGTTTCCTGACAAATAGTACTTCTCGGATGGACGTCATCAGAGCTATAAGACTCATGGAGTTTGTTCTCCCAAAACGATTACTTCGTGGAATCTTCGAACTGAATCCCTACGGGGGTATGCGCTTGTGCGACTTGTCTCTAGACTAAGGGTCTAGGTTTTGAGTATATCTGGTTGGTGCTATATGTTCTGTAGACATATATTGTGCATAGCTGATTGTACCTTTACTTTTTGTACTGCTTTGTGGTTTTAGAGGTCTTCTACTGAGTATTGTTATACTCACCCCTGCACGGGCTTTGCTCGCACGTGTCGTGTCTTGTGCAGACGAGGAGCCTTTTGACAGAGTCCAGGGCGGACTAGGACAGAACAGAGCTTTTTGAGTTTCCTACAGGCCGAGGAATTCCTACAGCTTTGAGCAGCAGTCCCAGCACCTTTTTTGTTTATAGGTTGGACTTTTCAGTTTTCAGACTCTTGTTTTTGGGGGCTTGTATTCTGGCCTAGTTTACTTTTAGTTCTTTACTTTATGTTTCACTCTGTTGGTTGGGTTTAGTTGTATGCATTCATTTTGTTTCTTAGTATTTTTACATTTCATCATTTGTGGACTTGGAGATGTGTGTGTGTGTATAGGTACTTAGGCAATGCCTCCCATGTTAGTAATATGCCTACTCAGTGCTAGTCACCATCCCCTGGCCTATTGGAGGCGGGCTTGGGGAGTAGTGGCACGGGCCCCACTGGGACAGGTTGTGACAGAGTGGTATTAGAGGTGGTCAGTTCTACCTTAGGACCAAGAGTCTGTGAGATTGGTTTGGGGTAATAGTGTTAAGTATTTTGAGTTCGGCTTTTAGGACATAGACTCCAGTGTTGGTGCAGCGGCCGACGTATCTATACACTAGGACTCTGATAACCTACTTTTTGACTTGGTACATAAAGACACTGGTTGCGGGGAAATGAAAGAATGGTAGATGCATCATATAAGAATGGGTTGTGTTTTCTATATCCTCTGTGTCAGCTATCTAGATATACTCATTGACCATGGTACATCTTGTTTCATTATAGGATGCCTCTACGACGCATACCCTCTAGGATTCAGCAGCACGATCACGAGGACGACCCCGTCAATGAAGAGGCTTCGATACAGGGACCAGTCCCCCAGGCGTTGCCACCAGGTGGTGCACCTGCTATGCCACCACCAGTGGAGTAGCATGTGGTACCTGTGGTACCGACCGACAAGGAGCGTAGGCTTAGCGTGCTCCATGAGTTCCAGAGACAGAGACCCCTCAGGTTCCGAGGAGAGCCTGATCCTTAGGCGGCTGAGGACTAGCTTGAGGTGGTGACCAAAGTTTTCCATCTAGTGAAGACACCAGCAGACCAGATGGTGATCCTAGGAGCGAGCCTTCTTCAGGTTTCAGCGGAATGATGGTGGAGTCTAACCACACAGACTCGTGACAAGGAAACTCTTGCATAGACAGAGTTTGAGAAACTTTTCAGGGAGGAGTTCTCTCCGGTTACACTAAGAGTAGTACGCATCCAGGAGTTTCTCCAGCTCCAGCAGGGCAGTATGACAGTAGCTGACTATTCATCGAGGTTCACCAACCTCGCCCAGTACTCGATGGATATGGTCAAGGATCGGTACTTCAGAGCTCAGACCTTAGAGTGAGTTCTACATTGGGACATCCGAGATAGTTTAGTGCCTCTATGCATATCGACTTATGCTAGAGTGCTCGAGCGGGCCTTGGTGATCGAGAGCTTCTTGGTGGAGCAGAGACAGCCAACGATGGCCAGCAGCAGGCAGACAGGTGCAGAGACACCGGAAGGAGGGAGCCGGCATCAGACACAGAGATCTGGATGTGGGAGACGTCATAGGAGGACCTAGGATAGAGGATCGATAGTCCAGGGCTCTCAGGCAGGATCCAATCAGCCTAGGGATAAGCGATGCTACGCGTGCGATGGTAGAGGACATATCACTAGATATTGTCCGACCCATCAAGCTGCTGACAGGGAAGCGGTGGATGGACCACCGAGGTAGAGGCAGAGAGTGAAGCAGAAAGACCCGCTAGGCGGCGGACATGTCAGAGGAGAAGGGAGAGATATGGGTGGTGTCAGACGTTTCGACTTACTTCCACCACCACCCCTAGGAGGTCTGCACCAGGCTCAGGGAGCTGGGGGACAGGGATAGGGACAGCTTCATGTGGTCGAGGCATACGCCCCAGGGGCTCCAAGGATGATTCAAGGTATGGTCTGTGTCTTTTATACCTTATCTTCCTTACTTATAGACAGAGTTTCTAGTCATTCATTCATAGTCACATGTCTTGTACAAAGCCTCGAGATTTCAGTAGAACTGTTGACTCGATCCTTATGCTTAGAGACACCTACGGGAGGAGACTCGACAATCACGCACCTTTGCAGACAGTGCGATCTTACCCTTGTAGGTGAGAGTTTTGTTTGGAACCTCTTGGTGACAGCGTCAAGGCCTTACGACGTCATTCTTAGTATGGATTGGTTATCTTCAGTCCATGCTTAGATTGACTATTTTAGGCAAAGAGTGTGGTGTGTCCGCCGTGATGGAATGAGGTTTTCCTTTGTCGGAGAAAAGGAAACCCAGGAAGCGCATAATGATCATATGCATAGGTGGGTGTAGCCAATTGCTCATGAGTTGGCTAGACTTTCCCTCAGAACAGTCAATGTTATGATCTCCCATTTCCCAGCAGTAGTGGTAGAGTATGAGGACGTCTTTCCCGAAGATGTTCCAGGGTTACCTCCCCACCGAGAAATCGACTTCTACATCGACTTACACCCCAGGACGGCGCTAATTTCCTCATCAGCGTATCGGATGGCTCCCGCAGAGCTTCGTGAGCTGAGGGTGCAGTTGGAGGAATTGTAGATAAAGGGTTTCGTGAGACCCAGCGTTTCACCCTGGGCGGCCTCAGTCTTGTTTACCAAGAAGGTAGATGGGAGTCTGAGGTTGTGCATGGATTACCGGAGCCTGAACTAGGTGATGGTGAAGAACAAGTATCCACTACCAAGGATCGATGACCTCTTCGATCAGCTAAGAGGAGCATAGTGGTTCTTGAAGGTTGGCCTTCGATCAAGCTATCACCAGCTACGAGTACGGGATGAGGATATACCGAAGACAGCTTTCAAATGCCGCTACGGCCACTATGAGTACTTGGTGATGCCTTTCGGCATGACGAACTCCCCTGCAGTGTTCATGGGACTAATGAACCGGATCTTCCAGCCGTACTTGGACCGGTTTGTAGTGGTCTTCATCGACAACATACTTGTGTACTCGGCATCAGAAGAGGACCATGTGAGACATATGTGAATGGTTCTAGACATACTTTGGGAGCACTGACTTTATGGGAAGCTCCCAAAGTTCCAGTTCTAGTTTCAGGAGGTCCACTTTTTGGGACATGTCATCTCAGCAGATGGAGTAGCTGTAGACCCATCCAAGGTAGAGGCTGTGTTAGCATGGGAGCCACCTCGGAGTGTGACAGAAGTGCATAGCTTCCTTGGATTGGCAGGATATTACTGGAGATTCATTCCTAGATTCTCCTGAATATCAGAATTGATGACAGCCTTGACCAAGAAGGGGAAACCCTTCGTATAGACAGAGAAGTGCCAGCAGGATTTCGAGTAGTTGAGACAGAGTTTGACGAGTGCCCCAGTCTTGAGATTATAAGAGGAGGGTGTCGAGTACGTAGTTTTCTGCGACGCATCAGGGATCGGGCTCAGCTATGTCCCGATGCAGATGCAGGCAATGATTGCTTATGGTTCACACCAGCTTAGGCCACATGAGTAGAACTATGTGACCCATGATCTCGAGTTGGTTGCGGTAGTCTTCGCATTGAAGATGTGGCGACACTACCTTATAGGCGAGCGTTTTATTGTCTAATCTGACCATAAGAGCCTCAGGTACATCTTTTCATAGAAAGATATGAATCTGAGACAGAGGCATTGGCTAGAGTTCCTTCAGAACTATGATTTTGAGATCATCTATACTCCTGGAAAGGGGAACAAGGCGGCAGATGCTCTGAGCAGAAGATCGAGCCCACAGTTGTTGAGTGAGGTGACAGAGCAGTTATCCATGTTGCAGTTGTCCTTTGTGGACAGGGAAGATGCAGCCTACCTACAGTTGATGGTTGTCACCCCTCCACTCTTACAGCGGGTTAGGGAGGCGCAGCTAGGAGATGTCGACTATGTGGATTTATGTTCTCAGTTATCCACAGGACATGTTCTTGATGGATATTCACAAGGTGGGGATCACGTAATTCTTTTTCGAGGATGCATTGTTGTACCGGTAGCGTTGCAGGAGGAAGTCCTGAGATAGTTTCATACATCCCCCTTGGTGGTAAATCATGGAGTGGAAAAGATGTACAAGGATATCTGACGACAATTCTGGTGGTCATGCATGAAGAAGGAATTAGTAGAGTTCGTTTCTCGATGCCTTACATGCCAGCAGGTGAAGGCCGAGAACCAGGTTACAGTGGGATTATCTCACCCCCTGGAAGTTCCAGAGTGGAAGTGGGATGGAATATCGATGGAATTTATGATAGGCTTACCACGGATGTCCAAGGGGAATGATTCCATCTGGGTGATCGTTGACCGACTCACCAAGTCGGTCCACTTCCTAGCTATCAGGGAGCAGAGTTCCGTAGAGAGCTTGGGACGCCTCTACGTGCACAAGATAGTTAGGATTCATGGAGTCTCCCCAAAAATAGTCTCCTACCGAGATTCATGTTTCACATCCCGGATGTGGAAGGGATTGCAAGAGGCTTTTGGGACTCAGCTGCGCTTGAGCACGGCGTTTCACCCCTAGAAAGATGCTCAGATAGAGAGGACCATTCAGGTTCTAGAGGATATGTTGCGAGCCTATGACTTGGACTTTGGTCATAGTTGGGAGGACCACCTACCACAGGTGGAGTTTGCGTACAACAATATCTACTACTCCACCATTGGTATGGCACTGTTCGAGTCCTTGTATGGGAGACCCTTTCGGTCACCGCTTTGCTAGACCGACCCCGGAGAGTCAGCGCTCATGGGTCCAGAGTTGGTGCGAGCTACCACCGAGAAGTTGCAGGTCATCCAATAGTAGATTAATAATTCACAGAGCCGTCATAAGTCTTATGATGACAAATGACGGAGACCTCTAGAGTTCGAAGATGGAGACCACGTCTTTCTTCGGGTCTCACCTCGACGAGGGTTACGGAGATTTGGCCGACGCGGCAAGCTATCTCCAAGGTTCATCAGACCTTTCCAGATACTGTGCCAAGTTGGCGAGGTATCATACTTCCTAGGTCTACCACCACAGTTGCATCAGGTACATGATTTCTTCCACGTGTCATAGCTGAGGAGGTACGTGCATGACCCATCGCACGTCATCGACTGGGGCGAGCTGGACATTGAGGATGGAGTGACCTTTGCGGAGTACCCGGTGGAGATCGAGGATCGGCAGTAGAGGATCCTTCATGGGCAAACGATTCCCTTAGTGCGCGTCTGGTGGCATCACGGGAATCTTCAAGAGAGCACATGGGAGCGGGACACCCAGATCCATTCCCAGTACCCACATCTTTTTTAGTAGACTTTGTTTTGGATTTTTGAGGACGTAAAGCCCTAAGGTGGGGAGAATGTAATGTCTTGGATTTTCCATTTATTATTTTTAAATATTATATGGAATTATTTCGAGACTGGGAACAAAAACGGAACATCATTCCGAGGCCCAGTGAGCCCGGAATGGTGGTTTGGATTTTTTTTACGTTAAGTGAGTTGACACTTGTGAGCGGTTGTGGTAGTTTCCAAATGGATGCCCGGATTAAAAATCTAAGGGTACCGTTGCATCTGGGAAGACAACTTTACCTAAGAATGAGCCTAACCTCAACCGGCGTGGTTTGAGGGAAAAAATTAATTTTTTGACATTTTAAGTAAAATAAAATAAAATAAATTCACGAGTTTATTTTATTTTTTTATGGAAACATCCGCTGCAATGTGGAGACAGGGCAGCTGTATCTTTAATTAATGAAATGTCGTAATGACTCAGAAACAGCAACCCTGACTCATTAATGCTACAATGTATTGGGATTTCAAATACATTTCCCTTTTTATTTGGATAATTGAATATTGCTCGTTGGCAACGATTCAGATAAATCTCCAGAGAATCCGTGGAGCGTTGGAGAAAACTCTCAGTGACGAACAAGGACGGATCGAAGTTGAGATTCATTGTGCCAACAAAGTTAAAGGATCTCGACGAAGATGGCAGCCTGACCCTTTCTTCAACAATCGATCCTTTCCTAAAGGTAGGGGTTGTTATTTTATTCCTTTTCCCCTGTTTTTAAATTTAAACGACGAACGCAGATCAACCACGAACATGTTGATCCGCAAATTCGTAAGTTCTTGCTGGAGGGATTTTCTTTGGGATGATTATGGGGAATTAATCCACGTTGATTATTTTTGTTGATTTCTACTTCGTTTAAGCCTATTAACGGGATCGGATCAACACCGTGATGAACAACGGTGGAGGTTTGTTCCTCAAATTTGTTCTATGGGTTTTTCCTTCCCCTTTTCTTCCCGTGTGTTCTTTATGTTCTTCACGGGGTGATGAACAACAAATTTTTGTGCATCTGTTTTGTGATGCAACGATCCCAAACTAGAGACCCGACATCACGAAAACCCTATGGAGGTGCGACGGCCATGACGGATGATGAATCAGCTCGGAATGGAAGAGACCGTTCTTTGAGAATTCTTCACACTGGAATATCAAAAATTGTTTTCAGAGCCGATCATAGGATCGAAAACAATGGAGACAACTTCGGGATGTCAAGGCGACATGGAATCTGGAGTTTCGTGGTGATTGGACAGCTGGATCGACGAGCGGGGCAGCACGGTAGGCACGCCGGTGAAGAGCATCGTTTCTGTAAATTTCTAGAATACATGGTGTGTACTTCCAAAGAACACGTCGTGTAGTACTGGCGGCGGCGGTGGCTAGGGTTTTGGGGGTTAGAGAGAAATCACACAGCATGTGACCCTGGTCACACGGCGTGTTAGACTTTCCCCGAAGCTCAGTGTGTATTTTGGGAAGTACACGAACACGGGTTGGACTACACGGCTTCAGGCGACGCGGCGTGTACAGCATGAAAGAGGCGGCTACGCGGGACTCGGCGTGTATCCAGTGGGTACATGGAAACATGATGGAGTACACGACCGTGTACTCCATCACACGGTCAGGAGAGGCCAGTAACGCGGGTCACCCCGTGTATCGATTACACAGGTTGGAGTACACGGGTTGATGACCGTGTACGGGCACATGGCCAGCGTACATGGAGCCAACCCTAGTCACTCGGACACGGCGTATACATCGTACTACACACCATGTAATCAGTTTTATACATGACAAGACTTACGACATGGGCCGTTGTATACGGGCAGTACCTGAGGTCAGACTACACGGCATGTAACTTTTCTACACACCGTGTACTTTTTGGAAAACGGCATGGTCCTCTTGTTCACCGTAACTTGGAAATATTTCATTTGAGTTAGTGCCCATTCTTCTTGTTCCCCTGAAGGTCGGGCATCATTTCCTTCTACAGGAGTATGATCCCTTCAGCAGGACTTTATGTGATAGAGTCAGGCATCCATCTGAGAGGCCCGGATCAAGATCCTCTATCCATTTTTGACCCTAGGTAGAGTCTGGCATCGATGTGACCAAGTCCACCAGTCGTCAATCCTATACCTAGTAGGTGAATTCCGAATGAGTCGCGGTATCCTCCATGGCCCTGGTAGTGATCCTCATCTGTGTATCATGGTCTTTCCCATTCATAAGTATGTCTCCTGTAATGAGTGCATCTATCTATCATAATCTTCCCACTCAGGAGTGTGTCTCCCGTAATGAGTATAACTACCTCTCGTGGAGTTTCTCGATGAGCAGTACTTCTCGGACGGACGTCATCAGAGCTATAAGACTCGTGGAGTGTGTTCTCCTAGAATGATTTCTTTATGTAATATTCGAACTGAATCCCTATGGGGGTATGCGGTTGTGCGACTTGTCTCTAGACTACGGGTTAGGGTTTTGAGTATATCTGGTTGGTGCTATATGTTATGTAGACATATACTGTGCATAGATGATTGTACCTTTACTTTTTGTACTAATTTTTGGTTTTTGGGGTCCTCTACTGAGTATTGTTATACTCACCTCTGCACAGGCTTTGCCCGCACATGTCGTGTCTTGTGCAGACGAGCAGCCTTTTGACAGAGTCCAGGGCGGACCAGGACAGGACCAAGCTTTCTGAGTTTCCTACAGGACGAGGCATTCCTACGGCTTTGAGAAGAAGTCCCAGCACCTTTTATGTTTACAGGTTGGACTTTTCAATTTTTAGACTCTTGTTTTTGGGGGCTTGTATTCTGGCCCAGTTTAATTTTAGTACTTTACTTTCCATTTCACTCTGTTGGTTGGGTTTAGTTGTATGCATGCATTTTTTTCTTAGTATTTTTACATTTCAGCATTTTTGGTCCTGGAGATGTGTGAATGTGTACAGGTACTTAGGCAATGGTTCCCATGTTAGTAATATGCCTACTCGGTGCTAGTCACCAGCCCCTGGCCTATTAGAGGTGGGCTTGGGGAGTCATGGCACGGGCCCCATTGGGGCGGGTTGTGATAGATTTCACATTTGATCTAAGCCTTGTAAAAATATTGTGATCCAGTTCTATTTACCTTTACTACATTTGGGAAAGGTTAAGTAATCTAAAGAGTGGATCAAATCCTAATAGGTCAACAGATGTTTGTTTCAAAAGAAAGAAAATTAACAAAAGAGCACTGCTAATTCACCCCCTTCCCCAATGGTGAAACACCTCTCTGGGGAATTCATATAGCATTAGCCTTACTATTTAGATATGATCAAAACAGATAGCACTTGAAATGGGGAATAGAAGAGAGATATAGATAAAAATTAAAGGGAGGTATTCAAGGAGTAAGGTTGGTTAGTCATGTGTTTTGGGGAGAAAAAATAGGTGTTTCAAAAACAAATTTGGATCTAAATTTACCAAAGCACCCACCTTTAAAATTGGAGGATTGGAGTACCCACTAGAACTATATTGGACCCCACAAAAATTTTGGCCAGCCATTGAGGTTTTAATGTACCTCTATAAAACCCTCAGTGGAAAGGGAGGTAGCCCCTAGCTTACCCACCAAAAATCTGGTCGCCTCCCACCTGGCTTCCAGTGGTAATTCTTCTCTTTAGAAGAATTTCACCACCTGACCCATTTTCTTGAAATTTGATATCAAGCCTCAAGAAACCCCTTTTATATACATAATGGGTCAAAATACACAAGGTTTTTCCAAATTTAAATCCAAACATACCTCCATACTCATGGTTTGTTACAAATGTACCGTCAATTGGACTTAACAACATTTCAATATCATCATCAATATTGAATTGGTTGATAGTTACTTATCATTGACCATGTGCATAAAAAATAAAATTTTTCAAATTAACAAGATAAGATAATTTTCAAGTAAATGATTCTTATTTTATAAACTAAAATTAAACACATGTTTGATATGAGATTAATTTCACCTATGATGATATATATTTTAGAAAATAAAATTTTTCTCATGCATAGGATGAGATAAATTTTATGTGATATGTTATTTAAAAAATAAAATTGATCTCATATCTAAGATGAAATGAATTTCATGTTCAATGAAAAAAAATTATAAAATGAATTTAATCCCATGTAGATGATGAAATAAATTTCAACTATAGTGATTCAACTATTAAAAATGAAAATTATCTCACGTGCAAGATGAGATAAATTTTAAATATTATGCTCCATCATTAAAAAAATAACATGTATGAGAAAAGATCGATTTCAAGTGAAATGATTCATTTTTTATAACATGAAATTTACATCATTTGTGACATGAGAAAAATTTCACATATAATAATAATTTTTTTAAAAAATAAAATATATATCACGTATGATATGAGATAAATTTTATGTATAATAATATATTTTTTAAAATTGAAATTTATTTCATTTATGGTATGAAATAAATTTTATGTGAAATCATAAATATTTTTAAAAAATAATTGGATAATATTTATGATATGGGATAAATTTCACATATTATGTTATATCTTAAAATAAAGGCAATTTATCTCATATATATTATGAAATAAATTTTATATACAATGATATATTTTTTATAAAATGAAATTTATCTTATATATAAGGCCAGGTAAATTTTTCTTTTAATGAAACGTATTTTATAAAAAGAAACATATCTCTATACAAGATGAAATAAATTTCTCATATTATTTTATATCAATAAAAAATGGAATTTATTTCATCTACAATATGGCAGAAATTTCATGTACAATTATATATTCTATAAAATTAAATTTATCTCATAGATGAAATAAATTCTATGTTCACTGATATATATTTTATAAATTGAAATTTATCCCATGTATTATGATTAAATAAATTTCATGAACAATGAAAAAAATGAAAAATGAAATTTATCTCATGTATGAGATTGATATAAATTTATGTAAATTATGAGGCAATTTTAATGTGTGATAATACATATTTTAATAGATAAAAAATTAATTCATGTATGGTATGAAAAAAAAATCATTCATGATGAAACATTTTTTAAAATAATTGACATTTATACTTTTATGTTATATGATAAGTTTCACCTAAAATGGTATATATTTTTATAAATAAAATATAAATTATAACTAACATTTATCTTATACACTTAGTGAGATAAATTAATTTTAATTATTTAAAAAATGTCATATTTTTTCAAAATTTTCATATGAAATTTATCACATTAATTAAGTGAGATAAATTTCATTTATTTGAATAAAAAGTAATTTTTTATTAAATTTATCTCACCTTATCAGTGAGATAAATTTATTTTAATTATTTTAATAATTTATAACATATTTTTCAAATTTTCATATGAATTCTATTTCAATTGTAAAGTGATATAAACTTTTTATATTTGAGAAAAAAATACCAAATTATTTTTAAAATTTATCTCATCTTATCAGTGAGATAAATTTCAAATTAATATATGAGCACTACCGTGATTTTAAAATAGAGAAGTTATATTATATTAGTCAACATGTATTTAAAAATTTTATGATATTTTTTAAATTCTTATATATAATTTAACCCATTTTGTTAATTATATAAATTTACTTATTTTTTATAAATAACTTTTTAGGATAATTCTTATATATGTTCATTTTAATTTTTGATGATAAAGTTTTAAAATTAAAAATAAAAATAAAAAATATTTAAAATTTTATAATTTCTAGATATATTTTTTAAAAAAAATTATAATTAATTATTTTTTTATACAACTAATTTTTTCTTATTCAAATTTTATTTGATTGTAGAATTATAAGTCAATTTTTATAAAGTGTGAACTAAAATTATTTTACTGAAATATATTTAACAAAAAACATTTCTTTTATTAAATGGATTTTTTGTGTTAAATTTGATAAATTTTAATTTTAAAAAATATATATAATAAAAGTAAAAAATATCATGTGTCAAAATATAATGAGTGAGATTTTAAAAAATTGATTTTAAGTGTATATTTTTAAATAAATAAAAAACAATTGAATTAATGGAGATGGATAAAGGTGAGATTCCTTTTCTTCTTCAAGTGGGGTTTTGTTGTTTTTTTTTTTGAGTTTTTTTATGTGTTGTGGTGTGGTGGTTTGGTCTTTATCAAAATTTTGTAATTGGTTATCACCCAAGTGGAATTTTAAAAATAAAAAATGATTAGAGAGAGAGTATTCAAAAAAATCAACAGAAGTTATAGTCTAGACCTTGGTGGAGGATCTGGACTTGGTACTACTATGAATTGTATGAGAGTTGCGGATTTTGGTTTTATTTTATTCAATGTTATTATTTTGAGTCTGGTTAAAAATAAATTGAAGTTCAATCTGTGATTTATAGTATTTTCATCAAGTAGATTCTACGTTTGGATTAGATCTTGGTTTTTGTGTGGTTACCACTTATCCAAAAATTGGATTTTAAAATACCAATAAAAATTGATTTGGATTGATTAATAAAGGTAAGATGAAAGTAACAACATAGTTATGATAAGATATAATAAATGTAAAAACAATTATTATTTTTTTGGATAAAACTATGATATAATCTTATGTTGTAAAATACCAGGGGTCAAAATATCACAAATCCTTCACAGAGTCCCATAAAGTCCATAAATTAATAGTAACAACAAATGGTTAAGTAATGAATATAATTATTTTTAAATATATGAAAAACTTGTTTATATATAAAAACATATAATTAATGAGCATTAATGTTACACCGTATTTATATGATAATCATGATGACATTTATATAAAAAAATTGAATGGTTTAAAAAAAATTGGACAATTTATACAACAAAAAGATGTGTGGTATGACCATTCATGACAATATTTGTTCAAATAAAGGTATAGGAATAATTTTATTTTCATATATTTCTATAAATAAAATTAAATTGTTTGTGAAACAGATTGAATGCTAATTGAAACCATGAAGAATTTTGAAATCAAAAATGTATGATTGATTATGGATGATGCGAAGTGTTGATGAGTTGTAGCATCAAATATTTAGGTTAGTGATGAAAAATGAAGATGAAAATGTAAAAGATGTAGACAATAGATAAATATAAATCATAAAGGGTCTTAAATTCTATCTTTCATTGACATAGTGACATATATATAGGTTACGTATAGGTTGTAATCAATGTTTAATATTAATCCATATCCCTTATGTCATATCTAACCATTGGAATAAAAATAGTTGGTGAAAATGAATGGTTGTCCATATGAAGGGTTGGAGTTGGGAATGAGGAGTAATAATGGATATGGTATTATGACATCCACATAATAAATTTCATAAAATCCCCCAATATGTTATAATTTCATGGAATCTTATATAATATTCACTTTAAAAAACCTATGGGAAAAAATAAGTGAATCCAATTTGATTGGATTCCATATCATACAACCTCATTAAAAGCCTTATCAAGAAAACCCAATGGAAAAACCTGATTAATGGGAAAATAGTGTAGTATTCCCAACTTCCCCTCATAAAATCATGAAATAATTTTTTATCTTATCATTCTAATTATATAAATAAATTTCTCAAAAGTTATAGTTGTTAATTCCTTTGTGAAAAAATCTAAAATATTATCATAAGACCTAATTTATTGGATATCAATCTGACCATCCTTTGGAAGTTCATGCGTTAAAAATAATTTTGGTGAGATGTGTTTTTTCTTATCTCATTTGATAAACCCACCATTAAATTTCACTATAGAATCAACATTATCTTCATATAATATGATAGTAATATCATTACCCATATCTAATCCAAAATTATTTATAAAATTATCAATAATTGATCTCATCCAAACATATTCATGACTTATTTTTGGAATTTAAACCAATTTAGCATGATTATAAGAATTCAAAGAAATTGTTAGTTTTATAGAACACCATGAAATGTAAGTTCCACCATATGTGAACAAATATCTAGTTTTCTTTATGTGGATTAGATAAATATCCAACATCAACATAATTAACCAATTTTCATTCTAAATTTAGGAATAATAGATTTTTTACACCCTTTAAATATCAATAAGTAGGAGAATAATATTACATTGCATAAAATTTATTATAAAAGACCCCATATTATTCACAAGTTATATATGAAAGTGAATATTTATATCCTTCAGGAATAAATAAAATGTGTATTTATATTTAATCCTTCAAGGATAAATAAGTTTATCATCATCTCCTCTTGTGTGAATTATATCACTCGTGTAATTAAGTGGTTTTTTTATTCAATAAGGGTAAAATCATTATAAAATTTAATATATTATCTTCTGAATGATTGACTCAGATTACAAGGGAATTCAATATAATTTCAATATCAAATACTTCATTGATTTTTGAAACCCTTTAAGATTTTTGATGTTATCCAAAACATATAAATTAATGAAAAACGTTAATTTATACAATCCATGTGATGATTAAATCAATTTTATATTCTTCCTTATAAAAAATATTACTTAATATGGATAAATTAAATATATCTTATTTAGTTCACCACAAAAATTAATTTCTCTAATTGGGTGGAACATTCATAATTTTTAATATATTTTAGGCATTTTGAACCCTTTAGGGATTTATAGATGTTGTAAACAATGTTACCATATAGATAAACAATAAGAAAATTAATTGTACATAATCCAAATATATATATATTTATTTAAATTTATAATGAAGTTAATTTATTATAACAATCACTTAAATACTCAATAATCTTAGTAGTGTTGATAACTAATCCAAAGCTTCATAAGTTGAACATCCTAAATATTTCTTTAATAATTTTTTTGGTGAATTATTTTGATATTGAAATCTCTTAAAATTTATTATCAACTAAAAGTTTTTAAATCATTAAAATATTCAAATATTTCATCAACAACATTCAGTGAGATCTCATAATATATCTGGTACCAGTGTCACTTCACGAATAATATTTGAAAATACATATCGTTGTCGATATATTCATTTTCTTATTCAAGAGAAAATATATTTATTAATTTTTACTCATGATGGAAAATGGTTTTATATAATCATTTCAATAATAATTATGGTTTTTGTAATTAGACTATTGATTTTAAACACTTAAAATTATAATTATTCATATAAGTGTTGTGATTATCTTATCATTGGTTCTACAGGACCATTTTATATATGGTACGTGATGCTCAATATTTATTTTAATAAACATTCATAACATGTGATGTATACTAACTAGGAAATAATAATACATGTATCCATTTAGAATATGCATCTTTCATTTAATATTTAAATGGATTTCATAGTATGTACGCTCACCCATGTATAAATCATAATTAATACTTCATATAAATATTAGAAATTCACTTCCAATATAGCTAGTGATGATATAAATAATTTACTTTAATAATAGGTAAATCATGGTAAATTATCATTCATGGTGAATTCATAATAACATAACAAGAATGAATAATTATCTTATAAGTGATAATTTAGTATACATATATACATTAAATAAATTCATCATTCTTACCCTGATGGACGTCTACTATTTTATCAATAAATTGATGTTTATGTTGTTTAATATGCACTAACATATTTATTTTAATATTTAAATTTAGTTTCATTTATCTTTTATGTGGTTTCATTGATAATAATCCATTGTGAATGGATCAAATGGCTTGAATATTCATTGAATGGGTTTAATGAATAAATTAAAATGGGAATTAACATATGTCGATATGTTGAATATGGATGACATGTTTCATTAAATGAAATTCATTAAGGATGGATATATAAAGTGATTAAATCCATCATATTATGTACATCCAATTTTATTAAATCCACTTTGTATCTCTCTTTGTCCTAATATATCATTTTTTTTATAGTGAAGGTGTTATCACCCCTTCAGTGTATTGATGTCCTCTTGTTATGAATGAGGATCTGTAGGCCATTGTACCACCTTCAAAGGTATGAGGATTTTTCCTTCAACTCTTGTGATTTTCATCAAGTGTACTCCATATAAGATTGAAGATGGAGTTTTTTGTAATCCAATTATACATTTTATATTCTTTATTTTTATCACACATTGATTCTGTCAAGGATAGATCATGTATACAGGTTTTGTTTTTTCCATCATGTCCATATGGTGGACACTGAAAACCAAATTGTGGTATCAAAGGTAGGTTTACTCATCAAATCAATGTGTTTACCTAATCAAATGAAGAACGTGTTTTATGTAATCATAACTAATTTTTCATCTCAGTTTTATGTTATATGAAAATGTAATAATAAGAGTTCATAAAAAATTAAAATTAATTAAATTTTAAATTTAGTTAATTTTATCTTATGATTTTAAAAAATTATAAATGATAAGTGTTAGACTTTATAAAATGGTATTTTTCAATTTTAAGATTAAATATGAAGAATTCGATATTAATTTATCATGTTTTTAATAAATAAATAAATCCTTTATTAAGAAAAAACAATTATAAATTTAATTAGACTATCTATAAACTTGTCTATAAATAATAATGTATTTAATATAATATTGGTAAAATTTATAAAAATTTGTTTTATAATTTAATTGATGGTAAATTGCTTATGGTTAATGGATTAAATGTTTTCAAAACATTTATTGTAAATATTATTTTTAATATTAAAGATTTAATATTAAGAATATCTTTTTCAATTGATATGGTTTATGAAATGTTTATAATTCTTAATTAAAAGGTATTGACATCCTATCAAATTATTTATTATTTTTATAATCTTTATATAAAATTTTTATTTATATATTATGATGAAAATATATAAATAGATTATAAATTATGAAATAATTCCAAAATATAAAAGTTTTTATATTTATAATTTTGAATTTTTCATAATTTATTTTTAATTATTAAATTAAAATGGGACTTGGTTTGGGAAATTATTTAAACCATATCAAAAATTGTTTTGATGATCAATATTATTAGAGGATTTAATAATTAATTAAAATTACTTATAATAAATGTTATGAAATATTTCATATTAGATTGAGTATAAAAGAGTTTATATTCAAAATTATGTTAGATAATTTATAAAAGGGTTTATAGTTAGATTTGTTTATGAATAGTTCATAAATAGTTGTCTCATGTTTAAATATTTGAATTGTTAATTTATTTAAAGTTTATTCCCTAATTTATTCATAGTTATAAATTGTTTATACTCTGAATGTGTATAATTTAGTTTAACCGTTAAACTACTTCTAGGAGATAAATCCTTTCATTACATACTAGGTACGACTTCATAAAATATAGTTTCATATACCTTGACCTTGGATTATAATTGAATTTATTATATTTAATTTAGTTTTTATACTTATTTTTCACATATTAAGTATTATATATATCATTAATTTAATTATCTCTTGAGTAAAATCTCCTCGGGTATAAAGACTTTGGATCTGACCACCTACCGGCCTAGAGGCTTATGCCTTGTTCTAGAAAGTTGAATGGGGTTTGTTATCAATCACTCTGGGCATAATCATGTAGAGATTGATAATTTCTTATATCTCTATGTATTTTCATGAATTGTTCCTGTACATTATTCATATGTTTCATTCAGATATGTATGAATATGTTTGACTTCTATTTTTAGGTGAGTAAGACAAATTGTGGATTGTGTAAAGAGTTACACATTAATATAGTGTGATCACATTAATTTGGTGTATGGGAGAGGGATTCCAAAAACCAAATCATTATAAGAATTTATACATAAAATAGAATAAAATATGAGAAGATAATAATTACATAAGATGTAATAATTATGAATATAATATTCATATAATGTATATTAAATTGGTGAGAGTTTAAAAGGAAAAAATCCTAAAATACTAAGTGTGTGATTCCTTCCAAAGTGACACTTATCAAGACCTTGATCATCCAACTATTTAGTTTTAGGAAAAATTAGGGTTCCTCTGGATTATCTTGTGTAATTCAAGAAAGTGATAGGTAACACTAGAATATCCATGGGTAGTTTCACACCAAATAGGGGTTCCCTAGATTATCCTTTGTTAGCCTTTTTTTTCTTTGGGTTTCACTTAGCTAGGAAACCCCATGGATTGGGATAATAGAGGAATAGATTTGAGTATTTATATATGATTAATTTGGATAAATTATTATTCACTAAATCATACAAGAGTCAAAAAATTTGTGATTTGCATGAATCCTTACCTAAATGACTACAGTAATAATTTACATGGAAAATTAGGGTCATTGCCTAGTGAAATGTGGATCTAGGCTCACTAAAATGATATGATGTACATGGTCATCAATTTTGGTTGGATAACTATCATTAAAATTCCTTAATGAAAATATATAAAACATGATACTCACCTGTTAATATGTCTTTGCTATAGATTATGGAATGCATCGCATTAATCATTTTGAAATCATTAATAGGTGTGACCTATAAAATAACTAAAAATTGGTATTTAGTATTTAGAATTTTTCTAAAAAATAATCTTTCAGATCCCATGAATTTGAATGTTATAGAGATCAAAATTTTCAACTATGAATCATGGGTATTATATATCAGGTGTATGCCACACATTTATGATGACAAGAAAATACTTTTAGATAGAAGTAAATGATGAATGGGGAATACGGAACCAGCAATCGGTCCATGCATCTCTATAAAGGGAATTGAAATCCATTATAAATGTCTGGTGGTGAGATGATACAAACTTAAAAGGTATTGGGGATAGGTTGTTCTAGTGTCTTAAAGTCATAAAGATGTAAGGGTGTATGCCCCGACTCTTTCGGGCCATATACTTTATGATTTTTGCCTCTAGGACTACAGGTCATATAATGAATCCTTTTCAACCCACTTTAAAAGAGGGATTATCATATAATAAATAAAAAATATGTAATTTGTATAAAGTATATCTTTATTTCAATAATGGATAAAGATTTTTTATATTATAGGCTGGAACTTAGGATCTGATTTTACTAAGTAAATTAATCCAAGAATTGGAAAAATATTATTATGTTCCTTCCATAAATAGAAATTTAATTTCTATATCTTGTTTATACTAGAAGCTTTTTTCATTCATTATTAAGAACAAGAGTTTTTTTATATATAATAATGAAATGTTTTATGGAATTGGGAATATAATTAATGGTTTATATATTCTAGATATAGATAATCCTATTTATAAGATTCAGAATAAGAATTTTAGTGTTTCTTATAACCTCACCTACCTTTGGAATTATCTCCCCAGATATATAAACAAGAAATGCATCCAAATACTCTATAAAAATGTATTTTTGGAATCATTTGATTATAAATCATTTGATAATTGAAAATTTTTTTACTATTAAAAATGAAAAGGTTGCCTTTTGGGATAAAATATGAGAGAGGTAGTGGACTATTGGATCTCATGTATAGTGATGTGTGTAGACCAATGAGTACTTAAGAAATTGGTGGTTTTAGGTACTTCATTAATTCTATCGATAATTTTAGTTGGTATGTATACGTGTTTTTGATGAAGCATAAGCATGAAACTTTTGAAAAGTTCAAAAGTTTTAGAATGAAGTACATAATCAACTGAGAAAGAGTATTAAGATGCTTCGATAAAATCAGGGTGATGAATACTTAAGCCCAGAATTCATAGATAATCTGAGAGGATGTAGAATTGTTTTACAATTCACTCCTCATGGAACACCCCAATGGAATGGTGTATCCAAAATGAATAATCATACCCTAGTAGACATGGTTCAATTAATTATGATTATATCTAACCTTCCTATCTCATTATGGGGTTATGGTTTGGATACTACTACATTATTACTTAACTATATTCCATATAAAGCGGTCATAAATGCATCATATGATATATGGACTAAGAAATGACCCATAATGAATTTTATGAGGATTTGGGTTTGTAAATAACTCATATGACGATTGGATTATAACAAGATAGGCCATAAGTTATATAAGTGCTTATTTGATGGCTATCCCATGGAGATAAAGGGATATTATTTCTACAATTATACTAAAAACAAAGTGTTTGTAGCTCACGATTATTTTTTCCTTGAGATACAACACTTGGATTAGTAGTGAGTGGGGGGAATGTTGATCTTATAGAAGTTTAATATCAACAATCATGAAATGTTCCTGATATGGAATTTGATACGGTTCCATGAAAAGTTGTGGAATATGAACCGAATCAAGATGCATAAGAAACTTTAAGGTATGGTATAATTCATTAGAGACCCAAGAGATATGAACTTCTCATGGAAAAAAATGATGATGTAATATTCATAGGAGATAAAACAACTTCTTACCAAGAGGCCATTGAGAGTTATAATTCAAAGAAATTGTTAAAATCCATGGAATCTAAAATAGACTCTATATATATTAACCAAGTTTGGAACTTGGTTGATTCACCTAAAGGGGTAATTACTATCGGGTGAAAGTGGTTTTTTCATAAGAAAACTAAAATGGATAGTATAGTTTTTACCTATAAAGCACATCTAGTGGCTAAATGTTACAAAAATTCATGGTATTAACTATGAAGAAACTTTTTCCATAGTTGATATGATAAATTACTTTCAGATTTTTTTGGTCTTATCAACTCATTTTGATTCTATGATTTATTATATGTATTTCAAAACCACTTTACTTGATGAAAATTTAGTCAATGACTTGTATATAATACAACTCAAATGTTTTAAAGTTCTAAATGATTTTTATAAGGTGTGTAAGCTACAAAATTCTATTTATGGATTGAAGTAGGCCTCTCATAGTTTGAATATAATGTTTGATGATGCAATAAAAGAGTTTTGTTTCATCAAAAACATGGATGATTCTTGTGTATACAAGCAGATTAATGGGAGTGTGGTAGTGTTTCTAATATTTTATGTGGATGACATATTACTTATTGGAAATGATATTATGAATCTTCAATATATAAATAATTGGTTTAGTAAATGTTTCTCAAAGAAAGGAATAGGATAATAAACCTACATACTTTGTATTAGGATCTATAGAAATAGATCGAGAAGGTTTCTTGGACTTAGTTAGGACGCATACATTGGTAAAGTACTAAAGTGTTTTAAAATTGAGAACTCTGAGAAAGGGACTTTACTGATATTTCATGGAAAGAATATTAAGAAGATTCAAGGTCCTTATAAATATTTATACATGATGGATAGAATTATTTATTCATCTGTTATAGGTTTTATCATGTATTTCATGTTCTGTACTCTATAATGACCCAAACTTTTATAAATAAAATTCCCCTTGAAATTTAATTAAATGTCTTATTATGTAATATGGATATAAAAAACATGAACTTATTTGGTTTTATTATATCCTATTAGATTTAAATGACTATTAAGAATCTTTACCATTGATAATATAGTCATTGAATAGTGATCAAATAATTATTATAAATATAGGGTTTTAACAAATCCAATTGACATAAACAAAGGAAGTTGTGGCCTCAACCAGTAGGATTGTACCCTATGAATCCCATTTATTAGAGATTCCTAGGGAGATATAATCTCCTATATTTTCCCTTGAACAAGACCAAGATTATATCCAATAACTTAATCATGAGAGAAACTATTTACAAGATAATTTCAAGGTTATCGAGATCATGGCCCAAACCATGTGCGCCAAACCACCCCAAGAAAATATCACTATCGTGCACCTTAATCTTAGGGTGTCTGCTAGTTTATTAAAGGGATATGTATCAAGACCCTATCAATATTGTTATGTAAATTATTTTTTATAAAATAATGAATATATTTTCATCCTATTATTGTTACTTTATAAATGATTTTTTATTTTGATACAAATAGTATTTTGGGTAATATTCAAATTCAATTAAGGAATTTATTTTGATAAAGTAATGGATTTTTTAAAGAAATAATATTTTAATAAAATTTTATTATTAATTAATTTTTATTAAATATAAATTATCATATAGTTTTTATGAAGTCAAATGTGATTTTTATAAGGGTTCAAAAAATGTTATTGTTAAAAAACCCAGCATTTCATAATAAATGTCAATTTTATTTTAAAAGTGAAAATTCAAATTTTTAGAAAATTATTTAGATAAAATGAATATTATTTTTTGAATCATAACATCTAAATTATCCCATGGAAAATTTTCATAATTTTCTAAAATAGTCGAATTTTCGGGTAAAAATTAAATATCGTATAAATATACTTTGTGTATTATGATATCATAATGACCCAAAAGTGATGTAATAAATACTATAAAAGTTATATATGACCAAATATGTGTTTTATATTTTAAATAATTATATTTTATGTTTATTTTTTTATTTTTATAAATCCTTTATGAATCCTCTAAAACCATTAATATATTTTAATGTTTTAAATTTAGTTCTATAAGAGTATAACTCACTTCCACATAAGCATGGGTATTATTTTCTCAATTTAGGATACTATCATTATAAAATAATAAAAAACACTCCCATTTGGAAGAAACCATAGGAAAAACCATGGGAATATTTTTTTTGTTATTTTATTATATAGAGTCCAAACCCTAAGTTTGAGAAATAATAAAGAAATTCCCACTCATTTCCTATATAAAATCATACAAGGTCCCATTTCTCTTAACTAAAACTCCTTTTATCACATCCTTACTCTTTATTCCCCTCTCTATAGTCCTCCCATGGTTCCCCCAAGCTCTCAGGTATCTCCTATGAAGCATTTGGAGTCACACACTCAAGTATGGGATCCTCATTTTATCTTCTTTATTCAAGTTTCTTTAATATCTTATACCTTATATGTTCAATTAATAATTTTAGGATATGTATTTCCATTTCCCTATTAATTCAAATTTTATTTCTAAATTATGAGATACCCCTGTAACTCTCATCAACCCTTTTTATGAATTTTTTAAGTGACAGTGTTATGCTATTGAAATTACACTGTGATTTTCCATGCCAAAACAATTGTATAGTGAATACCATAACTATTTCCTATTAAGGGTTTTTACCTTTTTAAAATTATATTTATTTGACTTGATATTTAAATTTATTTATTCCACGCTATTTTATCGTGCAATAAAATATGATGATGAATGAATCCATGTTGTATGATCTATGTGGCACACTTAAGCGTGAGAATGAAATGAAAGTAATGGGTGTGCCTGAAATTATATAGATCTCCAATGCATTGGGTAATGTTTAGTATTATGAGATGTCATATTGGGATATGTATTGAATTTTATTCCTTTATGGTACTTTGACTATCATGATGTCTTGGCAGTTGTCCTTTACCTATGTTTATGATGCAATGTTTTAAGTTGTTTCCACATTTCCCATGTTATGGTTATCATGCAATATCATGCCTTATTATTCATGTTCCTTTTATTCCCCATTGATATGAATATTGTATAACATGTTTTACCTTATTCTATACTTATTTCACTTACTATTAATTACATCTCACCCATTTCTTATGTATGTCCCCGGGTTATCCCGTGTGGTTTTAAAATCCATGGTATATTATGATCATGTTAAGGAAGTTTTAAATAAAGATGATGTATTTATTATTTTAAGTTGTTATGTAATGTACCTAATTCCCAAATACACTATAATTCTCAATCTTCCAAGTTGTATTAAGTGTAATATTATGTAATAAATCATGTATTAATGTGAAATAAAGATAAGGGTTGTTATAGTTGGTATCATAGAAAAAGTTTAGTTATTTTGGGGATTAGGATTAGAAAACTCCAGATAAAGCCTTAGGGATAAGACTAAGTATAAGAAAAAATCTATAAATTTTGGTAAGTATAGAGTAATCAGTTTATCAAGAAAATACATATATGTTTGGATACTAAAAGTGTACATGGTTTTAGAATAGATGTACCAAGGTGTAACAACTCCGACAAGGTGTGTCGGGCCTGACTCGGTGTAACCCAGTACATAACAATGGGCCTTACTATGCACCTAGTTTGACACTTCTGAGGGATATGATTTGGTAAATTCATAATCTCATTATAAACCATTATTAAGGGAACAAAAAAATTGTCATAGGAGTATATGTTAGGAAATAGATCATGGATAACATAGATTAAACCCTACAAATTCATAAGTTAAGAAAATACATGTAATTTATAAGTTATCTCTTTAATGTCATTGGATTCCCATTTTAGGTGTTTAATAGTTTACAAAAATACTCATCTCTAATTTTCCTTTTATTCTAGTCAATGGTCAAAAATAGAAGGAATTGGGTAAACAATCAATGTAAAGTGCAATGTGATAACTTCCCCAATGAGATGCCCAACCTAATGGGATAAGGAATCAAGAACTTCATGATGATACTCTCTCAGATGACTTAGGTTATGAATATAAACCTGGATTATGAGGATGATACAAATCCCCCTAATAGAGAACAAGTTATGATTGATTCCTTTATGTGATAAAGGCCTCTAACTTTCAATGGATCATCTAATCCATTAATCACGGAACAATGGATCAAATCTATTGAGAAGATTTTATCCATCCTTCAATGTTCCAAAAAAGAGAAGGCTATACTAGCGGTTTACTATATGGAGGGAGAATCTGATCAGTGATGGACACTGATCAAGAATACGAATCCTGAGGAAGATATCGAAGCGATGGGGTGGAAGGAATTCCATAAAATGTTTTTTGATAAATATTTTCCTTGCACTCTCAGACTTAAAATGGAAAGTTACTTTCTTTACCTCAAGAAAAAATACAATGAATCTATCGGGATGTATGAGTAAGAATTCAAAAGACTTTCATTATATGCCTCAAACTTTGTCGTTACCCCTGAATTTAAGGTTGACCACTTCTTTGGTGATCTAAAACCTAGTCTAAGAAAATCTATGGCAATCTAAGACTTTGATAGCTATGAGTAAATCGTTCAATGTGCCCTCAAAGTTTAAATGGAGATTAGTGAATCTCAAGGCTATCATAGGGATAAGAAGTAGAAAGTGGAGTTTATTTTTAGTATTCTAATGGAGAAATCTAATGGGGCTAATAAATTTCAACATCTTGATTATCAAATGTGTGGAAAGAAGAACCCTAGAAATTGCCTAAGGGGATGAGGAAATGCTTTAGGTGTGGGAAGGAAGGGCTCTTAGCTAGAGATTTACAATAGGATAAACCCACCAATTTGATGGAGGAAAGAAATTCTCTGGTCAACCCTCATCGCATTATTCATTGCTTAAACTGTAAGGAACCATGGAACTTTGAAAATCAATGCACTAAGATAAGCCTGAATGGCCCGAAGGCCTTCTTTTTTATTTTATTATGGATAATCCCCCTTTTAAGGGTTGAAGGGGAACCCGTACATGACCCGTAGGCCCAAGGCACAAAGCCCGAGAAACCCGTAACAAATTGGTGATAGGTATGCTTGTTATTCATTCAATAATAGCGAACATACATTTTTATTCTATTTCTACGCATTTCTTTATATCAAGAAAGTTTAGTAGAACTATTCAAACACCACAACAAAGCATGGAAGTAGAGATATCAGTGAAAATGGAAATGGGGAAATTATTTCATCTTAAGTATATAACTCTTACCCTGTTAAAATTTGTGGGTTGAAATTCCTAGTGAACCTTTTCGTACTGAATTTGGTGGAATTTGATGCAATTTTGGGTATGAATCGGCTTTCCCTATATAGAGCTAACATAAATTTCCATCTGAAGGAAATCACTCTCTTTATTGTGAATCGACCCCCAATTATGTACAAGTGCAAGGAGGAGGATGAATATTATTTAGCCCCAACATCTCAATAATGAATATTATTTCCCTACAAGCAACTATATCTAGCTCAAATGATTGAGGCTAAGGAAAGAACCATCCTTGAATACATTCCTATTGTGAGAGAATACACTGATGTGTTTCCCAATGAATTTTTTGGTCTTCCTTCTAGTCGAGAGGTTTAATTTTCAATCAAGCTTATACTTAGGGAATTTTTATTATCCAAGACTCTATATAGAATTTTTATTGTGAAACTTGAGGAGCTATAGAAACAACTATAAGAGAATCTGGATAAAGGGTTCATATGACCAAGTGCTTCACCATGGGTTGCACCAGTCCTCTTCATCAAGAAGAAGGATGGATCAATGTTCATTTTAATTGATTACCGTAATCTCAATGAGATAATGATAAAGAACAAGTGTCATTTTTCATGGATTGATGAGTTTTTTGATCAGCTATGTAGAGCACAATACTTCTCCAAGGTGGATCTGCGGCCAGGATATTATCAAGTTAGGGTGAAGGAGGATGATATCCCCAAGACTGCTTTTCATATAAGGTACAGGAACTATGAGCTCATAGTAATGTCTTTTGGACTCACTAATGCTCTAGAAATATTTATATACTTGATGAATAGAGTCTTTAGATATTACCTAAAAAAATTGGTAGTCTTTATAGATGATATTCTAATATTCTCCAAAACCAAGGAGGATCATGAGGATCATCTGATTATTGTTCTAAAGACCTTGTGAAAGGATAAGATTTATGAAAAGTACAGAAAATGTGATTTTTGGTTGATGGAAGTCTCATTCTTGGGGAATATCATTACAAGTAATGGGATATTTTTGGACCCTTCAAAGAAAGAAGCAATTGAAGGGTAGAAAAGGCCAACATTTGTGACATATATCCATAGTTTCTTTGGATTAGCTGGGTACTATCATCAATTTGTGAGAAATTTCTTGTGATTTTCAAACCCTCTAACCAATCTAACTCATAAGGGAGTCAAGTTTTCTTGGAATGATGAATTTTAAGAGAGTTTTAAGGAGTTGAAAAGGAGTCTTATCACTTACCTTGTTCTTAAACTACCCACAAGTGGAGAAATTTTTGTTGTATTCAGTGATTCTTCGTAGAAGGGATCAGGTTATGTGTTAATGAATAATGAAAAAGTCATAGACTATGCTTCCAGGTAGTTCAAAGTTCATGAATAGAACTACCCAACGCATGATCTAGAGTTGGATGCAGTGATCTTCACTTTGAAAATATGGTGGCATTAACTCTTTGGGGAGAAGTTTTAAATATATATAGATCACAAAATCCTTATGTATATATTCACATTGAAATATATGAATATGTTCCAATGAAGATGGTTAGAGATGATCAAGGGTTATGACTACTCAATCCACTACTATCCTGATAAAGTGAATAAAGTGGTGGATGCTCTAAGTTGAAAGGATCTAGAAATTTTATCATTGATGAGAATTGATAAGGATCCAATATTCTTGGATTTGAAAAAGATGGACATGGGAATCATAAAGGAATGAACATAATCAATCCTTTTACAAATGATTGTTCAACAATCCCTTCTGGAGAGGTTAAAGGATTCTCAAAGAGATGATGTGGGAATTCAGAAGAAAGTGTAAACTATAAGGAATGGTAAATCCTTAGAGTCCAATGTTGATGATGAAGGAGTTGTGAGATTTGGGTCAAGATTATGTGTATCATCAAATCATGAGTTAAAGAAGGAACTATTGGATGATGCAAATAGTTTGACTTTCTCTATTCACCTAAGAAGCACAAAGATATATCAAGATCTCCAAGAGCACTATTGGTGGGACAATATGAATAAATAGATCACTGAATATACATCAAAGTGTCTGGTATGTTAGAAAGTGAAGGTTGAAAGGAATAAGTTTAAGTGGATGATGCAATTATTACCCATACCAATATAAAATTGTGAAAACATCACCTTATACTTTTTCACCAAACTTCCAAATACATCCAGGAGAAAAAATGTTATATGGGTTGTTGTGGATCTTCTTATAAAGATAGTTCACTTTATCACAATTTGAGAGTACTTCTCATTGGATAAACTTGCACGGATATACATCAAAGAAGTGGTAAGGTTGCATGGAGTACCACTATCGATTGTATTTGATCGAGATCCAAGATTCACTTCTAAGTTCTATAAAATTATCCAACATGCTCTAAACACTGAGTTGAACTTTAATACGTCCTATCATCCTCAAACTGATGGGAAATCTGAGTGGACTATTTAGACTCTGGAAGACATGTTGTGAGAATATTCTATAGACTTCAAAGGAGTATAGGACCAACATCTACCTCTGGTTGATTTCTCTTATAATGACAATTTCCACCCAAGAATCCAAATATCACCCTACGAAGCCCATTATGAGAAGAGGTGAAAAACACCTGCATGCTCAAATGAAGTTGGGAAACAAAAATTGCTAGGTCATAAAATGGTCAAGGAAATGATGTAAAAGGATAAGAGTCGATAGAAGAGTTGTTCTAACAATCATCGATGAGAACTATAGTTTGATGTTGGAGACATAGTATTCCTCTGAATATCTATATGAAAGAAAGTGATGAGATTTGGGAAGAAGGGAAAGCTTAGTCTAAGATACATTGTCCCCTTTGGGATCCTTGATCGCATCAGAGTGTTGGCCTACTAACTTACACTCCCACATAACCTATCTCAAGTACATGATGTATTCCACGTATCCCTCTTGAGAAAGTACATATCATATCTCTCACATGTACTCAATCCCGATATGGTACCATTGGATAATGACCTTTCCTATAAGGATAATTTGGTGAAGATCTTAGATCATTGAGACAAAGTTCTACAAATTAAGACAATGCACCTTGCCAAAGTTCTGTGGAGAAACCACAAGTTTGAAGAAGCGATGTAGGAACCTAGGGAGGTGATGAAATAGAGTTACCCTTATCTATTTTAGTGTGGGAAAATAAAATTTAGAGGGTGAAATTTATTAAGGGGGGAATATTGTAACAACCCAAACTGTTATAAATAAAATTCTCCTTGTAATTTAATTAAATGTCTTATTATGTAATATGGATATAAAAAACACATGAAATTTTTTTGTTTTATTATATTATCATATTTAAATGAATGTTAAGCATCTTTATCATTGATAATATAGTTGTTGAACTGTGATCGCATGATTAGTATAAATATAGGTTTTTAACAAATCCAATTGATACAGATAAAAGAAGTTATGGCCTCAACCAATAGGATTATACCCTATGAATCCCATTTATCAAATCTTCTGATAGAGATAGTATCTATAGGATTTTCCATTGACCAATCCCAATATGAGATCTAAAAACTTAAGCATGATTGAAACCATTTATGGGAGAATTTCAAGATAATTGAGATCATGACCCAAACCATGTACATCGAACCACCCCATGAAAATCTCAATGTCATGTACCTTACTCTTAGGGAGTTTACTAGTGTATTAAAGGGACATGTATCAAGACCCTATAAATATGATTATGTGCATTATTTTGTATAAAATAATTAATATATGTTCATCCTATTATTGTTACTTTATAAATGATTTTTATTTTGATATAAATAATATTTTGGGTAATATTCAAATTCAATTAAGGAATTAATTTTGATAAATTATTGGTTTTTTAAAATAAATAATATTTTAATAAAATATTATTATTAAATAATTTTAATTAAATATAAATTATCATATAATTTTTATGAATTCAAATGTGATTTTTATAAAGGCTCAAAAACTGTTATTGTCAAAAAAACCCAGTATTTCTTAATAAATGTCAATTTTATTTTAAAAGTGAAAATTCACATTTCTAGAAAATGATTTAGATAAAATTAATATTATTTTTGGAATCATAACATTGAAATTATCCAATGGTGATTTTTTCCTAATTTTCTGAGAGTTGAATTTTCGGGTAAAAATTAAATACCTTATAAATATATTTTGCGTATTATGACATCATAATGACCCAAAAGTGATCTAATAATTATTATAAAATGTATCCATGAAAAAATATATGTTTTATATTTAAAATAATAATATTTTATGTTTATTTGGTTAATTTTATAAAGCCTTTATGAATCCTCCAAAACCATTAATATATTTTAAGGTTTTAAAATCATTTCCTTAAGAGTATGACTCACTTCCACATAAGAAAGGATGTTATTTTATTAAGTTAAGTCATTAGACTTATAAAATAATGAAAAATACTCCCATTTGGTAGAAAACATGGGCAAAAACCATAAAAAGGTTTGTGGTTTTGGTTATTTTATTATATAGAGTCCAAAACCTATGTTTGAGAAATAATAAAGAAATCTCCACTCATTTCCTATATACACTCACCCAAGATACCATTTATCTTCACTAAAACTCTTTGGATCACTCCCTTACTCTTACCTCCCCTCTCTATAGTCCTCCCAAGGTGCCCCCAAGCTCTCAAGAAGCTCCTCCCAAGCATTTGGAGTTGCACGCCCAAGTAAGGGATCCTCACTTTCTCTTCTTTATTCATGTTTCTTTATTATCTTATGCCTTTTATTTCAAATTACTAATGTTGGGATATGTATTTCCATGTCCCTATTACTACCCATTTTATTTAAAAATCATGATATACCCCTTTCACTCTCATTAACCCTTTTTATGAATTTTTAAATTGTGTTGTTATGCTGTCGAAATTCCACCGTGAATTTCCATGCCAAAACAATTGTGTAGTGAATACCATACTCATTTCCTATCAAGGGTTTTCACCTTTATAAACTTATATTTATTTAACTTGTGACTTAAATATGTGTATTCCACACTCCTTAATCATGGAATAAAATATGATGATGAATGAATCCATGTTGTATGATCAATATGGCACACTTAAGCATGAGAATGAAATAAAAGTGACGGGTACGCCTGGAATTATATAGAACTACAATGCATTGGGTAATGTTTAGTATCATGAGACGTCATGTTGGGATAGGAAGTGAACCTGATTCCTTTATGGTACTTTGCCCAACATGATGTCCTGGCAGTTATCCTTGACATGTGTTTATGATGCAGTGTTTTAAGTTATTGTCACATTTCTCATGTTATGATTATCATGTTATATCATGCCTTATTATTCATTTTCCTTTTATTCCCCATTCATATACCTATTTTATAACATGTTTTACAATATTAATTTCTTATTTCTCTTGCTAGTATTTATAAATCACCCCTTTCTTATGTATCTACCCAGGTTATCCCATGCAGTTTTAAAATCCATAGAATATTATGATCATGTAAAGAAAGTTTTCAATAAAGATGATGTATTTCCTATTTTAAGTTGTTATTTAATGTACCTAATTCCCAAAGGCACCAGACTTCTTGATCTTATAGGTTTTATTAAGTGTAATATTATGTAATAAATAATGTATTAATGGTTTCATATATGCAAGCTTCTAATTTAACAAATATGATTTCAAATCTCAATCTGGATTTGTGTTTTGCCTTAATAGTGGCATTATCACGTAGAAGAGTTCCAAACAAGCTGCCGTATCAAACTCAATAATAGAGGCGGAATACATCACTACATAATATGCAATGAAGTAAGTTGTTTGGATCAAGGATTTTATATCTAAACTTGAGGTGGTCCCTAGCATTCAAGGAGTAATCAAGCTCTATTATGATAACAATAGAGTTATCACTTGGGATAACAAAACTCAGTCCCACTAAATGACCAAACACCACCTTCGCAAATATCATCTCATATGGGAGATCATTGAAAGGGGAAATGTAAAGATCAATTGGGTGGGTACTTATGACTATGTAGAAAATCTGTTGGCAAAGCATTTATATGTATTTATAATAAAGGTAATATCCATTTATCATTCATTCATATGTGATGCAATATATTTAATATGAATGGTTGAATGGTAATATACCCTTAAAGTATCCCTTTGAGTTGTCCCTAATCGATGATTGTCATAGAGTATTATAGGTTGTGATGATATGTTAAGATTAGCTTAAATATATTCTTATACTCATTACAAAGAGTTGTATAAGAGAAATAAAGAATATATTCATGAGGTAATAAGTAGAGATTTATTACTTGGACTGACTTGCTAAAGTATATCTCATGAAATGACATACAATCATAGATATATTTAGGGGAGTATGCTTATTATGAATCCTTCTTACGTGAGGTTGGTGATATACCTACCATTATAACCTTCCTACTTTGATTCCTTACTTATGCAATTCAAAATATGAACTTTTCTAATTAAGGGGTGGTTGGGTATGTTGTTGATCATGTCATCGGTTGGAGTGAAACCAAGATGAGCTTTTTTCACTTGTATGACAAGTAAATATATCTAGATCTTGATTGAATGAGGCTAAGGAAATTCATGGTCATGCTTAGTTGAGTCACATATTATATAGGTATATGTACTATATATATGATACATCTAGTGGTGGACATGTTCATATAGAGATGTGAGTATGTTTTATAGAGATCACACCAGACCCTTAGTATTTTAAGTAGCACCGATGTTTTGCTGAAGGTTTCCCTATGCTTACATCAATGAAATAGAGATTTCATATATTTTTTTCAATATTACCAAGGATCATAGGGTCACAGAGTTAGACCTACGGATAAGGATTAAGTCTTGGATAAATTGTTTGTTCCAAAATAAAGAGAATATGATGAAACTGTATCCAAAAGTAGTTTTGGATGGATTCTCAAAGATTTGTGAAGTTTTGCATAAAGTTCGTATGGATTTTAGTACAAGTGGAATATTGTTGAATATGCACTAAATTATTTAATGGAATATTTAAATTTAGGTTCATTTATCATCCACGTGGTTTCATTGACAATAATTCATTATGAATGAATTAAATGGCTTGAATATTCATTGAA
The DNA here is from genome assembly GCA_963277665.1 of Viscum album. Classification (NCBI taxonomy): domain Eukaryota; kingdom Viridiplantae; phylum Streptophyta; class Magnoliopsida; order Santalales; family Viscaceae; genus Viscum; species Viscum album. Next base: position 743,880,948 of record OY728136.1, on the reverse strand, counting down.
TGAGTTCAATGAATAAATGGCAATGGGAATTAATGTATGTTGATACGTTGAATATATCTGATGTGTTTCATTAAATGAAACACATTAGGGGTGGATATATAAAGAGATGAGATCCCTCATATTGTGTACACCCAATTGGATGCAAGCCACTCTATAGATCTCTTCATACAGATATATTGTTTGTCACGACAGTGAAGGTGCTAGCACCCCTTCTGTGTATCGAGGTCCTCTCATTATGAATGAGGATCTGTAGGCCGATGTACCACCTTCGAAGAAAAAAAGATTTTTTCTGTTGCTCCTATGATCTTCATCAAATGTACACTATCAAAGATTGAAGATAGAGCTTGTTGTAATTCAGTTATACATTTTATATTCTTCATTTTTAGTACACATTGATTTTGTCAAGGATAGATCGCATATATGGGTTTTTCTGCCACTATGTCCATATGAGGGATGTCGAAAACCCAACACATGTATACTTGTATCAGTATCATTCATTATAATTGATCTTGGATGACCTAAATAATCATGTCTTGTATTTAATGTGTCAAGATATGTAAACTTCTAGTTCACCATAATTGATTCAATTGTACATAGTAAAAAAGAAAATCTCAACGAATTCTTTAAAATCAATTTTTGTCTATTATGAATGCTCGTTATATAGTGGTATTTGACACCTCCTTTATCCAATGTCTCTATGTGATATTCATTTTCAAGAATATCATTGATGCTAAATATATTTTATTGAGACTTCAAATATAATAAAGAATTATTTATTAAAAATTGTGTGCATTTGAGTAAGAATATATTCGCTTTACTCGAACCTTTGATTAATTTTCACTATCAGACAATGTCTTTGCATGAGCATACAATAACTCTTAAAGATTTTTGATGTATAAAATTTATTTTGAAGTGTGGTATGTAATGAAAAATTGAAACACTCATTTTTTCATTATTATTATAATTTCCACTTCTGGTGGTCAATCATCAATTAATGAATTTCTAATATAATTGTAACGGGTTAGGCTCATTGCCTAGAGGATATTGTATGCTTTGGAACTTCTGGTCCAAACCCTTTTAAAATATATCTATTAGGGAGTGGATCCCCTTTGTATTTTAAGGCTAGTGAATCTGGTAGTGAAAAACAATGTGAAAGAATCTTCCGGATTCATAAGACACCTCATTGCAACTATAATTATAATTCAAACTTTTCAAATATTCATGATCAAAATTCAAATATGAAAAACACAAAATATATCAAATTTTAATATATAGTTTTATTCTCTTAAAGAAGTGAAATAAAATAGTTAAAATTACATTCACATCAGGAAACGAATAAATTCAATGAATTTTATGATTCATGAATGATAATTCATTATTTATCAACAATGATCACTTTATACAAAAATATTAATTTTATTTATTATGTTGATCATTTTTTAACCACTTCAGGATATAAAAATGTTTTTATAAAATATATCGGATTAAGAAATTCATATAGTTATATCATCTCATCTATGAACTATAAATAGAATAACATCCACTTCAGGGAATAATATCAAATGAATTATATGAGATGATATTGATCATCCAAAAGTACATGATAAATAATCATTTTTCTTGATATTGCCATAACAGGAGCAAAAATTGATAAATGAAAATATTCTTCCACATAATATCAAAAACATTGTTTTCATATCATCTTTCAGGAGTGTAATATTTCATAAATATTAATAAAATTCATTGTGCACTTTAAATATTTGTTTCCCTTAAATCATTTCTAGTGGTTATATTATTATTATTATTTGTTTATTTTCCTTGTAAACAAATAAGGTACAATGATTATCACAAAATATCATATTCACCCTGAATATGATTTAAAATAAAATCACGTATATTTGCATTCATTTCGAGGAATGAAAGAGTTTTTTTAACAAACATTCTTATTCACTTCAAGTAATAGAATAAAATTATTTGATCGAGTTTTATGATGCCTTCAAGAAAATAACATGAAAATTCATTTGTGCATTTTCATCCACTTTAGGATATGAGTATCAATAAAATATAATTATATTGTTCTTCATGAATGCTTGATTTTGTTCATATATTTTACATTTAATAAATAAAATGGAAGAGAAAGGAAATAAAGCTTTACAATATTTATTAAAAATATACAAAAATAATAATATCATTATCATGAGCATTTATATATAAATATAAAGGTTAATACCTTCAGGGTGTACAAAGAAATAGGATATGAAAAAATGTATTATGCCATTGTCATATTTCATAACATGATTAAGGATGTTCACTTCAGCGTATGACAAGTGCATCATATTAACCATTTGACCACTTCTTGTAGTGGTGGTTCATCTTTTCATTTGATGAAAGATTTTTGTCTCGATATATATCACGTCAATTATTAACACAATTTTGATAATAACAAACCACTTTCATTTTAGAGAATGGAGTGGAATTTGATAATAGTAAGTCAATATTGATTTCTAGAAGCTCATTATTTTTCCCGTAACACAAGATTAAGAATATATTCATATATTATTTTTACTATTATTAAGAGGGGGGAATGAATAAAATAGTTTATGACATATAAAATAAGACTCACTTGTTGACATAGCTCTTCAATTGAGTGGAGGTGATGTGCAAATGATGGAACATGCCAAAAGAATATTCGAAAAAACATAAGATGCCTTTTTCATATAAGAATTATCTTACATTAATGATAGATGGAGGTAGTGTTGCCGCAATGCACAATGCAGAGAAAATGGTTGTGCTGATATTGTGTTATGAACACAACACCCAACCCACAAGGATATTGTCCGCTTTGACATTCTGGGTCACACAACTTAAAAACGTGTCACGTGTGGGGAGCTTTTGACCCTCTTAAAGGCACCCTGATGTTCCGTTTGGAAGCGATGAGAGACTTTATGTCACAACATGTTATGAAACATTTATTATGTGGATGTCATAATCTCAAAACCATTATTACTCATCATTCCCAACTTAAACCCTTCATGTGATCAACCATTCATTTTCTCCAACCATTAGATATGACATAGGAGATAGATATTGATCTTGATCATTGATACAACCTCCATGTACCCTATATATGTCAATATGTGAATGAAAGAACTTTTGGATCTACATTCTCTATTTATCCCATCTACCTCTTTCACATTTTCATCTTCCTTTATCATCACCATCCCAAATATCTGAAGTTACGATTCGTCAACGCTTCGTTTCATCTATGATTGATCACACATTTCCGAATTCAAAATTCTCTGCAGGTTCAATTATCATTCAATCAGTTTCGCAACATGTTATTAGCACAATAGCTCATTGTGGACATGTCAAGGGGGTGTTGTGACCTAAAGTCCCACATGGAACACCAGAGCACTTTTAAGAGTCTAAAATATGGCCCCCCACATGTGACGCCTTTTAAGCAATGCAACCTGAAAGGGGCAATGCTGAACACGCAGCATATAAAAAATGAAATCCACATTTATGAACCAAAAAATACATAAAATAATTTAATGATTGTTCAATCTTTTAATTCTAAAAATGATTCATTGTAACCGTAGTATAATCAATGATACACATCCAACGCAAAAACCACCCAAAAGCTCAAATGGATCAGTCCTATGCCTAATCAAAACTAGGATGGGCCTGAACAAGCCCACTTTACACCCCCACAGAACAGCAATATCAAATCTGTAAAGTACAAGGATTAAGTATCTTCGGTTATAAATGGCAAAAACATTATTTCTCAAAATTCCGCAGTTGGCAGCACAAAGTATGACCCTTTTCCTCTCAAACATAAAGGAAGTCCCAATGATGAAATAATAGTAGCCCTGTCTACTGCTAAAGCCATGGAGCTAGACTGGAAATTGATGACAAAGAAGAAGAAGATGATGAGAAGCTGCAATGAGGGAGAAATGTGAAATGGCTCACATGACATGAGCCTTTCCCTCTCAAACATAATAACAGTCCCAGTGATGAAGACAAAGAATAGCTGGCCCATCCACCACTAAATCCATGGAGCTGGACTAGGAATTGAACAAGATGAAGACAAAGAAGAATAAAAAGAATAGAAGGGTCATCTACAGCTAAATCCATGAAGCTCGAATAGGAATTGAAGAAGAAGTTTGGATAGAACTTCCTACTTGGACCAAGTCACCGCGTCAATCTCAGTTTGGGCACTTCTGTAAAGCTCCAACCTTTTTGCCAGGCTCTGACGGCGTTGCATTATTGCAGGATCCTCATCCAATAACGATGCCAGTTGCTTTGCCTCTTTTCCACCCAACTCTGCAAAGAAATAGTCAAGCAAGCTCCGTTTCGCTTCTCGTACTTGACAATGTACGATTGACTTCGGAATAGAATTTCTCAAACCCGATGAAACCAAGTTAACATATGATAGCACGGTCGAACCTGCATGTTTCAACAAAAACACATTATAGGACAGTCCAAACAAAAATACTTTCAGAGTTCACAGGCAACTTGGTTAGCCCAAGAACATTCAATGTATATGTTACTCCACAAGACTTACCCACGCGCCTGAGATACGAATCGTTGTATCTATCAAAAATTGAATGTGTTGGGTTTCCGCCCTTCTCAACATCCTGAGGAAGCTTCCGGAAGAATTCAACTGTGAGGTAGCCGCACTCCATCTCAACCAGCTGGACAACTGCTTTTCGGCTCTCATCCCTCATTCTCTCCAAAGAGTCACAAGCAGCAGCATTAACTTCCACTCTAAGTGTCGGATACTGCTTTAGCTCCTGTGCACAACAGAGAGGAAAGCCTTGAGAAATTCAAAGGCTAGTGGCAAATTAGCATTACTCAATTAATTAGCTATGTTTTGAATGATTCGCATCTAATAAGCACTACCTCGGATCCAATTTATAAGAAAAGAACAACTGTTTTAAAAAAATTAAGGACATTAGTTAAAAGTGATATAACACATTGAATTCATCGCAAATTATAAGGCATTCTGAAAAATGCCCTTGATTCAACATTTACACAGTATACTCTCATAATCAGTGAATGTCATTTGCCGGAAAGTGAAATTAAACACGCTACTTCTTTTCATTTTTTCTTCTTTTTTTTCTGAACTGAAAACCTGGCCGACCCCTATAGTTCATGTCCTTCCTAGCATAGCCCTTCCCGCCACCATATCGGGTACCTAGACCCCGGGTCTCAAATGCACCATGTCAACTGACCAAGTAAAACCGTCATCCCTCACACTGCTCCCCAATATTGAATGAGTTAAAACACCGGACGTGTAATTACAATGCCGAAGCAAAAGCCGTGAGAATCAAACCTCCATCCTCAAGGAATGAAGCTCTGACCCTTTCCACCAGACCACCCCAAGAGGGGCTACTTTTTCTTATATTTTGAACCACTAACGAAATATATTTTAAGAAAACGTAAGGGTGAATCTCATGCACATGAGGTACTCCAAATTTTTTTAATGGGTTTTCTATATTATTGAACATGTAATGATTATATATCTAAGCTTATGATTGATCATGTCATTATGTGATTAATCTACCCATGAAATCCTAAAGGAACTATTAATACCTAATGTTTTTTATTTTTAATTACTAGCCCAAGCCCCAAAAAGAATATTGGCATGCAAATGGCAACATTGTTTCGAATTTAGGAAGTTGAGGACTTGCCATGGTTTCACGAATAGCTTTGTGAACCAGGTCCTTCAGTAAAGCATGAACCTGCAATCATAAATAGAAAATTTAATGCCAAAAATAACACCAAAAAAATATTAAATAAGAGAGATGTACTAGTAGGGTGGCATCAAGGATGGAGATCTGGGCAAAGAACACCTTGATAACACCTTCAATTATAATTTGTACGTTTCAAATTTTTCAAGGGTAAAAGCACTATTTTAAAACATCTCTAGAATTCAATATTATATGCTTAAGATTTGTTTTTCAAAAAGCAGAATCTTAAAAAAGGACCACTTTGTTTTTTTGGAAAACTATTTTTAGCTTTTTGAAAACTGAATCTGCAAACAAAGCAAGGAAAATATCAATTTTAAGTAAAAAAGCTTATTTTTCTGATTATAATCCACACACAAAGTAACTTCTGTTTTTTCTAAAATCGTTTTTTTAAACTAACCCAGAATCACTTAATTTTTCTCTGGGGTGTAGCAGAGCAGGAAAGGGTCATAAGAAAGATGGAAATGCCAGCTTGTAATGTTTAAAAACCGTCAGCCCAATGAATCTCCTTTTACAACTTCTAATAAGCCCAAAAAAGATGATGCTCACATGTTGAATATGTCGTTCAACACCAAAAATGTTTGGAAAACCAAATATATAACAGTCAATTCTGCTGCTTGCTAAAAAAAAGGGGGGAAATGCCCCAAAGGCCGTTAATACAGCAACTGGAAGCAAAAACATTGAAAAATAGACAGTAATCACAGTGTAAGATACCATAAAATATGGCACGCTAATACATACCGCATCGACAGCCGCCTCTGCTGGAGCCCTGATAGAAACCAGGGAGGATTCAATGAGACGGCGATAGCCTTGTTCAGGTGCTATTAAATGAGGTTGATACCCATCAGCTTCAGTAATTAGTTTTCGTACATTTTCCATTGAAAGCTGTTTGTCAAATTGCAGTCTTTTTAGGGCAGCAGGAAGTTGGTTATCAAATACAGAGTAGATTTTGTCACCACCAGGGCGCCTGCATATATGTCAGCAGGAAGTTGGCTATCAAATACAGAGTAGAAACATATCAATACAAAGTCAAAATACCGATCTGTAAACAGTTGCAAAAATAATTTCTTAATCTGATACATACACGCCATCAAGATGCTCTTTAAAATTTTGATCAAAAGCCCGGCAAATTTCCATGATCATGTATAATTTCCCCTGCATTCGTAAAGGTAAATCACGATTTAAACATTATATATATATATACATATGTCAACATTTCATATTGGAAGAATCATTTGTATAAATGCAAAAATATGAAGGGATACAATGCCCCAAAATATAATGGTGAGAAGAAAAAAAATATAAAAAAAATGACAAGCAAGCTTACTCCAGCATCTGCAGCTACAGGCTTCCCTAAACTGCTCAACTCTGTTTCCAGTTCAGCAACAGTCTTGCTGATAAGAGACTGGAGGCTTGGTATTCTGGACTTTATGACAGTTTCTAAATGCTGACAGTTAAAAGCATCATGGGAAAACAGCAATAATAAGTTTGAAGTAACTGCTTAAAAGAAACCACCTGCCTAAAACATATTGCAACTTTATCTTTCCATATAGAAACATTAAGGATGCATTTGGCTGTGAAAAACATTTTATGTTTTCATTTTCCAAATATGTATTAGAACATATGTTAGAAAATGTTTTGAAAAGTAAAAGGAAAACATGAAACCATATGAATTACATATCCAAGTGCTTTCATTTTATTGAAAACATGAAAACAAGTTTATTTTATTTTCCAAAAATCTATCATTTTCTAAAAAAAACATCTGCACAACCCAGTACATTTTCTAATACACAGCGTAAATTTCATGAATTAAAAATAATAACCATATGTTAGATGACATCTCCATACCTTAGAAAGCATCTTGCCTAAATGTTCTGAACCCATCCTGTGAGAAAGATGCTTGTACTCTGGACTACTATCAAAATACTCACGCTCTCTCCGACGAGCAGCAATCATATCAACGCTTTTATTAATATCAGCTTGAGAGCGATTAACAACACCAATCCAAGGAAACTGCAGACGATATGAACGGCCTTCCAAGATCTAAAAGAACAAAAAGAATGAATTGCAATTCAGTCATGTTAACAAACGAAAAATATTGCCCGTTATGGTGTGATTAAGCTGAATGTTTGGCTATCCTTTCGCACAGAAATAACACATTATTGATGCATTAAAGCTCTCATTAGACCACAAAGGATTTCAATGCTAGTGTCAAATTCAGAGAATGTGGACGGTCCAGTGAAGATAAGAAATGTTGGGTTAAAATTTTATAAGAAAATAGATAACCTACATCAACTGCATCAGTACCCTTGTCCATAAGATCGATCTTTGTCAAAACTCCAAAGGTCCTCTCTCCTGGATTTGTAAAAATGGACAGCGATGGGCAAACACAATCAATCATAATGTGTTTGATGATATAATCAAAAAAAAGAACTCAAAAACAACAAAATTTAATGTCACTGTGTGAATCTAATCATTAATATGTATATCTAATTTAAGTTTTATCAACATCAGGTTCATCTGAAACAGAAACTGGGTAAAAAGAAATGCTATGAAAGCTAGTACCCTTGGGATCAACTTCACGAGAAATCTTGATTGCGTCTGATGTAGCCAGATCTTGGTTGGCAGGTGAAATGGCCAGAATTAGACAGTTGGGCTGAAAGATACGAAACAAAAGCCCTCGCGTTCAGCGAGCGTTTATGTATTTACAATCAGGAAAAAAAGGGATTTGTATTCATTAAAAATTTTCCGTACCATAGATCATGAAAGCTGATAATGAATAATCAACCTCATGCAAGTGATTAGAAAGGCAGGTGCATTGGTCCATTAAAAGAGGTACAGGCACTCATTCAAAGAATCGTAATTATAAAACCTTCTAAAGTGTGCTACCCTAGATCCATATGAATTCAGAAAAATTTAAATTTACGAAATAGAAAGCACAATATTTATATGTTACATGCTGTCTTCAAAGCACAAGAAAGACCTATAAACTTTCTACAAGTTTTTACCTTCTCAATAAAGGACCGAACCATGTTATCAATGTCTTGGACAATGCTTTCATGTTGACCATCTAAAAATGTCAGTTCATGTAAGTAGACTGTTAATAGAACAGGGGGAAAGGCAAATAATGTAACAGGTGAACATATTAACAAAAATACAATGAAATTTGGAACTAATCTCACCAATAGCTACTTTTGTAAGTCCTGGAAGATCGATCAGTGTCAAGTTCACAACTGGTCAAATCAAAATTGAAAAAAATAATAATAAGTTGGAAAAAAGGAACTGTTATCCAGAAAATACTCAATAAGCAATCATAGGCAATAGAATATTTAAAAGAAACTAGCAAGCTCAATCTTGGATATGTGTACTCAAAATCTGTAAAATGAAAGGCCATGTACTTGAGATGTCGATAAAAAGCACAAACTTAGTTGATTAAGAACAAAATATCAAAACAAACATTTTTGGTCCAATCATGCCTTAGCGATATTTTTTATGACAAAATGAACGTCATTCTCCATTTGACGACGCTTAATGAAAACTGCTTATAGCATTTATCAGTTATCCTAAGTGATAGTGGTTTTCTTCTGGAATTAAAGTTCAGATTGCTTATTGAATGGAATTAAAGTGCAAGTATTTTTTGTGAGAAGCAAAACAAACACCACTAATTTTTTGAAACTGATTATCATAATTGATAAGTGCTGTGAGCAATTAAAAAAGGGTCAATTGGCTAATTATGCCACGCTCACCTCTTAATGGGTGAGTGCTGTGTGGAATCAAGACATATGGGAGACATAATTTGTGGAATTTAAAGGGGTTGGCTCGCTCGGACGACCCTCCCAAAAAAGTTTAAAAAAAAGTGCTATGAAAAATTTTCAATAAGCATTGTCAAATCGAAAACTGATAAAAAATGTTGTTTTTACAGCCAATGAACATGGTTGTAAAAGGCACCCACAAGGGGGAAATGAGAGGTGCTAGAACCACAACTGACATAAGGCAGGGTACTCTTGAGAAAGGAGCATGTTTGGGACCAAGCCTCAAGCACTCTGTTTTCTTTTGATGGAAATTAAGGTTATATTATTTTTTTTCTTTACTATTTACTCTGGCATAAGGATGGATATGAGAAATAAAAAGAAATCCACGGTGGAGTTAAAAGCCTCCACCAAGCTTTCATATGAAATAGCTAAATGATCTGACAGCTCAAATTTGACAATGGGAGAATGCAAATAGTAATAGGATTAAAGTTTGGAACACCTGGCATCTCTAATAAAATTATGAGTGGGTGTCCATATTTTCTTAACATTTTCTAATGTGATACATTTTTACACATGCCCTCACTAGATAATAGCTATAAAATTTTAGAAAAGACCCCTTTGAGGTTTCACAAAGCTAACTTTTCCATGATTTGTACCCTTGATCTTTTGGTTGCAATTGAGCAGTCCTGGTGTTCAAGCCAAATTGAACCCGTAATAGCAACAAACACAGCCTTCATTCATATCTCACCATTAGGGGAATAGATGCTTAGGTGAATAGGAACGGTGGAAATTTGCTTAGTTCGACCAGTCTCCCTATCAGTCTCTTCCTGGATCTCATTCCTCACTGCAGCTGCATGGTATAGAGGAATGATTAGAATCCAAGCAAGCAGGATAAGATAAATAACAAGAGGACCTATCTGTAGCCCTAAACAAGTAGCAGGGTACTGATACAAATTTATAGATGCTTAACAAGTAGTACATTCTAACAAGATTATACCAAAATCAGTGAATCGCTTCTTTGGTAGGTGAAGGAACTCGGCATATTCCCTCCCTCCATCAATCCTGTGAAGTTGTAATACAAGCGGACGCCTCGTAACGATTCCTTCAAATAATTTGACCGTCAATTCCACCATTTCAAGAAAAAAAATTATGGTTCAACAAGTTCTATGTTACCCATAATGTGGCACAGTGTGAACAGCTTAAATTATCAACATTTATTACCAGATCCACGGGGCAAAAAATCCTTTCCAACAACGCTTTCCAGCACGGATGATTTCCCTGAACTCTGTAAAAATAAAAATAGGTGAAGACAGAGAAGCCAAAATTTCTTGGACTGTGACACCGGACCCAAGAAAAAATCATAAAAATGATAAGTAGGATAGGAACACTAAAAGAAACTCCTGAATCGTAATAAGTGCAGCTAAAATTAATCCTAAATTCCTAATCTGATGAATGACGCCCGGGTTAAAACACTCAGCCTCCATTTATGCTCGGATGCAAGAAGAACAGTGAAATAAAATTTTCTGACAAAACAATGACATTTTAGTTTATATTATCGTAACCGATGTCATATGAAACATAATTAATGGAGAGATCCACTGGCTCCCAATTTAAAAGACGCCAATCAAGGACCAGCGCTAGTGATACGTAGAATGCATGTGTTTTGATAATATATTATAAGATTAGAGCCCAGGGCTCTCAGAAAAGATCCACAAAGGCCAAATCGTCGGATGGAGAGGAGACCTGTCCGCCTACAACCGCTATAGCGGGCAAGGAGTCCCACAATGTAGGCAATGCACTCTCCTCCCCGTGATCACCCAAAGCAGTACAGGCCTGCTGCAGCCTGTTGACGAGAGAAATCAAGTTCTCCATGGTCGGTCAAGACGGACAGGGCCAGAGGTGGAGGGGGGGTGGAGGGAATGGGGAAGGGGATCGGAAACGCGCACCAATGCGTGTGAAGGGGTTAGGGCATGGGGTTGCTTTGGGGGAGAAAAAATGGCGATCAATGGGATCGGAAAACGGCGGTGTCGCGGGAAACGGGATGTCGACAGAGGAAGTGCCGGAGGACGTTGAAGTCCGGCGACGCTCTCACATTTAGTCGGCCTTTTTAAACCGTGGAAGGATGACACGTGTGGTTAATGAATCAGTCCCACCTTCCGCCCAAATCTTCGCCGGGAGACGCATTCAAATCACAGTCTATTTTTAAAAAGAAAATTATTTATTTACATTTTTATATGGTAAAAACTTTTAAAATACGTTTTATAGAATAAATTGATTCTAAAAATCACAATTCCCTCTGCTTTATCATTGCTAATACTAAAATTAGAGCTACTAGCACTCGTCACATGATTCGTATTTTTATTGACGAATGAGAATAAATGTTTTGTGGAACATGAGAATTTTGATTTGAAGGTCGACGTTCATGAGATCTATGGTGGTTCTCTATATTTTCAACATCAAATGAGAAGTAAATGACAATCTTTGTTTATAACATCCCAGTTTTCGTATAAAAGTTAAATATTATGGTTCACATAGAATGAATTGTTACTGGATGACACTTATGATCGAGGAAGGCTCGTTTAAGTCTAGGAAAGGTGTCAAGGGAAGTTGGCTAGTGTTTTGTATTGTTTGGGGAAGATATTGGTTTGAGAGGAGGATTTTTAATGAGTTCACGTTTAAGTGCATGGTAGGGGAAAAACCATGCGGGCAGTTTTGAGGTGAGAGTTAGAAGCACAATTAGGCACATGTTTGACCTAATTGTGCAAGCTAACTATGTGGCCTAAGTAGCTTCATTTTAAAACACAATTTTAACTTGGGTATTCTTACCCCCCCCCCCCTTCCCCAATTGGGTCGTGGTCCATAACCCTCTCGGGTTTCCCCATTGTTTGTTTGTTTGAGATAGATCTTGCTTGTTTTTTATGCACGTCAAATGTAGATTTTTTTCCTTTTCATTCTCTTCCTCTATATCTTGCTTCTATTTTGATTTGATGACTGATTTTAGCAATCTAGCTTGAGTTTTTTTCTAAGGCATGACAAAACCCTTTCGATTAATGACATTTGCTCAAGGATGTTAGCGGAGGCTTGGATAAGGTATACTTGTGTCATTGCATTGTTGATTTACATCATTACACCGTCTGGTGAGTGTTACGTCATTTTTGTTAAATTTGCATGATTTTTTTCAAAAAAGTTTTTCATGGATATTAGAGTTTTTCCCCAGGTTGTCGTCGTAAGTTGTTTATGGGACTTGGGATGTGTGAGAATGAAATTATGGAAGCGATAGGTGACTCCACGTGTTTTTTATCTTGTGGGAGACCACGGTTGATTTATTAAAATGTTTTTTGTTAGAACTTCCTAAAATTTTTTAAAAAGGGTTTTAAAAATATGGCTGATTGTTAAGATGGGTTTTTTTGGGAATTATTTGGTTGTTCTTATAATTGAAAATGTGTTTGAGATGTTGTTTAGTAATGAAGGTGTTGCTTGTCTTAAAAGACGATGTTGGGTGAATACTCAAACGTTTGTAAGATTTTGCTTAGTGTGGATTCTGACATGTGGCGAATGGTGTGGGTTGGTGTGTGTGATTTAATGGGAGGTCAGGTATGATATAAAAAATAGTTTTGGTGTTCACCAATGTTTGTTTTGGTGTGAGTTTAGGGACTATGCATACAAATGAAATCCTACTTTACTGTGCGGCCTTCTTGGTTGAGATGAGATTATGTAATTTCTTTTTAGTGTGAGACCTCATTATTTGAGACAAGGTGTTATTACTGGACGGTATCGCTGGATAATGACTTGGGTCAGGAGGGGTAGCAGTTTCTGTTCATGAGCAGGGCTTCCCAAGTCACCTCGTCCCACGAGACTGGTAGTTGGTTACTTTGGTGTTCCCTTGGTGTTTTTGTAAATTTGCTGACATGGGTAACACTTTGACTTTGGAACAATTGATGTGAGTAAATGCTTTGATTTTGTAAGAGCTTGGTGTGGGTTAATTATTTTCAAAGGATGATTGTATGCATTCTTAAAATCTTGTGTAGATTTTATTAATCAACCTTAATGGTGTTTGTTAATGCTTTTGAAGTGTATTCATGCATCTTAAATCAATCACACAAGATTGTGCGGTTTTTTGGCATAATGGCTTAAACAAGGACCAAGCCATGGTTAATGGAGACTAGCGAAGGAGTTTCTGTTGGGCAAAAATCCCTTAAGGCATCATTGAAACATTTTTGAGGTGATTGTGTTTGTTGACAAAGTGGACATCTGAGTGGTGATTGTTGACAAAGCAAAACAATGACATACAAATTTGTTGACAAAGAGGATATCATGATGGAATGTCGAGTTCAAGAGCTGAGTTCAATGATCCATGTTTGATTCAAGAACGTCGACAAAAGGAATGGATGATGTGGAGACGGTACAAAAAGAACAGATACAAGGTGGCGCCGTTTTCCAGTGTTTGCCAAATTTTTGGGCCTGAAAATCGACAAATGAAGAAAAGTGTTTTTGGAAAAGGGACTTGCGCGCCGAGGACTTGGAGTATAGGAAACTTGCGCGCCATATGTTTTTCAAGACCAGAAGATCAAAATATGGCTAAGGAAACAGGTTCGCGCAAGTTTGGGAGTTGGTCGCGTAAGTGTCTAAAAGGACAGAAGACTTGTGCGTCGAGGCTGGGTCGCGCAGGTGACTTGCGCGGCGACGCGCAGGGTGATCAATTTGCCTATAAATACTGGACCACCCCTCTTTATTCTTTACTGGAGTTCAACACTTTGAGAAATTAGAACTCCCGTTGCGCAGGTGTGGTGGTCGCGCAAGTGGTGTGTGTGGTCGCGCAGGTGGGACTTGCGCGCCAGGGTGATAGTTGCGCGCCAGTGTTTGAAGCTGCACGCCAGTGTGGAGTTGCACGCCAATATTGGATTGGGCGTAAAAGGAAGTGAGTCGCGCAAGTTTAGAGTTAAGGAAGCTTGAGTCGCGCAAGTGTCTGAGGAGGACTTGCGCGCCAGTTGTGACTTGCGCGCCGATACTTGCGCGCCGAGATTGACTTGCGTGCCAAGTAAGGTTTGTTTCCAGCAGTGATTTTCGGGCTGTGTGGAAGCTGGAAGTTTGCCCGATACCTTCGGTGCAAAGAGATATTCATCTACGGGTGAAAGTTGTACTTCAACAGAGCATCTACATATAGAGGAAGATGCATTCTTTCATGAAAATGAAGAGACCTACAAGTCTATAAACTATGAGTGGATTCCTTCCAAGAGCAGTGAGCAAAGGAAGAGAAAGAAGGTGATCCTCTCCACCGGCAGTGAGCCAGAGAGAGAGAAACAAAGAGTGACCCTTGGGAAAGCAGTGATCTGACCCTAAACTTTGTAAAGGCAGTGAGCCTGGGCATAAAAGTGATCTAGCCCGAACTTTGTATCCACATCTAGTGAAGAATAGTGAAATTTGGTACGACCGGCAACTTGTCAGCGTATGCTCTTTGGACGTAGCCCAGTGAGGGTGAACCAAGTAAAAATCTCTGTGTCTTCCTGTTTGCTTCCCTGAATTTCATTCAAAGCATCATCATTAGATAAAGAAGTAAAGAAGTGATCATAGTTTACACACAAGAGCAAAAAGTGACCCTTGTAATAAAGAGGTCAAGATCCAGTGGGGTAGGAAGAACTTTGAAAAAGAATATCCATACCCTGATTCACCCCCCCCTCTCAGGGTATATAGGCCCCTATTGGTCCTAACAATTGGTATCAAAGCGCTGGTTTCTTTTATCAGGTTTGTTTTCTTTGACTTGGTGTAGTCGATATGTGTGGTTGAAGATATAGTTTTCTCTTATCTCAATATGCCATGGGAAAGGGCAAAGCATCAAAGAAGACTCAGAAGTCAGGTAATTTCCCTCAGTGTGGAAGTGTTTTTGGAAAAAGTATGATTCAACTAAAATAATCAAACAACTTACTA
This sequence comes from Viscum album, assembly GCA_963277665.1. NCBI lineage: Eukaryota > Viridiplantae > Streptophyta > Magnoliopsida > Santalales > Viscaceae > Viscum > Viscum album. The sequence continues at coordinate 743,865,521 of OY728136.1, read as the reverse complement.
AAGGAAGGTCTGGATGAATCTGATAGGGAAAAGATTGACTCAATCAATCATGATGTTGGAATGCGTGAAGTACATGAGCATCAGAGTGATACTGAAACATAAGAAGAAATTGAAGGAAGAATAGATATGTGAGCTGAGTTAGAGGCTGCTCTTGAGGAGATAGATGTTTGGAGAGCTAAAACAAAGAAATCTAACAAAGTTGTTCACGATGCCAAACTCTATATGCAGCAGCAGGAAGAAGAGAAGTCTGAGTTGATGGAAGAAATTGAGAAACTCAAGTTATCAACACTAGAGAACTCAGAATCAGTTAGTGAGTATAAGCTTAAGATTGAAGAACAAAAAATGGAGATCGATGGCTTGAATAAAAAAGTGAAAGATCAAGTCAAGTGTATCGAAGAATCTGATATTTCAAGTGAGGTTAGAAACACTGATGAAATTAAATCTAAAGATATTTGGATCCAAGCACTAGAAACTGAGATAAACAAGCTAAGAAGTTTGAATCAAAGGCTTATTGACGTAGCTACTGATCTGAGGGAGAAAAATGATTCTCAAGATGAAGAATTGCGAAATAGATCTACAAAGGTAGAAAAATCAATAGCTGATGTCAAGGGGAAGAATCTGAACACAAAAGAGATTCAAAACATGAAATCTAAAAATGATGATCCTGTGACATAGCTTTCTGAACTAGTTCAGAAGAATCAAAGGCTACAAAAAGAGAATGCATGTTGCTCAGATTCTGTTGCTCAAGAAAAATTGAAGGTAAAGGAGCAAAGTGAAGTGGTGGAAAAGCTTACATGAGAATTGGAAGTTGAGATGAGTAGAGGAAATTATCTCAAGAGAGAACTTGATGCTCAACTTGAATCAAGTGAATTAAAGATTCAGAAGTTGAAAGAAGAGCTAGAATCAGTGAAGAAGGAAATAGAGAAATCCAATGCTAGAGGAAAGCCTAACATGAAGGATGCCTTGCACTTACTATTTGATTATCCTTCGGCAGGTGATGATGAAATGAAAAGGAAATTTTCTATTTCTGAAAAGAGGCAAGAACAAATTCTCTCAGCTCAAAGACCATACAGTTTGGAAAAAACTGGTATTGGATTTGATGAATCACCTCCCATGCATAATAGAAAGATAGCTTTGAATAGTTCCAGATGTGAACAAAACCCTACAGGTGCTGGAGATAAGCCTAAGAGGACAGTTACAAAAAGAAGTGATGACATGTGCTATTTCTGCGGGATTCATGGCCATACATCAAGCTTCTGTTTAGAGGCTCTGGAATACATTTCAGGCTGTGAAAATAGAAACTTTGATAAATATGAGAATAAGAAGAAGCTTCATGAGAAAACAAAGATAAGATTCTCTCAGTGGAAAGCATCCATTAGATGCTATTACTGTGGAAGAATGGGACACACCATGAGTATGTGTCAGGCAACTCAAGAGCCCCGTGTCAGAAGAAGAACTCAAGGTGTATCAACATCTCGACATAAAAGTGATGAAATGAGGTATGCCATTGATGGAAAATGTTTTATATGTTCAGATTATGGACATTTGGCAAGAAATTGCAGCAAGAAGAACACAAGAAGGGAAAGGGAACTCGAAAGGAGATTCTCAACTCCAATGATGCATAATGAGAAATTCTACACTGAGAGACAAAGTGGAAAGGAGAAGAATAGGCTTAGAGCCTCAGGGGAATCACATGGAGCTGAACGAAAGGTGTATCAGTCACCTCATCTGTTATACTCAAAACATCTATCAAGGAGAGAATGTGAACAAACCTGAAAGATTAAGGGGAGATCTACTCCAGCTGTGATAAAGAAGAATAAATGTTCAATGGAGGACTCACCACCAGTGAAAAAGAGTGTGGTGACTCAGACATCTGATAAAAGAAATATGAAAAAAGAATGTAATGAAAAATTCACAGGTCGTGTTCCACAACGAAAACTGGAAGAAGATGCAAGATCCTTGCAATGGTGGAAGAAGCAAGGGAAGATGGAAAGAAAAGATATTCCTGCTCAGAGTAGGAATCAAGGGAAATGGAATTTTAGTGGAACATCAAAGACCGAAATGTGTTGTAAAGACCCGTAAAATTCAAGGGAATTTTTTTTCTTAATTTTCTTTAGAATTTTACAAGAGTGCGGTTTCAGACGGCACCTGATTCCGAGGCCCGGTGTGCCCGGAATCAATTTCCGAAGTTTGGCTCGGGTACGTTCAGTGAACGAACGAGCGGGATTTTCTAACTTTTGAACCGGTGCCCGGAATCGAATTCCGAGGGCACCGATGGAACCGTAGCGCCGGTATACGCTTAGGAACTCCTGTTCTGGAGATGCGTTCATGCGAGTGTTGATAATAAAAATTGTGGATGTTTACTTTGTAATTACACTACAATTTTTATTATTTTACTCTAAGTGATATCTCTTGTTGGAAGTTGGGTAACCACCCAACCACCCATGGGAGGTTATGAGGGTGGTGGGGCCCACACGAACCCCACCCCTTCATATCCTCTAAAACCCCCTCAACTCCCACTTATATTATGTTAACTTAAGTTATAAACCTATGACTTAAATGTAATGAGTTAATGAGGTGAGTTGTGTGTGGTTATTGAATTTCAAACCTTTGAAATTCAAAGAGGTTGGGTTGTGTGAATAAAATAAGAAAGAGTCTTATTTTATTTTGTTAGAATTTTATCTCCTTGAGAGAGTAGGGAAGTCTTCTTCATCTTCTTCAAACTCAACGAAGAACGCGAAGAACGCCGTTCTTCAACGAAGAACTTCTCCGCCGAAGAACACGGTCCATCCGCGACGCCGTATCCGCGACGCGACGTACTTCTTCCGCGTCGTCTCTTCCGCGACGGATTTCCGCGACGAACGCCATCGACAACGACTCTTCCTCCGACGTCAAAGGAATTGACACCGATATTCCACGACTACGTCAACGTGCGACTATCGAGGTAGGGGTTCTTGAGTTCATTGTTTTATTTTTATTTGACATTCCTCAAGTATTTCTAAGCCAATTGATAACAAACTAACGGGAGGAGGCCGGACCGCACAAACACGGCCGATCCTCCTCCCATCGTGGTTTAGTTTTATTGTGGTTTGAAGCAGGGTAACGCGGTACCATTGTACCGCACGAGAAAGAATTATTTAAGGCCGGTTTGGGTCACGACGAAGAACCGCGACGCTTTAATGCCGCGCCTTTGAGATCGGATGAGACCGCGGCCGGAGTCGGGCTGCGGCGCTGGGGCGCGACGTCGTTACGCTGCGCAAATCTTACAAGGACCGAGCAAGAAGGGGCGGCCGGAAAACCGGCCAACGGCGGGAAAAAGAAGAACCGCGGCCGGACGGCCACGACGGAGCACCAAGAGGCGGCCGGCCTCGCCGGCCGCCGGAGATCAGGGAGGACGCGGCCCTACGGCAGCGGCGGAGCAGCCAGGGGCGTCGGCCTTGCCGGCGCCGGAGATCAGGAGGAGCCGCGACACTTCGGCCGCGGCGGAGAAACCAGGGGCGGCCGGCTTCGCCGGCCGCCGGCGTCCAGGAGAGCCGCGGCCATCAGGCCGCGGCGTAGCATGGGGAGGCGGCCGGCCGTGCCGGCCGCCGGCTTGCAATAGAAGCGGGACCCGCAGGTCTCGCGTGTAAAGAAAACGGCCGGCTTAAAGCCGGCCGATCCTGTAAATCCGGGGGATTGAAACCCCCAGTTTCCCTTTGAGTCAGCCCCCACGTGCGGTGGGGGCCGTTTAAAAAAAATAAGGGCGCGGCTAAAAAGCCGCGCCGCCCTTCTGGAAAGCGGGGGGCTTAGCCCTCCCGCGCGTGACCCAGCGGCGCCAACCGCGCCGCCGCGCCGGTCTGCCGCCGGCCGGGCCGGGTCGGACCCGGGTCGGGTCGACCCGGTTCGGGCCGACCCAGGGGGGTCAGGCCGGGTCGCCCCGGACCCGGACCCCCCGTTTCGAATCAGTTTCGGTCTTTTGGCCATAACTTGAGCCTCGAACCTCCGATCGACGAACCGTCTGCGGAAACGCGATCCTTGGATCGAGACGGTCGTTTCGGTATATCGCACTCAAGGTTTCGGATTACTTTGAGTTTGGACGGGTTGGTTCGTTCACGAAACCAACCGGGCCTTCGGAGCGGAAACGCTCATATCTTGAGCTACGGACGTCCGATTGACGTGCCGTCAGCTGTGTTGTGTTCCTCTTAGTGAGACGGATCTTTTGGCATACTCCGCCCGAGGTTTGGACGCAGGTGGAGTACGGTCGGGTTGGTTTAGCCTTAAAAACAAACCGGGGCTCGGGGACGAAAATGCCAATAACTCTCAGACCGGGCGTCCGATCGACGCGCCGTCTGTTGCGTTGAGTTCCTGTTGACGATACGGAACTTTTGGATACATCAACTCTGGACTTTGTGACAGTTGATGTATCAGCCTCTCGGCTCGTGGAGCGGACCCTCCGAACGAGCTTGCTGTGTGCGGGAACCCTAGTGCTGGCTGCGACTGCTTCTCCGATAGCGACGATTGTGCAGAGATCCTCCGTGGACTCTGACGACGACCATGCAAAGATCCTCAGTGGACTGCGGCGACGACTGTGCAGAGATCCTCAGTGGACTGCGACGACTACTACACTCAACGATCCTACGTGGATCAGTGCTACAGGTCCTGCGTGGGCCCGATCCTGTGTGGGTCCGATCCTGTATAGGTCACTGCGGGGGTTAGTACCTATCGATCCTTCGTGGGTCTGACGACTTAGATGGTTCAGTGATCATCTTTATCGTCATCCGAAGAAGTATACCTGTGTGAGTTGAATCTTCTGTTTTACTCGATAGAGGTGGTGCGCTTGGTTGTAGCGGCAGACCCGCGATACTGGAGACGAGCGTACGGAGTACGGAGACCGTGTAGCCGGCTGAGACCTGAAGACTGCACGACCGACTCGACTTGGAGTGAGTCGACTAGCCCAGTAGACGGAGCGCCCGGTATTTGGCGGCAGACCCACGGCGGACGGAGCGCCTGGTAGTTGGCAGCAGACCCGCGGTACTCGACTGGAGGAGTACCTCTGTAGGCTATTTGGGTGAGCGCCCGGTATTTGGCAGCAGACCCTCAGCGGACGGAGCGCCCGGTAGTTGGCGGCAGACCCGCGGTACTCGACAGGAGGAGTACCTCAACAGTCTTAGGTTAGTGAGCAGTATCTCAAAGTCGTGACAGGACACTGTACACTTCAGAGATGGGGCTCTTCAGTAGTTACGTTTTTGATAATGAAAATCCTGTGTGAGCTGAATCCTGTTGCTTTCCTGTGTGGATTGTGTTGTGCAATCCTGTGTGGATTACGTTTTGCTTTCCTGTGTGGAATACGTTTACTTTCCTGTGTGGATTGTGTTGTGCAATCCTGTGTGGATTACGTTTTGCTTTCCTGTGTGGAATACGTTTACTTTCCTGTGTGTACTGAGTTGTACTTGGGCTTGGAGGTTGGAGCGTATTTGAATTGATGACTTAGGTATATGTATGGGCATATACCTAAGCAGTGTCGGTTGTTACTTCGTGATTATACCTTTCTTCGTGGTTTATCCTTTGTGGATTTGAGAGACCTTCAGGAGTCTCGGGGTCCCTACTGAGTAGCTTATACTCACCCCTGCACGGGCTTTGCCCGCACTACGTTGTGTTGGTTGCAGACGACGGACAGCGTTGACCTTAGCTGAGGCTTGCAGAGCGGGACGGTACCCGGAGGTGGACCACTGGGCGGGACGTGCACGGAGCAGACGGCGGGACCTGTGGAGCAGAGGAGCTATCTGTACCCACCCTTCAGGTGGAATTTCCAGTGGACAGCTCGGTGTAGCGGCATTTACTTTTCAGTTGCTGTTTTCCCTTTCGAGTTGTACTTTACTTTCAGTTTTGGGTTTGTATTCTGGCCCATTTAATTTTCCGCACTTTCAGTTGTACTCTGCTCTTGTTTAGTGTTTACTTTCCGCTTGCTTACTCTGTGGTGTTTGTTTACCTTACAAAGGCAATGCCTTCCCTTTTTATCGGGATTTACGCCTTGGTGCTAGTCGCCAGCCCCTGGCCTATGGAAGGCGGGCTTGGGGTAGTCACGGCACGGACCCCGAGGGCGGGTCGTGACATGTGTACTAGTGGGTTTAAACCCCAAATGGTGAGAAAGGCCAGGCCTACAGAACCTTCATATCAGAAAAATACTTAGCATGCAGGTAATGAATGCTTAGTCATATGGCCAAAGCAGTTGAAGTTGGCCAGGCAACTGGAGGAAGCAAGAAAGGAATGTGATGCGCTTCAAGAAAGAATCAAAGGGTTGACCCATCAGGATCAACCACTATCCTCGTCTTGAGGATTCAAGAAAAATCCCCTCTCCCTATGAATATAAATTCTATTAACTGATGATTCAAATGTTTCAGGTTTTAGGGAGATACGATCCAAGGGGAAGTGGCATCTAAAGATGCAAATTGGAAAGGTGAAATGCTTCAGAGTTTCAATTGACTCAAATCAGCTTCCAAAGTCGAAGAAGAAAGGGAGCAACAAAGCACAATAGAAGTGATTGTGTTATTAACTTTATCTCTTGTTTCCTACACCGAGTTTTAACTCAGTAGGCTTAGAGATTTTGTTAATGGATCAACTCTGAGTGGAAGATGAGAACAAATGATGAAGGAGGAAAAGACTAGTTATGGGTCTAAACTATTGGGCCTAACAACTGGAAGAGTTGCATAACACAGAGGGAGCATTCTATATCCTAATTTGATGCATGATCTCAATATTCTCATGAAGAATGATTGGTGTAAAATCAGCAACACATAGGTTTTCATGATTATCTATTTTGTTCTAACAATGTGGTGTCATCTGACTGCTTTCAGGATACCATGAAGCTGCGAGGGAAAATAAAAGGCGTTTCAACAAAAATCTGAGAGAAGAAGTTCAAATAAATGACATCATTGAACAATGACACAGTGACAAGTTTTCAGGTGAAATAAATGAAGCCACTGAAAAATTAATCAGTGAGCAAATTCCTGATGAATTTGTTGAGGAAGAAAGCAACAAAGGGGGAGCATAAGTGATTGATGCCGATTCAGAAAAGAATTTGACATGGGATATTGTTTCGAGGTTAGCAGATAAAAATGTCATCGGGACTAAATGGATCTTTCACAATAAGATAAACGAAGATGGTACAATGATTCGAAACAAAGCACGACTGGTGTAAAAAGCATACTCCCAAAGAGAGGGTACTGATGTTGATGAGACATTTGCACCGATTGCAAGACATGAGACAATCAGATTATTCCTAGACATTGTAGTGCAACGAAAGTTCAAGGTATTCCAGATGGATGTCAAATCAACATTCTTGAATGGGATTCTAGAAGAATAAGTGCATATAGAGAAACCATATGGTTCTATTATTCATGCGGACGAGAACAAGTTTTTTTTTCAAATGAAGAAGGAATTATATGGGCTGAAACAAGCACCAAGAGCATGGTATTGAAGGCTATATCAGTATTTGAAGAATATTGGCTTTCAGCATGGTGGATTTGATTACAATCTGTATTTCAACAATAACAGTAATCAAAGGATGATGAGGCTGGTCTAGGAAGAAGACATAATATTTGTAAGATCAAATGAAGCATAGTGGAGACAATCTTTTGAATTCAAGAAACATGAGTTCGAAATGTCTATGATTAGTGAGATGATGTTTTTCCTTGGTTTACAGGTTACACAAGGTAGGAATGACACATTCATTTCTCAATCCAAATATTCCAAGGAGGTTTTTAAATGATTTGGAATGAAAAATTCCAAGGATATGAAGACTCCAGTTGCTACCCAGATAAAATTATCAAAATATGATAATGGCAAGGCAGTTAATATCACAGAATATAGGCAGATTATTTGGAGTATACTGTACCTGATAGCGATGAGACCTGATATTGTTTTTGCCACCTGCCAAGCAGCGAGATATCAAAGCAATCCCAAGGAAATCCACATGCTTGCAGTGAAAAGAATACTTCGGTATATCCAGGGCACAGTGGATTTCGGCTTGACATATACTGATAAATCTCAGACAGAGTTATTGGGATATACTGATGCAGACTGGGCCGGTTCAGCAGATGATAGAAAATCAACGTCAGGTGGTGCATTCTATCTTATTGGATTGTTTATTTCTTGGCTAAGCAAGAAGCAAGATTGCATTTAATTGAGCACCGCAGAAGCTGAGTATATTGTGGCCACTCAAGCATGCACACAGTTATTATGGATGAAGCAGCAGCTTGAAGATATGTGAGTTGAAGTGAAGTCTCCGATCAGAATCCAGTGAGACAACTCATGTGCTATAAATCTTAGCAAAAATCCCATCCATCATTCAAGGACAAAGAACATTGAGATTAAGTATCATTTTATCAAGGAGAAGGTTGAGCAGGGAATCATGAAGTTGAAGTATGTGCCTACAGAGCTACAGGTTGCAGGCATTCTGACAAAGGCCTTACCCAAGGAAGCATTTGAAAGGCATCGATTGGCTCTGGGAGTTCAGTCGACTCCCCACACTTGAAATAGTGTGGATGTGGAACCCCCCCTCTCCCCGATGTATGATGTATTTTTTCCTAATGTGCTGATATGTGTTCTCTACTATGTTACAGACTACAAAGGAGTGCCCTTTGGGTTCTTTGACAAAGGGGGAGAAAATAGTGATTGTTCAAGGGGGAGACAATGTGGAGATTTGATAAATCATGAATGATATGGGGAGAAGCTGACAAGTGGAGCAACCAGATAGGGGGAGTTGAAGCTATTTGAACGTGCTTAGCCAGAGCTTAGCTTGGACAACACAGGAAATAGGGCTAAAGAGGTGTTGAAGCTGCGAGCGAAAAGAGGGAGCGTATTAAATCTGACGATGCTAGAAGTGATCGATCAAAGAATATATATCACGACAGATGCGGACCGTGATAAAAGCAAAAGAGTAGTGTTGGAATGTGGTAAAAATATTTCCAACCAAAATTGGTCTTCCAACAAGTCCTTCAACAATTGGTATCAGTTTAGTACAAATTGGTATCAGTTTGGTTTCAATAGTGGATGTCAGAGATTAAGTGATCCATTGATGAACTTTTCATTTACTCTTGTTTCTCATGCTGATCATTGCTCATGTAGGCTTAGAGTATGTGTTGAGTAAATCCTTGATCGCTATCAGAATCGCAAAAGGCGAATGGTGGCTGAAGAAGTAACGATGTATCTTTCCATAAAAGAGTTTTCAACAAACCCAAAGGGGGAGATTGTTGGGAAAAAATACCTCAAGGCATCATTGAAGCATTTTTGAGGTGATTGTGTTTATTGACAAAGTGGACATATGAGTGGTGATTGTTGACAAATCAAAACAATGACATACAAATTTGTTGACAAAGAGGATATCATGATGGAATGTCGAGTTCAAGAGCTGAGGTCAATGATCCATGTTTGATTCAAGAATGTAGACAAAAGGAATGGATGATGTGGAGGCGGTACAAAAAGAACAGATACAAGGTGGCGCCGTTTTCCAGTGTTTGCCAAATTTTTGGGCCTGAAAATCGACAAATGAAGAAAAGTGTTTTTGGCAAAGGGACTTGCGCGCCGAGGACTTGGAGTATAAGAAACTTGCGCGCCATATGTTTTCAAGATCAGAAGATCAAAATATGTCTAAGGAAACAGGTTCGCGCAAGTTTGGGAGTTGGTCGCGCAAGTGTCTAAAAGGACAGAAGACTTGCGCATCGAGACTGGGTCGCGCAGGTGACTTGCGCGGCGACGCACAGGGTGGTCAATTTGCCTATAAATACTGGACCACCCCTCTTCATTCTTTACCGAAGTTCAACACTTTGAGAAATCAGAGCTCCCGTCGCGCAGGTGTGGTGGTCGCGCAAGTGGTGTGTGTGGTCGCGCAGGTGGGACTTGCGCGCCAGGGTGATAGTTGTGCACCAGTGTTTGAAGCTGCACGCCAGTGTGGAGTTGCGCGCCAATATTGGATTGGGAATAAAAGGAAGTGAGTCGCGCAGGTTTAGATTTGAGGAAGCTTGGGTCGCGCAAGTGTCTAAGGAGGACTTGCGCGCCAGTTGTGACTTGCACGCCGATACTTGCGCGCCGAGATTGACTTGCGCGCCAAGTAAGGTTTATTTCCAGCAGTGATTTTTGGGCTGCGTGGAAGCTGGAAGTTTGCCCGATACCTTCGGTGCAAAGAGATATTCATCTACGGGTGAAAGTTGTACTTCAATAGAGCATCTACATATAGAGGAAGATGCATTCTTTCATGAAAATGAAGAGACCTACAGGTCTATAAACTGTGAGTGGATTCCTTCCAAGAGCAGTGAGCAAAGGAAGAGAAAGAAGGCGATCCTCTCCATCGATAGTGAGCCAGAGAGAGAGAAACAGGGAGTGACCCTTGGGAAAGCAGTGAGCTGACCCTAAACTTTGTAAAGGCAGTGAGCCTGGGCATAGAAGTGATCTAGCCCGAACTTTGTATCCACATCTAGTGAAGAATACTGGAATTTGGTACGACCGACAACTTGTCGGCGTATGCTCCTTGGACGTAGCCCAGTGAGGGTGAACCAAGTAAAAATCTCTGTGTCTGCCTGTTTGCTTCCCTGAATTGCATTCAAAGCATCATCATTAGATAAAGAAGTAAAGAAGTGATCATAGTTTACACACAAGAGCAAAAAGTGACCCTTGTAATAAAGAGGTAAAGATCCAGTGGGGTAGGAAGAACTTTGAAAAAGAATATCCATACCCTGATTCACCCCCCTCTCAGGGTATATAGGCCCCTATTGGTCCTAATAGTTTCCCTTTTCATTTTTATTATTTTATAATGTTGTATTTGTATTATTGAGCATATTTGGATTATGGCATGAGTGCATGTATTCATTTACATTCATGGTTCTACTATGTATCATATTTACAATTATGTGGTTTGATTTTGTGGATAGTGAGGGCAATCATCCTCTAACGATAATTGGTAAAACTGCAATATTATCCTCCTAAGACTTTAATGTGCAGGTGATACATTAAGAGATAAGCAATGTTTTGAGCCAACATTGGAGGCCAAATTTAAGTAGTTGGATTGGGTCGAGGCATTAAAAATGGTATCAGTTTGGTTTGGTTGGGTGGTTGGTAGGTGTGGAGATATGATAGTTGGGACTTATGAGGTAATTCATAAAAAAAGTAATAAACATTTTATAGATAGAGTCATGTTTCTAGGGAAATCCAAGAGATGTGATGTGTTAATTCACTCAAAATAGGCTGATTTCTTTTACTTTTTTCCCAAAAAGTGTATTGGACGTGATAAACTAAGATATAATTTTTTTTATCATGCATCATGAAATATAATGATGGGAATTTCATGACATGTGCTCAAATTTTTGTGTTTGTTGATTCCTTTTGGTATAAAAGAATTTGGAATTGTGTAGAAGAAATAGTTTACTCCATTTTTGTTAGGAATTATAAAAATGGTTTTGACTTGGGATATTGATCAGTGTTATACTTTTAAAAATATAAAAAACATTTTTAATATGGATATATCATCATTGACATGTACTTGATATTTTTTTCATTCACCATAAATCTTTAAAAGATTATTCTATTTATACTTTTTAATACTGATTTATTTCCTATGAATATCTCATGTTACCTCAATGATTGGTATATTGAGTTTCATTAACTGTTATTAGGGACCCATAAAACAAGATGAAACTCGATCTGGTTTAAAAGTCACAAAAATACTATATAGTTATGGCTAAATGGTTCATTTAGTAATGACCTAATTGGTTTGAAGTTGGTGGGAAATTTTATTGGACTAATGTTCTTTACATTGTGGGTTTATATAATGAAAAATTATCAAGTTTCTCTAAAATTTTGCAAAGTAATACTTTGAATTTAATGGTTTTTAATTAAACTTTCTAGAATTTTTTTTCGGAAAATATATTTTTAATGTTTTGTTGGTATTTTTAGGAAAAATAGAAATTTCGTGGTGAAATATTTCTGATGGGTCTCATGGGACATTTTTATGCCCATATGCAGTGAAAAACACACATGAAACCCTTACCAAGATCGATTATAAGTGGAATTAATAAGATAAAATGAGAAAACTATAAAATAATCATACCTCATTGTCTATTATTTTGATCTTCATTAGTAGTGATTTTGACTGATTTCAATCAGTAACAACTAATGGGTTTTTACCTATGATAATATCCACCAACCACTGGAATCACAAAACACTTTAGTAGGACCTCTTGTCTACAATAGTGTGACATCACCTCCTCTTCAAAGGAAAACAAAGAGAAGTAAAATCAACACAGATTCTAATAATAGAGAATGAACTCTTGTGTTAACAAATGAGGTCCAAAGATCTCCATTTTATAGGTCTCCTTCATTGAATGAAGAAACCTCTTGGAATTATAATTTTTAATATGTTATGAAATGAAAAAAAACCATTTGGATTCCACCTTATTTATTAATCCAATTTTTAAACTCCAGTAATAGTCAATATTTTATCTAAAAATCATCATATACCTTGTCAATAATTTGAAATAAACATGATAATCAACATGGAAGAAATAATTGAATGAAATCATTTATCATTCCATATGAGCACTACAATGCAGTATAAGAATACGATATGAAGACGCTGACCATGATGTGGTGACCTTCACCGCATCGTGGTTTGCACTTTAGTGCACAATATCTAATGATCAACCACTTGCACTAAAGCCTTGTATACTTTATACAAAACATCAAAACACTTTGTGAATCCATCCAAACTCCTTTAAACATGATTATCCTAATCTCTCTCAAATTTTGGATAAACAGTTCATATGAAAATTAATCCACATTCCAAGGCCTTATGTGTGACCATGTGGGACTTTGTAGCATTGAAAACAATTATGAATTCCCTAATTCATTGTTTTAAGAAAAGAGTATCCTTAACTCACTTCCATTTCTACTCAAGATACAAAGGGTTTAGTGTGATATTGATCAAGCACACTCATATATCCATATGAACTTCTCCTCCACAAGATGAATCTTTATACATCATATGTATGTTTATAAAATAAATTTTTCCAGGACATTGAGAGACCATGAGAAATAGAACATGTCAATCTAGTATAGGCAATATCATATGTTTATTATTATTTGAAATAGTCTAACCAACTTGAATGAATATATCACATGTCATTTATCCAAGTAGTTGAACCCATCACGTGTCACTCAAATAAGCATGGTCATGCATTCACTCAGTCTAATTCAATCATGGTCCAAATTTGCATACTTCTCATACAAGAGGAAAAATCCTATCTTGGTTAAACTCAATTGATGATATGATCAACAACATAATCAACCACCCTTGATTAGCTTGGACTCAAGGCTGGTGTAAGAAAGGTATCAAAGTATAAAAGCTTACATGATAAGTATCTTATCAACCTTAGGTAATGGGGATTCATATTAATAATACACCCCTAAGTATATCAATGTCCATATGACATTCCATGTTATATACTTTCATGGTCCAGACCAAATAATAAGTCTCCACTTATTATCTCATGAGACTACTCTTTATCATATATAAGATTCTACTAATACTAATCTTAATAGATTTACAGATTTAATATTTTCATATATTTCACTTTTATTTTTAATGATTTTAATCCCACCAATTAACCATTTTATGGGTGATTATCACATATTTGGATTAAAAGATAATTTTAGAGTTGAGTGTGGAAATGGATTAAATATTGAATTTTAATTATTTATTTTGTCTTTGGAATTATTGGAATAAAATATACACTTAATTTTGGGCGTTTTGATGTTATTATAGGTCATCTAAAGGTGATTGTGAAGGCCCATATTTGAAATCAATAAGTCTGGAAGTCATTTGAAGTGATACTGGAAACATTAATCCAGAGGTATGAAAATGGAAAATGCATCATCATATGAATCTAAGGTTGAAATCCTGAATTTTCCACCATTATAAGCCTTTTAGGTAATATAATTATTCATCATAAGACTTCAATGCCCAACCATAAGCCTTTTTTATCATATATATTTTTTCCCAATCATATGAATTTCTATCATCATAAGATTTTTCCCATATACCCACATCATAAGATTCTTCGATGATTGTACGAATTCCCTAGGCTGACTTTAAGTCATTGGATCATGATAATCCTCAATTATATGACTTCAACACCTTGCCAAAATAATATGGGAATTGAGAAACTCGTATGCACTTTGAACTAAAACTTTGGAATGCCATGTCAGCATTGTTGTAACCATTCAGAGGATAACATGTGGAAAATAATGTGAATAATATTTTGATAAAAAACAAGGAAATAAATTCACAGATCTCATGAATATTTGAATTTGTGATAAGGAAGGGCGACCATAGGTAGAATAAGTAAACTTTCTAGGATTTAAAACGAGAAAATCCCAGGAGATTTGACCAACTGAAGGAGGAAAAAGTTCAAACATTTAATGAAGAGATTGTGATGCATATAAATAAGAGGATGGTTCTATGGAAAGAGATATGGGCCACTACATAGATAAATAACATTGAATTTCTTCTATAATTTTAGATTAGTATTTATTTGTTTTTTTCTTCATTCTGTAATCACATGTTGTATATTTTTTAATAAAGTGTTCCCTCATTTTCTACCTATGCTTTTCTCTCACTCTCTCCCTCTCTCCTCATTCTCCACTGTGATCTCTTATACTCATGATAATGAATAAATAACCTAATGAATATATTGGGGGAGTAATTTGTTGTACCCCACACTCTTTGATTTTCATGATCACAATCACTTTCATATGTGTTTAACATTGTGTTTTAAGTGTTTATGTTGATAGGCATTTGATTGCCAAGAAGTTGACCAAGGAAGAGGCAGAAATGGACTGAAATTCAGTCCACCGGCCGACCGGTGGCTTCACCACCGGCCAGCCGGTGGCACCCAGACTCAAAGGGAAGCTACTGCCTCCCCACCGGTCGACCGGTGGCTCTGCCACCGGTCGACCTGTGGCACCCAGCCCAAATAGTGTTTGCTACTGTCTTGCCACCGGCCAGCCGGTGGCTCTGCACCGGTCGACCGGTAGAGCCTGGATCAAGACTCTTCCTCTCTACCAAGGCACCGGCCAGCCGGTGGAGATGTACCGGTCAGCCGGTGGCCCCTGGACAAGAATCCTATGCCTTTTTGCACACACCGGCCAGCCGGTGGGACTGTACCGGCCAGCCGGTGGATCCAGTCAAACTAGCCGTTGGGCTTTTGACCAGCCTGTCCACTTGGCTCCCAACGGCTCTCTAAGCCTCTCCAACGGCTCCGAAGCCTCCCCAAGGGTTCCATGCCTATAAATAAAGGCCAAGGAAGCCCCGGACACTAACCGGAACTATACGGAAGCCCACGGACACCTTGTTGATCATTTGGCGTACCTCCGGTGCATTCCTCCAAGGGAACCCCAAGTGCTCTATCCAATTCCACATCCAAGGAGCTCCTCCAAAGAAGCTTGGAAGCGGCCTTCAACATCTCCATCCAATCAAAGGCGCCCAAGGCTTCTCATATACGGTTTTTTATTGTATATTTATTTTGAGCTTTAATTTTGGGTTTGTGCTTACAAACCCCAACCTTTTCTTCATCCCCTCTTTCTTTGGGTTCTCACACCACCACTAAGGTGTGAAGAGGTTCACAAGCCTTACCTTGTAAAAGGCTTGAGATCGGTGAGCTAGCCTTCACCCGTAAAAAGGCTAGTGGGTTATTGCTTAACCACTAAAAGCATTGGGTTCTTGCTCAACCACTAAAAGCAAGCTGTAATAGGTCCTAGTGCTACCTCAAAGCCTAGTGGGTTTCTTGCTACAACCATTGAAAAGCAAGCGGTAGGAATCTCTCAACGGTTGAGTTGGGAGCGGAGACGTAGGCCGGGTTTTGGCCGAACTCCGTTATCAAGTTCTTGTGTGATTGCTTCTTTATTTCCGCTGCACTTTGATATTTGACTTTTAATTTGTTAATTATTTTTAAAAGGCAATTCACCCCCCTCTTGCCATCATTCCCTTCGTCCTCACTTTTCTTCCGACCCAACATTTGGTATCAGAGGACGTATTTGAATAATTCCCTAACCGGTTTCAAATTAAAGATCCTTTTTGATGGCTTCTACCGCTTCAACCTCTTACGCCCCCGAAGGTTTTTCTTTGGATCGTGCTCCATTCTTTGATGGAGCCGATTATTCTTTTTGGAAAACCCGCATGACTACATTTCTTAAAAGCATTAGTTATCCTATTTTTAAAATTGTCATGCATGGTTATTCACTTTCTACTCCCGATGAATCTAAATGGACCCCTGTAGACATTGCAAATTTCGAGCTTGATGGCAAAGCCATGAATGCTCTACATTGTGGGTTAGATCATAATGTTTTTGATTGTATTTCTTCTTGCACATCTTCTCATGATATTTGGAAGTTTTTAGAACTAACCTATGAAGGTACTAGCGAGGCTCCAAAGCAAGAACCCGCTCAAAAGCAAGAACCCGATGAAAAATCCGTGCCCGCATGCCCACTTCACAAGAAAAGGGCCAAGAAAAAGGTGAAGAAGAAGGCTTCAAAGGCAACATGGAGTGATAGCTCCACCTCTTCATTCTCCTCCTTCTCCTCGAGCGACCAAGGTAAAAAATGCCTAATGGCAAAACATGAGGTATCTTCCTCATCTTCCGACTCCTCCTCCTCTTGCTCTTTAAATTCAAATTCTTTCAATCATCTATCTTATGAGGAACTCCAATATGCAAGAGATCAATTGGAAAAAGGTTTTCATACTCTATCTTCAAAATTCGTTGCTTTAAAAAAGTCTTTCAAAAAACTTTCCTCCGAAAAAGACCATCTTCTCAAAGAGAAGGAGGAACTCTCCCTAAAAATCCAAAATTTTCCCGATGTTGATTCTTTGGAATCAACCATTAAAGACCTAAGGGAATATTTAGCCAAGTTCACCCAAGGGGAACAAAATTTGAACAATTTACTTGGTTCCCAACGCGTTTCCCGAACCACCCAAGGGCTTGGCTATTCCAAGCAAGCTTCCTCCTCCCATGCACCCACTGTTTTTGTAAGGGGGAGCTCTAGCTTTAAATTTTGTAACTATTGCAAAAAACCCGGGCACCTCATTTATGAGTGTGATTGCAAAAATGCCCGGTACGGCCAACCCAAGTCTTTTTTCTTTTCCGATGAATTCTATAGGAGAAGACCCGCTATGAGACAAGTTTGGATTGAAAAATCCCTTCTTGCGAGTCTCTCCGGGCCAAAATTTATTTCCTCTCCCCGGTGATTAGTTCTTTCTATTTAGGGGGAGTTAGGTTTGTTTAAGAATTTTCAAACTTTCAATTTCAACACTTGGTTTCAAATTTTCAATTTAATTTTTCATTTCAAAATCTTTGATTCAAAACTTTCAATTCAAATTTCAAAAATTTCAATTAGTTTAAAAAACTCTATCTTGTTTTTCAAACGATTCCCTCAATCAAGTTTTATGCCCCATTCTATTTTGATAATCACAAAGGGGGAGAAATTTCTTGATTGATTGGGGGAGAATCTTTTCTCTCATGCTTAGTATCTATTTTCAATTTTTCATTTAAAGCATGCCTTTCATTTAAGTTTTTACTTTGCTTAGATAAGTGATTGTGATCATCAAAATAGGGGGAGATTGTTGTACCCCACACTCTTTGATTTTCATGATCACAATCACTTTCATATGTGTTTAACATTGTGTTTTAAGTGTTTATGTTGATAGGCATTTGATTGCCAAGAAGTTGACCAAGGAAGAGGCAGAAATGGACTGAAATTCAGTCCACCGGCCGACCGGTGGCTTCACCACCGGCCAGCCGGTGGCACCCAGACTCAAAGGGAAGCTACTGCCTCCCCACCGGTCGACCGGTGGCTCTGCCACCGGTCGACCTGTGGCACCCAGCCCAAATAGTGTTTGCTACTGTCTTGCCACCGGCCAGCCGGTGGCTCTGCACCGGTCGACCGGTAGAGCCTGGATCAAGACTCTTCCTCTCTACCAAGGCACCGGCCAGCCGGTGGAGATGTACCGGTCAGCCGGTGGCCCCTGGACAAGAATCCTATGCCTTTTTGCACACACCGGCCAGCCGGTGGGACTGTACCGGCCAGCCGGTGGATCCAGTCAAACTAGCCGTTGGGCTTTTGACCAGCCTGTCCACTTGGCTCCCAACGGCTCTCTAAGCCTCTCCAACGGCTCCGAAGCCTCCCCAAGGGTTCCATGCCTATAAATAAAGGCCAAGGAAGCCCCGGACACTAACCGGAACTATACGGAAGCCCACGGACACCTTGTTGATCATTTGGCGTACCTCCGGTGCATTCCTCCAAGGGAACCCCAAGTGCTCTATCCAATTCCACATCCAAGGAGCTCCTCCAAAGAAGCTTGGAAGCGGCCTTCAACATCTCCATCCAATCAAAGGCGCCCAAGGCTTCTCATATACGGTTTTTTATTGTATATTTATTTTGAGCTTTAATTTTGGGTTTGTGCTTACAAACCCCAACCTTTTCTTCATCCCCTCTTTCTTTGGGTTCTCACACCACCACTAAGGTGTGAAGAGGTTCACAAGCCTTACCTTGTAAAAGGCTTGAGATCGGTGAGCTAGCCTTCACCCGTAAAAAGGCTAGTGGGTTATTGCTTAACCACTAAAAGCATTGGGTTCTTGCTCAACCACTAAAAGCAAGCTGTAATAGGTCCTAGTGCTACCTCAAAGCCTAGTGGGTTTCTTGCTACAACCATTGAAAAGCAAGCGGTAGGAATCTCTCAACGGTTGAGTTGGGAGCGGAGACGTAGGCCGGGTTTTGGCCGAACTCCGTTATCAAGTTCTTGTGTGATTGCTTCTTTATTTCCGCTGCACTTTGATATTTGACTTTTAATTTGTTAATTATTTTTAAAAGGCAATTCACCCCCCTCTTGCCATCATTCCCTTCGTCCTCGCTTTTCTTCCGACCCAACATAATTTAGTGTCAAACCCAATTCTTCACACATTCATGATTAATATTTCATAATTACATGAAGTTAAGTCGAGGGTAATCTAAGTGGGAAAGACCATACATGTATCTACTTTATCATCTAAGGTCTATCTACTTCTTCTACAACCATTTTCCCTTTAATGAAGGATATGGATGTACAGTTCAACTGATAAGTGCACTATATGTTCACAACCAAGATAAAAGAGGGTTTTATAATTTGATAGAATGTGTTCATTAAGTAAATATGAAATTAATAATAATACGATGAAAGTCCACTCTAGGTGATTATTCTGGGAGAATCACCTTTCTTTCTAACTCCATTATATTTGTATCTTCATGTTTACTATTATTTCTTTCATGAAACATTCTCAAAACCTATGTTTTATTTATTTCATAAATATAAAACACCAAAAATATAATAAGTGATTTGGAATACTAAGTTCTTGAATTGTGAAATCCCCTCAAGTGAAACAACCTTGGTCATACACTATGCTACACTAGAAAAACAAATAATTTCATTTTCCACTCCCTACAATAGGTGGTAATTAAATCTTGACACATTCAATATTTTTATAGATTACAATTTTAATTTTAATGATTTTAATCCTACAAATCAATCATTTTATGGGTGATTATCAAATATTTGGATTAAAAGATAATTTCAGGGTTTAGTGTGAAATGACTTAAATATTGAATTTTAATTATTTATTTTGTCTTTGAAGTGATTGGAATAAATCCCGTACTTTATTTTGGGCGTTTTTATGTTATTATAGGTCATATAGAGGTGATTGTAAAGGTATATATTTGAAATCAAGAAGTTCAGAACTCATTTCAAGTGATTCTGGAAAAATTATGCTAGAGGCAGGAAAATGGAAAAGACATCATCATATGACTTTGAGGTTAAACATATAGATTTTCCACCATCATAAGTATGTAAGAGAATGTAAGTATTCATTATAAGACATTAGTGGCCGATCGTAATCCTTTGTGACCATGATTATTTACTCTTGATTGTATGAATTGTTATAATTATAAGATTGCCTATTTTTTCTTATAATAATACTCTTCCATAATCATATGAATTCCCTAGGTTGATCATAAGTCTTTGGATCATGAGACTATGAGGTAACCCAAGATAAACATGTAAGAGTTGGTGTCCTAGAACCAACTGGTTGTACTTTGATTACATGGAAATTTAATGTATTTAAATATTAAACATCTTATTACATATTGTTCATTGTTCTGCATGACCATGATCTAATAATGTCCTAGAGTATTTGTTGCATTGATATGGTCATGGAAGTTCCTCGCTATGATGAGAACCTTGAAATGCTATAACAATATTCTTAAATATATTTCTACGGTTGGATGACATACTATCATGGGATACATAGCATGCAGATCGCCAGGTGTGAGTACTCATAAGAAGATGAGACTTCCTCTCATGAAGTTCACACTTGGTAATCTCCAAGACATAAGATTATGAGAACAAACCCGCCAGTAGAAATTCCGCATGTTTTGGTGTCATCATATATTTTTATCTGCGAGCATGTGTAATGATACTTATACTTTAATATTATCATTAATTTGTGTCACGACTCGCACACTTTGATTTACTGATGAAAATCGTCACGCAGACAGTTAGGGAAGTAGGGTATGTTGGGTGCGTCACGAGTGACATGTTATTAATGGATAAGTTGAGGAAGGATTTGTCCCTTCCATTTATGTAAGTTGATATCTCAGACATTTGATTGAAATAGAACCGTCGCGTGAAATTTCATGGCCATGGTGTAATAATGAGTTTATTTCATGTAGTTAAAGAATGACGTATCAATCACAAAGGTTTATGACACTATCATGAAACCTGCTTGATGAGATATTGCGACAAAGGGATTATATTACATAGTGAGCATTCGTACGTGGATGTCGTTGTTGTGACTTTATGTTCTTTCTCTTAGGTACCTTGACCCATTGCTAGACAATACTCTTGGATTTTAGACAAGCCCACCTAATGCCAATGAGAAAGAATACTAGAGGATCACACACTAAGTGTTTTTGGTGGTCTCAGTTAAATTATATTTGAATTTAATTAATGAAATAAATATTATTCTCAAGACCGTGGAAGAATTTTATTCAAGTTAAAATGATCGCATGAATTAAATAAAATATATTTATTTATTTTATTTAATATTTAATAAATATTTATTTATTGGGTTGTAAATAAAATATTTATTTAAGAGAATAATTTATTTATTTATTTATTCTGATGTTCAATAAATGGAAGTGGAGTTCGAGTGAACTAAGGCTGATCCGATAGTAAAATAGTTATTTGCAAGATGGTAAATAATTATTTAACTAGTTGGCATAAGTTAAAATAATAATGATGCTACTATTATTTTGTGATGCAAAATTTTATTTATAATTCTGTTTTGCATAAGTTGGCACACCATAAATAATAACGTGGTATTATTATTATGAGAATGAGTTTTCTCTAAGTTCATAAATGTATTTAATTGTTGTTATGCAATTAAATATTGTAACTGAAGTTCTATGCATATAAATAGACAAGTATGCCTATTATGCCAGACACCACACACCACCACAAGCTTGGTGAATTGAGAATTATTGATCCAAACAATTTCTCTCTCTAATCCTCTTATTCCCCCTCTCAAGAATGAGAGATGTTCTTCAATCCCGAAAAACAAGCGATCAAGAACGACCGACACAAGACACTCGCTTCACCGCGCTAGCACCCGAAGAACTAGGGGTGTTGATCAGAGACCATCAGAGCACTTGTGGATCACTACTAGAGGGATTATAGTTTGGATCCTTACAAGCACAATGAGATAATCTAGAAGGGTCATTCTGGATGATCAACATCATTAATGAAGAAAATACTGAAGATCCATGTATTATTTTCTTTATGAAATTAATTAAATTAAATATAAACATGATGTGAAAGATCCTTTCTAAATGTTTTTATCCTCTTCCTTCTTTATCTAAATATTTGATTATATTCCATGGATACTAGCATTTATCGTCGTATTGATCCCAAAATAATCACTGATCATAGTAAAAATCAAAGTTGGGTCCCGTCCCAACCACGCTTCCACTACGCCCAGAACCTACAAAACATTCCTTTATTCTATAACATTTCCATAATTAAAACATTACATTACATAATAAACTCAACATCATGAGAATTGAGTGGTTTAATGTCTTTGGATACTAACTATATAAGAAACTTATTTTATAATGATTATGATCATTTTCCTATAATTTCATCATATTAGGTCTTCTGTTAAACATATCCCAAGTTAAATTCATCATCATGCTTGCCCCACCATTGGTGGTGGGGTGGTTAGGGTTTGGGGGGGTGAGGGGACGATCGCGGGGTCAAGTCTCCGGGCTTATGATTTAATGTAATTTTATTCCTTGCGTGTGTGCCACTTTCGCAGTTGTACCCAATTTTTTTTAAATTAATCATCATGCCCTTGGAAATGGAAACATAAGAAAGGGGTGGGATCAAATGATCACTAGGAGAAAAATAAACATATCAATATATTACTCAGGGTGAGATCATAAATATACGATAAAACATAAGCAGGAGATAAATATCATTTTTGAAGAACATAAAATCATAAAAATGGTTCATATAGAAACATAGGAGAACAAATAATCTCATATGATCAAACATATAACATGGTGTAAAGATTGGGAAAACATGTGGCTTAAATAATGAGCTAAGAAGCATAAAATAGTCAAATATCAAAGGAGTTTGGCCCTAACATAAGCATAGAAACACAAAATTATGGATCAAGTATCACCACTAGTTTTCCATAGTAGATCGGGCATCACAACCTATTTACCATAAAAAATCAGGAATCATAACATGTCTCCCATTTTAGATCGAGCATAACTACTCATTTCACCATTATATCATGATATGTAAAGCTTTACCCAATACATTGAAGGGATATATAGGTCCCACTTTTCATGTAAAGATTAACCATGCACATGTGTGCCACTAGAAAACATCAAATCATCACATCATTAAAACCCAGAAATAAGAATGTGTTTCACATTACATATCAAAAGGTATCACATGAATAACCACATAAACCATATCAATTGATAAAAAATTCAATGACTCAAAATATGAACTTCATAAAATCATTTAAAGGGTGATTTATAAAACATAACATCATGGAAAATATATCCCTTTTGAGATAAATAGGAAAACAAAAACCAAATTGTAAAAGAGAGTAACAAATATTATATTTTAAAAGGAAAGTATGAATATCAAATGAATTGATACATATTTGGATTTCAAAAAAAATTATAACTTTCTTAAGTGAAAATATGTACTTAAAGAAAGATCCATTAAAGAGAAATTAACACTTAATAGGAAAACATATTATAATTTTATGGAAAAGAAAAAAAATTCATGGAAGGGAATTTGAATTATGAACTCATTTTCCATGAGGAGATAAAAGTGTAAATCATATGTAAAAATTATATCATTGAATATAGGTAACATTTAAGGTCAAAGTTTAAAAGAAACTATATAATTCAAAGAAATAAATTTGAGTTACCAAAGTCCCTTACCATTACTTCTTGATTTCCATGAAAGTGATTTAACCTCCAGTATAAAAAAGATAATTATCTTAATCACATATTTCAGAACCATATTCATAACCATACCCTTTTATAAACTTGATTTATAATTATTCTCTACATGTATATTAGTTAGTTCATATCCATTTTCAATTTTGAGTGTAAGTAATCTTGACCATTTTAAACTAGTTTTATAATCACGATGATGTTCTTTATTCTTATCCAAAATTTAATCATTACAAGATCATAAAAGGTATTTAAATTTATGTTTTAGGATGGTTTATAAACTTATAATTTCATTCTATGAGAGTTTTAGTTATGATTCTTATAGAGAAAATTGGTGACAAGCATGTTTTAGTGTTTTTAATAAATGAATGGTGGTAAATTAATTAATGAGTTAAATGTTTATATTACCAATAAAGAACCAAAAAACCATTATATACTTATTAATATAAAATTTTAATTTTAAAATTCCATAATTTATATAAATTTATAGCTTTTTTTCATATAGGTAGTTAAATCGACCCAATAAGAGTGTGATACAATCTATGTATGGGTATGACTACGGAAGAGATCCCCTTATTATAATATAATTATCACAAAAGTATAATGAATTTATTTATATGTTATTAATGTTAATAATCATATTTTGGAATAATTATAATAATAAGATAAATGAAAATAAGTTTTCACTTATAAATAAACCACTTTTCCTCTTGATAAGTCTGTTTTAGGCGATTAGTTTTACAATGGCCGCTTAATGATAATATTAATTAAAGAATGCCTAAATTGTATTTATATAATATAATTAATGAAATAAAAAATATATCAATTCACTAATCCAATTTATATAACCATATCTGAAAGGTGGTGATGAAAATAATGAAATGTGTTGTTCATAGAGGCAGTAGTCTGCGCACACACACATGATCAATATTTTCATTTTTTCAATTGAATGAGAGGGGAATAAATAATGGTTATAAAGTAAATATAATAAAATTTAAATATATTATTTATGATGGTTTAATTATATAAATATGACTGTAATGGGTTTGGATGATGGTGGATGATAAGGATAAAGAAAGGAAGTTAAAGGGTAGGCAATGCTTACATTATGAATTTGGATCTTCTCTTGAAGTATCCTTTGGAAATAAAGGACTTGAGTAACTTTTTTTATGATAGAGGTTTACAAAAATTTATATGGGATCTAAAATAATTAAAGTAGGTTGAGTTTCATGGGAATTTTGAACTATGCGTGTGTCTTTAAAAGGGTGGAAGTGATCTCCTTTTATAGGTGAATAAGGAGGACAAATATTTAGAAAAGAATGTTATGTAAGGGGTAATAATGGAATTGCATGATATTTAGATGGTTTAGGTGTAAAAATGGTGTTAAGACATGTAGGTATGAATTTAAAACTTAGAAAAGGTATTGTAGAAAGTTTAAGTGTCTAATTGATTTAGTAAAATTCGAGCCACATCAGATTACACATTTTAACACTTATTAATCTTGATTAAATATCAATCATGGATATTATTTTATCACTTAAAAAATAAGATGAAAATTCTTACAAAATTCTAATGTGCTGAATAAAAAAATTTACTTCATTTAATCTAATTAAATTTCTATATATATGATAAAATTAACTTTTAAATTTAAACATATAATGTGTTGATTTTTTTAAAAAAAAGTCATTTTAATCATTGTATTTAATCTTATTTAACATTGTTTACCAATTAAATGAGTGTTAATTAATTTTTATATATGATTAAATATCATATTAAAGTATTAATTTAAAATATATCAATTTAATTAAAAAAACAATATTTATAAAAGTATCATTCATTGAAAAATAAATGTTTTATCGCGGTGACTAATATTTACCTTGGTAATTTTATACCTAAAAATGAAATTGATCACATTACCTAATTTGAAAATTTTGATTACAAATATTCAAATCATTTTATATGATTAAATTTATAAAATTTATAAAAATAAATTTTAAAATAATAAGTATATAATGTATTAAAATAATTTCTTGAGAAAAATATTACTTAAGCTCTAAAACATTAAGTATAGGTTTGTAAACTAGAATAAATATTTGTAAATTTATAATATATCTTATAAATTGAATATTTTTTCTAGAAAATGGTTTCATAAATTTAAAAATCATTCTTATAATGTAATAATTTTATAAAAGGCATAATATTTGTAAAAATAGTATATTGCACTATTCACCTAAAATTCAAATTTTTAAGAAAAAATCTCAAAAATTAATCTTAAGCTAATATTTCCATGATAAATACAAATATGAAGATAATTTTTTTAAATTCACATTATAAAATTTATAAAATTTATTTTTTAATTAAAAACATAAAATATAACGAAAAGTTGTTTTTTTGTAGGAAAATGACTTTTGGTATAATAACTATTATTTTCCCTATAAATCATTAATTAATCCAGTTTTAATTTATTATTCATGAAAAAATTTGGGCCTACGGGCAATGTAATAGGCTACAAGACCACTGGGCCTTCAGGCTATATAATGGGTCTCCCTCTACCCACTTAAAAGAGGACTTTGCTTTGCTTTAATAATAAAATGAGGCTTCAGACCCAATCTTTTAAATTTTTTTAAGCATAAAGCGAGTTGAGAAAAAATGAAATTTTGAAAATCATAAAAATTAATAATATACCTATATATAGAAATATTTTATTACATGTTTATATAATCCTAATTTCGACTTATATTACTAATTATTATATCCACATAATACCTAAGAATTAGATAAGATTTGATTGTATTTTTGGTTGGCGGTTTAGCTAGCATGGATCTTGTGGCAATCTATATAAGCTTGAACTTCTCCCATATATAGTTTTTCTTAAACCCTAATTTATCAAGTTTAGATTTGGATTGATCTAGGGAAAATGCTAGAAAATATACCTCCCTTTTGAGCTCAGACAAATGGGCTTCATAAGGAATACTTCCACTTCCAAACACTATTTCTTCATACATGATTTTGTAACATGGTTAATTCAGTATATACTAGCTAATTTAATTACTATGTGTTAATGGTCATATTTAATATTCAAAAATATATCATGGTTTTTAGTTTTAGTTTGGTATAGTGTGTGAAACATGCTATTTAATATATTATTTATTTTTAATGAGAATATACAATGAACTCTCAGGTCGTTACATTCCCCCTTAAATAAATTGTATCTTTACAATTTTAATTATCACTTAATAATAAAGTTATATAATGGTATCTATAAGAAGAGTAAAGATTTAATTTTATAATGAGGTATCAATCACATCTATTCACTTATAATAAGAACAATCCTAATATTGTGTTTCTTCCTAACCATTTGAGTTAAATACATATCATGGTTTGTTGTTAAGACCTATTTTATTTTTAATTGAGTTCATAGTTAGACATGCAGTGAAAAATTATCAAAAATTGGTTTGAGGTATGAAATGAGATTCCCTATATTCATAATAGATACACTATACACACCTATCTCTCATCCTTTATAGTTCTTTAACTTAGTGGCACCAGTGAAAAGTTGAGGTCAAACAATGAAGTCGATGAAGAATGCTCCTCCTCCTCCTAAGGATTATTGAGATCCAAATTCAGATGCCTCCCAAACCTTTCTAGAGTATCCACCTCCACTGCATGAGCCTAATCCCTCTCCAACTTATCTCTTTCCTTTATCACCAACCTCAACAGATAACCACCCATCTCCTCACCTTCTTATTGCACCAATCCCTACGTTTCCCACTCCATGAAGCCCTCCAGACTAAAGGTTAACAATAGATGGATGCCCCCACCACATCCATTCCAGGAGGCTCTTCATGTTCCTAAAAAAGTCCTTCCAAGAGATAAACTATTTCCCACACATGCTACATGGGCTCATGTGCTATGGGGAAACAAAACCGATTCTTGAATAGCTCCCAGCCCCAAGGTCACTAAGAAGTCTCCCCATTTTTTTTCCTAATCATCGCATCCTATTGTAATAATAGTGATATGGGGGGGGGTATTCTATATCCACTATTTTCATGGTGCTTTAAACTTCTACAAACAAATCTGGTCCTATATACAGTGGTGGTTCATTGATGGATGATGATGAAGATAATCTATTGCTATCATCTTTTAATATAGTGATGTTAAGATCTCTCTGTAGTGGCTTCTGGTTATTGTCTCTACCCTATCCATTTTTTCAATAATGAATATTTTGTGGGTAATCTAATCATAATCATTGAATACATAGTCTATATTGAAATAGTCAATACATTACCAGAATCATGTAAAAACCATATAAAGGACCCATACTAAGTTTTATATTCCCATAAACTTAAAATTTGAAATGCATCCCTTATACAACTAGATATTTTATTTGATAAAAAATATCAAGGTCATATACTTAGAAAAAAATCTAGAAAATTAGGGTGGATAGAATAAAGACGCCATATTCATAATTTTGAATTATAGGATTTAAATATCATAATATATCTCATCGGTAGTAATTGAATAGAATCCACTTTGTTCCCTTGGTTATACTGGTTGTCCACACCTATCATCCTTATCATCCCCGGGATTATGAAACTAACTTAAATAATGTATAATCTTTCCACACTTGAGGAATTGGAGTGTTAGTGGTGCTTTTGGATGCACATTTTCCACTCCCATCATGCAAACCGGCCTCTTCATTTTCTTATGGTAGTTTGATGCTCGACGACCCTCTATTTCATAAGTAAAGTATATTTTAGTCCCCTTGAGGAAATTCCCTTGATTATTCTTCTAACATTTTTGATATATAGGTGATTGAATATTCCTTCTTTCATCATCTTCATTGCTTAAATTTTCATGAGTCTTCGTCCTTATTATTTAGTGCACTCATGATTTCAACTATGGTTATTTTGTTAGTTATATTTCATGATATTTTGATTGTAATAATCACCATATTACTCACTCTATCTCCCATTATAATGGATTAATTAATGATATAATCACTATATTATCCCTCACACCCATTATTAACTTGGTTTCTTCTGGTTCTATCCACCGCTAAAATCAAAAGGGTTAACATGAGAGATGAAACATTAACAATATGGGAGAACTATCATAATCATAATAGGAATTAAACCTTAAACTGTATTTTTCATTTACATCATCATGTTAGCCTATAATATCTTTAGTTTAAGCTATATAATTCTTAGTTTAACCTAGATTTTATTAATTTGGGTTCTATCATTCTTCTTAACCTTATCCATCAAAGTAACCATGAAATCAAACCTTTATAGTGATTCGTAAAGAGAATATGATCAACCAAAGCATATCTCCAATGAGTGTTAAACCAAGTGTGTAGTTAAGCCTCTTTGTCATGAACCGGGTAAAGATTGAGTTAATAATCAACATTCCCTTTTTAGGGTCACTACCCCTAGGTACATCTGTATTAGAGCTTTGATAAAACACTATTTTATTGAATATTTTATTGATAATAAATGATATAATTTCCTCACATTGTGTTAAACATGTTTATTTATAAAATATTTGGGATTTGATCATTCATTTGAAAATTTGGTGAAAATTCCAGTTTTACCCTTAATAGTTCATTTTAGTATTTCGAGAATAAATATTTTTATATTTATTATTTGAAATTGAAATTTTGTAACAGTATTACTAACTTAATTATCTACAACTTTTATTCAGGACACTAGAGCTAAAGAGTTCAGTTGGTTGTTGAAATTGGGCCATGAAGTCAAAGTTGGGCTGGGCTCTCCAGAATAGAGAAGCTTCTATATTTCGGCCATAACTCCTTCATATGGGCCTGTATTGAGCCCAAATTTGGATAGGAGATAGAAGACACATATCCTAATATTTTATCCTTCTGGAAGGCCGGCCAATTAACGCGTTTTGGTGGTCAAATGGGCGGTGAAAGTTGTCATAAAATATTTGGCCGAATTTCCACATTCACACTTGAAACCACTTGTAACCTCTCCTCCCCTCCCCTCTATAAATTGGAGTTTTTTCTAATTTGGAGGGGTTGGGACGTGCATTGGGAAGTTGAGGGAAGAGGAGAAGTGGATCCACTCCAATTCTCCAACCATTTCAATAAGGGTAGCTCTTGAAGCAAGGATCCCTTCGACGAAGCCTTCTTCTTCTCCTTCATGTTGTAATGATTTTGTTTATGTAATAAACTTCTTTGTTCTTCTTTTATTTCTTCTCTTTTCTTCTGTTTTGTTTAAATTTCTTCTTCTCTTAATCTTCCTAATTTGTCTGGAATTCTTGAGTAGAAGTGTTATTGGGTTATACCCATTTTAAACCTTTGCACATGCAAAACGCTTCTACGATGATTACGCCACCCATGGAAGAGTAGTCTTTTAGTAATCGATCTATCTTATACCCTCTTCATTTAATTATTTTGAATCAATGGGCTACTGTAATTCAATTAATATGATCCATGAATTGTGTTTTTAAATTGTAAGAAACTAAGAAAGCAATTGAACAATGTACACAAAAACACGCGAGGTCAGGATTTTGTGTAAATTGTGAGAGCGCGATCTTAATCGGTAATACAAGACCACACGGGATAAATTTGTAGAGTTAAAATATAATCCCTAAACACAATTCATCCTCATTTCCAGAGTGGATATGTGCCTTAATTTACCACTGACCATAAGCTAATCTTAGAACATCAATCAAAGCAGGGTGCTGCGATTGCATGTTCCGAAGTTAGCCTAAGGTTAAATTCACTTCAATCTTCGTGGTAAAGTTAATTCTCGTAGGGTTCGGGATTTAGCAAATTAAGGGATCATAATTAAGTGAATATTAATTTAAATGATAATGATTAATAAATGATTGAAGAGGTAGAGTTAGATCTATTACGTCTTTTAAATATTGTCTAAACAAACATCTTTTTGTTGTGTCATTTTAATCAAACTTCATTTCAAAACTAAAAACAAAAACAAAAATACAATCTTCTTCCAGCAAACTTCTTCTAGATTCATAAAATATAAACAACCACCCCAATCCTTTCAAGTAGTGTTTTTATTATCTTTTATTTTACTTCTATAATACCTCTAATAATTGTTTTAATTCACTTCCTCCTTTGAGAGACGACCTTGGTCAGCCACTCTGCTGCACCTAAGTACCCCAAATTACACTAATCATTTGAGGGCGGCCACGACAGCGCTCTTTCAAATTGGCGCCGTTGCCGGGGAGGCAAGTAATTATTTCAACCAATTAGAGGTATTTATTTTATTTTACATTTTAATTCTCTTCCTCTCTTCTTTCTTCCGTCTTTACCCAATCTGATTTTTTTCTTCTTCTTCTTTTATCTCTTTCTATTTCTTTTTGGACCATCAAATCAAACTTCAAATTTTTATTTTACTATGGTCCACATTCCTTCTTTTCATCTTTCATTGATTGATGACATGAACTAATCCCGAAGATCTCTTAGATCTTGACCCTGAGATTGAACGTAGCCTTAGGGCACGAATCAGACATTCTCAGTCTACGGGAAGTTTCAACATTCAACCAGTTGGAGAATTACTCCAATATCAGAACATTGAAATTGGAAGCAATTCAAATTCAACCATAAAACAAGAACCAATGGCTGGAAACAATGGAAATGAACTTAATAGAACCATTCGAGAATTGGCTGCACCTGATATTAACTATCAACCAAATTGTATTGCATACCCAAATCTCGAATCGGACTTCGAACTGAAATTTGGGTTAATTCACTTACTTCCAAAGTTTCATGGCCTCTCTGGTGAGGATCCCAGTAAACATTTGAAAGAATTTAATGTGGTTTTCTCAACCCTTAAACCAAGAAATGTTTCTGAAGATCAAATCAAATTAAGAGCATTCCCATTCTCACTTGATGGAGCTGCAAAAGACTGGATGTATTATTTACAACCTGAAGATGTAACTTGTTGGAACGATTTGAAACGTCTTTTCTTGCAGAGATTTTTTCCAGCATCAAGGACCACATCCATTCGTAAGGAGATATCGGGGATCAAGCAAGCACAAGGGGAGTCAATGTATGAGTATTGGGAGAGATTCAAGAAGTTGTGTGCAAGCTGTCCGCATCACCAAATCAGTGAGCAACTCCTCATCCAATACTTCTACGAAGGACTCACACCTATGGAGAGAAGCATGGTGGATGCTGCGGCTGGAGGAGCATTGGTGGACAAGACACCAGTAGCTTCACGTGCGTTGATCGACAAGATGGCCCAAAACTCCCAACAATTTGGTGATAGAGGTACACCACATGTTCGAGGAGTACATCAAGTAAGTCCTTCTTCTCTTGAAAGTCATTTGATTGATACTAAGTTAGAAGAATTGACAACTATGGTGAGGCAGATTGCATTGGCACAAAAGACATCTCTACCCCCTCCTTCAAGGCCTTGTGGTATTTGCACTGAGACAAGCCACCCGACTGACTGTTGCCCACAACTCCAAGAAACAGAAGATTGTGCAGCAGTGTTCCCTGGGAGACCATTTCAGCAGCAACAACAACAACCATATCCCCAAAAGAAGTTTGATCCAACATACAAACAAGGGTGGAAAGATCTAGCGGACATGAGGTATGGCTCTGGACAACAACAAAGGCCCCCTTTTCAACCAAACTTCCAGCAGCCTCCACCTTACCAACAGGGTTTCCAACAACCCCAAAAGAGATTCGAAACTCAAACATCAACGAGTCAGCAACAAGGTAATATCCAACACAAGGTAGACTCTAACACTGATGATCTATTGAAACAAATTGTTCTTAATCAACAAAATGAGCTGAAGAGTCAAGGTTCGGAGCTGAGAGAGTTGAAGACTCAAATGAGTTAGATTGCCACCGCCCTCCATGAACTTGTGAGTAAGAATTCTGGAAATCTACCTTCCCAACCCACTCCAAATCCAAAGGGGAATGTTAGTACCATCACATTGAGAAGTGGGAAGCAAATGAACGATACATCTGCACCTACCATTCCACCGGGATTCACCTCAACTTCAGAGAAGCCGCATTCCATACCAACTGATGAGCAATCCAAGGAGAAAGATAAAGGTAAGAAAAAGATTGATGATGTTCCTCCTAAACCCCTTCCTTTTCCAAACAGGGTTGTTCAAACCAAGAAGATGGCTGAAGAAGCAATGCAAAAGGAGGTTTTGGACACATTCAAGCGTGTGGAGATCAACATTCCTCTACTTGAAGCCATTAAGAAAATTCCAAGGTATGCGAAATTCTTAAAAGAACTTTGTACCAATCGAAGAGGGCTCAAGGGGAATGAGAGGATCAACCTTGGAAGGAATGTCTCGACACTCATTACACCAACTCTAGCAATGCCAACAAAGTGCAAGGATCCTGGTACATTCACCATCCCATGTACCATAGGGGAGTTGCACTTCTCTGATGCTCTTTGTGATTTAGGAGCTTCAATAAATGTGATGCCACACTCTGTATTCTCTTCCTTACAGGTTGGTGAGTTAAAGCCAACAAGAGTAGTGGTGCAATTGGCGAATAGAGCTACAGCATATCCAGCGGGAGTTCTTGAGGATGTACTTGTCCGGGTAAGAGACATGATCTTTCCAGCAGACTTCTATGTGCTTAACATGGAGGATGATCAGGTAAGTTCTCATGCCCCCATTATCCTAGGTAGACCCTTTCTCAAAACTGCAAAAACTATCATAAATGTCAATGAGGGTACACTTTCCATGGAGTTTGGAGATGAAGTTGTGATATTTAATGTTATGGATTCCATGAAGTACCCCTCAGAGGACCATTCTGCTTTTGTTATCTCCCATTTTGAACCACCAAATAAAAACTCCATAGAATTTGATTGTCCTATGATTAGGGAGATTATGAGTATTGGTTCTAGTTTGATGTCTAAGAATACTTCTACACCCATTTTTAAGGAACAAGACTCTCTAAGATTTGATTTTGAAATGGAATCATATTCTGATTTTGATCATGTGAACTCCGATTATGACATGGCTATTGAGTATGCTGATGGATTTGGTGCTTTATTCTCTGATTGTGATGATTTTTATTCTGATACCGATGTTCATTGTGCAGATATGTCTGTTGCATCAATTTCTCAATCCATACATCACCCACCTACATTGGAACTCAAGCCATTGCCCCCAAATCTCAAATATGCATACTTGCTCAGTGGTGATAGATTACCTGTCATAATTGCTAACAATCTCTCTTTTGAACATGAAGAAAAACTTTTGAATCTTTTGAGAGATAACATTAGGGCAATTGGTTGGACATTGGCAGACATATCAGGTATTAGCCCCTCCATTTGTATGCATAGGATTCTCTTGGAGGATGGGGCTAAACCGGTGAGACAACCACAAAGGAGATTTAATCCCACACTCCTAGAATTTGTTAAGAAAGAAGTTGGAAAATTACTTGAGGCGGGTATCATTTACCCTATTTCTGACTCACAATGGGTTAGCCCTGTTCAGGTTGTACCAAAGAAAACTGGTTTCACTGTTATAAAAAATGAAAATGATGAGTTAGTTCCTGTGAGAGTACAAAACAGTTGGCGAGTGTGTATCGATTATAGGAAACTAAATCAATCCACTCGTAAGGACCATTTCCCACTTCCATTCATTGACCAGATGCTTGAGAGACTAGCTGGGAAGACACACTATTGTTTCTTGGATGGATTTTCTGGCTATTTTCAGGTTCCCATTGCAGCAGAGGACTAGGAGAAGACAACATTCACCTGCCCATTCGGTACCTTTGCTTACCGGAGGATGCCATTTGGACTTTGCAACGCCCCAGGTACCTTCCAGAGATGCATGGTGAGTATTTTCTCAGATTTCATTGAGACCTGTATGGAGGTATTTATGGATGATTTTACAGTTTATGGGTCCTCATTTGATGAATGTCTCTCTAGTTTGGGTGATGTGTTGCATCGTTGTATTGAGAAGAATCTGGTCTTAAATTTTGAAAAATGTCATTTCATGGTCGAAAAGGGAATTGTCTTAGGTCATATAGTCTCACAACATGGAATTGAAGTTGATAAATCTAAGTTAGACATTATTTCATACCTCCCATATCCTACATGTGTGCGTGATGTTCGATCATTCCTTGGGCATGCTGGATTTTATCGACGCTTCATCAGAGATTTTAGTAAGATCGCTCTACCCTTATCTCGATTGCTTCAAAAAGATATTGACTTCAATTTTGATGATTCATGCAAGGTATCATTTGATGAGCTGAAGAAGTGTCCGACCACTCCACCAATCATATAGCCCCCACGGTGGGACCTTCCATTTGAGCTTATGTGTGACGCCTCCAACTTCGCGGTTGGAGCTGTCTTATCTCAGAGGGTGGAGGGACGTTCACATGTGATCGCCTATGCATCGAGGACGCTAGATTCAGCCCAATCAAACTACACTACCATAGAAAAGGAGTTTCTTGCTGTCATATTTGCTTTAGATAAATTCCATTCATATTTATTGGGCTCTAAAGTAGTTGTTTTTTCTGACCATGCAGCTTTGAGGTACCTCCTGAAGAAGCCAGATGCAAAGCCGCGACTTATCCGTTGGATGCTCCTTCTTCAAGAGTTTGACATCGAGATAAAGGATAAAAAGGGGTCAGAAAACTTGGTGGCGGACCACATGAGTAGGCTTACTCACACACTAGAGGGTGACACCTTGGATCAGGTACCACTTCGGGACACTTTCCCCGATGAGCATCTCTATACCATCTCAGGTAAGCATCCTTGGTATGCTGATTTAGTTAATTACATTGTTGGCTCTGAAATCCCAGTAAATTTGAAGAAGCATCAAGTCCAAAAATTAAAAAGTGAGTCTAGGTATTATGTGTGGGATGATCCGTACCTCTGGCGCATGTGTAGTGACCAAGTCATTAGGAGGTGTGTTCCCGATCATGAGTTTGAGTCTGTTTTGCATTTCTGTCATACACTTGCATGTGGTGGACACTTTGGACCCCAACGGACATCTAGGAAAGTTTTGGACTCTGGATTATATTGGCCTAGATTATTCCATGATGCCCATGTGTTTTGTAAGTCATGCTCTCATTGCCAACACACTGGGAACATTTCTAGGAGACATGAGATGCCCCAACAACCCATACTATTTTGTGAGATTTTTGATGTATGGGGCATCGACTTTATGGGTCCTTTTCCTAGTTCATTTGGATTTTTGTACATTTTGGTTGCTGTTGATTATGTGAGTAAATGGGTGGAGGCCAAGGCCACCAGGACTGACGATTCTCATGTTGTTGTGGAATTTGTCAAAGCACAGATTTTTTGTAGGTTTGGAGTACCAAAGGCCATCATCAGTGACCAAGGGACACACTTTTTCAATAGGAATTTCGCTTCCCTCCTTCGAAAGTATGGTGTGACACACAAAACATCAACACCATACCACCCCCAAACAAATGGCCAGGCTGAGGTTTCAAATCGTGAGTTGAAACAAATCTTGGAGAAAACCGTGCAGCCAAATAGGAAGGATTGGAGCAAGCGCTTGGATGATGCATTGTGGGCTTATAGGACAACATACAAGACCCCCATTGGTATGTCCCCATTTCGGATTGTTTTTGGGAAAGCGTGTCATCTCCCCGTGGAAGTCGATCATCGGACATATTGGGCTATAAAGAAATGTAACATGGATTTGGCCCAAGCTGGAATTCAAAGGAAGTTGCAAATTCAAGAGCTTGAGGAGATTCGATTGTCATCATATGAGAACTCAAGGCTCTACAAGGAAAGATCAAAAGCAGATCATGACAAAATGATCCAACAAAGGGAGTTTCATGTTGGAGAGAAAGTCCTTCTCTATAGTTCACGACTAAAGTTGATGCCTGGTAAGTTGCGTTCCAGATGGTTAGGTCCTTATATTGTGTCTAATGTTTTTCCTTATGGTGCAGTGGAGATCACACAAGAGGACACTGGAAGGAGATTTACAGTCAATGGGCAACGTTTGAAGAGATACATTGAGGGACATCCTACTGATGCAGTGGATTTTATCACACTGCATGACCCCATCATCACTTGATCACATCAGGCTGTTCCTAACCCTTTCACTTTTATATTATTTGTCCTATTTAAAAATTATGAATTTCATGTGCATATATCATCTCACGGGTTCACATTGAGGACAATGCAATATTTTAAGTGTGGGGGAGGGAACCTTTTAGTTTAGTAATTTCAATTGTTTTCCTGTTTAAAAAAAAAACCCAAAAAAAAAAAATTGTGTGTTTTTCAAATTGTGTGTTTATTTTACAATTTTCTGTGTGTTTTTGAAACTTTTGAGCTGAAATGATTCTCATAACCATTTTTAAATCCATATCAATAAGTTAAACAATTTACCCCTTGAAACTAAGCTTAAATGAATGCTGAAATGACTTTGTTTCAAGTTCAAATATTTAGTAATTTCATGCAAAGTACGCTGAATTTTGAATCCCATGCCAATCTCACTGTCTTTATATTTGAAATCACTTTCCTGTGAGGCTTCTAAACCATTATTTTCATATTCTTTACATTCACCTCACTTCTTGAGAGAACCAAACCATACTTGATTTAACCAGAATTTGATCTATTCCTGTCAAAACTTGAGGGTTTGAGGTACTTGTGTTTAAATGATTGAGGCATTTGTTTGGTATTAAAGCCCCTATTTCAAAGAATCCTTTTTTATAATGTCCTACCTTGAATATTTAATCCTTGTATCCCTTAGAAGCCATGCACAACCTGTTAGGTTAAGCCACATTACAAGCCAATTTTCCCTATCCAACCAACTCTTGAAGTGAAATTGCATAATCTAGTTGAGCTTAAGTGTGGGGGAAGTTGTCTTGTGTTGTGCCACCACATTATGTGATACTTTGGGTGGAAAATTAAATTCTGAAGAGATGTGTTTGCTGCTAAAGAAAGTCATTATATTGAAAGCTGTGCCTTTTCTGGAGCTTTCATGACAAGTGAAGCTGAGCCTTTTCTGGAGCTTCTAATTGAGGTGGAAAGCTGTGCCCATCTGGAGCTTTCAAGAAAATCATGTTTGAGAAGATTGAAATTTTTTATGCTGAAATGATGAATGGTGTAAACCTTTCATGAATTTTCATGATGATGGAGCTGAATTGATACTATGGGGATTGAAGAGAAGACCATATTTAAGTGAAAATTAGATTAATGCAATTTTGCTTTAAAAGAGTCAAGCCCTCCTCATTCAGCCTCAGAGTTTTTCACATCTTAATCCTACCAACCGAAAGCCACAGAACAACCCTGAAAAGTCCTCATGATAAACATATGTCCTTGACTCACATCGGGTAGCGATGTAGGAATCTATCAAGCCTATGGTGACCCTTGTATGAGTTTGGATGAGAAAGACATTGCAAAAAAAATTGATATTTGAGTGATGAGAGAAAATTCAAGCGAGGTAAGTGTTTTGTGCATGGGCGGATAAATGAAGTGGAAATATATTGAATGATATAAATGGAGAACTTGAAATAAGGTTTTTTATGAGGCATGATATCTTTTTTATTCTTGGTGTGAAATTGATTGATCTTAAAGATATGTGTTTTAAAATTGGTTTTGATTTGATATTGATGTTTACTTGATATAAGGTTTTGCCCAGGTGTGCAAAAGGGTAAGTGTGGGGGAGTTAATAAAACACTATTTTATTGAATATTTTATTGATAATAAATGATATAATTTTCTCACATTGTGTTAAACATGTTTATTTATAAAATATTTGGGATTTGATCATTCATTTGAAAATTTGGTGAAAATTCCAGTTTTACCCTTAATAGTGCATTTTAGTATTTCAAGAATAAATATTTTTATATTTATTATTTGAAATTGAAATTTTGTAACAGTGTTCCTAACTTAATTATCTACAACTTTTATTCAGGACACTAGAGCTAAAGAGTTCAGTTGGTTGTTGAAATTGGGCCATGAAGTCAAAGTTGGGCTGGGCTCTCCAGAATAGAAAAGCTTCTGTATGTCGGCCATAACTCCTTCATATGGGCCTGTATTGAGCCCAAATTTAGAGAGGAGATAGAAGACACATATCCGCATATTTGATCCTTCTGGAAGGCCGGCCAATTAACGCGTTTTGGTGGTCAAATGGGCGGTGCAAGTTGGCATAAAATATTTGGCCGAATTTCCACATTCACACTTGAAACCACTTGTAACCTCTCCTCCCCTCCCCTCTATAAATTGGAGTTTTTTCTCATTTGGAGGGGTTGGGACGTGCATTGGGAAGTTGAGGGCAGAGGAGAAGTGGATCCACTCCAATTCTCCAACCATTTCAATAAGGGTAGCTCTTGAAGCAAGGATCCCTTCGACGAAGCCTTCTTCTTCTCCTTCATGTTGTAATGATTTTGTTTATGTAATAAACTTCTTTGTTCTTCTTTTATTTCTTCTATTTTCTTCTGTTTTGTTTAAATTTCTTCTTCTCTTAATCTTCCTAATTGGGCTGGAATTCTTGAGTAGAAGCGTTATTGGGTTATACCCATTTTAAACCTTTGCACATGCAAAACGCTTCTACGATGATTACGCCACCCATGGAAGAGTAGTCTTTTAGTAATCGATCTATCTTCTACCCTATTCATTTAATTATTTTGAATCAATGGGATACTGTAATTCACTTAATATGATACATGAATTGTGTTTTTAAATTGTAAGAAACTAAGCAAGCAATTGAACAATGTACACAAAAACACGCGAGGTCGGGATTTTGTGTAAATTGTGAGAGCGCGATCTTAATCGGTAATACAAGACCACACGGGATAAATTTGTAGAGTTCAAATATAATCCCTAAACACAATTCATCCTCATTTCCAGAGTGGATATGTGCCTTAATTTACCACTGACCATAAGCTAATCTTAGAACATCAATCAAAGCAGGGTGCTGCGATTGCATGTTCCGAAGTTAGCCTAAGGTTAAATTCACTTCAATCTTCGTGGTAAAGTTAATTCTCGTAGGGTTCGGGATTTAGCAAATTAAGGGATCATAATTAAGTGAATATTAATTTAAATTATAATGATTAATAAATGATTGAAGAGGTAGAGTTAGATCGATTACATCTTTTAAATATTGTCTAAACAAACATCTTTTTGTTGTGCCATTTTAATCAAACTTCATTTCAAAACTAAAAACAAAAACAAAAATACAATCTTCTTCCAGCAAACTTCTTCTAGATTCATAAAATATAAACAACCACCCCAATCCTTTCAAGTAGTGTTTTTATTATCTTTTATTTTACTTCTATAATACCTCTAATAATTGTTTTAATTCACTTCCTCCTTTGAGAGACGACCTTGGTCAGCCACTCTGCTGCACCTAAGTACCCCAAATTACACTAATCATTTGAGGGCGCCCACGACAACTCTCTTTCAAGCTTGCATCCATTTATAATATCCATACAGGGATGCATTTCTAGGAAAACTACATACTCAAGACTTTACCAATATGTCAGGATATCATCCTAATATTTCATGATGTCATCCTATACTTAGACTCATATCTAATAATTCACTAAGGTTATCTAACCCTAATACAATAACTAGACTAATCTTAAAAAATAACTAAACTTTGGTCTAATACCAACTAAGGTGACCCAAGCTAAACATGCCTTTATTCTACAACATTTCCATAATTAAAACATTAAATTACATATAAAATGAAAATCATAAGAATAGAGAGATTTAGTGGATTTGGAAAATATCTATATAAGAAACTTATTTTATAATTCTTGTGAACATTTCCCCATGATTTCATCATAACTGGTCTTCTTCTAAACATTTTCCAAGTTAAACTCATCCTCATGCCCTAGAAAATGTAAACATAAGAAATGGGTGAACTAAAATTCTCAGTGAAGTAAAAATTAAAATATAAATATATTACACCAGGTGAGATCATAAGTACATGAGAAAACATAATTAGGATAAAAATATCATATTTAAAGAATATAAAATCATAAAAATGGTTTATATGGAAAGATATGAGAAAAAATAATCCCATATGATCAAACATATAACATGGTGTAAAGACTGGGAAAACATGGGACTTAAATCATGATCCATATAGTGTAGCATAGTAACATATCAAAGGAGTGTGGAACCAACATAATCATAAAAACATAAAATTGTGGATCAAGCATCACCACCTATTTCCTATAGTATACTAGGCATCACTACCCGTTTCTTATAGTGGATCATGCATCAAAACCTATTTCCCATGGAAGATTAGACATCACAACCTATTTCTCATTATTTATCAAGAAACAATACTCATTTCACCATTATCTCATGAGATTTAAATATTTACCCAATGCATTTGTGGTCTATATATGGCCCACACATAATTTAAAGATTAATCATAAAAATGTGTGACATAAGAAAACATTGAATCATCACATCATTTATTACCAAAAATAATAGTGAGTTTCATATTAATTTTCAAAATTTATCACATGAATAACTAAGCAAACTAGATCAATAGACATCAAATCCAATCACCCAAAAGAAGAACTTCATAAATTCTCTTAGAGGGTGATTTATAAAGCATAACATCATCGAAAATAGATCCTTTTTGAGATAAAGAGGAAAATGAAATCCAAATTTTAAAAGAAAGTAACAAAGATTATATTTAAAAAAGGAAATTATGAGAACCAAATAAAGTGAGACATATTTTTATTTAAAAATAATAAAGGAGAACTTTGGTAAGTGAAAACATGAACTTGAAAGAAATATCCATTTAAGATAAATCAACACTTAAGAGGAAAAAATATTATAATTTTATTGAAAAGAAAACCATCCATGGAAGTTTATTTGAATTAAAAACTCATTTTACATAGGGATATAAAAATGGTCATCATATTTAAAAATCATATCATTAAATATAATAAACATTGAAGGTTGAAGTTAAAAAGAATCTATATAACTTAAAGAAAGAGATTTGAGTTACTACTTCTTGATTTACATGGAAGTAATTTAACCTCATGTGTAACAAAAATAATTATCTTAATTACCTATTTAAGAACCTTATTCATACCCATACCCTTTTTAAACTTAATTTATAATTTTTCTTTACATGTATATTAGTTATTTCTTATCAATTTTCAATTTTAGGTGTGAGTAATCTTGATTATTTTAAACTAGTTTCATAACCGAGGTTTTGTTATTTATTCGTCTCCCAAAGTTCATAATTCAAATATCATACAAGGTAGTGGAATTAAAATTTTATTATAGTTTATAAACTTATAATTTCATTTGATGTAATTTTTAGTTATGGTTCTTGTAGATGAAATTGACGGTGAGCATGTTTCGATGATTTTTAACAAATGAACAATGATAACTTAATTAACGAGTTAAATGATTATATTAAAAACCATAAAAATAATTATTTACTTATTAATATATCATATTAATTTTACAATTCTATACTTGATATAAATTTATTAATTTTTTTTCATGTTAGTGGTTAAACCGACCCAAATAGAGTTTGCTACAATCTGTGTATGAGTATGACAATGGAAGAGATACTTTTGTGATAATATCATTATCATAAAAGTATAATGAAATTATTTAGATGTTATTAATGTGATTAATCAACATTTATAATAATAATTTAAATAAAAAATAAGTTTTCACTTATAAATAAATCACTTTTCTCTCTCGATAAGTTTGTTATAGGTGGTTAGTTTTACAATGATCTCTTAACACTGATATTAATTATAGAGTGTATAAATTATATTTATAGAGTATAATTCATGAAATAAATAAAATATAAATCACTAATACCATTTCTAGAACCAACCTTGAAATGTGGTGATTAAAAAAATGAAATGTACCATTCATGGAGGTGGTAGTCTGCACACACGCATGATCAAAGTTTTATTTTTTTCGATTGAATGGGAGAGGAATAGATAATGGTTATACCATAAATATAATAATATTTTAGTATATTATTTATAATGATGTAATTTCATACATATGGTTATAATGGGTTTTGAGGATGGTGGATGATAAGGATGAAGAGAGGACATTAAAGGGTGGGTAATGCTTACGTTGAGAATTTGGATCTTCTCTTGAAGTATCCTTTATAAATGAAGGACTTGAGGAAACTTTTTGAGGATAGAGGCTACCAAAAATTTATAGGGGATTTAAAATAAGTAAATTGGGTATATTTTCATGGGAATTTTTAACTAGGGGTGTGGCTTGAAAAGGGTGGAAGTGAGCTCCTTTTATAAGTGAGAAAGAGGGAAAAATATTTAGTAAGGGGTAAGAATAAAATTTCATGAAATTTAGGTGGGTTCAGTAGGGAAATGTTGGTGTGACATGTATTTATGAATTTATAACCTATTAAAAGGTATTATAAATGGTCCAAGTTTCATATTAATTTAGTAAAATTCTAGCCACATTAGATTACCCATTTTAACACATTCTTGATTAAATATTAATCATGGTTATTATTTTATCACTAAAAATATATTATGACTCTTATTACCAAATTTTTATATTATAAATATGAATTTTAACTCTATTTAATCTAATTAAATTTATAAATATAATAAAATTAACTTTTAAATTAAAACATATAATGTGTTGAAAAATTGTTTTTTTTAAATCCATTTTAATCATTAAACGTCTTTAATCTTATTTAACATTGTTTACCAATTAAATGAGTATTAATTAATTTATATGTATTATTAAACATAATATTAAATAATTAATTTAAAATATATCCATTAAATTAAACAACACAATATTTTGAAAAGTATCATTCTTTGAAAAATAACCATTTTATCGTGGTAACTAATATTTACCTAATTTTATGCCTAAAAATGAAATTGATCACATTACCTAATTTAAAAATGATGATTAAAAATATTCAAATAATTTTATATGATTAAATTTCTAAAAGTGATAAAATAAATTTTAAAATAATAAGTATATAATGTATTAAAACAATTTCTTGAGAAAAATATTACTTAAGTTCTAAAACATTAAATATAGGATTTTAAACT
Source organism: Viscum album (assembly GCA_963277665.1). Taxonomy (NCBI): domain Eukaryota; kingdom Viridiplantae; phylum Streptophyta; class Magnoliopsida; order Santalales; family Viscaceae; genus Viscum; species Viscum album. Next base: position 743,821,942 of record OY728136.1, on the reverse strand, counting down.
TGAATAAATATTTTTAAATTTATAATATAACTTATAAAAATAATTTTTTATATAAAATGGTTTCATGAATTTTTAAAAGATTCTTATAAACTAATAATGTCATAAAATGCATGATATTTGTAAAAACAATACATTCAACTATTCACCTAAAAATTAATTTTTTAGAAAAATTTAAAAATTTAATTTTAAGATAATATTTTCATTATAAATACAAATATGAAGCTAATTTTTTTAATTTAAAATTCTAAAATTTATAAATTTTATTTTTTAATTAAAAATATAAAATATAGTGAAAAACTATTTTTGTAGGAAAACAACTTTTAGTATATTAACTATTCTTTTTTCCTATAAATTACTAATTAATCTAGTGTTAAATTATTATCCATACAATTAATATATCTTTTTATTATTAAATTATAATAAAATTATTTCCTTGAAATAAAATGTAAATTTCTAGAAAATATACTTTTAAGCATAAAGTGAATTGAGTAAAAATGAAATTTTGAAAAGTATAAAAATTCATGATATGCCTTTAAATATATTTTTTTATTACATATTGATATAACAATAATTTTGGTCAGAGTGGATACTCAAGAGGGGGGTGAATTGAGTTCCAATTTAAAAATTTCTGTTAAAATATTTATATTAAAAAATCCCCCAATTTAAATAACAAGCTAAACTATAGTGAATTTGTAATACAGTAAAGGTTCAGTTAGGTTCTCAAGAGATTGATTATTTCTCAGTTAATCTAATATGAAGATTATATTAGCTTTTGAAACTAACCTACTGGGTTACAATAAGTATAAACACTTGCTAGTTTAACTATCAGAGTAACTCTAAAATAGATTTGTATTTAAAGTACTTAGCACCAGAATATTAAATAGTTCTAGAATATTCAATAGTTTTAATCAAAATAAACAAGCACAATAGTTTTAACTAAGAGGTTCAGTCTCAACCCAAGACTTAGTCCTCTCAAACAGTTTATATAAACTTTGATCCACACCTTGGATTGGGGAAAACAACGGTACTCAGACTGTCCATGTCCTATGACCTCTACCATAGTTCTTTGTGGGAAAAACCAAAACAATAGCACATAGTCTATCCAGGTCACACTTGACCTCTACCACTATCCACAGTGGGAATCAATATATTTATAATTCTCTATGGGTTTTGAGTGAAGCTCTGGACTCCTTGGATTGATGAAGATGAAGTTTTGAGTCCCTCTCTGGTTTTGGTCAAGAAAAACAGAGTGTCGTTTTTTGTATTTGACTTCAAGGTCCAAGTCGATCAGTCTGATCGGCTTGAGTGCAAGTGAAATCGTTGAAGCTCTTTACTCCTTGAATGTTCAGGTTATACAGATTCAGTATGTATTCTTCCTTTTTCTTCTATACATGTAAGTCCTTGAGTATCTCTAGAATATTGTCTCGTATGTGCATGGAAAGACTGACCGAGCACCACGTCTTTAGTAGTTCGAGGTTCCCTTATATACCTTTAGCTCTGGAAATGGGAATGATTACCTTTTTACAGGTACGAGGTACAGTTCCTGAAATACCAACAACTATCATTAATTACTAGCAGGTGCATTAAAATCACCAAATATGACCGTTGTTAAATAAGCAATAAAACTAGAGTTTAGAGAAATAGTGACTGGTTTCCATCAGTATCTCTTTGTATCAGTGAGCTTGTATCGGTGGATGAGTAATGGTAGGTCTTGCATTAGTAGTTGTTATTCTTTATAATGGTAGCTCGCTTGAATCAGTAGCTCCTTCTATCAGTAGCTGTTATGCATATCGGTGACCTTTCTGTATCAGTGAACGTTTGTATCAGTGACCCATACCGGTGAGCTTGTAATGGTGGACTTAATAATAGTAGCGGTTACTCTGTATCGGTCGACTTGTGCATACCGGTAGACTTATTCAATCGGTAGCTCAGGTGTAACGGTAACTGTCTGCATACCGGTGACCTTATCCATATCGGTAGACTTCTGTACCAGTGTACTTAGCCTTATCGGTAGCTATGTACCTATGACCTTTGTATCAGTATATTTTTGTATTGGTGGCTCTTGTAGACTTTATCGGTAGGTCTGTCTGTCTATATCAGTAGACTATGTATTGGTAGCTATTTGTCTGTCTGTATCAGTAGCTCTTGATTATAACAGTAGACTCTATCTATCGTTGATCTTTGCTTATCAGTAGACTTATGTCGGTATCGGTGACTATGTGTATACCAGTGGACTCACTCTATCGGCAGGTATGTATCAGTGACTCAAATACTAATTTGTTCTATGAAAATCATATCCATATTGAGTTAGTATTATTTCAAAGCATGTATAACCATAGATAAACATTGAATAACATATTCCAATGATTATTTTGATATTTTTTTCAACATAATTTAACATATATATAGGATTATCAAATCATATTAAAACATAATTGAGATTATCAAAACAAGTGAGCTCAACAATCTCCCCCTTTTTGATAATCACAAATTATGGTAGTATAATCCAAAATAATCATTAAGATATCAGTATAAAATACATTGAGTCTCACTTCTTAGTGTGAGTAATGACATTTTCAAATGTATTAAAGAATAGAGTTTTACAGGCAAATATATCAGAGGTATGAAACAAGTGTATGAGAGATATAAAACAAATGTACCAGAAGTAGAATTATATTATGGTAAAATTATATTATGCTCATATTTCTCCCCCTTGTATAAATTAAGCTATATTATGCTCATTTCTCATATATATTATGCTCATATTTATCCCCCTTTGTGATTAATAAAAAGTAGTAAACAATGAATGAGAGAAGTAATAGAAGATAAAAGAGAATAAGATCATATATATTTCTTGGGGCAAAAAGATATAGAGAAATAAAAAATTGAGATGAAAAGAGTATAAGTGATTCCTATCAAATGTCCTAGACACTATTCAATCCACCTTCTGAATGTCCACTTTGGATTTGGCTTTGGGTTCTGAGGTAGAATCAGGCTTGGGAACTCTAGAAAGCACCACTGGAGGTTGAGCAACAGAGACTGTTCCTGACCTATAGTGGGTACTCCTCAGAGTAATCAATGGTGTCAAGCTTCTGATAGCTTGAGCCAGTGTCATCTGAGGAATGGAGGAAGACTGAGAAAAGGCAGACAGAGTTGAAGGTGTAATGATAGGAGTACTGTCTACATGAAAAAATGGTAGCAAAAGATTTTTAAAGTCCACAATGATTCCTCCTCCTCTCTCCATAGCATAGATAAAGTCATCCTTGTTCTCCATAAACTTTTATAGAGCAAGAGTCTACTCCCTGAGCTTTCTCACTTGTTCTCTAAAATCTTGAGTGACTGGAGGTAGTTTCATGTTCTCTAACAGAAGCTTGAAATGGTTGTTGAGCTGATGCTTGGTATAAAATTTCTGAAAGTAGAGATCAATCTTATCTTTTATTTATTTTTGGGCAGCAGTAGCATCCCTCATATGCTCCTGAACAAATTTTTTGATATCTATTGAGGTAAATAGTACCTGAGAATCAGCAGAGCTACTGGTACTAGCCTGACTAAGTTCCTATTTCAGAACAGTTCTAAACTACTCAAAATCTACCAAAACACTAGATGAACCAAGAGGTTTGACAGTGAATGCAACAGTTTTCTTGAAAGATTGGGTCAAACTACTTATCATTTTCTTGACAAAAAAATATTGTGTACTAACATGCTCTTTGATAGTATTCTTAAAGGCTTCAAACACATCCACAAACTGCTTTACAACACTCTTGATATAATTTATGCCAGTAGAAACTTGGATTTGGGAACTGGCCAAGGTATGGAAAAAATCAACAGATTGCTTCAAAGCAATAACAGCCTCTGTCCAAGTTTCAATCTGAGTAAGACACACTTTGACTTTATTCACCATCTCTGCCACAGTGGTTGACACAATACATCTAAGAGAGAGTTCAAATTATTTTTACATTTTTCTCATCTCTTCAACAAAATATCTCTTTAAGTCTGCAACAGATGCAGTCCAAGTCTCCTTCAACTTAGCCTTTAAAGATTCAAGATCCGCCTTAGTAACCAGATTTTCAGGCACAACTACAGGTGCTCTTTTTGACACAATACTAGCCACAGATTCATTCATAATAGATTGAATAGATGATATTAAAGAGGTTTCCATTCTTCTTATCTCTTCCACAAATGAGGTCTTAAGATCAGACTTCAACTGGTATAGATCATCTTTTCTTACCAAATCTTCAAGTAAAAACTCAGAAAGGATATTATAGTTAACTTGTGGTCTATTGATGGGTGTCTCATCTTCAGAATCAGGATATTCCAACCCACAAACTACAAAACCTGGGTCTTCTGCCCAGTCTTCAATCTCATTAGTTACTAAAATAGTGCCAAGTCTAGTTGGATGCTCCTCCTAAATTTGTGCATTCTCCTGTATATGTATAGAATAGCACCCTCAGCAGCATGGTCTTCCTCAGAAGAATTCTCCACAACCATTTCCATTTCTCCAATAGGGGGCTCATCAGGAATGGGTGAAGGTTCTGCCATCTCAACCAGAACAACCTCTATAGGAACAACATTACTTCCAATCAATGGACTCAAACTCATGGTGCTCTCATCTGAGCTATCAGAAACATGTTCTCCACTTTAATGGACTTCTTATTTATCATTATCACCACTACTATAATCTGGAGTAGTCTCCTCGTGATCTGATTTAGGTAGGTCTTCCTCCTCTGTACTAGATTCATCAACTTCACCATCTCTTAATAATGCTTCCCTCCTTGGTAAAGAAGCTGGAGGGATGGATTCCCCATATGAAATGGCGTGAGCATCAGGGGTAGGTGTAAAGTCAGGATCACCTCGGTCATCCACAGTAGTGTCCTCTTCATCATCATACTCATTGCTATATGCAGGTTCATCTTCATCAGGTCCCAGACCTGGATCCCTCACATCCTTAGGCCTAGAAGGATGTTCCACAGGATTAAACTTATCATACAACTTCCCTTCATCACTGAACCATTCTCTTCTCCACGGATTCCAATTGATCTTCATGTATTTACAAATAGTTTTGGTAATACAAAAGTTATCTTTCATAAACAATGTCTTATCCTAATACTTATCCACACCTCTTACCTTGATCATCAAAGAAATTAGCTTTGTAAAGAATAGAGCATTAGTTTTTGACTTTGGCCTGGTCATATATTCAATTTGAATCATTATAATCCTATCCAAATTTACCTTAACACCATGCCTTAGCAAATGCGACAAATAAATATCTTGGTATCTCAGATATGAAAAGTCCCCTCTTCTTGGACTTAGCACATGTTGGATGAACTTAAACAGTAACCGGTTCTCTCCATAAATTTCTGTAGCAAATACTTTTCTTGGTGTACCATTTCCAGTTAGTTCTTTCAAAGCAGCTTCATACTCAAATATTTCATTGGTAGGAGGTACTGATTTTGAGAAATACCCAAACTCTCCTTTATGTGGAACTTTCAGGCACTCAGCCTACTCAATAAAAGAAAAAGATATTTTCTTGCCATTCACTACTAATACCATTCTGTTCTCAACTTCTGATTTCTCGAAACGAACAAACTCATATAAATATTTTACCATCTTTGGATAATAAGGACCATTGTTATTCGAGAAGCACTCTACCCATTTCTACTCTTCCAGCACTTTTAGAACTAAAGACTTACTGGTCATCAACCATTCCACGCATAGCTCTTTCTCAACTACTATTACCCTTTGAATGAGATGCAGATTTATAGGTTTATTCACTTCATTTCCACCACTAGACTATCCTTTGAGTCTCTTGGCATTCGTCTCATCATCCTTTTTGCTGACTGATGGTCTCTTTACTCTTTCCATTCTACGAATCGCGAGGCTTAGGGTTCAAGAGAAACGAAGGTTTGGGAGCTAAGGCTTGAAGGTAAAGGGTTTGAGGTGGATTGAGATGATGTCAAGACTTATATTTTATCATTTAGGAATCAAAAAATAAATAAATAAAACATAATAAGTAAAATACAAACGATACAGATTTCGGAGGCTAAAGATACAAAATTTTAAAAATAGCACAACCTAACGGTAATACATACCGGTGAGGATTCCTAATGATGAGGTATTTTTATCGGTGAGGTCCACTAATAGTGAGGTATAGTGGTGAGGTTCATACCAGTGAGGTATAATAGTGAGGTTCATATCAGTGAGGTATAATAGTGAGGTTTTGGATAACGGTGAGGATTTGGCTCTACAAAGTATATCATTCTTAACTCATGTCTAATGTAACTTAACCTATCTAAACTTAAAGTCTTGGTGAATATGTTAGCTAATTGATGTTCAGTACCTATAAATTCAAGAGTAATATCACCCTTTTGGTAATGATCTCTCAAAAAGTGGTGCCTTACATCAATGTGTTTGGTCCAAGAGTGAGACACAGGATTATTAAAGATGTCAATCGCACTAGTATTATCACAATTTATAGATATATGTCTAAACTGATATCCGTATTACAATAATGTATGTTTCATCCACAGAATTTGTGCACAGAAACTACCAGCAGCAATATACTCTGCTTCAGCAGTAGACGATGCAACAAAGTTCTACTTTTTACTACACCACGATATCAGGGAATTACCTATAATATGACATGTTCCAGAAGTTCTCTTTCTATCTAACTTGCAACCAGAAAAGTCAACATTTGAATAACTTATTAAATCAAATGATTTTCCTTTTAGATAAAATAATCCTAAGTTAGTAGTATGTTTAAGATATTTGAAAATTCTTTTAACAACAAGAAAGTGTGACTCTTTTAGATTAGCTTGAAATCTTGCACACATACACAAACTAAATATAATATCTAGTCGACTAACAGTAAGATAAAGCAGAATCCCTATCATACCTCTATAGTTGGTTTGATCCACTGGTTTTCCAGTTTCATCAGCATCCAAATTACAACTAGTACACATAGGTGTATCACTTTCCTTAATACAATCTAAACCAAAACATTTTAAAAGGTCCTTTGTATATTTACTTTGATTTAAAATAATACCATATTCATTTTGAAAAACTTGAAATCCAATAAAATATTTGAGTTCTCCCATTAAACTCATTTCAAATTCATTTTGAAAACTCTTTGAAAAATCAATACACAAATTATTTTTAGAAGATCCAAAAATAATATCATCAACATAGATTTGTACTATCAAAACATCTTTGGAAATTATTTTAATAAAGAGAGTTGGATCAACAATCCCTTTAGAAAAAACTTTTGAAATAAGAAAACTACTAAGTCCATCATACCAAGCTCACGGGGCTTGTTTTAAACCATATAAAGCTTTAGAAATCTTAAAAACTCGATTTGGAAAAAGCGGATTAGTAAATCCAGGTGGTTGTTCAACAAAAACATTTTCAATTATACAACCATTTAAAAAATCACTTTTAACATCCATTTGATATAACTTGAAATTTAGATGAGAAGCATAGGCAAGTAGAATCCTAATAGCTTCTAATCTAGCTACAGGTGCAAAGGTTTCCTCATAGTCTATTCCTTCCTCTTGACTATATCCTTGTGCAACTAGTCTTGCCTTGTTTCTAATGATATTTCATGTTTCATCAAATTTATTTCTAAAAACCCATTTAATACTTGGTCAAAGTGTCCTTAGGTATATCAACTAATTCCCAGACTTTGTTTCTTTAAAATTGATTTAATTCTTCTTGCATATCCATTACCTAAAATTCATCATTGATTACATCATTGATATTTTTGGGTTCTAACTGTGAAAGAAAGGATTGATGTTCAACCTGGTTTCTTAGAGAACCTCTAGTCTGTGTCCCTCTATCAAGATTACCTACAACATCATCTAAAGTATGATTCTTTAGAATACCAGTTGATCTAGTAAAGGTATGACTAGAAATTTCAGGTTCTTCTCTATGCTCGGGTTCACTAGAAGCAGATTCTGGAATATTTCCAGAACTAGTTGTCTTTACAACAGGTTAACTGATTTTATCATTAAGGTCCATAATAGACAGATCTTCTTCAAGATTTTCAAGAGAAGATTTAGGTTCATGCGGATCAATTTCATCAAATTTGATGTGAATAGATTCTTCTACACATTTGGTTATTTTTTTAAAGACTCTATAAGATTTACTGGTTATAGAGTAACCTAGAAAGATTCCCTCATCGCTTTTAGAAGAAAAATTTTCAAGATTATCCTTAGTATTGAGAATAAAGACTTTGCAACCAAAAACTCTGAAGTAACTAACTTTAGGCTTCCTATTATTCCACATTTTATAAGGGGTCTTCTTAAGAACAGGTCTAATCAAGACTCTATTTATAATATAACAAGTTGTATTGAGATCTTCAACCCAAAAATAAATAGGTAGGTCATACTCATTTAGCATAGTTCTTGCAATTTCTTGAAGGGTTCTATTTCTTATTTCTACTACACCATTCTATTGATGTATCCTAGGAGCAGAAAAGTTGTGACTATATCCATTGTGTGAGTAGTAAGATTAAAACTCATGATTTTAAAACTCACGACCATGGTCAATTCTCAAGGTCTTAATTTTAAGTCCACTTAGGTTTTCTACAGACTTGGAATATTTCATAAAATAAGAACAAGCTTCACTTTTGTGAGCAAGAAAGTATACCCAAGTGTATCTAGAAAAGTCATCTACTAAGATATAGACATAGTGCTTCCCATTTAAAATATAAACTCCGGAAGGTCCAAAAAAGTCCATGTGAACCAACTCGAGAGGTTGAGAAGTTGAAACTTCTTTATTTGATTTGAATGAAACTTTATGTTGCTTTCCCTTTTGACAGGAAGTACAAACTTTGTCTGATGGGATTTTTAGTTGAGGTAGGTCTATAACTAAAATTTTCTTAGTCAGTTTCTTTAGTGAATGAACATTGCAGTGTCCTAATCTTTTATTCCATAGACAATATTCTCTATGAAAATCATTTTAACAGGTAACCTTTTGTTTGGATAAAGAATTTAAATCTATAGCATAAACATTTTCATTTCTTAAGGCAGAAAATACTAAAACATATTTAGAATTAAAAACATTACAAGAATCATTTTCAAATTTAACATTAAAACTATCATCACACAACTGAGAAATGCTTAATAGGTTGTATTTTAATCCATCAAAAAACAATACTTTAGAAATTAAAAATGAATCAGTGTTACCAATCTGGCCTAAGCCGATGATTTTTCCTTTTGAATTATCACCAAAGGTGACATGCCCTCCATCAACCTTAATTAAACATTTGAAACATGAGTAATCTCTAGTCATATTCCTTGAATATCCACTATCCAGGTACCATATCTTCTTATAGGAACTCTTCAATCAAGTCTCCTACAAAACAAGTTTAAATAGAAAATGATTTTGGTACCCATATTTTCTTGGGTCCAGACAAGTTAGCAAGCAAAACTTTTGGTACCTAGATTTGTCTAATGGGTCTCATACAATCAATAGATTCAAAATATTTTGAAAGATAAACTTTATCTGATATATAACTATGTGAATATCTTGTTGAGGCATAGGAATTTCCAAAACTGGAACTAGCAGCATATTGTCCAGATTTAGGAATAAATTTATTCTTAACAAGCTGTCTCTGTCCAGGTTGATAGCCTAAACTAGTAGTGTACTTTGGTGAAACTTGTTTTCCAAGCATTTGAGTTAGTGTATTATTTCCATTTTTTAACTTCTATAAATATATTCTAAGTTGATCATAGGATAATTTAAGTTGAGTATTCTCCTTTAACAATTGAGCATTCTTTTCCTTTTCTACTTCTAATGTAGATTTGATAGTTCTAGTTAAAGCATACTGTTTCTTTAAGGTTTTATACTTATATTTCATCTCATTGTAGGTTTCCTCTAGTATGTTACATTATTCAAATAACTCTTCACTAGACATGTTTTCATAATTAGAATCATCTCTAGAATAATAAGAATTTAAAGCAGGAGTATCCAATGTTACCTCAGATGTGTTTGTCATGAAACACATATTAGTTTTTTTGAGATTTTTCATCCTAAGTGGAGTCAGAATCACTTGAACTGTCTTCTGAAGCACTCCAGGTTGCTTTCATTGTTTTATTATATTTTTTGTCCTTGTACTCATATTTCTTCTTGTATTTTAACTTTGGAAATTCAGCTTTCACATGTCCTTTCCTCTTGCATTCATATTAGACCATATCATCACTTTTATCAGTCCTTTTCCAATATTTCTTCCAATTACCTTTATTATCATAATTTCACTTATAATTATATTTTATGAAAAAACTCTTCTTTCTATAAAACTTCTTAAATTTTTTGGCTATTTGAGCCATTTCAGCATCACTATCTGATGCACTTTCATCACAACTTGAGCTATCACTTTCACTTTGAAGTTTTCCTTTGTCCTTGTTTTTTGAATTAGAGGTCTTGAAGGCTACTGATTTCTTTCTTGGTTCATCATCTTCTTTCTTGTTTACCTTCAGTTCTTCTTCATACATAATTAACTTACCAATCATCTCTTTAATAGGCAGTGAAATTATATCACATGATTCTCTTATTGAAACTGATGTGCCTCTCCATCTGTTTGGAAAACATCTGAGTAACCTCATGATTTGCTCTTTTGCTGGAACAACCTTTCCTAGTGAGCTCATTGTATTAAATATCTCATTGAACCTGAGATACATGTCAGAAATTGGTTCATCAAGTTTCATTTTAAAGTTTTCATATTTAATAGTGTAAGTGTTTAGTCTCATTTTCTTAACATTGGTTGTTCCCTCATGAGAAACACCCAAAGTATCCCAAATTTCATAAGTAGTTTTATAAGAAGATATTCGATTAAATTCTTCATCTCCTAAAGCACAATACAGGGAATTAATTTCTTTACAATTATTATTGTAAGATGTTTTAGTAGGTTCATACCAAGTAGTTCTTTCAGTTTTTGGGATCTTATACTGAGTCTCTATAGCAGTCCAGATGTCAAATCCCATACTTTCTAAATGAATTTTCATTTTCAGTTTCCATTGGGCATAATTAACACCATTAAAGAAAGGTGTCCTGTTGGTAGAAGAACCTTATAATCTATTATCCATAATTAGATTTTATCAAATATATTTAAAGAGATAAAATTTAGAACTAACATAAATTTAAGATCTTTAAGATACAACTAAAATCAAAGTTAAAAAACAGAGTGTTTGGAAATCCTTTATTAATAACAACCTCTGATACCAAATGTTGGTAGGAGTGGATACTCAATAGGGGGGGTGAATTGAGTTCCAATTTAAAAATTTCTGTTAAAATATTTATATTAAAAAATACACCAATTTAAATAACAAGCTAAACTGTAGTGAATTTGTAATACAGTAAAGGTTCAGTTAGGTTCTCAAGATATTGATTAGTTCTCAGTTAATATAATCTGAATATTAGATTAGCTTTTGAAACTAACCTACTGGGTTATAATAAGTACAAACACTTGATAGTTTAACTATCAGAGTAACTCAAAAATAGATTTGTATTTAAAGTAATTAGCAGTGAAATATTCAATAGTTTTAATCAAAATAAACAAGCACAACAGTTTTAACCAAGAGGTTCAGTCTCAAGCCGAGAATTAGTCCTCTCAAATAGTTTATATAAACTTTGATCCACACCTTGGATCGGGGAAAACAACAGTACTCAGACTGTCCAGGTCCTATGACCTCTACCACAATTCTTCGTGGGAAAAACCAAAACAATAACACACAGGCTATCCAGGTCACACTTGACCTCTACCACTATCCACAGTGGGAATAAATATATTTAGAAATATTGAGTGAGAATATTAGATATCATCTAGTTCAGTATAGGATACAGTGTGTGCCTAAAAATATAGAGCACACACACTGCTCAAAGTGTAAATAAATGAAACACAATAGATCTCAACAAACAGATATGAGTTTAGAATGATCTATGTGTTTTGAGTGAAGCTCTGGACTCCTTGGATTGATGCAGATGAAGCTTTGAGTCCCTATTTGGTTTTGGTCAAGAAAAACAGAGTGTCGTTTTTTGTATTTGACTTCAAGGTCCAAGTTGATCAGTCTGATCGACTTGAGTGCAAGTGAAATAGTTGGAGCTCTTTACTCCTTGAATGTACAGGTTATATAGATTTAATATGTATTCTTCCTTCTTCTTCTATGCATGTAAGTGCTTGAGTATCTCCAGAATATTATCTCGTATGTGCATGGAAAGACTGACCGACCACCACGTCTTTAATAGTTCGAGGTTCCCTTATATACCTTCACCTTCGACAATGGGAATGATTACCTTTTTACAGGTACGAGGTACGGTTCCTAAATTACCAACAACTATCATTAATTACTAGCAGGTGCATTAAAAGCACCAAATATGACCGTTGTTAAATAAACAATAGAACTAGAGTTTAGAGAAACAATGACTGGTTTCTATCAGTAGATATTTGTATTAGTGAGCTTGTATCGGTGGATGAGTAATAGTAGGTCTTGAATCGGTAGCTGTTATTCTTTATAACGGTAGATCGCTTGAATCGGTAGGTCCTTCTATCGGTAGCTGTTATTTATATCGGTGACCTTTCTGTATCGGTAAACGTATGTATCAGTGACCCATACCGGTGAGATTATAACGGTGGACTTCATAATAGTAGTAGTTACTCTGTATCGGTCGACTTGTGCATATCGGTAGACTTATTCTATCAGTATCTCATGTGTAACGGTAACTGTCTGCATACTGGTGACCTTATCCATATTGGCAGACTTCTGTACTGGTGTACTTAGCCTTATCGGTAGCTGTGTACCTATGACCTTTGTATTGGTAGATGTTTGTTTCAGTGGCTCTTGTAGACTTCATCGGTTGGTCTGTCTGTCTATATCGGTAGACTATGTATTGGTAGCTGTTTGTATGTCTGTATCAGTAGTTCTTGATTATAACAGTAGACTCTGTCTATCAGTGATCTTTGCTTATCGGTAGACTTATGTTGGTATTGGTGACTATGTGTATACCAGTGGACTTACTCTATCGGTAGGTCTATATCAGTGACTCAAATACTAATTTGTTCTATGCAAATAATATCCATATTGAGTTAGTATTATTTCAAAGCATGTATAACCATATATAATTATTGACTAACATATTCCAATGATTATTTTGATATTTTTGTCAACATAATTTAACATATATATAGGATTATCAAATCATATTAAAACATAATTGAGATTATCAAAATAGGTGAGGTCAACAAATAATCTAGACTTAAATAACCCCTTATGATCTCCACACAATAGCTAACACCAGATAAGATTTGGTTTTAGTTTTGGGTGGCGGTTCAGCTAGCACAAATCTTGTGGTAATCTCTATAAGATTGAAATTCTCTCATATACAGTTTTCACCAAACTATAATTGATTGAGTTTAAATTTGGATTAGTCTATGGAGAACCCTATAAAAAATAACTTGCTTTTAAACCTAGAAAAATGGGATTCATAATGAATACTTATGCTTCCAGATGTCATTTCTTCCTACTTTATTTATTGATTTTTTAATATACTTACTTCAATTTATACCAATTAATTTAATGTCTATGTTTTAACAATCATATTTAATATTAAAAAATATATTAAGGTTTTTAGTTTTAGTTTGGTATAATGTGAGAAACATAAAATTTAACATATTCTTTATTTAAGTAGAATATATAATTAAATACTAGGTTGTTACAGACTCCCTATCATACACCTTCAACACTGCCAAAATAATAGGGTAACTGAGAAACTCATTTACAATTTGAACTAAAACTTTAGAATTCCATGTAAACACTAATACAACCATTTAGTGGCTTCCACATGTAAAATTATGTGCATAATATTTTAATCAAAAATAAAGAAATAAATCCATGAATCTCATGAAGATTTAAATCTGTAAGAAATAAGGGAGGTCAAGGGGAGAAGAAGGAAAATTTCCATGATTTAAAAGAGAAAAAATACATAGAGATTTGACCTGTTGAAGAAGAATGAAAATTTTAAAATCTTTGATGAAGAGATTATGATTCCTATAAATAATAGGATGGATCCATGGAAAGAAATATGGGGCACTACATGGAGAAATCAAACTAACATTCTACAGAAATTTTAGAACAGTTTCTCAATGTTTTATTTTCTCCATTATGTAATTTAATGTTTCGTATTTTTTAATAAATAATTATCTCATTTTATTCCTCTACTTATCTCCCATTCTCTCTCTCTTTATCCCACCCCACTCTTCACTATGATCTCCAATACTTATGATAATGAGTAACTAACCCAAGGAATCTCTCAGGGGAGAAATCATGTGTTGAACCCAAGCCTTTGCATGTTCATGATTAATATTTCACAATTTATTAGAAATAGGTTGAGGGTAATATAAGTAGGAAATAACCTATGTGTCTCTACTTGATCATACGATGCCTATATGCTTCTTATGAAAGCATTTTCCACTCGATGAAGGAGGTGGATGGGCAGCGCAGTCGGTGAGTGCACTGTATGTTCCCAACTGGGGTAGAAGAGGGTGTTCACATTCGATAGAGTGTGTTCATTAAGTAAATATGAAATTAATAATAATATGATGAAATTTTACTCTTTTATATTCTCCTAGGAGTATATCCTTTCTTTTTAAACCCATTTTTTTGCATCTACATGTTTACTATTATGTCTTGCATGTCACATTCTCAAAACCCACATTTCATTACTTTCTATTATACCCTAAAACACCCGGAGAGGGGAGGGTGAATCAAGGTGTCAAAATTTATTTTGATTTAAAGGATCTTTCCCCCACATTGTTAAGAACTCATTAAACATTCCTAATTGTGTTATAAATTCACCAATCAAATAAATAAAGAAATAAAGACATAACACAACAATTTTTTACTTGGTTCACCACTAAGGGATAGTCCAAGAAGCACACTTTGATGATGTGTTAGTTGTATTAGAATCCACTATTCTCTACAAGTTTTTTTACTTACAATTGGTCACCCATAGTCACTCTATTCTGGTCTCACTACCATTATAACGTGTTTAGTGAAAACACACTACCTCCCTTAGATCGCCTTCATTGACCCCTCCTTACTCACCATCCTGAATTAAGTCTTCCTTAGTTTAATGATTTTAAGGTATCCTTTAAAGTGAATGAATGATAATTGTGAATTGAATCATTAAAGTATGATTTTTATGCTTTAAACAATTCCTCAATTTTTTCCCTATTAGTTCACCCAAGCCCCTGGATTCACCCATGTATGCTTCACCCAACCCCAAGCTTTTCCCAGGTTGGTTTTGCTCAAACCCTCGGATTTTCCCGAGTTAACTTCTCCTAAGTCCTTAGATTCACCTAAGGATGGTTCTACAAAGTATTTGTATTTTCCCAAGTCACCTATGAACAAATCCATTTTCTCTAAAGATTTTTCCCAAGAAGGTTCACCCTATTTCCTTCACTACACCCTATTCATGAAACACAATTTATGCAAGTCATTTTCTTTGCCTGTTCACACTTCTAACTTTGAATTATTCCTTCACCCTAATGATTTACTCAGATCCAATTCATGCAGGTGTGCCTTATGTGATGGTTGAGACACTAATCATTCTCCTAATTTTTATTAATCCCAAATTATGGGATTATCCTAGAATTTATAGGAAAAACACATACCTTTAGGAATCCCTCTACTCCAAGGGGCACGAAACATCATTCATACAACTCTACTTGAACGGTGTCATCATTCCTTGAAAGTATCCTAGAAAAGCACATTATAGACTTGTGAGAGAGGATAAATGTAAAACCCCATCATGATGACCTCCTTCATAGGTGTGCAGTCCTAGTGTGACAAAAAGCATGAAGCACTAGTGCGCAGTTCCCAGGTCTACTAGGGAGAAAAATCCTCATTTTCTCTGAAAAGACTTTGTGATCATCCTTAAATAAACTCCTAAACTTCCTCTAAAATTTGGGACTCAAAAATTTGGAAAACACTAGAAATATTAACCACTTTAAGCCACCCCTTGTTCATAAAGCACCTTTAACAACCTGTAAATTAATTAAAAATAAACTCATCATCCATCTCCACCTTGAATCATCATGGTTTCAACATCTATAATTTTGGGTTTGTTGGAAATCCAAAGTGAAATTAGATACCATATACATGCTTAATTTCTTCCCAAAAGTAGATGAACAACTCATTCAACACTCTATGTCTATGTGAGAAATGATCTATGTATAAAAAATAGTTCAAGAGAGAATTCCATGCCTCATGATCTACCATATTTTAATACACCTTGTATACCAACACCATCACACTCCAAAACGTCATTCCCTATGAATCATATATTCCCCCAACTTTCATACCATATAACCTCTGAATTTGAAAGCCTTTATATAATTCCACTTTCTAATCACTTCAATTCTAGGTTATATCTATTTAATTTCACCATCATTTCTCCCCTTTTGACAATAAATCCAAAGCAACTCACCAAACATGAAAAAACCCAGATAGAATGTTAGATACCAATTGGGATAGTATAAAAATTCAAACCTCCTCAAACCAAGGGAGATGGTTGAACATCAAGGTTCAATTGATACTTTTCAAAAATTGGCATGGCCAATGATTTAGTCATGATGTTCGCTACTTGGTCATTAGTTCCAACATGTTTCATAATGACCATTCTTTACTCTAAATTTTATTTAATGACGTGATACCTAAACTAAATATTATTGATATGGTAGTGGTGTACTAGATTTTTCATAAGATCAATCATAATATTGATATCACAAAAAATCATCATTGACTGCTTGACCACTTCACCAATGTTTTCCAATAGTTACTTCATCCACAAAATTTTAGTGTGTACCTTAGTCATAGAGATATATTATGCTTATATTATACTTAGTGAAGTGATTTCCTACTTTTATATCAACCATACTATAAATTTATTATCAATAATTAATAAACCACCACTCATGGATTTTTGATCTATAACATCACCAACCTAGTCAGTATAAAAAAATGATGACAATTCATGATCTTTTCCTATGTTAAAGACCAAGTAAAAATTTATAGTACCTTATATGAACCTTTAGATTTGTTTAACCACTATGAAATTATCTTCCTTTGTATTACTCTAGAAATGAGCACCTAAATAATTTTCAAATACAATATACAATCATTTTGCAGTCAAATATAGTAATATTACAATTATCCTCCTATAAAAGATGATATCAATATATTTCCCATCCTCATAATTCTCAAGTATTGTTCCAACTAAAATTAAAGTCAACATTAGTTTAGAATCACGCATGTTGAACTTTTTTAATGACTCTCTTATATACTTAAATTGATAGATGAAAGTGTATTTTTTCTTTTGTATCACCAATATCCCCATAAAGTAGGTTAGATCACCAATCATAGACATTTCAAATTTTGATTTCATATGGTTAACAAAATATCCCTTGTATTTTTTCTTTCTTACACCAAAGGTGATATCATACACTTACACAAACACTATAAATAGGTCTTCCTTAGAGGTTTTATTATAGAGAATATGATCAAATATACCCCTTTTTAATTACAACTTATTCAAATATGAACCTAGCTGATTATACAATTCTCATGGTGCCTAATTTAAACCATATAGATCCTTATTCAATCTATTTTTTTCATAATTTCTAATCTTAAATCCTACCAACTATTTAATGTAAAATTAATTTTGATAACACTATTTAAGAATTCTATTTTTATATCCATCTGATAAAATTTGTATCCACTTTGAATTATCATAGCCAAAAGGTGACTGATAGACTATAGTCAAACTAATAGAGAAAACATTTCCTTAACATCAACACCTCCAATATATGAATAACCTTTACAAATCAATCATGCCTTGGTTCTGGTTAAATTTCCATGCTCATCGAATTTATTTTTAAAGATCCATTTTGTTCGGATCACATTGTGATTCTTTTCCCTTCCAACAAGCTCCCAAGTTTCATTTTTAACAATATGATCTAATTCCTCATTTATAAATTTAACCCTTGATTAATATCTCACATATTATTAAAATGTGGTTGGTTTCACTATTTATAGAATATAAACATGTTTTACATTTCTCATTATCCCTGTTTGTGTTGGCATAGATCTATATCCAATTATGTTGGATGGATATACCTCAGTTCTCCTATTTTTCCTATGAGGAAGTGAATGCTTTTCTTCAAAAATGACACCCTATTTTGACTCAACATCATATTCTCCATCATTAATATAATTTTGTATAGATTTATAAATTATAATAACTTATTTTTCTTTCTCTTATTCTTCATAGAAAATTTAAGTGTTTGTGCCTTTAGAGTTATTCACATATTTCTTCTCAATGAATTTGATGTCACTGATCTCTATAATTTTATTCTACCTATTATTGTAGAATTTATAGTACTTACACTTTGTTAAGTATCCTAGAAATACTCATTCATATACAGTATCACCATACTTTCCCTCATTTTCTTCTTTATTTCAGATGTAACACTTACTTCCAAAGACACAAAAATGTTTCAATAAAGGCTTCCTTCCATACCACATTTCATATGGGGTCCTCTCTTCCACAGGGTTTAACAATGTCTGATTTTGTCTATACACTAAAACTTGTACCACCTCTTTGAAAATTTGGTGAGAAAAGACACCTTAAATAAGTAAAATTTTTACCGTATTGTTCACCATTCAATTTATTTGTTAAACAACTCCATTTTTCTATGGAGTTATAAAGTATTAAACTTCATGATTTATACCATGTTTTTAGGATAATTTTCAAATTAAATAGTGTTATAATCTATTCCATTATTTTAACATAATATTTTATTTGTGTTCTCAGTCTCATTTTCAGATCTTCTCAAATACTTCTTTATACATCCCATTACCCCTATCTTTTATTTCATAAGCACAACGCATGCCATTATTCTATAGTCATAAATGAAAAAATAAAATATCTTTCTCCATATGGTCTAGATATATTTATCATACCACATATGTCTATGTAGACTAGATCAATTAGTATGAATTACCTCTTATTATTTGGCCAATAAGGATTTCACACAATTTTCCCTCACAGACATACATCACATGTATTTTTATAGTCTCTCTCCAGACAAGGTATTCCCACTATAAAACATAGACTGGATAACTTTTCCATGATTTGTTGGTTCATGTGACCTAACCTAAAATGCCACAAGGTGTTTTCTTCATCCACTATAAAGATACATGTATTTTCTTGACTATCCACCTTGTATAGATTACCATTATTTTTCCTTCCTTTCATAAGAGAGTTTCTAGCTCTGCCTTTGACTAAACACCCTTTCTGGTTAAATGTAACCTCAATACCAAAGTTACATAGTTGAATCACACTTATAAGGTTATTTCATAACCCATACATAAGGAGTACTTTGGTCTTTTTTATCTCATCACTTTACAAATGGGTATTACCACTACCCTTTGTCTTAAAAGATCCATAATTTCCAAAATGAATGGTTCCATAAACACTAAATTTCAAAATTTTCAAGATATTTACATTTTCTATCATGTGTGATGAACACATACTATAATGAGTCTAGGTGTTGGTGTTATTTGTTACTTTGAGAACAATTTCTACTAGATTTTCCTTCTCAACCTTCTTATTTTCCTTCCATGAGATACTTTGTTGAGTCAATACATAAGATGGCCTCTCCAATTTATCCTCATCATGAATGGTGAAACCATACCCATATTCTTATTCCAATGTAGAGTACCTATTTTTTGGAGGGATTTTTCTTAGTTGACCTATATTCATTTTTTTTCTATTAGCTATGTAGTTAATGTTACCACTTCCTCTTCATATATAGTCAAAAACTTTATACCTAATGTTATAACAACAAAAAAATATCCATAGAAATTATTTCTTCTATTTGATAAAGGATATAACCTAATTCTACTTTACTTTCTGTTGGGAGATTCCCCATTAAAATAACTTATTGTCTCTTCATAGTATGACATAGTTTGGCCAAGGCAGCCACAAAATAAAACTCCATGTGAGAAAAAATATTCTCTTATTCATTCCTCCATATGTATACAAACTTATTATATTGCCTTAGTTGTTGAAAAGTATACGAGGATCATGGATTACTTTTGTCCCTTTGATTTCCTTTGTTTGGAGAAATCATTATTTAAACTTATAGTGACTTAGGTTTGGTGTTATAATCACCAAAATTATTTTTTCCCTTGTTTAGATCTATCATTGTTACTCCTTTTGATTTCTCAGTATCACAACCAATACCACTTTAACCAACAAATATGGGTCTCTTTTCATCCAGAATGTTATTGACACCTTGTGAGCCTCACTTAACCCTTTAAATCAATTCTAATTTAGTGAACCTCTCAAAGTGTAGCTTTTTATAAGAATAATTCTATTTCAATATTGATTTATGTTTCATTTTTAATAAAAGAACCACTTATTCAAGGGACTCAAACTTCTTATCTCACCCCTCTAGGATTGCATTAAGGTCATCAATCACCTTAGTTTATTCTTTGATATTTATCTTGAAACTCAAAAATTCTTCTGAATTCACCTAATTAAATAGATGAAAATAAAAATCTTACCACATCTGGTCAATATATACCTTGAGATGATCCACATATTTAAAGGATTATTTTATCATTCCATTAAACATTGATTTTTTCATTATTTGAATATCAAGTTCTTCAAGAGATACCTAAAGTTATACCTTGAGATCAACTACTCATTTAAGTACATTATACTTTTCTATTTTTAGGTCTTTCTTCTCAATAGAAGACAACAAAGAATATTTTTTTTTTCATATTTTAATTCTATTTCACTTGCATCTAAATATTATTCATTATTATTTTCTTTTTTGTTAAAAAATATCTCTCTAAAATTTCATTCCTAATGAACTATGAGTTTTTGAGTCTCTTCAAGAAGGGAAGATTATTCATGGAATCTGTATACCTCCAGCTTCACTTTCTTCATAATTAAATCTTTATAGGCACTATTATTCAATATACCAAACTTTATCACACTAGAAATAAGCCAATGACATCTTTCCTTTTAAGCTACCCTTTCCTCTCTGGAATTTTTTGGACACAAGAGATAAAAGTTCATCATTAGCATACTCTTTTCCATTTTCCCCTTTAGATATTTCAATATTCTCTATGGATTTAAATGGAATATTCTTATTTTCATGACTTTATGTCCCTTCTATCTTAACTCACATTTCATAATCCACAAAATTTATTAACATATCATCCAGAGAGAGATTGGAAAAATTCATCTCATATAGAGATTTATATTTTATATTGTATAAATGTGGTAACTATAGCAAAATATTCTTAATAATATTGAAATCACTTATCTCTTACCCAAGTCGTCAAATAGATCTAAAAACTTCAATGATTTAGTGGAAGAAGCTATCAACATTCTCATATTGAAGAATTTTCAAATCATCAAATTTTTTCTTGAGGACCTATATCTTATCCTCCTTTACTTTACTATCACCTTCATAAATGTTGGAAAATTTATTCCAAATATACTTTTCATTGGTGAAACTCATCAATTTCATATATATCTGTTCTAACTGATCTTTAGATAAAGAATTTTGAGCTTTGTCATCATCATCCAACCATTTACTATCATATTTAGTCATGGAATTCTCCATCACATCACTAACTTTGATCCCATGTAAATTAGTAGAGAGAAATTCTAGCCTGAGATATCAGAGATGTGAAATCATTATGTTACTCCAAATATGGAATATTATTTAATAAGAAAGATAAGATTATTTAGAATTTATTTAATTCACAATCCCATAGAATTTATGATGAAGGATTTAATGCCTAAAATATCTCTTTCATAACACTTATTTCACCCCAAGACATCTTGAGAGGGGAGGGGTGAATAAGGGATTCAAAGTTTCTTTTGATTTAAGGGATTTTTCCCCATGTTGGTAGGAAATCATTAAACCTACATTATTATCCTGCACATTCACCAATCATAAAAACATAGTAATAAAGTTAGAACACAAAATAGTTTACTTGGTTCACCACTAAGGTCTAGTCCAAGGAGAATACTCTAATGATATGTCATTTGTACTAGAATCCATTATTATTCACTAGTTTTTGAGGATTATATTTATTCATCTATAGTCACACCATGTCAAACTCACTGCCTTTATAATGTATTTAGGGACAACACACTACCTCCCACAGATCATCTTCATCCACTCCTCTTTGCAAACTACTTTCAATGAAGTCTTCCTTAGTTTAATAACTTTAAGGTGACATTTAGTGTGCATGGATATTTATTGATAATTGAATCATTAAAGTTTGAGTTTGATTATCTAAATAATTCATCAATTTCTTCTCAGGTTTTGACCCAATCCTCCAGATTCTCCCAGGTATGCATCGCCCAACCTTTGGCTTCACCTATGTTAGTTTTTCCCTAGACCCTGAATTTTTCTAAGTTAAAGTTTCCTAAGTTATTAGCTTCACCCATGACTTTGGATTCACACAAGTCAGCTTAATGGAACACCCTTTGCTCAGGATAGTTCGCCCAAGGAGGCTTTCCCTACTACCTTCTATATACTATGTTTCTGAAACAAAGTTTGCACAAGTCATTTTTCTCTAACTATCCATGATTCTAACTTCATGATAATTCTTCACCTAGATGATTAAATTAGGTCCATTTCACATAGTTTTTCCTTATTTGATAGGATATCCTATAATCCTTATCAGAATTTTCATTAACCCCAATTGCGGGGATTAAATTGATATTTACAGTAAAAACAATAACTTTCATGAAACCCTCCACTTTAAGAAATGTGACACATCATATTCCCATTTATACTTATGCTATGAACCATTTATTTGCATGGTTCCCAGAAAATCATACAATAGACTCATGTAAAGGGATAAGTGTGAGACCCCAGAGCAACGCCTTCCTTAATAGGAATGCAACCCCTGTATGTGGAACTAGCATGAAACACTAGTGCATGGTTCCTAGATATACTAAAAAAGGACTCATTTTCTCTAGAAAGACGTTTTTATCTTCCTTCAACAAACTACTAAACTTTATTTGTAATTTTAGACCCAAAAATTTGGAAAAAACTGGAAATATTTACCACTTTAAGATGTATCCCTTGGTCATAAATCACCTTAAAAAACTTGGACATTGATTAAAAACAAAATATATATTCATTAACACTTTAAATAATATTATTTCTAACACTTTAATAAATAGAAAACACAAAAATATTACAATTGATTAGGAATAGGGATTTCTTAAACTATGAAAGCTTTTCAAGTGAGACAAACCTTGTCAGCCAATGTGATGCACTAAGGAAATAAATAATTGATTTTGTCACACCCCATGAAAGGTGTTCATAAAAATTTAGAACTACTTCTGAGGATCCAAGTGGTATTTTATTAACTATTTATTTTTCATTTTGTAAATAAATTTATTTGTTAAAAAAAAAATATAAAAAATATTTTCTTACTCAACCTCACTCAAGAAATAAATTGTTGCTTTATTTTATAGACAGGTGAGGATAGCTCAATGCCAAAATTTCTTCAAGGGGGAATTCAAGGTGGTTATACTAGTCCTTAAATAGTCCCTTTAGTACCCAATATTGGAATATTTGGACAATAAATTAACTAAACACCAGGAGTAATGTCTATAGTGCCATCAAGAAGCAACCAAGGCATTATAAGAGTCTCCCTTGTTTCCTCCTAATTTTTTTGAATAAATTCTAGAGGTTAAGGCCATACTTAGAAACCATCCATATCCAAACCTCACTCGACTATGGATAGAGGACATGTATTAAGAATATATGCATGATGACATACTTATGGGGGATTAATAAATGCTAGAATAATTCTGGAATCACTTTATGTAAGGTAACCTACAACATGATCTTCCCATCCTTGAAAAATAAGAATCAACACAATTTTATCTTTTCCTGACTATAGTATAAGAAACCACCCAATTATTATAATTTGAAGAAAACATGGAGGATCTTGACTAATTTACACTATCCATGAAAACTCAACTCTAAGAAGCAGTTTTCAACGAAGAAGAAATGGAAGATGAACCAACTTTTTGATTCAATCCTTTCTTGAACTCAATTTACTTTTATTTTATTAATACATAATTGATCATTAAATCCAAATTTTATAATTTTTAATATTTAGTAAACAATTAGTTTACTTTAGAGGATGAGAAGAAATATTATAATGAAACTGATGAGGAACACATGGATCTCCTAAAGCCCATTGAAAATTAATTAGAGTGAGTAATAGAGGAGATCCCAATGAATTTTTATAAAGAAACTAAGTCACAAGTTTTTCACCTATAAGGGGAATATTCTAATATAAATTTTTCGTGTTTTAATTTTATTCAAAAATAATTATTCTCTTACTTGACATTTGAAAATTCTATTGATACAATACCTATTGTGGAAGAACTGGAAGTAAATGAGGAGGCTGTATAAGTAGTAACCAATAGAGAGGAGGACCCATTCTTTATCATAATTCACCATGAAAATTTTACTTAATTTCAATGAGGATGTACCTAATACACTCTACCCATGGATTCCTCTATATGGTGTGAAAGTCGATGGATAATGGAATGAATGTTATGTGGTGGTTTATCTCAAACAAACCCCACCCACCATCTGATTATATATAATAAATGGAACTTAATTTATAGGGGTATCCAAAACCCAGAGCCCACTTTGGGGTTAAACTAAGAATTATCCTTTACTATTAAATTTTCATTTATTTTTTATTATTTTACTTTCTATGAATTTCCTATGTTTCCTATTTTTATATGTATGTTTTTAGTGGGTGTAACTTAAGAGACTAAATCAAGGTTTCCCTATCAATAATTCATATTGTATTTCTCTTTCATACTTGATTTTTTATACCCAATTTAAATTCTTAACAATACCAAGGAAACTATTTTTAAATCACAAAGAGGGTAATAATAGTTCAAGTGTGGGGGAGTGGTACTATCCTATTAGGACTTTTATGTTTTTATTTTATATTTTTTGTGTGTTTTTAGGACTTTGAGATTCGTTGAATACTTTTAATTTTTTTTGATTATCTTGATGTTTTTGAAAAAATGGATTGATTTGAATTTATAAAAGTTTTAATTAATTTCTAAAATGGAATTTTGTTTCTTGATTTTTAATAAGATCATTTAATGAAGTTTATTAAATGTGAAGCTTAGTGTCCACTAGTGTTGTCCACAATGAAATATTTTTTCCAAACTCATTGGTTTCTAAGCCTTTTTGACATATTATTTATATTTATCTTTTTTTAAGATTCTTTAAACATTATATAAAATTAGGAACATGTGATTTTCTTCTTATTAAAAGCTGTTAAATTTCATAAATTATGTTAAAAATGACCAAGACACCATTTTTAAAGTCTATTTTTTCATTAAACTCTATTTTCAAGCCCACCCTTACATTTTAACACTTCATTAAGCCCCTAGAATCCATGAAATACCTTTTTAGGTAGCCAAATTATAAGCCAAAAAACCATATCTACATTCTCTAGAAGTAAATTGTATTATCATGTTTGAACTCAAGTGTGGGGGAGGGATATTTATGCTACTTTGAAAAATCCAATGGGACTATTTTGTGATCCATTATGCACTTTTTATACTACTATTTGAGAAGTAAAATCATGTTGGGGAGATGTGAGGATGGAAAAAATTATATTCAAAGTTAGGCTGAGAGTTAACCACTACTTTAAGATCAAAAGATGCCTCCACTTCCCTCAAAAATACAATTTAGAAGATAAATTCAGATATAAATAAAAGATTAAAAAATACCACAAAGGGGTGAAGAGGTAAGAAATATACTCATTGATATTGAAAATTCCAACGTGTGGAATACCAGATAAAAAAAGTGGATTTTGGAGGTTAATTATTTGAAAAAGGGAGTAAGTATTTATTATTGAGTTTAAATTTTTTAATGAATTTAAATTCATTTTATAGTTAAGCCTCTTCATTATGTCTAGAATTTTTTTACATTAAAAACCTAAAAACCCTTGATCCCCAGAACAACCTAGGTAAACATCCTCAGGATTAACACATTTTTATGATTCTGTGATGTTGAGATTTTATAATGGAATCAAGTCTATAGAAATCATACATGTTTTTGAGAATGATAAATGCTCTAATTAAAAACCCTTGAGTGAAGAAAGATACACATTATGGGATGTAATCACAAAATAAACGTGATAATTAACAAGATATTGAATGAAATTTTATGATTTTCTAGGAAGAAATAATTGAAATCCATTTACGAGGTATGATAATTATTTGGTTATTTAAATTAAATTTTTTTTCATTTATCTCTTAAGAAATTTTAATTGAACATAGTATAAGATGATTTATTGAAGTGTAATGTTTAATTGTGGGGGAATCAACTGATTCAATATTTTTATATATTTCACCTTGAATTTATTGATTTCAATCTCACCAATTGATCATTTCATGGGTGATTATCACATATTTGGATTAATATATAATTTTAGGGTTTAGTTTGAAAATAGAGTAAATATTTGATTTTAATTATTTATTTTTCCTTTATAATTATTAGAATAAATAATAAACTTTGTTTTAGGTGTTTTTATGTTATTATTGGTCATATGGAGGTGATTTTGAATGCCCATATTTTAAATAAAGAAGTTTGGAACTCATTTGAAGTGATTCTAGAAACATTGAGATTGAGGTGGGAAAATATAAAAGGCATAATTGTATGACTCTGAGGCCGAATATATGAATTTTCCACCACCATAATCCTTTAAGGGAATGTAATTATTCACTGTAATACTTTAATGGATGACCATTATCCTTTTTGATTCTAATACTTTACTTCTGATCGTATGAATTACTATCATCGCAGGACTTTTCCCAACTGCCCACAACATAAGACTCTGGTAGGATCATGTGACATCATCAGTCTAACTGTAAGTCTTTTTATCATGAGAATCCCTAATAATATGACTTAAATAATTTTATATAATAATAAGGGAACTAAAAAACTCATCTGCACTTTGAACCAAAACTTTGGGATGACATGTCAACATTGGTGCAACCATTCAAAGGCTTCCACATGGGAAATTATGTGCATGATATTTTGATAAAAAATAAGAAAATAAATAAATGGATATCATGAAGATTTGAATTTTTTATAAATAAGGGAGACCATGGGGGATGAAGGAAACTTTTTTATGATTCAAAAGATAGAAAATACCAGGACATTTAACGAGTCAAAGAAGGAGGAAAAAGTTCAAACCTTTGATATAGAGATGGAAACACCTATAAATAAGTGGAGGGTGGCACAAAAATATATATAGGACATGAAATAGAAAAATCATGATGAATTTATACTATAATTTTAGATTATTTATTCTATTTTTATTTTCTTTATTTTGAAATCCCATGTTGTATATTTTTTATTGAAGTGTTTTAATATTTTCTTCCTCTACTCCTCTCTCTCATTATATCACCTTATCTCCCTCCATTATCCACTATGAACTTATATAATCATGATAATGAGTAACTAAATTTAGGAATATCCTAGTCAAGTAATCCAATTTTGAACCCAAGTCTTCATATGTTCATGATTAATATTTCAAAATTACTTCAAGTTAGGTCAATGGTAATCTAAATGGGCAAGAATTTGTGTATATCTACTTGATTATCCAAGGTCTAACTACTTATTCTATAATTTTTTTTCCTTTGATGAAGGAGGTTGATGTGTAGTGCAATCGATGAGTGAACTGTATGTTCACAATCGGGGTAGAAGAGGGTATTCACATTTTATTTAGTGTGTTTATTAAGTAAATATGAAATTAATAATGAGATGACGAAGGTTCACTCTGGGTGATTCTTATAGGAGAATATACTTTATTTCTAACTCCATTTTGTTTACATTTGTATATTTATTATCATGTATTGAATTTCATATTTTCAAAACCAGTGTTTCATTGATTTTATAAAAATAAATCACTAAAAATATAATAAGTGATTAGGAATAGTGAGTGATTAAAATAAGAAATATCCTCAAGTGAGATCAACTGAGATAACTCAAGTGTTATACTAGGAATATACATAATCTCTTTTTTCACACCCTACAATAAGTGTTCATCACATATCATCACAACCTATAATAAGTCATGATGATTATTGATTAGGGACAACTAAAAGTTGTACTTTGAGTATATTTTATCATTCCAAAATTTATTTAATATATAAAACACACATAAATGAATGATAATTTGATATTTACTTTATTATAAAATGTATTGATACATTTTACAAACATTACATCCAATATATCATACATCTTACACCCAGATATTTAACATGAACCTCATACTTTTGTTGTGATGATGGTTTCATCAACGAATATGATATATTTTAATATGTATCCACCCAATATATCTTTACATCATCACTCTCAATGATTTCTCAAATGAGATGGTATGTGAGAAGGATGTGCATGGTACTTTGTTCATACCATGGTTACTTTTCTTGATAAATGTATATATTGTTTTTATAGTATTTCTCAATTTCTCCCTCAATTCTATGAATCTTTACAAGTTTAATAATGAACTTCTTGATCCAAACAACTTCCTCTATAACAATTTATATAATGATATACTTTTCCTTTATTGTTGAGTCTTCCATGGTCACTTATTTTTAAATATACCAACTGATAGCTCCAATATTGAGGCAAAACATGAAACAATATTGAGATCTTATATCATATTTATCAATTTGAAAACTATAATTAGCGTAATAATTTATAATGAGATCATCCTCACCGTTATAGACAAAGAACATATCCTTACTTCTACTCAAGTACTTAAGGCCATTCTTAATAGTAACCCGATGAATCTAAATAGTATTTTATTAGTATCTACTTGTTATTCTCAAATAATAAGTGACCTAAAGTTGATTACATATCATAACATACATGATAGATCCTATGGTGGATGCATAATGAATCTTACACATCCTTTCCAATTCTTTTGAAGGATCTTTAATCCTCCTAAGATTCATGCCATGTAACACTGGTGAAAACCCCTTCATATAATTCTATACACCAAACCACTTTATAACTTTACCAATATTTTTTTAAATTAATTTAATAAACCCATTTAATCAATATCTATATATTTTCATCCCAATATGTAGGCTACTTCACCCATGAATTTCATCAAATATCACATTCTCAAACCACATATTTATATAATGTAATGTTAGGAAATAATTTTTAATAAGTATTATGTCATTCAAATACAATTCCATAAATACAACAACACTCCCACTAACCGAAATGTATAAAAAAATCATTTGTGTTATTGATGAAACCAACTCTTTGATTACATCATCAAATTGGATCTTCTAATTATGAGAATATTGCCTCAATATCTAAATGGGATGTTGCAACTTGAAAACCTTTACAAATTCATTTGTAACTTTAAAACCTTTTAGTTGTATTATATACATTTCCTTGACTAAATTAACATTAAGGAAAGTAGTGTTTACTTCCATTTTATAAATTTCATAATCATAATGAGTTATTACAAAAAACAATATATTAATTTAATGTATCATTGATACCAGAGAAAAGGTCTCTTGATAATCAATATCATGAATTTTTTATAACCTTTTTCTACCATATGTGATTTATAGGTAGAAACTCTACTATGCATGTGAGTTTCCTTATATAAAACCCATTTCCACTATATGGGTCTCACCCTTTCAGGTGTATCCACCAAATTCCAAACTTGGTTAGTGTACATAGAATCCATCTCATATTTTATAGCCTATAACAATATCTTAGAATCAAAATTCTTAATAGACTATCATTTGGAAGTAGGTTCATAATCTTTGAACATTACAACATTATCATTTTCTATAAAAAATCCATTTCTCTCAGGATCTTGATGTATCATACCAGAACATCTAGGTTATTGTCTGACCCAAGTTTGTTCCATTTATACTACCTCTTATCGAACCATATAACTTTCCATTTTAGAAACAATTACAATTTATTAGTTTTGAACTTCCCCATGTTCAATTTTCTCCCAATTAACTCCTTGATTAATATATTAATTCTCAAGGAAAATACCATTTTGAGCCATAAATACTTTTTTTGATAGTATTATAGAAATAATATCTCTTAGTTTCCTTGGGATAATAAAAATATATGAATTTATTGTATTTGAGGTTATGTTTATTAGGTAACATATATTGTATATGTGCTTCACAACCCCAAATCATCTTAAAAGACAAATTTAGATGTTTTATAATTCATATCTAATATTTTGTACTTATAAATACTTTAAATTGAATACTATTATATAATAATGAAAAAGTTTCTAAAATATATCCCCAAAATGATATAGGAAGGTCGGACTGACTCATAATTATTTAAACCATTCCAATAAGGTACAATTCCTCCTCTTAGACACACTATTCCACTATAGAGTTCTAGGTGAGTAAGTTATGAAACAATTCCATTATCTCTCATATGATTAATAAATTCATGGATCAAGTATTCACTACCCCAATTTTATTAGAGAACCCTAATGAATTTTCCCAATATATTTTTCACTTCAATTTTTAACACCTTGAACTTTTCAAAGGTTTCAAACTTATGTTTCCTCAGAAACACATAACCAAACAGACTCAAATCATTAGTAAAAGTTATGAAGTAACCATACCCATGACTTTCTTGAGAAATAATTGATCCTAAATCACTATGCATATGATCCAATAGTCCATTATCAATATTAACTTTTCCACTAAATAGTGATTTGGTTATTTTTTATAATAAATAAGATTACAAATTATTAAATAATTCACAATCTAATAAGTCTAATACTCTATATCCATGGATTATTTGGATTAATTTCTCATTTATATGTCCAATATGACAATGCCAAAGATAAACCGTGTTATAATAAAACGTTACCTTCTTATCTTGAATATTACAGATCATATTATCCATATCTAGAATGTATAAACCATTCACCATATTTCCGATAGCACAAAACATTTAATTTAATTATATAGAATAACTATTTATTTAATAATGGCTGAAAAACCATTTTTATTCAAAAAAATAAAGAAAACTAATTTCTATTTATGGTTAAAACATAGTAACAATTTTCCAATCCTAAAATCAATCCACTGAGTAGACTTAGATCATAAGTGATAAACTATAATACAAAAACTCTTGACCCATTTCCAACACATAAATCTATTTATCCTTTTATAAATTTGATTATATTTTTGAGCCAATTTTTATCAGCATAAATGTGATATCCATACCTAATATCCAATTCCCATGAGTTAGAATTAGAGAAATTAATTTCTATAGAATTCATGTCCATATGACCTGAATTATTCTCTTCAAGAACACTTCTTAAAATAAAATACCAATATATTATTATATTATAGGTCATACCTATAAGAGATATCAAAATTTTAACTATGATGTATGCTATAATCTATAATAAAGATATATATATATATATGATCTAGTAAAATGTATTATATCTTTTCATCAAGGTCTTTTTATAAAATTACTCCCACAAAAAATTATGACTCCATAAATTGTGTCCATTCATTGATTCAAGATCCATATTTCAAAAAATATTAGGTCACTTTGGTGTTTCTCCTAACATTTCTCTATTTAATTAGGCCATCATGCCAATCATATCACATATGACTCTTGTATAGTTAGGTAAATAACTCCTTGCTCAATTCATCAATTGAATTATTCTAACTCTATTACCATGGTATCCCAATCCTATTAGGGACACAAAGCTAATTATAACCCAAATATTATAATTTAATATAGGAACTTAATCATATTAGGTTAACCAATACCCAACATGCCTTACAAAAAATAATCAATGGGAACCCATACTTCTCATGACCTACCCATTTGGTTGATTAAGGTATTTACAAGTGTTTTCTTTGGAAATAATTTCAAACTTAGTATTTTTGGGGGTTTTCATTGTCGAACCATTTTATATACATAATATGAATATCATACATATATATTTCATCCCACAAAATCATTACATCTCATGTAATCCCTATATTTATGAATACTTATAGTGATTTAGTTTTGGAATCCATATTATTACCCTAGATATATAGGATTGTAAACCTATAAGAGGTGAGAAGTGAATTTTATTTAAAAAAATTTATTATTTTACACATGTCAAGTTTTCAAACTATTGGAAACACAAAGTTTTGATAACCCTTAAATTATAAAACCATAGAATATATTAGAATAAACTTAAGTAAGTGTAGTAGAGATAATTTTTTTTCAGAATTATAAGTACTTACAAAAAAATCAAATATGTAGAAAAATTAATATCAACTACTTAAAAAGTATACACAATGAAAATATTTTTTTTGGAGTATTGTTTAAAAAAAAAATAACCCCTTTAAATGATTTTATAAAGAACTCATTTATCCCAAAGAATAAGGGGAATCATAAACTTGATCAAGGTATCCTAGACTTTAAACATGTCAAAAGGTCTATATTCTAATACCTTGTAATCCCTTGACTTTAAACATGTTATAAGGTATCTACTTCTTCAAATAAGAATCTCACCTCTATCTTCCTTAACAAAAGACCTCAATTTTTATGATCGTTAGTAGTTACCATTTCTAAAAACTGAAAGATTGACTTTTTCTTCTAACCATCAAAGCCCACAACCAAGAATGATTGGTAACACAATGAATACAATTGATATTCTAAGAAATTTATAATTAAAGTATCATAAATGAGATATTAGAAAAACACTCAAAAATAAAAATTATAATGACCAAAATCTCTCAAATAAATAAGCAGTTGCATGAATTCAGAAAAACAACATAAGAGATTTCTCAAGCATGTGTATCCTTATATCCTATTATTTCAATCCTTAAATATGCATTATTATATATAATAAATTTTTAAATTTTCAGATTCCAAATTATTTAATATTAGTTATAACTACATTAGAAGCATCTTCATCATTATATGATGAATTCATAAACTCTTAAATTCCTCCAATGAAGTTAGTTTTGAACCACTATAGTGCTTAATAAAATTTAGTCCTTTATAATTTCATTCTAAGGTTTTTTGGAAATACAGTTACCATAAATTATATTCTGTATAAAAATACTTAAATAAAAACTTAAAGTTAAACTAAATTATATCATTAATTTATTGTGATTTTAAAAACTAAATATAATTTTAGACTTTGAAAAAATAATCTACCTTTTTTTGGAAAGAAAAAATAGGAATGAAAAATTTAGTTTGAATAGATATTTGAAAGAAATACTTCCTATAAATTTGGAAAAATATTATGGAATAAATTTATCCCCTTTATTGATAAGAAAATACAAAACAAATTCTTTAAATAATACTTGAATTTATAAAACCATAAATTAAAGATTTATAAGTTTCTTATATCCCCTATAGTGATTCTCAAAAACAATTTTTTGAATTTAAAATTCTCCACCTTAAGTAAAATAACATCATCAATGAATTTTTTTTATAAAATTCTACATTTTTATAAAAATATATTGTCCCCCATTAATAGGGAAATTGATATAATTTTTTCAAATTTCTCAAATGATTTTTTTTTCCCAAATTTCTCCCCCTTTGCATTTTTTAAAAAGAAACAAAAAAATAATAAATTGAAACTGAAGAATAATATCCCCCTGGAAATCAAGTTCCATTAATTTTGAGAAAAAATCCCATTTGAGAATGATGTAGTCTTTAAGAAACTTCTCCCTATAGATTTTCAATATGATATCTTGAAAGCAAAACACCTTTATCTAATTTTGGATAATAAATAAAGAATAAAATTTATATGTTGAAAAAAATATTCAAACATGCATGTAATGAACAAGTAAGTATTTAAGTAATGAAAATAAATACTCACCATTGAAAGGATAATAATAGAAATAAATTATAATTGAAATTTTATTGAAAATATTTAAAATAATTACACGATTTATCTATAAAAACAACCAAAATCATCAGAAGTTTAAATAAGTAAAATAATCAAAAATTAAAATTCATTCTTTCTTT
The DNA here is from genome assembly GCA_963277665.1 of Viscum album. NCBI lineage: Eukaryota > Viridiplantae > Streptophyta > Magnoliopsida > Santalales > Viscaceae > Viscum > Viscum album. The sequence goes on along the minus strand of OY728136.1, from coordinate 743,787,777 downwards.
TGAGTTTTTTTTGATCATGTGCTTAATATTTTTAACTTAATTATGATACTCAACTAAATTATATTGAAACTCTTCAACTATATTCCATTATAATTTTGATCTTTGAACCTACTCCTATATTTTTTTATTCTTAAGAAAACTAACTTCATCAGTTCATCAATAGACTGATTCTGTTGATCCACATTTTATCCTTTATTTTTTATGACTTCTTCACATTCTTAATTATTTTTACACAACTTTTAAAGACCTCCATGAAGAGAAAAATTATGATCATTTATAGTTTTGATATATTTTCCTCGAGTAATCAAATTTCTTAAAATATTTTACAGCTTCTGAGAGTGGACTCCATCTTATTCTTTAAATTTTCTTAAAATTCCTTTCATTTTAACATTTAAGTCAAAAAATTTTCTTTTCCACTTAGATTATTGAATGTTGAAATACTAACCTTGAATAATATTAACACTTTAATTAAAATATGGTATAATTTATAATATATTTTCAATAAAATGTTTCGAGACACAATTCTTTGCTTAATTCTTCATATAAAAGATCCATCATATGATTTTGATGTATTATAATATTTCTTTATCCCAATATCATGATATTCATTTTGAATCTATGGATATTTATCTTTATCAGGAGTATCAATTCCAACAACATTATCTTCTATATAAATTCTCTTTAAAGGTGTCAAAGTTTTGGTTTCCAAAGAGCACACTAAATATTCTTATGGTTAATTTTTTTTAACATTTGGATTTTCCAAAAATTTCTTTTTTTAACTAAACAATTTTTTTAGCAGTATCAGAAACCAATGTATTTTCACCTTAAATATCTCGTGATTGATGTTTTAGGAGTAATAGCTCTCATACTTACTGGTGTCATGAGGATAAGCAAGAGAAATTTTCTGGTACTCATGTTACTTTTATTTTTCCTTTTTGATGTAATAAAATTTGTTCGTGATTGTATAATTTTAAGAAATAAAATTATTAACAGAAAATAGTGATTTTTTTTTCTCATTTTGAGATTTTTTGTGTCAATATTCCTATCAACTAACTTCTTGAAGTCTTATTTTGAAAATAATATTTATTTTAGAACTTATTCTTCATTTAAGTTATTAAATGAAGAGGATTTGGTAAAATATGTTCCCTTTGATGCTTTACTTTTCTTAACATCCTTTTTAGTGGGTTTTCATAATTACTTAAAAGCAACATCTGATGAATTTTCTACAAATTTCTTTTCACTAGGACCATAAATAAATCTCATTTTATAGATTTCCTTGATATTAATTTAATTCTATCTATCTTTCTCAGTATGAGCCTAATTTAGAAATCCTTAAACTTAAATTAGTTTCAAAAGGAATCTTTTTAAAATTCATCTATATAAAAAATTTAGCTTAACCATTCCGGTGTATATTACTTTAATATAGGTCTAGATAAACTTGATGAAATTTATCTTATTAAAATCTGCAAAAAAAAATCCAATATATAGATATCCTGTATTTTAATAGTATCTTTGTCACCCTTCCTTGGTAATAAGAATGATTTTGCCCACAAGAAAACAATCTTAATTTCTAGTGGTAGATGACTCGTATTATAAAACTTTTTTTATAATAATTTTTTTCCCCAACATACAAAATTGAAAATAAACCATGAGTTTTTGGTAATTTTTCTAATATAAACAAGGACTCTCCCTCAATAAGAAGTCTCATTAATTTATAAAAACTATCAAGAGATAAAGTAAAATTAAATTCAAAAAGAACAAAAGTGTAACACCCTGACCCCTCTAGACTAGAGCCGGTGCATTACTTGTGATATTGGCATGGTTAGAAGGAATGAAAAATCCCAAAGGAACGACCAGTTTAGTAGTCTTTAAGAAACTATATACATAGATGTAACACAAATTACATTGAAAAAGGTTACAAGATACAATACATAACAAAACTAAAAACTGCAACCACATGAACTCAATAAATGACCTTCTCTTCATCTCCTGTTGAAGGTAAACAATGAAAGGGGTGAGATCAAACCCTAAGTAAGGGTTAAAAATATCAGAAGTATGAATACAATAATAATTAAATCATAATCAATCTGATATAATCAATATGGCATGGTGAATAAATGAAAAACTAATTCCATTAATGAACTGAGAATGAAACTACATCCATAGATTTTTTCATAGTGAAAACCTCATGGATAATAATAATAACTGATAATGAATAAAGAGAATGCTTATTAATTGGATGTCATGTATCTGGAACATGAAACCATAATACCGTAAAAACGGTTTAGTTCTATGGGTAGAAACCCGTCTGATTTTTGGAAAAAAACTCGAAGGGTTTGTCGCCAACTGATTTGTCTCATGAGATCTATCGATGCATAAAGGGGCTATAGTGGGACCCACCCACCACTGCATGTACAAATAATTATTTATACATTGATTCAATATAATATCAATATTACTTTTCAATATTTGTATAGAGTAGAGTATACAGATTCATCAGTACCATAATTAAAATAACTTTCCAAATAAACACCGTATGTAAAATGGTATACGGTTTAGACAAAAACATATCCATGATATTATATTATGGATATTTAATATAAATATAATTTCAAATGAAAAGTGATCTCAAATGATCAGTAGGTACACCACATAAGGATTATTAGGTGCACCACACAAAGTTAGTCACAACAAAATAGTAGTTGAGACAAAGTCTCTTACCACAATGTAATCGGTCGAATCATATGACCGGAACTTAATAAACCTCAAATTAATCATTTAATAACATGAATATAAATAGAATAATGTTATTATATATCAAATGGTAGTAAACATATACCACATACAAGAAATAAGTGGTGAACAATGAAAATCTCACAGAAATGAAAGTGAGATGAGAAACCCCTTACAAAGAAAGTATCATTAAATTGAGAAAAAATCAATGAAAAAACTATGTGTGGAAAACATAAACCCACAAAATAAAAGTGGATATATAGAATAAAACAATAATAGGTCATTCACACATATTCTTGGAAAGAAAAAACCAATGACATTAATGTTTAACTCAAGGAATGAAGATTGAGTTGAGATAACCCTTACAAAGATTGTGTCATTAGAGTGAAGATAAATCAATGAAATATTTATGTGTGACAAATAAAAATCCACAAAATATAAGTTTATATAAATTATAAAAAAATCATAGGTAATTCATACATATTCTTGGAACAATGTAACCAATGAAATAGATGTTTAACTCAAATAATGAAAATTGAGTTAAACAATCCCTTACCTTGTAGAGTAACTCTTAGATCTTGAAGGATTAGAACTTATGGGCTCAAAGATACCTTGGGAGGACTTATATGGAGTTAATACCACTATAGACTATAGGGTATTGAGTTTGTAATGAAAGAAAAAGAAGGGGGTGAGTGGGTATTTATAGTAATTAAGAGAGAGTTTTTTATTAATTAAAAGGGACACCTCGTTAGTGGTTTTCACAAAACCATGAAATTTACCATGGTATTTTCCCATGGTTTAATCCACTTGGGACAAATCATGTCATAATATAATGTACACAAGTCGACCAGCCCTTTATATTAATAATTACATCATTATGATGTCATTAAACTACCGAAAACTCAAATCTGTATTTTTACTATTCATGAAAAATTCAAGTATTTTAGAAAAATCCCAAAAATTCACCCTAACCATTTTTCGACGTGTAGAATTCAAAAATATAATCAATTTTTTGAAAATAATTTTCTATTTATTTTTAATTTAATTTTTAAATAAAATCAAAGTTAATTCGAAAAAAATAACAATTTAAAGGTATAATTAGTTTTGTATTACATTGAAAAATTAATTAAATTCTCATTATATTATTACCTTAATAAAATAAAATATTATCATTATTTACTATTTATAAGGGTCATATTACTATTCATATTAATATTAATAAGGGTATGTTACTATTTATAAAAAAATCAAGTTGGTTCTATCAGACTCCAAATGACTTACTAGTCACAACTCTAGATGACTGTTTTTCGAAATACAAAACATATAAGTGGAAAATTTTTGTTTAATGTATAACATATAACTTTATCCTATAATATTTTGTTTCACAAAAGACTTAGTGATTCATGTAATATGGGCTATCTAATGAATAAAAAGTATTTAAGAGCAACATACCATAAAATGTTTGGGGTGTTACAAAAAGTTACCCACTTTTCACCATCTGATTTAGTATATTGGGATGTTCTATTGAATTTATAGATCAACAAGAGAAAAAATAACTCATATAATTCCCTTAGAACAACCAATTATTCCCACCCTTGAAACTTGATCATGTATTTTAGGATAAATCCATATTTTTATAATAAATCATGATTAATAAACCCTTCACTCATAATTTTCCTAGTAGATATTTCTTTAGTCTGTGCCATTTAAAAAAAAACTAAACAATAAATCAAAAAACCCCACAATTCTTTGTTAATAACTAAAAAACAAATGCACCAAACAATTTTTGAGTCCAATTACTTTATATAGATGTTATAAGCATGCATGAAATCCATTGATCATCCTTGATCATATGGTATATGATAATTCCCACTAAAGTACATGACATAAAAACTCTTTAAAAATAAAATTTTCAATTTCATGAATATAATGATTTAAACTTATGGTAATTTTAAAAGAAAAGAAAATTTTGTTAAAAAGAAACAGTTCTCTCAATGATCCATAAATAATTTTTTTGAAAGTTATCTACCAGTGTACTTCTTTGATCTTATTTTGTATAATATGGTTTCATAAAAAAATATCATAGGAATGAACTTTTTTAGAAATTTGAAAGTTTACTATTTAAAAAGTTATATTAATATAAAATATAAAATTCCCCCTAAATAGATGGAATTAATGAAAACTATAAATAAAAACTTAAAATTATTTAAACTTACTAAGAAATAAAGAAAATATGAAAATAATGTAAGTTGCATTATAAATAAAATGTTTCCAGGAACCAGTGATAAGTGTTCAGCTACTAGTGCACAAAAAAATCATTTCTTCAAAAGTTTGGTCTTTGAAAGACATGCCTTATTAAGTTATAATGTACTTGAAAAATGACTTTAGGAACCTATATTTTCTTAGTTATTTGATAATCATAATCAGTCAGCCCCCAAGAAATAAAATCTATCATTCTTTCAAAAGATTGACCTCTGTTTAATGAATAGTTCTTACCATATTTTCCTTTTGTCTAATACATTGTGAGAAATTGTGCTTGGATGGGTACAAAATAATTATATTGAAAAATATAAATTATGGTGGATTTAATTCTAAGTATATATGTTGATATTTTAATCCTTATTCAAGTATAAATATTCTCAAATCATTTTCTTCCAATGGTAAAACTTTCCAAAAATTTCTTAAAACTTTAAATTTCTAAATTAAAACTGATAACCTCAATTTATCTTCATTTTTTTAACATTTCTCTTGGATTATTTATTATTTCAATCACCCTACTTAGAATGATTTTCTGATTAATTCACAACCCCTTTTCCACTCAACATAGAGGTTAGATCCAATATCTTCTCTTTAGACTTGTTGAATTTCAAATTAACTTTTATATTATCAATTTTTATTTTTACAAGATCAATTTTTATTTAATTAATAGAAGAAATTATTTCTTTTAATTATAATGAATTTTTATAAACTTCACCTTTATCCTTTGATTATTTATCATTATTATCATTTAACTCAAAATATAACCTCGTATTTTCATTCTTAGACTTACTTAACTCATCTTTATTCTCTGTAATCTTAATATTGAGTCTATTAGTGATGATTAAAATCCCCTTTTTCATAGTATCCATCTTAAGGATGTTCTAGATCTAATTTTCTTCACTCCCTCCCCCTCGATCCCATTTAGTGTCTCGAGCTTTAGCAAGATGCTTCACATGAATAATATTCTAGATATCATAGGGCATAAGATCTGGGATAAAATAATCCATACCAAAATCAACTTCTTGGTATAAAGGATTTGGTACCAAGATATTTATATAGATGAAAACTGTCATGACCCAACCCGACAGGGCTCGAGCCGTGACTCCCCAAGCCCGCCTCCAATAGGCCAGGGGCTGGCGACTAGCGCCGAGTAGGCTATCACACACAAGGGAGGCATTAGCCTAAGGTACCTGTACACACGCACCCACATACACCTTCAAACAACAGTGTAGAGATATATATATAAAAATTGGAAAGAAATGCATGCATACATATAACCCACAACCAGAGTGCAACCGAAGTACAAAGGGAAAAATAGGGCCCACCAAAGGAAAACTACAAAAGTGTCCAACCTGCTCAGGAGGAAGAACGCCGCCAAAAGCACCTACTGGTAATCTCCTCAGCACAACTCTAGTAAACCCCCCGGTCGGTCATGCACACTAAGATCCGCCTGCTCTGGGTCCTCCTGGAACTCTGTCGAAAGGCCCGTGGTCTGCACAAGACACAAACATGTGCAAGAAAATCCCATGTAGGGGTGAGTATATAAAATACCCAGTATGTACCCCAAAAACCCCAAAATAAAAAGGGAGCAACTGAAAGGAAATAGTCAGCTCATCCCAGCCAGAGGAAACCCAAACGAGAGAGAAACTCTACCTCAAGACCATCCTCGGCTAAACACAACTAGTCATCATAGCTCAAGTGTATGACCATACATATACCATGAGAGATCTAGATATACTCAACACGCACCAAGCCTTATGAGGTTCTGACCTCGTAACCTACGATAGGTATATAACTAGGAGAACACACTCCACAAGCTCTGTCATCCCATATGACACTTGTCCAAGAGATATATGCTCATCGAATATCGTCACTAAGAACCTCACACTGAAACATCAGAAATACCAAACTCCTCATATAGGGGATCACTCCTAGGTTCTGCTAGGGGATACAGGAACCCACTCTGGTAACTCGTAGATCTCACAGATAGGGGATCACTCTCAGGATCCGTTGGGGGATACCACAACCCAATCTAGTGCTCCACAGATCACGTCACTCAGATAGAGGATCGTCACCCGTGTAAAGGTGGTCATGACGATACTGGAACCCTATCTGGTATAACTCACGATGTAGGGGATCAAACTGATGATGCACCAACCCTAACAAAACTATAAGCTATGTAGGAGATCATATAACCAACGATGCCGCAACCCTACAATAAACCACATGCTAATTAGGGGATTGTATAACTAACGATGCCACAAACCTACTATGCATGGCCCACAATGTAGGGGATGATCTTCCCAATGATGCCTCAAAACCCTACGGGATTAACATGCTAGATAGGGGATCGTCTCCCATGGATAAGCGATCACAGCGATACCAAGAACCCGATCTAGGGAAGCGAATCTAGAGGATTCCGCTTCAAACCCACTGAAGGGATGCCACAACTCTAACAGAAATTCATCCTATCGATGGGATCAAAAACCTATACTAAGGTAGTGATGCCACAAAAACCCTCATAGGAATGAACCAAGGGAGTACACTCAATCACTACTGGTCCAAACGTCTCTAACCCAAGCGACTGGCATTGTCACCACATTGCGCACCTCTTAGGCCTATACTGAGGCCACCATCGCGATCTACGTGAAAAAACACACAAGGTAGGCTATTCATTTGCCCTGAATGGACTTGCAAAGCATAAGCCGTAAAAACGCAGCATACGCCTGGTATCTGCCTTGTGGGGCCCACAACTTGACCCCAAATTTAGGCAGACAGATTACACCGTTGTAATCCCCTCAGAAAAACACGCAGAAACAAGTGTTCAAACACTCCAAACAGATGTCGGGTGAAAAAGTGACATTTCATCGTAAAACACGCAAACCGGGCCCTCTGGGGCCCACACCCTGACTTTAGCCCGAACACTGAAAGGAGCATCTAAAAAATTTTTGTACGAGAACTAGTATCACGCTACCACTGACGACGCGTCGAACGGACCCACCGTTTAAAAGTTACGCCCCTTTGAACACAAGGGCCCCAACCGGGCCAGTCCACCCCGACCGACCTAGTCCAGACCACTGGCTTGTGGCCTAGCTCATCGCGGCCCACTGGCTGCAGCCTGTCCAAACACCACCGAACCCCTCGGGTCTAGTTCCTTTAAACAGACTGGCCAAGCGGCCGGTCTTTGTCCGTGTGCCGCACTAGCAGGACCCGCATACCGCAGGTCCTTGTCTGCGACTCCCACCCCAAGGTCAGCACCTCGAGCTCCTCCTTCCGACTAAGTGCGATAGGCCGAAGCCGCTGCTCCCCCCTTTGCGTTGGCACTGGCCAGCTCCGCCCGCCGCCGCCATCCGCATCTCCGTCAGCTCCACCTCCGAACGGCCTGCCCGGATCTCGATGCTGCGTTGATCACCTGCTCAGATCCTCCGCCGGACGCCGCCACACCACACTGGACCCTCCGTGCTCTGCCTCGACCTGTTGCACCGCGCCGAAGCCCCACCTCATCCTGCCTCCACGCTGAGAACCTCCGGTCGATGCCGCCCATCCGAAGTCCCACACTACCGCTCTGGACCTCACTGCCGCACGCCGCCACCGGCGGTGATCCGGTGGCCCCAACCATGGACTACCGAGACTCCTCACATTACCCAAAACTGAAACCGCGGGCATACTAACGATCCTTGCAATGAGGGTCTCACAAAACTGGCCTCCACTTGTTGATTCGTCGAGGTTTTGAGGTGCCGAATAATTTCTGGGACAAACTGTGAAGAACAGGTGAAGAATGCTCAAGAACCGGATTTAGAACGGGGCTCGGACGATGGCCGTGTTCATTTTTCCATTGTCATAATTCTAAAATTATAGAATTTAAATGATGAATTTTTCAAAAAATCAATAAATCAATGCAGGAGCAGGAAATCAATGGAAAGCCTACCTCAATCCGACCGTTTGTTGTTGGCGACGCACCTGTTGCAATCCGACTTCGATTCGCCTGAGTTTTCTCATCAATCCAGCGAAGAACGATGAAGAACGCAGAAGAACGTTTGAGAGAGAGAGATATAGATAGAGAGATAAGGGAAAATGGGTTCTCCCCTTAATTCCAACACTTAAGTGGAATTTATAAACTCTCTGAAACTCTACCGATGGGCGCGGATCCCGAAACCTCTGTGCCTACCTATTTTATATCACGCCTAGAAAAAACACCCCATTTCAAGCTCAACAGAAGTCTCAGATTTCCATTCTTAGACTTTGTTCGAAAGTTATTCGAAAAGAATGCCAGTGATAAAAATCAGTAATTCATTATTTCAAAATGACGATTTTCCCTCTGGGTGACATCTCTCACAGCAGGCCCGCACCCGTAACTTTTAAACCCCGCCTAAGGTAAATGGTACTCTTCGGACGCAACCGTTCCCTCAGATTTCCGATCCGAGCTACCTTTTAAGAGATAAATCATTCTCTCCTCGCGCATAGTATAAAAATACTTAATATTTTTATAAAATTAATTTCGGGAACACCGAGCCTCAGAATCTCACGCCGTCTTCGCGCCTAACTTTGGATTTATTCATATGAATATCCCAAAGTATGATAGGGCCAAAACTCGAGTCGCTACATCCTCCCCACCTTAGAACTTTTCATCCCCGAAAATCTATAAGAAAATGGAAAGCAACTGGACTCTCAACTGGGTCTCCCATGCTAGCGAGTTTTCCAACAAACACCCCTGCCCGAACACATAAGTCAGAGGGACTCATCCACCACACCTCAACACTATCCTCTTTGGGTGGCACTGACTCGCCCGCATGGTTTTGATCGTGTCACAAAAATGCGTCTCAGTGGGGGAAGCATCCGTCTTTTTCACGCATTTGAAGCACACTGAACAACACCCACACAGGGTCTTACCAACGCCCTGAGAAAAACTCGAGCAAGCAACGGAAAGAGAAGAGTACCGCTAAATAGTGTCTATCAAATCTACTGTAGAAAGTAGAAAGGACACAAGGCGTACCTCTATCCATTTGTGGAGCCTCTGGGTCAAAAAACTCTAGGGCATGCAGCTGTCCTCGCCCTCGCCATCCAGCTCCCTAAGCTCGGTGTGGACCACCTGGGGGTGGTGGTGGTGGCATATGATACCGCCTACCACCTCCTGTTGCTGCACTAGCTCCATCACCACATTCTACGCCCTGTGGACCTCCAAACTCAAGATGTTACCACTGTTAAGGAGGCCTATCAACCGACTCCCTCTCAGCAGCATGACGGGTTGGACAATCTCTAGAAAGATGTCCCTGACCGTCGCAAGCGTAACACCACCTCTCCTGCGGCTGACCAAAACTGGCCTGCAGGCCCTGTGAAACCCTGAGCTTCAGATCCTCAATCCCGGGGTTTCCTCCTGAAACGTCAGCCACATCCAGACCCTTGCACCTACTGCCAGCTACCAGTTGCTGACATCTCAGCTGCCACACGCCCAACACTGACATGCTGAATCTTCTCATCCATAAATATCTCCATCACCAAGGATTGATCCAGCACTCCAGCATAGGTGGGAAGACACAAGGAAACCACACCTTCCCGGATGTCTCTGCGCAGGCCCTGCTCGAAGGCCCAAGCCCTAAAGAATGGGTCTCGAACCATATCCATGGAGTAGCGTGACTGGTCTGTAAACATCACTGAGTACTCTGACACAGTCATTCCCTCCTACTGAAGTTGCAGGAGCTCCTGAATCCACACCGACCTCAGCGTCATTGGATAGAACTCTTCCCTGAAGAGCCGCTCAAACTTTACCCACGTGAGCATCTCCTTGTTGTGGGACCGCATCACTAGGCTCCACTATCACCCGACCGAACCATGCAGAGGGCTCGCCGCTAGGACCACCATCTGATCTGGGGGTGTCCTCACCAGGTGGAAAACTTGGGTGACTGCTTTGAGCTAGTAATTAGCTGCCTGAGGGTCTAGATCACCCTGGAACCTTAAAGGTTGCTGCCTATGGAACTCGTTCAGCACACTTAGCCTGCGCGCAACCTTATCCTGCACTACCGACATAACCAACTGCTCGACAGGTGGTGTCTCAATTAGTTGACCACCTGGAGGTACAACCTCAGAACCTGCGCCTTGGTCTATAGCCTCTAAACGGGGCGGATTGTCACCACAATCCCGCTGCGGAACCCTCGCTGGCTGTCGTCATGGAGGCATCATGAAATACAGTCAAGACGCTGCATAGTCTAAGAGTATATCTGGAGATCTGACTCAAGAAGAACAAGGGAAACCTAAAAACCCAGTCCTATATGATTCATGTACCATTATGTCCCTTCGACTAGTGTCCAAACGTCCTGAGTCAAAAGGTAGGTTATCAGAGTCCTAGTGAATGGATACGTCATCCGCCACACCAACACCAGAGTCCCTGGATTGAAAGACGAACTTGAAACATCTTGACACTGCCGCTATGCAACCCAAACCAAACTCATAGCTAGACCAGCTATGCTCTGAGATCCCAAAGGTGGAACCTCCTCTGATACCACTCTATCACGACCCGAACCAATGGGGCTCGAGCTGTGACTCCCCAAGCCCGTCTTCAATAGGCCAAGGGGCTAGTGACTAGCACCGAGTAGGCTATCACACACATGGGAGGCATTAGCCTAAGGTACTTGTACACACGCACCCACATACACCTCCAAGCAACAGTGTAGATATATATATATATATATAAACTGGAAAGAAATGCATGCATACATCTAACCCACAACCAGAGTGCAACAAAAGTACAAAGGGAAAAATAGGGTCCACCAAAGGAAAACTACAAAAGCGTCCAACCTGCTCAGGAGGAAGAACGCCGCCAAAAGCACATACTAGTAAGCTCCTCAGCACAGCTCCAGTAAACCCCCCAGTCGGTCATGCACACTAAGCTCCACCTACTTCGGGTCCTCCTGGAACTCCGTCGAAAGGCCTATGGTCTGCACAAGACACAAAAATGTGAGGGAAAATCCCGTGCAGGGGTGGGTATATAAAATACCTAGTAGGCACCCCAAAAACCCCAAAATAAAAAGGGATCAACTGAAAGGAAACAATCAGCTCATCCCAGCCAGAGGGAACCCAAACGAGAGAGAAACTCTACCTAGAGACCATCCTCGGCTAAACACCACTAGTCAACACATCTCAGGTGTATTCCCATACATATACCATGAGAAATCCAGATATACTCAACACGCACCAAGACTCATGAGGTTTCGACCTTGTAACCTACGACAGGTGCATAACTAGAAGAACACACTCCACGAGCTCTGTCATCCCAGATGACACTCATCCGAGAGATATACACTCATCGAATATCATCACTGAGAAACTCACGCTGAAACAACAGAAATACCAAACTCCTCGGATAGGGGATCACTCCTAGGGTCCGCTAAGGGATACAGGAACCCACTCCAGTAACTCATAGATCTCACAGATAGGGGATCACTCCCAGGATCTGCTGGGGGATACCACAACCCGATATGGTGCTCCATAGATCACGCCACTCAGATAGAGGATCGTCACCCATGTAAAGGTAGTCACGATGATACCGGAACCCTATCTGGTATAACTCGCGATGCAGGGGATCAAACTGATGATGAACCAACCCTACCAAAACCATAATCTAAGTAGGGGATCATATAATCAACGATGATGTAACCCTACTATAAACCACATGCTGAGTAGGGGATCCTATAAACAATGATGCCACAACACTACTATGCATGGCCCACAACGTAGCGGATCATCTTCCCGATGATGCCTCAAACCCTACGAGATTAACCTACTAGACAGGAGATCACCGCCCGTGGATAAGCGATCACAGCGATACCAAGAACCCAATCTAGGGAAGCAAAGTTAGTGGATCCCGCTTCAAACCCGCCGGAGGGATGCCACAACTCTAACAGAAATTCATCATATCAAGGGGATCAAAAACCTATACTGAGGTAATAATGCCACACGAACCCTCATAGGAACGAACCTAGGGAGTACAATCAACCACTGCTGGTCCAAACATTTCTAACCTGAGCAACCAGCATTGACGCCACATTGCGCACCTCCTAGGCCTATACCGAGGACACCATCACGATTTACGTGGAAAAACATGCTAGGTAGGCTATTCATTTGCCCCGAACGGACTTGCGAAGCATAAGACCTAAAAATGCAGCATACGCCTTGTAGCTGCCTCATGGGGCCCATGCCTCGGCCCCAAATTTTGGAGGGTAGATTTCACCATTGCAATCCCCTCGGAAAAACACGTAGAAACGAGTGTTCAAACACTCCAAACAGATGTCGGGTGAAAAAGTGACATTTCATCGTAAAACGTGAAAATCAGGCCCTATGGGGCCCACACCCTATCTTTAGCCCGAACACTGAAAGGAGCATCTCAAAAAGTCTGCACAATAACTAGTATCATGCTGTTGTTGGCAGCACGTCCATCAGACGTCTGGTTCACGAGGTACGTCCGTTGCAAGCTTTAATAATTTCTTATTATTAAATTAAATCATTTTGGGTCACCCGTCTTCAGGTGAAGAACCCAAAAACACCAAAACCCATTTTAAAAAGTCCTTCTTGAAGATACGAACCCATATCCATAGACGGCACGTCGAACAGATGCGCCGTTTAAAAGTTACGCCCCTTTGAACACAAGGGCCCCAACCGGGCCGGTCCAGACCATCGGCTCACGACCCAACCGTGGGTCTGGACCAGCTCACCATAGCCCGTTGGCCACGGCCCGTACGAACACCACCAGAACCCTCGGGTCTGGTTCCTCCAAATAGACCGGCGAAGCGTCCGGTCTTTGTCCGCGCGCTGCACCAGCAGGACCCGCATACCGCGGGTCCTTGTCCATAGCTCCCACCCTGAGGTCAGCGCCTCAAACTCCTCCTATCGGCTGAGCATGATAGGACGAAGCCGCCGTTCCACCCTTCGCACTAGCACCAGCCAGCTTCTCCTGCTGCCGCCATCTGAATCTCCGTCGGCTCCGCCTCTGAACGGCCCACCTGGAGCTCGATGCTGCGTTGACCACCTGCTCGGCTCCTCTGCCGGACGCCGCCACACCGCACTAGCCCCTCCGAGCTCCGCCTCAACCTGCTGCACCACGCTGAAGCCCTGACTTGTCCTGCCTCCATGCTGAACACCTCCGGTCAATGCCTCCCATCCGAAGTCCCGCACTACCGCTCGGGACCTCGCAGCCGCGCCACCTACCGCAGCCGCCGCACACCACCACCGGCGGTGATCCATTGGCCTCTTCTATGGACTATCAGGATTCCAAACGTTACCCAAAATCGAAACCATAAGCATACTAATGATCCTTACGATGAGGTTCTCACAGAATCAACCTCCTCTTGTTGATTCATCAAGGTTTTGAGGTGCTAAATAATTACCGGGTCAAACCGTGAAGAACGGGTGAAGAACGCTCAAGAACAGGATTTAGAACGGGGATCAGACGATGGTTGTGTTCATTTGGACATCTTCCCAATTATAAAATTATAGAATTTAAATGGAGAATTTGTCTAAAACTCATGAAATCAACGAAGGAGCGGAAAATCAATGGAAAGCCTACCTCGATCCGGCCATTTGTTATTGACGACGCACCTGCTGCGACCCCACTTCGATTCGCCGGAGTTCGCTCCTCAATCCGGCGAAGAACGCTGAAGAATGCCGAAGAACACCAAAGAATGTTCGAGAGAGAGAGATAGATATATATATAGAGAGAGAGATAGAGAGAGAGAAGGAAAAATGGGTTCTCCCCATGAATTTATAAACTCTCTGAAACTCTACCGATGGGCGCGGATCCCAAAACCTCTGTGCCCACCTATTTTATATCACGCCTATGCAAAACACCCCATTTCAAACTCAATGGAAGTCTCAGATTTCCATTCTGAGACATTGTTCGAAAGTTATTCGAAAATAATTCCAATGATAAAAATCACTAAATCTTTATTTCAAAATGAGGATTTTGCCCCTGGGTGACATCTCTCACAACAGGCTCGCGCCCGCAAATTTTACACCCCACCTAAGTTAAACGACATGCTCTGGATGCAACCATGCCCTCATAATTCTGATCCGAGCTACCGTTTAAGAGATAAATCATTCTTACCTCGCCCATAGTATAAAAATACTTAATATTTTTATAAAATTAATTTCGGGCACACCGGGCCTTGGAATCGCACGCCGTCTTCGTGCCTAGATCTAGAATTATTCATAAGAATATTCCAAAATCTGAAAGGGAAAAAAGCCGAGTCAATACATAAACATTCAATTAATTGGAATATATCTTTCCTCCAAATGTGTTTATTACATGAATGGAATAATTGAATCAATTCTAAATCTCTTTGTTGAAGGGGACTGGGTGGGATATATTTGGTGTTTCTTGGGGGGTATCTCAAGGCTTGTTCATGGGTTTGTTTTAGCTGATGAATTAATACAAGTCAAGATTAGTGATCATGGGGTTTTTAGTGCTAACACCCAGGGGTGAATGTTTCTCCTCTCTAAAGGCCGTTGGATTCTTTGGGAAGCATGTAACATCACACATCATCAAGGAAATAAAGCTTTAGATTCATTTATACAAAACCAAATTATATATATGTATACTTTTATTGGTTTATTATGCAAGAAGATGAGGGTCCCATATCTCATACAGGGTCTGTCATCATGGACCCTTTCTCTAGATGAAGGTGAATATATTGGTTGTCAAGACACCTAGGTGTGCTGGAAGCCACTTGTTCATGGTTTCAAACTGAACACTGATAGCTCTTGTGTATCACCCCCAGTTTTTGGTAAGTAACCCTTTAATTATTCTTTTAAGTACAAAAAGTATATGGGTGAATCTTGGGAGAGTTTGGAGAAATTTTGGAGTGTTTTTGGGTATTTTATATAGGAGCACTATTGGTGAAAAGTTTGGGAAAACCATGAAACACCTTTATAAAACTATGCACAGGGAGACAGGGGAAAAATAGAAGGTGTACAGGTGGTGCATCATTTGTCTAAACAGTGCGACAACCTAGTAGAAACCGTGCGCTTTAGAACAGTGGCTTTGGTCTTTTGAGGTAGTGGATTCATCACGGTTGGTGCACGGTTTAGATATCATGCAAGGAAACCATGAGAGTTTCATCCTTAAGATAGTGGCTGACACACAGTTAGCATACATTTTTCTTAACTGTGCGACTAAACCGTGCGCGACAAAGAAACTAGATCCTAAAAAAGTGAATCTAGTTTGGCATTGTGTTTTAATGCCTGTTTTTTGTCCCAAAATGGTCCTAACTCAGGATTTCTCTCTCTCAAAAGTCAAGGAAGGTTCTCCCATTGATCTAGAGGCAATCTGAAGGCTTCCCTTGGTGATTAGAAGCCGATTCCTCACAACAAGTGATAGTTATTTGTCGTTCTTTATGTTTTTATTAGATCAACTTTCCTCTATATCTCAGTTTCTTAGATCTACACCCAATTTGGGTAGATATAAGGTTTTGTATTCCAAATATGTTTATATTTTGTCTTTTTTTATGATATGGGAATAAATCTAAGGTGATTTCATGGAGATATCAACCTGGTTTTGTGACACTTTTCACACTATTTATCGTTTTCGGCAAAACTCTTGAGGTAGGTGGCTTCACTCTCAAATCATCTTGCTAGAACTGATTTCATTAGTTTTGAATTGATTTAATTGATTTAAATTTACTGTGAAAATGTGGTACAAATCATGATATAAATCCTATTTAGTGAATATTTATGTTTTTTGGTGAAATTTTTGAATTGTGGTAATTTGTTATGCAAAGTGATTTAATTTCTTGATTTTAAAATATTGATTTTAAAATATAGATTTGCTAGATTTTTGAAATAGATTATTGGAAAATGGTTTTCAATAAAAAAATTTCTTTATTGAAATGGGTTTGTTATGTTTGGATTGGCATGGTTTTTGGGCATACAAGGTATATGTGTTCATATTTCATTTACGAGGATTGTTTGAAATATGACCTTGTTCTTGGTGCTAAAAGTGTAATGGAACATTGGATATAATTACCTTGTGATGACTTGGTATATTAACAAGATATCGATCTTGAGTATGGAACTATCATAACAATGCATGCATGGTTGGTGGGGTGGATATGTGGAATTAAATGGTTATGCCAAATGAAACTTATGAAATGGTTTTAAAGAATTGTTTGGTTTCTTTCTTTGAAAAATGTTTTTTTGGAAAACTCACTGATATAGAACTTGTTTATATTTAATTATAAACAATTTTATAAGTTGTTTTATATAAATGTTTCTAACTTTTCTATCCTAGTGGTGAAAGTAGGGAAGTCATTGGGGGAAAACCTACTGAGTTTTAGTACTCACCCCTACTTTGGAACTTTGGTGATTTTGCAGATTTCATCTATCGAGAGATGGGAAAAGGTAAAGTATCACACATCTTTAGCACCACCTCATGATAATTGAACTATTTGGTGAAGTTGGAGAATGGATCATGTGGAGTTTGGGAGTTGTAGTTGTTTTCGAGTTTTGTTGGTCTTGCAGTCTTCCATGGTTTACTTTGATATTATTTCCTTCCACTATGGTACTTGATTTTAGCATGATTTTAATAAATGAAATTTTGAGTTGTATTTTATTTTTATCATACATCATATAGTGGTTTGTTTGGTTATGGATTGGTTGTTTAGTTGTTTTATTTTCAAGGGAAAATCATCCCCCATGTATATTGAATCCATTCAGCATTTATTGAAAGCCTTTGACATATTGGGGATGTCACTTAAGGTCTAGTAACATCTCACTACCCTCTCAATCCGATGAGAAGGGGAAGGACGTTACAATTGGTATTATATTTTTTTCGGTCCAAAATCTGTTTGAGACAAGTGGTATTATCTTAGTCCTTCATTTATGGAACAAGTGGTCTTTGACTTGGTCTTGGTTTTCATCCTTGGAGTTGAATTCATTCTTATATATTCCTTGAGTTAGGATCTTATAAAAAAGTATGATTTTAGAGAATTGAAATATAGAGCATAAAAAGACATAGATAAAATTTCTATGATGAACTTCAAGTTACCAGAGAGTTGGGTACATAAGTGTTTTGGAGACACTAATAGGTTTGAAATATCATTGTCATGGGTTTATCCAATGAGAATGGCATTCATTAGAGGAATGACTTCCCACTAAGAGTGCATATCTCATTTTGAGTAATGATGTATGATTTGGTGAAATATGATTTTTTTTAAAAATGTTGAAATTGTTTTCAAATGAAATAAATTGAAAAGAGTATGGTTGGGGTATTTTGAAAATGGAATGATTTTCAAAAGCAAGTATAGATTTCTCAAAAATGACTGAATATTGAAAAGGTTGATTTTGGAAAGTAATGTTGTGATTTTTTACGTGATAGAATTTTATATACTAAGCCTTCAGTTTCTGTAGAGTGATAATTATGGAGTTTGTTGTTCGTATAGAAAATGGAACCTGATAGGCATAATAGAAACTAGTTGGAAGAAGCTACTAAGAATTTGGTTGCACCTGAGCCACAAGTAAACCAACAGCTGGTTTAGAGTATAGTCTAAGCGTTTTAGGCGATATACACAGAGAAATAGAGGGATGATCCAAGACAAGTGGATTATTCTGTCCTATTCCAGAAGTAGAATCCACCTATTTTTGGGGTGATTCAGAACCAAAAAAGGCAGTGGTGTGGCTAAATAAGATGAATTGTATCTTCAATTTCATCAGATCACCAGTGGAGATGAAAGTAAAACTGGAAATGTATATGCTAGAGGATCTTGAACGCCAGTGGTGGGAACTAGAGGTGCAAGCTAAAGTGGATCAAGGCCTTAGTTGGAGGATTTTGAGGAATTGTTCAATAAAAAATTCCATTGTCACACGTTCGAGATTATAGAATGATAGATTTATTCATCTTGAAGTAGAAAAATCTTTCTTTCACAGTGTATGTGGCTAAATTCATGAATTTAGTGCACTTTCCACCCAAAGTTACTAGGATTGAATCCTTGAAGGCACACACATTTGAATTAGAGATAAGGTAGGAGATTCAATTGAAGATTGTTGTGGTCCATATTACTGACTATACAAAGATGGTAAATAGAGTGATGATGGATGAAAGGGATATCTTAGGATCTATTTGAGGAGGAATTATATTGGTACCCATGGGAAATGGTGTGAACTATAATTTTGGAAGTAATCATAAGAGGGAAACCTATTTCCAAGGTGGGAGAATGAATCAAAATTAGATGGATGGATCAATAAATCTTCCTCCAAGACCCACGACTAAAGTTGGATGTTTACAATGTGATTTTATCAACCACATTAAGAGAGAGTGTATGACACCACCAAGGGAATGATACAATTGTAACAATATGGGGCATCTTCAGTTCTATTATTGCAGTGTTCCTAGGTTAGGTGCTCAAGACAATTATCAAGTATTGTAGGAATCATATGCTTCAACGGGGTGAGGACAACAAAATCAATATTATCGGCAGAATAGAGCTAACTATGGTGATTCTAGGAATACCATGACTCCACAGCAAGGGAAATCTTAGCAAGGAAACAAGGAGCAAAGTGTAGTGATAAAAAAATATATGGATTTAATTAGGTTATTGTGGATTATTAGGATGGACCATCTACAGTGAGAGGTAGAATTATTTAGAATTATACCCTTATGAAAGTTTTGTTTGATACTGGTTAATCAAATTCCTTCATTTCTTCTCATGCTATTGATTTGATGAGTTTAAAACTTGATATGATGCCTTATATGATTAAAATTCAAACTTCTCTTGGTCAAAGAGATTATTGATCCTTTCTGTGTAGATCATGTTTATAACCATTGATGGAGATAAGATGAAATGGCATTTATTTGTGATGGATATGGATGTCTATAATGTAATATTGGTTATGGATTGGTTGACAACATTCAAGGATCATAATGACTATTATATAAGAATAGTTATTTTTGCAATTGAGGACGACATCGAGCATCTCTTTAGAGGAGAAAGGAATGTGAAGATAGGTACAATGGGATTGTTGTCCCTAGTAGTGGGAATGATATCATACCATTTGATGGTGTTGAATTTTAAATAGATGGAAGAGATCAAGAATAGAAGTTTTCTAGTAGTCTTGGATCAATTTTCAGATGTGTTTCTATAAAATTTCTCAGGGCTAACACCTATAAGGGAAGTAGAGTTTATGATTGATCTCCTCCTAGGGACCAGTCCTATTTCCCTTATGTATTATAGGATGAAACCAATATAATTAAGGGAGTTGAAAGTGTTGTTAGAAGAGATGGAAATAAAAGGGTTCATTCGGATGAGCACGTCTCCATGGGCAGCACTGGTCTTGTTTGTGAATAAAGAAGATGGAACTCTAAGGCTATACATTGATTATTATAAGCTTAACCAAGTTACAATAAATAATCGGTATCCACATCCATGAATTGATGATATGTTTGATCAATTGAGGGTATCTCAGTGGTTCTCTAATATTGAATTATGATATGTATATCACCAATTATGGGTTAGGAAGGAGGATATTCCAAAAACAGCTTTTAGAAGAAGATATAGACATTATGAATATGTGGTAATGCCTTTCAGTCTTATGAATGTACCAGTAGTCTTTATAGAATTGATGAATTTGATATTTTAGTGATATATGTATTTTTTTTGTGGTTTTTGTGGATGATATATTGGTGTATTTAAGGAAAAGGGTTGAGCATGAGAAACACTTGAAGACCATGTTGGAAATCTTGAGAGACCATCAGTTGTATGAAAAAATATAAAAGTGTGATTTTTGGATACAATAAGTACACTTTCTTGGCCATGTAATTTTTGAAAGAGGTGTATTAGTGGATCCAAAAAAACATAGAAGCATTCATATCTTGGAAACCCCTAAAAAATGTCTTTAGGATACAAAGTTTTCTTGGTCTAGATGGTTATGACCGATGGTTTGTTCATGATTTTTAATGACTAGATTCACTTATTACATCTCTCAAAATGAATAATATTCCATTACAGTTGAATAAAGAATGCCAAAAATAATTTCAGGAGTTAAAATTTTAGCTTACATCAACACAAGTATTGATTTTTATAGAATTAGGACATGGGTACATGGTGTATTGTGATGCTTCATGATTTGTGTTGGGGTGTATTCCCATGTAAGGATACCATGTTCTTGATTATGGATCAATGTATTTGAGGGTTCATGATAAGAACTAACAAAAACACAATTTGGAGTTAGGTTGATTTGTTTATGCTTTAAAGACTTTATGTCATTACCTCTTTGGTGATAAATTTATTGTGTTTATAGATCATAAGAGCTTGAAACATATTTTATCACAATGGGATTTGAATCTGTAGTAAAGAAGATAGATGGAGTATCTATAAATGTTTGAATTTGACTTGATGTATACACTGATAAAAGGAAATTTGGTGGCCAATTCATTAAGCAGGAAGTCATATGATCTGTTGGAAAAATAAGCTTTAGATGAGTGGTAGCTAATGTCAGTCCTAGCTGACATGCATGTGGAATGTGAAGACCAAGGTGATGTTGTAGTTTTATTTTTAGTTTCTCTTGTTCCTAATTTTATAAATATAGTAAAGGAGGCATAGAAAGTCAATGAAAAAAGTTTTTCAATGAGTTCAAAACATAATGGTGGGGAGACCATTGAGGGTTGGAAATTGGATGGGAGTTTAGTTTTGTGGTTTCAAAATTGGATGTTTGTACCTATGGCTTGTCAGGAACAACTACTTCATGACTACCACCATTCAATATGGTATGTTCATATAGGAATATATAATATGTATAAGGAATTGAAGGCATAATTTTTGTGGGTTGACATGAAAAGGAAGGTGGCTAAGTTTGTTTCAAGATGCTTAACTTTTCCGCAAGTTAAGGCGGAACATCAGTGACCAAGAGGCATGTTGTAGTCTTTACCTATTATTATTTGGAAATGGGAGAAGATAGATATGTATTTTGTTATAGGTATCCCAAGAATGGTTCAGAAACATTATTCCATATGGGTTATTGTGGATTAAATTACCAATTTGGCTCATTTCATCCATATTTTTGAAACTCATACGGTGAAGTATTTGTCCAAAATCTATATTTGAGAAGTGGTAAAGAGACATGACATACTATTTTTGATAGTGATAGATAGGGATCTAAAGTTTGAATCTCGTTTTTATAAATCCTTACAGAAATACCATGGGAATCAGTCGACTATGAGTATGGCATATCATCCTTATATGGATGACCGATAAAAAAGGATGATAAAAATATTGGAAGACATGTTGTAGGCTTGTGTAATGGATTTTAGTGGATCACAGGAAGAGAATGAATCATTGGTGGTGTTTTCATATAACAATAGTTATCAAGAATTGATACATATGGATCCCTTAGAATCATTTTATGGTCATCCTCTTCGTTCTCCACTTTTTTTTGGGTGGAAACAGGTGATACTTCACTTGTTGGGTCGAGACTTGTCTAAGAAACAATGTAGAAGATCCAATTGATCAGGAAATAGATGGATATGGATTAGAGTCATTAGAAATCGTATGAGGATCATAATTGATGGCTATTTTCATTTGAGGTCAGTGATCATGTGTTCTTGAGGATTTCTCCAAGGCTTGGACATTGAAATTTTGGGAAGTAGGGAAAATTATCTCCTTGATATGTAGAGCCTTTTGAGATACTAAAATGGGCTAGTGAGGTGGAATATCATTTGGCATTACAACCATAGTTTAGTGCAGTGCATAATGTGTTCCATATATCTTATTTGAAAAGGTATTAGATTTACCTTGACCATGTGATCAAATAGGATCACATTGATCTAGAGCCAGATGCATTGTTGGTACATATCCCGATGCATATTATGGATAGGAAAGAGAAAGTATTCAGTGAAAAAAATCATCGGTCTAGTGCAGGTTTTGTGTCAACATAGTCAAATTTAGAAAGAGATTCAGGAATGCAAGAAGGAAATGAAAGAGCAGTGGACAAAACTCTTTCAGGGAAATGATAGTTTTTTACTTTCCATAGATGAAAATACCAATGGGAGGGAGAATTTATCACCACCATTTTCTGGTAAGTAACCCTTTAATTATGTTTTTAAGTTTATAATGTATATGGTTGATGATTGGGAGATTTTAGAGAACTTTTGAAGTGTTTTTTGGGGGTTTTATACAAGTTTATAGTTTGGGAAAACCATGCAACACCTTTAATTTTTTTTTCATAGGGTAATAGGGGGAAAATAGAAGGTGCATAGGCAGTGCACCGTTTGTCCAAATCGTGCGACTACCTAGTAGAAACCGTGCACTTTGTAATAGTGGATTTGGTCTTTTGAGGTAGTGGATTCAGAACAGCTGGTGCACGGTTTGGAGACCATGCAAGACAACCATGTGAGGTTCATCCTTAAGGTAGAGGCTAGCACACAGTTAGTGTACAATTTTCCTAACTTTGAAATTAAATCATGCACGGAAAAGAAACTAGATCCTAAAAAAGTGGATCTAGGTTGGCCTTGTGTTTTAATTCATAATTTCACCTAAAATGGCCCTAACTTGGGATTTATCTCTCTCAAAGGTCAAGTAAGGTTATCCCATTTATATGAAGGTTATCCATAGGCTTTTCTTGGTGATTAGAAGCCGATTCCTCACGATAAGTGATAATTCTTCATTGTTCTTGATGTTTTTCTTAGATCTGCTTCGCTCCATATCTAGATTTCTTAGATCTATTGATATTGTGGATAGATATAAGGTTGTTTATGAAAAATATGTTTATATTTGGTCTTATTTATGATAGGGTAAGATATATAAGGTGGGTTCGTGGATATTTCAACCCGTTGTTGTGACGTTTTTCATGCCGTTTATCATTTTCACTAAAAACCACAAGGTAGGTGGCTTCACTCTTGACTCCTCTTAAAAAAATTGATTAAATTAGTTTCAAATTGATTTAATTGATTGAAATTGATTGTAAAAATTTGGTGCAAATTATTATTTAAATCCTCTTTAGTGATGATTTATGGTTTTTTGTGAAATTCTGGAATTGTGGTAATTTATTGTGAAAAGTGATTTAGTTTCTTGATTTTAAAATATGGATTTTCTAAATTTTTGAAATGTATTGTTAGAAAAATGTTTTCAATAAAAAGGTTGTTTTATTGAAATGGGTTTAGCATGTTTGGATTGGAATGGTTTTTGGGCATACTTGGTGTATGTGCTCATATTTCATTACGAGGCTTGGTTGAAATATAACCTTGTGCTCTGTGCCAAAGGTGTAATGGAACATGAGATATAATTACCTTGTGATGACTTGGTGGATAGATGATAGAATGTTCATGAGTATGGAACTTTCATAACGATGTAGGTATTATTGGTGGTGTGGATATGTGGAATATAATGGTTATGCCAAATAGAACTTGTAAAATGGTTTTAAATCACTGTTTGGTTGATTTCATTGAAAAATGGCTTTTTTGGAAAAAATGTTTGATATGAAACCTGTTTATATTTAGTTATAAATTGTTTTGAAAACTATTTTATATAAATTGTTTTGTATAAATGTAGCTAACTTTTCTATTCTAGTGGCATGAGTAGGAAAGTCATTAGGAAAAACCTACTGAGTTTTAGGACTCACACCTACTTTGGAACTTTGGTGATTTTCAATGATGTAATCTACCAAGACATGAGAAAAGGTAAAGTATCACACATCTTTTGCACCACCTCATGATGCTTATGTTTTTTGGTGAAGTTGGAGCATGGAACTTATGGATCTTTGGAGTTGTAGTTGTCTTTGATTTTTGTTGGTCTTACGTCCTTCTGTTGTTTATTTTAATATTGCATCCTTCTACTACGGTACTTGATTTTAGTATGATTTTAATAAATTAAATTTTGATTTGTCTTTTTTTTATTGTGAATCATATAGTGGTTTGTTTGGTTATGGATTAGTTAGTTAGTTGTTTTATTTTCAAGGGAAAATAATCCCCCATTTATATTGAAGCCCTTCAACATTTATTACTAGCCTTTGGCATCTTGGGGATGTCGCTTAAGGCCTAGTAATGTCTCACTTCCCTCTCAAGCCAATGAGAATGGAAAAGAAGTTAAATCCTATATGTAGGGTATCATGCACGGTAGAGGAATCATTCGGGATTATTAGGGATCTATAATTTTTGAATTCTTGTCCTTCTATAGGTAGGTATATTCTTTACAAGCTGAAACTCATGTTATTCTTATTGGGAATTCTATGTGTATGAAAAATGATGTTTGTCTCACCTCAGTTGAATCATACTTGACTATGGTGACCAATGATTTGGTTGATAAATCTGGAATCCCTTGGAACATTTCTTATTCCATAATAACTCGTAGAAACATGCTTTATCTGAATGTGAAGATAATGCACACCTGAAGGGAGAGTAACATGCAAGTTGACATTCTAAAGGCATGTGATAGATATACTAGTTATTTTTTCCAATTTGGGATTGATTAATTTTGACTATATGGACATTATCTGCGGGGTTTCCCTTGGTCTACACCACTTCCTCCCCATTGAATTTGATTATCCTTTTATTTCATATTCTTCCCTATGAATAAAATCATTAATTTCTAGTTAGTTAGTCTTGAGTCTAATATATGTTTTGTGAATATTTTTATAAGATGAATCTATTTCAGAAATACAATCTTCTAGTTCCTCTCAAGTTTTAATTTATTTATCATCATCAGAATAATTTTATCTTTCATCAACACTATACTCAATAGATAAATCTTCTATATAATTATTCTAGGAATATTGTGATATAATTTCAACAAAATTTATCTTTCCCATGACACATTTCACATTTTTTATCATTTTTATATTAGAATAGAAATGAGTAATAATTAGGCTATCACTACCACCACCCAATGAGATATTATAGTTAATATCATCTTCATTTGAACTCCATGTGTCCATAGATTTTAAAATTTTCATGTCTTTCATCTTGAATTATTTATATGACATTTTTTTCTCTTCTCTTTAGTTCTGGACAATCATGTTTAATGTAACCAG
Source organism: Viscum album (assembly GCA_963277665.1). Lineage (NCBI taxonomy): Eukaryota > Viridiplantae > Streptophyta > Magnoliopsida > Santalales > Viscaceae > Viscum > Viscum album. The sequence continues at coordinate 743,761,785 of OY728136.1, read as the reverse complement.
GTTTTCTAAATTCATAGCAAGTTGGTTCTAATGAAACTTTATTATCTATTTTCTCTCTTCGATCCTAAAAATTCATATTGAAATTTACATTTTTGAACTTTTTTATTCCTATATAAGAAAATTCATGCTTAGTAATCTCTAAAAAATTATCATCTTTAGATCTCATGAGCTTATTCTTTATAATGATATATCTAGATTTTAAAACTTAGGAAGTTGATGCAAAAAAAAAATCATTTTTCTATTTTTTATTTTTCATCACATATCTTAAATTTATTTAATACTATATTAAGGTTTGATTAAATCATAAATACTTAACTTTGTAATGTGATTTATATCATTAATAATGGTTCTCTTAGATTACCATTCCTTCAATAAAATATCAATGAATTTTTCTACCAATAAATCATCTGATAATTCATTCTCCCAAAGTGATTGTAAACTATTAAAAATCATCATTAATCTATGATTTATTTGATAAACACTTTCTCCAAGAATAAAATCAAAAACTTGATAATCATCCCTGAGCATATCTCTCTTAGTGTTAAGAATTTTTCAAGTTACAAAATGTGTAACTTCTAATTTATTCAATATACCACAAACTATTATTCAATATGAAACTTAACTATATATATTAAATTGAATTAAACATAGTATTTAAAACATGAAATTTCATATGAAATTCAAATTTCCCTTCACTTGAAAATATAACGAAATATTTCTCTAGAATTTTGTTACTATCGATGAGAATATGAAAAATTAAACACTAGTGTTGATCACAAAGGTTTCCATATAATCTCTCCAATGTTCATAATCATTTACATCAAAAATAGGAGGTCTATTAGGATTTATTTTTTCAATAGAGACATCATGCATTCCTAACATATTAAAATTAAATAAAATCCTTTATCTATAAAAATATTAGGTGAAAAGAAACTAATATGTATAAACCTGATAAAATAACGAGTAATAAACCCAAAAAATATATTAGAGTAAAGTTAAGAAAGAGTAAAGGAAATAAAGTTTATCATAATTCTAAGTACTTCCAAAAAATAAAATATATAGTGGAATTAATAAAAAATACTTAAAAATAAGGTACAATAGAAATAAAAACAAAACATGTAGTACTATTTTATGAAATAAGTACCCTTAAAGAATATTATAAAGAACTATTTTAAACCAAACAAGAAGTTAAATCATAAACTTAATTTAATGTATCCTAAAATTTAAACATAATTAAATCTATATCTCTCAATACCCTATAATCCATAAACATTAAACCTATTGGAAGGTATCTTCTTCTACAAACATGAATTTCAACTCTGTCTTCCTCAACATAAGCCCTCAATTATCACAATGAGTAACAGTTCCCACTTCCACAAACTGAAATCTCAAATTTGTCTTCTAACCATGGAAGTTCACGATTATAAAGGATAATTAACATATATATTATAATAAAAATGATAATAACTTTATAATGAAATATCCACAAATGATTTCTTATCAAAACACTCAAAAAAGAAAAATTACAATGATCCAAATCTCTCAAAGTAATAAGCGGTTGCAAGAATTCAAGTGATTAGTGTAAGAACTTTCTCAAGTGTGTATACTTATATCCTATTCTTATAGTCCTCAAATACATGGTCCTATTTATAGTAAATTCTCTAATGTTCAGATTCTATATTCATTGGGATTAGTTATAACTACATCAAAATCACCTTCATAATAATCTTATGAATTAAAAAATGTTTCACTTTTACTGACGAAGTTAGTTCTACACCATTATAATACTACATATAATTCAATCCTTCAAACATTCATGCTAAGGATTTCTAGAAATTTAGTTTCTATAAATTTGATTCTTCATAAAAACACTTAAATAAAAACTTTAACGAAAATAAAATTATATCATGAGTGAATTCTAACTTTTAAAACCAAAGATAAAGCGAGTCTTTGAATCAACACACATTCCTTATAAAATATCAATATGTTCAAGCCATATTAATGTGTAACTATTTACACAACTCACAATTTTTGTCACTAACCCAAAAATAGAATCCAAATGTATCTACACATATCTAAATTCATCCCATACATAAGGTATATGAAACCCTTTCATATAAAGATTTAGAATTATATGAAACTAAATTCCCTACAATAGTAAGAATAGAGAGATAGGTATCCAAACCACACCATTTTAGATAAGTCATGATTCTCTGATCTAGGGAGAATTCTAACCCAAAGTCTCTTTACCCATGGATATTTACTCAATAAATAATTCAATTTTATAACAACTCTAACACCTAATATATTTAAATTATAATTAACCTCTATATTTATGATCATAACTCTATAAAAAACTGAATCAAGTTAGAAAAAAATAAATCTAATGCTATCATACCTAGCATGTAATGCAAACTATGAAATTTATATGAATACATTTATCAAATAAATTAAATAATATATAATATTTATATCATATAAACATTTTACATGCATGCATATTTAAATAGGGGTTTCATAAATCAATTAAAAATTCAATTATTTAACATGATATATCATAACTTTAGACAACCATAGTAATAAAAATGAGTCTTTATATGTTCTAAAGTCAGGTAGTTTTAGAACATACACTTTTGTACTATTCTAGTGATGGTTTTTGGGGAATTTTATTAAATATTTCAGAAGACCATGACTTTCCACCATAGTATAGTAGCATTGTACAAGATATTTTAGAGAGTGGAAAATTCAAAGGATCCAAGGAAAAATATATTATTGTAGGCCATTTTGGTTATATAGTCTCACTAAGTACCATAACATGTTAACATTAACCATGACATAGTTGGTCCTCATGGTGGCTCTCACCACAACATAATGGTCATCTAACCATGCCATGGTGACATAAAAAATGATACCCAATTTTATATTTTTAAAAACCATGATAATTTTCCCTTAAAATATGTTGTTTTAAATCAAATATTAATATAATACGGCATAGAAGTTGGTAGACCACACTATTTTAGAGGAAAACATCATAGACCATGACATAGTTTTACAACCACGATCATGGTATTAGAAAAACACCCAAAATTGTTTTTAATTTTTATTTTCATCCTATAAATTCATCACCAACCTATTCTATGATACCACAGATGGGTTTCATAGGACATCTTTATGCCCACATACAATGGAATAAAACAAAAAACCTTTTATAATAATTACCAAGAGTATAATAAATAAGATGAAATAAAAAACCATAAAATATGCATACTTCACTGTCTATACTTTAGATATTCACTTGTAGTGGGTTTTATTGAGTTCCCTCAGAAAAAATCAATGGTTTCATAATTTCAACGATATCCGATGGTCACTAGAATTACCAAATTATTTAGTATATTAATGGTTTTATAAATAGATCTACTAAATATTATTCTGTAACCACCCAAATATCAATGATTTCTCAACTGATATTGCATGTTCAAAGGATATGTTTGGTAATTTGGTGAGACCAAGGTTCCTTACCTAAATAAATAACTCAATTATTTTAAAATTAATGCTCAATTACTATCTCAGTGCTAGGAATAACAACAAGTTTAATAATGAACTTCTTGATCTAAATATATTCCTTCATAACATATAATATAATGATATATTTTTCCTTTGTTTCCAAGTATTCCGTGAAGGATTTTTTGGAACTCTACTAACTGATAGCTCCACCATTATAGAAAAACTGAAACAAGACTGATATATTATTTCATATTTATTTGTTTTAAATATTTTATTAGTGTAACCATTTATAATGAGTCATCCTCACCACTGAAGAAAAAGATCATATCCTTACTTTTACTCATACACTTAAGAATGTTCTTAATAGTAATATAGTGAATCCTACTAGTTTTGTATTGATATATACTTGTTATGAAAAAATTATAAGTTACATCAGGTTGAGTACATAACAAAACATACATGATATATCCTATGGTGTTTGTATAAGGAATATTACAAATCCTTTCAAAATATTTTTAAGGATATTTAATATTCCTAAGATTTAAGCCATGTAACACTGATGAAGACCCTTTCATAGAGTTATCTACACTAATTTTTTATCAATTTACCAATATATTTGTTTTAACTCATTATAAGAAACCAATTTGAGCTATCTTTATAGATTTTCATACCCACCATGTAGGCTAATTACTCCATTTATTTCATTAGTAATAACTTATACAACTACATATATATAAAATGTTAAGTTAAGATATAATTTTCAATAAGTATTATTCCATCCACATAAAATTTCAGAAATACCATAACACACTATTAAACCACTTTTATAAAAAATAATAATCTATACTCTTAATGAAACCAAACACTTTGATTACATCATAAAACTAGATATTCCAACTCTAATAATCTTTCTTTAATATAATAATAGTTCATTGCAAATTGAAAAACATAGTAAACTCATTTGATTATTTAAAAACTTTGATTTGTATCATATAATTGTTCTTGATTAAATTACAATTAAGGAAAGTAGTTTTAACATCCATGGGATAAATCTCATAATCATAATGAGCTATTATTTAAATTAATATCCAAATGGACTTTATCATTGGTGCTATAGAAAATGTCTCTTCATAATCAATACCATGGATTTTTTATAACCTTTTGTTACTAGATGTGATCTATAGGTTGAAACCCCACCATCCATGTTATTTTACATAAAAAACCCATTTTCACCCTATAGTTATCACCCTTTCAGATTCATCCAAAAGGTACAAAATTGGTTAGTATACATAGAGTCTATATCAGATTTATGGCATCTAATAATTTCTTAGAATAAAAAATCATAATAGACTATCAGTAGGTAGTAGGTTCATCATCCATGAACATTAATTTATTATAATTTTCCATAGGAAATTCATATCACCCAGGATCTTTATGTATCTTACCAGAACTTCTAGGTTCTTTTGTGGTCTCAACCAGTTCTATTTCTACTACCTATTATAAAACTATATCACTTTATATATCTAAAAAAATTCTTATTTATTAGATTTAAACTTCACCAAGTTCAATTTTCCTCCCATTGACTCCTTGATTGATATATTCCTTATCATGTAAAATATGAGTTCAATCTAAAAAATACTTTGCATTCAGTAGGATTATATAAATAATATCCCTTAATTTCTTTGGGATAACCAACAAATAAGAATTTATTTAATTTGGGGTTAACCTTGTAACACCCTAAGATTTTTCTATATATATTTACTTTAAATAAATATAATGTGTTAGATAGATTTATCCACACACAACACTGAACTAAGATGATCCATAACATATTGGATTAATATTATTAAGAAAATTATAATAATAATAAATCCTCTAGTAAAAAAAGAAACCACTCAACTAAAATTGATTAGATTTAGAGGATAAATCATTAATATGTTTTAATATTAAAAAAGATTGTTCTTTCCAAAATTTATCCTAATAAATTAAATTGAATAATTTTAAAATATTATTATATATTAACTAATATATTAATAATATTTAAATTATAAATTGATATGAAATAACATTAAAAACACTTAAAAACTTTATTTTTTCAATAAATACAGTTTTTTATATTGTGTACTTTTATTTAAAAAATAAATTGAGAAATTTTAGAATTTTAATTTTATAAAATGAAATTATATTTTTAATTAATTATGTCAAAATTATCTTGGGATGAATTTTTGTAATTTTTTTAAAATAGTTTAATTTTTAGGTGAATAAAGAAAAAATACAGTTTATACCCACATCATAGATTTCTTAAACTATGTATGAATTTTAAAAGTATAAAAAATTACATGACCCAATTTTTTTAATGAGTAAAATGATTCATTTAAAAATACTATTATGAATTATAAAACCCGTATTTAACATTTTAAAACTTAAGTAATATTTACTTTAAAAAAAACTATTTTTAGTCAGTTCCTTTTAATTATGCATCCATAAGGTGTAATTATATTTTGGATTACTTTTAAAGGCACATAAATAATATTTGGTCAATAATAAACCAATTCATTTCATATAAATCAATAACATTTATAAGTTTATCTTAATAATATTTTTAAACATAAAAATATTCTTTTTCTAAAAATGGTTTTATTTGTTATGTGCGCTAAAATTAAAATTATTTTGATCACATATAGAAATTATATTTAAAAAAATGTATTTAATATTTGTAATAATTAGTTTTAAATCATTTAACAAGTACCATTTCATTTTTGGGCATTAAAAGTAAATTATTTAAGTAAAAATTTGTTACCATGGTAAAAACCCAAAATGGTAAAAGTGAAAAATCTTTGTGTAAAGACTTAAAAACATGTTAAAAAAATGCTTGAAAATGCATAGTTCATGATTTATCAAACTTAACTCTTTCCCAATCTATTATTTTACATTATTGGATCCACTTTTCCTTTCAATATTGAATTTACCTTTTTTATTTTTATAAAAATTCCACTCATCTTCCTTATAAAAGGAGTCATCACCATCCACTTCTCCTCACACCCCAAGCCTCCTATATTCAACCAAAATATTCCCAAATAACTCCCCAAAATTCCTAGAAATTTCATAGAGGTTATTTTAATCTCAAAATACCACCTCTCAAATCCTTAATCTAATTTGCAAAGAGCTCTTACAAGGGGTAAGGTAAAATTATCAATGACACATTTTTCATTTCTTGTCATTTACTTCTTCTTATAACTCCTCAAAATATAATACACCAGTTTTTAAATAATTAAATTATTATCATAATTATACTGAAATTTTATTAATTTTATGGCATAGATATTTTCTACCTTCCTCCCAATCATTTGAAAAACAAAAACATCGGTTCTGCTACGTGTGGACTAACGCCTCCATAACCAAAGTAATATGTTTTTTTCCTAATGACATTATATGGCTGGTTAAAAGGTGATATTTAATGAATAAATATGATATTTCTAATATTTATAATATTCTTAAAATATAAATCAACTCCTACCCTCTTTTTGTTTTATGGAAAATGAGAATGTCACTCATGTGTATGTGCGGACTACCACCTCCATGAAGCAACCTATTTCCTTTTTTTCATATAGAATTTTCTTAAATATATTAATATTAAAATATTTTTAAACACCTTAAAAAATATTGATAATATAAATATACTTTTTTAAAAAATTATATTATTTTAACAAAATAACTTTCTTAACCATACCCAACCATCGATTATAGCATGTTCTTATTTGGGTCGGTTTAACCACCTACACGAACAATGATATAAATTTATATCATGGATGACTATAGAAATTTAACTAATATTATTATTATAAATAAAAGATAAAGTATTTTTTTATGATTTTTTAAGTTTTATATCGATATTTAACTTATTATTAATACCACCCTTAACTTTTTTAAAAAATTACCAAAATAAGATTGTCACCGATTCCATTTTCATGAACCAAAACTAAAACTCTAATGAAATGAAATTAGAAAATTATAAATAATTATAAAACATATATTTAAATACCTTAAATAATCTAGTAATGATAGAGTTTTTATCATTTAATGGAGATCAACATTGACATTACAAACCATGTGAAAAATAGTTAAAATTATAAACTTCCAATGATGAAAATAAACTATAACTAACTAGTAAATATATAATGAATAATTATAATTTAAGATTATAAAAGTTAATATATATGAATAAGATTATGAAATAAATTATTAGTAATTTTTTTTAATACAGGAAGTTAGAACATGCTTGACTAAGTGGGAATAAAAGGAAAGGATTTTTATCATCTCAATTTTCATTCTTTGAGACTTATGCAATGTCCACCAATTTTTTTTATCTTGTGTAGTGTATATAATAAGTTATGGGTAAAATTTATTATAGTTTTCATGAAATTATATTAGTTTAAAAATAAATTTCAATTTCTCTCCATCAATGTATTTTTGTTTCAAATGTTACCAATTTTTTTATGGGATTCTAATAACTCAACCTTTGGTTCTTTGGGTTGTAATGCTAATAATTCAACCTAATTATTCTAAGATCCATATATTATTCCATTTAATAATTAAAATGATATTTACACTTATATATATGTAAAAATTACATCATAAATTTAACTATTTTAACATTATGTATTTATTTCTCAGAAAGTATATATTTTTTAAGAATAATTCCCATCCTCTTTAACGATTTTTTCTCTTACATATACATAATTTATTTTCCACCAATTTTATTATTTATATTTTAAAACCTAGTTTTGTTTTATCTCATGTGAGATTAATATTTACCTTTTTATCTTTTTCAAAATAAAGTTTTATTAACCATTTTTATGATGGGGGTTTTCAATAAAGGTATTTTAAAATTTAAAAAGGATTCCCATCCTTTCACAATAAAATGTTTTATCTTGAACTATAAATTTCATCAAGATAACCTTCATGTATTTTTTCATGGTTCCATTATTGAATATTATTTTTAAAAATAAAAATTTTAAAAATGTTTTTTGTTCACCTTTTTGAAACCTTTATTTCCTTTTTAAGGATCAATTATTGAAGATTATTTTAAAAATTAAAAGTTTTAAAAATAACTTAAAACATTTTTTTGAAACCATTATGTTTTTTCAAGGCTCTATTAGTGAAGATTATTTTTAAAGTTAAATTTTTTCAAAAAAATTCACTCTACCTTTTGAAACCTTTATATATTTTTCAAGGATCTATTATTGAGGATTCTTTTTAAAATTAAATGTTTTTAAAAAGTTTTCACCTCACATTTTTGAAAACTTTATGTATTTTTCAAGGGTTAGTTATTGAGATTTATTTTTAAATAAATATTTTAAAAAATAATTACTTTCAATTTCTAAAAAGTGATATTCTCAAAAGTGATGTATAACTTCTTATTTTTATAACAATGTTAAGAAATTTATTATAAATACTCTTTTAAATTTTGTTCTATTTTCCTCTTTAACTCATTTTCGATGATAAAATTTTGGGTATCAACTGATATAACTCTTAACATCATTTCACATGATACCATTTGAAAATTTGGTACTATTCAAAGCATTCTTATAATGGTGTTTTTTGTCTATTTTAACAACATTAAAAGTTTTTGAGATTTGATGGGGATATGTTTTCACACTACCATCCATCTTATTTCTCTAGATAGATTATATAATGTTTTAGGAAAGTTGTTCATGAAACATATCTCTTTTCCATGAGTTAATTAGGTTATGTTTAAAGTATGAACATTTTCATGTTTTAATGGAACATTTATGTATGGATGATTATCATGTGATGGGTGGGTCTTATATAACCCTCAAATGCATTGGGCAAAGCTTTGTATCTAATGATATAATAAGTGGAAAATAGTTATGATTCCTAATAAACTATGGGAAATAGGTTTTGATGCCATATTTACCATGGGAAACAGGTTTTGATGCCTGATACACTATGAAAAATAGGTTAAGATACATAATCTATTAAGAGAAATAGAAAGTGATGCCAGATCCACTATGATATAAGTTCTATACTTATTTTTTTGCCAAATTTATAATTTATATTCCTATATTATGCTCTATGTATCATGTTTATTATCTCATGATTTTGTATAATTATGTGATGGTATATGTATGATCATTTTAGATTACACGCCCTTATATTATTCCTTATAGAATACTCTTATTGTTCCACATTCTTATAATAATATATTTCTCTCATGTTCATGTATTCTCACAAACTTATGACATAACCCTTGAAGATAGGTTGATAAGTTTTTCCCTTACTAAGTGTTTGAGATCAAATGTTTCTTAGGTTTTTATTCTATAAGTTATTAATATGAGTATGAATTATTAGAAGTCTATAAGGGAGTCTAGTGTGGTTCGATTATGGATAAATGTTCATAAGTATCATAAAATAAGTTGATTATGTAGTTGGTTCTCAAAGACAATAAACTTTTAGTTTCTTGGAATTATGTGATTATTTGTGACATGTAATGTTTAATATATAAAAATGACGTAAAATAAATTTATGTTTAGCCTGGGTTCTCTCACTTGGTATCAAATCCTATGTGTAAAGTTTGTGTTTTTAGAATTGAACCCAAGAGTGTGGGTATAGGGCACCTCAATTGGTGTCAAAGAAGAGTTTTTTATCCTTGAGGATTATCTTTGTTATTTTTGGGGATTATTATAGTTGTTTTGGATATTAGGATGAGTGAAATTTAGTGAGAACCATAGGGATAAGTCTAAGTATAGGATAAAATCCTGAAATTTTGGTAAACTAGATATTGTTTGATTTACTAACAATTAAATTCCTATTTAGATACTACTAGTAGATATAGGATTTAACACAAATTTACCTAGGGGTAGTAACCCTAAAATGGGTGTATTGGATATTATCTTAATCATCATTTGTTTCATGAAGAAGAGTAATAATTTCACACATGATTTGAAAATTACAAGGTATATGATTTGGTGATTCACATAACATTTACAAATCATTATGATGGATTTAAATATAATTTTATGATATAATATATAAATAATTAGTTTAGACTAACTAAAAGTTATTTTTTATTGATTTTGAAAAGTTACAAAACATAAACCCTTCAAGGAGGGAGAAAATGGTGTAGACTAAGGGTATCCCCTTGCACTACACTCTTACACTCAATGGGAAGAGAGTATAAACTAGCATAAATCATAAGATCCTCTTCTTATCTACCCATATCATCCAGGGAATCCACTGTTAAGTTAGCCTCTCTCCAACTGTGATGGATCATACACCCTTGATTGGTCTCTACCATGCATCTGTGAATCAGATATATCAACTCCCAAGGTATCGCTTGACGTCCCTATATATCCTTCACAAGGACAACTGAGTTGGATTATATCTAAGACTCCTATAAGAATAGCCTTCTGCAAACCCTCATTCCAGAGAGAAGGGCCTGAACTTCCACACCAAAGTAGTTTCCAAGACCGTAAAATGCACTTTACCCCAAGTGAACTGATCCCCAACAATCCTGAAGAACCACACTACCCCTCATGTCCCCCTCCATGTAAGAACCATCCATGTTCAGTTTAAGTACATTATTAGGAGGTTTCCATCTAACACAGTGGCCACTCTCCCTACTCTGTATGTGGGGTCGGTTGAGGAGATTTCGGATCGTAACTGAAGTTTTTCCTCCTATCAATAACGAAGCCAGATCAACAATGAGGGATTTCAATCGCATATTCATGAATAAAAATGAGTGACTGGAGCCTATCCAGACATGGTTTCAAGCCTCCCATATAGTCCAACATATAAACACAAGAATTATAGCCCATTCTTTACACTCCATGATTATGTTCTCAGATTCGTGAAACCAGGTTGTCAAGAATCCCTATAAAGACATAAGCTCACTCTCGATGCATGGATGATGGGTGAAAAAGGAACAAAGGTAAGTGGACCAGTTAATCTGAAAAAACAAGTGAATCATTAAATCTGACTTCAGATTCTCATAGAAGAAGTAGCAGGAATCCATGTAGATATACTTTATTTAAATGTTATTTTTGGTTGGGATTGCCTTATTTATGATACACCAAACCAGGAAGTTAATTCTAGTAGGAATCTCATTGCACCACACCATTAGCGCCCACTCATCCGATACAACCTCTGCATGGAGGAGCCTTCTATAATCCTAGGTGTTGAACCTGCCCTTAATCGATTTGGTGAGCAACATATGTCCGATTCACCATTCATAACAATACTTTCAAAGACCATCTGCTGGCTAGGATTCAGTGCCATGTGAATGAGATCATACTAAACACTTTCTTTTCTGAAAGTAATGTCTGGGAAGAGACAACCTGGGTATGCCAGATTTTCCCCCGACTAGTTGGATTCCTAGAATTTTACATCTCCTTTTCTAATTACCCACTGCGTGTAACCACATAGGACCTCAAGATGGGAAAACATGCAGCGTGATAGTCCAGATACACCACAATATTCGGACACCTCCCATTGGGAACCGTAGCCCACCTTGAAAAACCTCACCCACAGAGACTCCCCAATTATAATCTCCCAGGATAACCAGAATTTCATGCCCAGGATGGTTTCATTGATATAACAGATGCCAACATCCCCTTTGAAAACTGTCTTTGCCAAGCGATTCCAAGATTCCCAATGACAACAACCTACCTGATTAACATCCCATAGAAAAGTGTTAAGAAGTTTCTCCATTTTCTCGACCACACCTTTAGGGGGTTTAATTATGGAGAATATATGCATCATGATAGAAGTTAAAATGATATTTATCAACTTAACCTGCCCTCTAAATGTCAGAAACTTGTTTTTATAAATGAAGATCTTTCCTAGCAGCCGATCAAGAATATCTTTGAAGTTTTGTTTCTTGATGTGGCCGCATGAAACCAAAACACCAAGATAGAGGATTGGTAAGTGATTATGATGATAACTGAGGATATCTTTAATGAATCTACACCACCTACTAGAGAACTTATTGGAAATGAACACATGACTTTTCGAGGGGTTGATATACTGTCCACTCAAGCGACCATACTTAGACAATATCTCCATAAAATGGAGTAGGGACCTGCACCTTCCATTAGTGAAAATCATCACATCATCAACAAAAATTAAGTGGGAAATAATCTCCATACCCCATAGACCACTAAATGGTTTCATCCTACCCTCTTCCAAGCTCCTATTCAGGTTTTGTGACAGTACATCTTGGGCCAAGATAAAAAGGCTTGGGGACAAAGGATCTCATTGACGAACACCCCAAACCAATTTTAAATAACCAAAAAACCTCCCCATAAAAGAAATAGAAAGCTAAGGTGAGGAGTAACACCTGAAACAGAGGTCACAAAACCACTCCTGGAACCCAAACCACCTCATAACACAAATGATAAAACTCCATTCGACATTGTCATAGGCCTTATTCATATCAACTTGGAAGATGAAATTAGACCCCACTGAACATCTATGAAGATCATTCACAAGTTCACTAGCAATGACAACCACCCCTTGAATTCTCTAACGCTAGATAAACCTGTTTTGTTACCTAGAAAACAACCTTGGTATGATCCCACTTATCCTTCTTGAGATAACCGTGTCTAGAATCTTGTAGGATTCATTGCAAAGGAAAATAGGCTGATAATGGATAATGAGGGTGGAATTGTTGATCTTTGGAATAAGAACAAAACTCGAGTAGAAAATGATCCTATTCAGAGGCCCACCACCAAAAAATTCTTCCACTCCTTCCACAACCTCATGGACAACCACATCCCAAGCTAACACATAAAAGGAGACCAGAAAGCCATTTGGTCTGGGTGCACTATTGTGATGCATTCTCATAACTGATTATTTTATCTCACTCTCCATTGGTAATGCGGTAAGATAGGTATTATCATAATCCCTCACAAGTTGTGACAAAAAACTCAAGAATACCTCACCATCCATTTCATTCTGATCAAAATTATAGGTGGCCTCCCCCATTAGGAGGCCTTCAAAGTGTTCTAAATCCATTCTACCATCAACTTCCACATATGACGTGAATACCCCATTGTTGAGGCTCAGGTTGATCTTTATTCTCCTCTTCTCCTTCATGCATGCATGAAATAATGCATTGTTACGGTCTTCTTACCTTAACCATATTACATGGGAGCATTGTTTATAAATTATCTCAATTTCTAAGAGATTTTCAGCAAGAGCAGTCTGCTTATCATAGAGGGTAATGAAGGTGTTTTCATCCCAAACATTCTGAAGAGATTCTTCTAGTCGATCAACCTCGGACTGGATGTTGTCCACCACAACCACATCGCCTGGCCTGCTAGCTAGCCAGCTTCTTATGTCCTACTTGAGAAATTTGAGGCAGTTCACCAAGACACCCATAGACCTTCCGAATTCCTCCTGTTGCTAGGAATCCTTCATTAACTTCATGAAAGAGGCATCCTGGTGCCAGGTGATGGAATAGCTAAATATTGGACTAACAAATGGATCATGCCATATATCCACAAGAAGCAGATCATGATCTAAAAGGGAACACATAAGATGGGTGACATAAGTATTAGAGAATAAATCCAACTCTTGAATCTTTACAATACATCTGTCCGGGTGGCTCCAGATGTGACTCGATCCCCTTCTATTGTTGCACCAAGTGTACCTGGAACCAGAGAACCCCAATCCAGAAGCCCCAAAGATTCCATAAAACCCTAAAAATCATGAATTCCTCCTTTAATAATGGTATATCCACCACTCTTATCTAATAAATACTATATAGAGTTGAAGTCACCACCAACGAACCATGGGAAAGAACTTAGTTGGAAAGCCTACAAGTGATTCCATAAGTCCAGCCTCCCGTGTGAATCAGTAATTGTATAGATGAAGGTAAAAATAACCTGAAACCCACTGCAAGAGATATTAGTATTGATGCACTACAACATGAGGCTCACAACCTAAACTGAGACATTCTTTTTCCAACATATCCAAATCTGAGAATTTTCAGGGCATCCATGTAGAGCGTTCGAGAAACCCATTTTCTTAGCCAACCATGGTACCTTGATAGAATTTTGTTTAGGCTCAAGAATATCCACAAGAGAAGAGTTGTGTTTTTTGTATTTTGAGGCAACAAAATAATGCTTGGATTGGGCCCCCAATCTTTGTACATTCCAAATGATAAGTAAGAACATCACAGTAAGCCCTTCCGAGCTTTGTGGCTCGAAGAGAGTGATAGAGATATAGGAGTGAACAAACCTATCTAATTTGAAATAAAGGTGTCATTAGAGAAGACATATTTGGATTGATTTTTCATAAGATCATTTATTTTGATTTTATTATGTAGTATCATAACCATTTTAGATTTATTATTTGGTTAGTAACGGGACCATGAAAATGAATATGTGAAAGGTATGTCTCTAGAAACTCCTAGAGAAGCATATGTCAGACATAAGGTTGCATAGTCTTACTTAAGATAGTAAGGTAGATATCACATTAGAAATCAAATCCCGAGTCATATATATCTTATAGACACATTTAAATATTTTATTAGTAAGTAGTAATTAAAATTGTAAGGATTAAATTTATTTAAATGGTGGGATATGATGCCAATTTTTTTACTATATATATTTTCATTAAAGAAATCTAATGTGTTTGATAGATTTCTATACACACAACACCAAACCAAAACAAGACATAATATATTATATGACTATTATTAAGAAAATTATGAGAATAATAAAATATATAGTAAATAAAATGATATTAATAAAATAAAATTGATTACATTCAGAGGATAAATAATTAATATGATTTAATATTAAAAAATATTGTTCTTTCTCAAATAACTATTTTTAGTGTTGTATTTATCCTAATTAATTAAATTGACCACTTTTAAAATATTATTATATATGAAATAATATAATAATATTATTTAAATGAGAAATTATGGCCCAATACATGGTTGAGTGGTACTCACCACTAGAATCTACATCCAAGAGACCAGAGTTTGATTCTTGATAGCCCATAGGGGGATTTATGGGTAGTGACATAGGCAGTGACACAAGATGATGGTGATGCAAGTTGAAGAAGCCACGCTAATGTAGGTAGGTTAGCACAGGAATGGGGGAAGACATAGTTCAATACTAAGGAAATGTAGGGCCTTTGGGATATGTAATGGGATTTCAAGCCCACTGGGCCTTCATGACACTCTTTGAAATAAAAAAATGGATGGTTAGATGGGTTATCCATAGGGGACCTGTGACCTATCCTTCCATCCAATGGGTGTGTGTGTGTTTCTTTGTATTTTACCCCTACTAACCCACCTATTTTTATTTAAATTAGAAATTGATATGAAATAACATTAAAAACACTTAAAAATGTCATTTTCAATAAAAATAACCTTTTCCTTATATTTTGTGTTTTTATTTAAAAACTAAAATTATAATTTTTATAATTTAAATTTTATAAATTTAACTTAATTTTTTAATTAAAAATGTCAAAATTATATTATGATTAATTTTTTGGTCTTTTTTGAAATAGTTTAATTTTTAGGTGAAAAGTGAAAAATATAGTTTATACCAATATTGTAGCTTCTATAGACTAAATATGTATTTAAAAATTATAAAACATTTTTTATGACCAAAAATTCATTTAATTAGTAAAATTATTCATTAAAAAAAATACTATGTTGAATTTAGAAAACCCATGTTTAACATTTTGAAAATTAAATAATATTTACTTTAATGAAAAATATTTTTGGTTTTTTCTTTTTAATTAAGTATCCACAAGGTGGAATTATGTCTTTTATTACTTTTAAAGGCACTTATAAATTAATAAAATTGACAATTTTATCTTAATCATAAATATTAAGTGTAAAAATACACCTTTTCTAAAAACGGTTTCTAAAAATTATGTGTGATAATTTAAAATTGATATTTACCATCCTTAGAAATTTTGTTTGAAAAATGGATTTCATATTTTTAATCATTATTTAATATGATCCATTTTAATTTTATGCTCTAAAATTAAATTACTAATGTAAAAAATAATTACCATGATAAAAACCAAAAATGTTAAAAGTGAAAAATCAAGAGTAAAAGATTTAAAAACATGTAAAAAACATTTGTGAAAATGTATATTTGAGGCTTAATAGACCATATACCTTACTCACTCCGTTATTTTACATTATTGGATCCATTTGAACTTTTAATAGCCACTTTAATTATTTATATTATTTCAAAAATGCCACTCCCCTCCCTTATAAAAGGATCCATCACCACCCCACTTATTCTCACACACAAAAACTATTATATTATTAAAAATATTTCCCAATAACTCCCCAACATTCCTATCCACATCCTATAGGTTTTGGTTTTCTCAAAATACCACCTCTCAAAGTCTTAATCCAATTTTCAAAGGAGATATTCCAAGGAGTAAGGTAAAACTCTCAATTACTCTTTTTTTATTTCTTTTCCTTTATTTATTATTCTAAATACTCAAAATATAATCCACCCATGTTGAAATAATCACATAATTATCATATGTATATTTTAATTTTATTATTTTTTGGGATAAACATTTTCTACCTTCTCTAAAACCATTTTAAAAACAAAAACTTCACTTGTGTTATGTGAGGACTACCACCTCCATAAGTGAGGTGCCCCATTTTTTCATAAAAAACTTACATATACAATTAAAAGGGAGTATTTAATGAATAAATATTATATTTAAAGATGAAGGCTGGGCCTCTTATTAGATTAAAGTAAAATATAGTAGCTGAGAACAGTATAGGAAAATATGGAAAAACCCAAAGCAGTAACTACTTACCGATCTTTTTCAACAGTCGTTCACTTAGCCTAATTTCTTCTTCCTAAAGGGAATTCCAGTCAACCCTTCCATGACCGCGCCCCCGACCTCTCGATCACCCCTACTTTAAGGAAGAGATTTAAGCCTTTTTAAAATCGTCTCTGCATCAGTGCTTTCAAAATCAGAGCTGTCCTCCTGTCGTTCCTCACATTTTTCAGGAGAAGTGTCTCTTGTCACAGACATCACCATTCCTTCAATGGTCATTGCTTTAGCTGGGTCCACAATTTCCTCATGCTTTTTTTCATTAAGAGATATCAGAATTGAATCCTTCATCTCAATGTCACCTATATTCTTCTTAGATAAAGAGGCAGTGTTACCTGAAATCGAATGCTCAACCACCACTAGAGTGGAAACTAAGGATTTTGTCTTCTTGTAGGAAACCATCTGAAATCCTTCACTATTCACAATAGGATTTGAAGATTTAAGTAAGGCTATAGAGTTAGATTCTAAGATATTTTTACCTTTTTGGTTACCTAAAGCAACCATCCTTTCTTGTGAGAGCTAGTGATCCACCTATAACTGGACTCCTTTGCCTGTATTATACGTATCAGCGATGTGCACATTCGCCTCTTCAGAAAAGATAGTAGCGCACGATTTTGTCTTGTTTTTAGAGGTGGAGGCATTTGGATGGTCTCCCATTTCTGAAAAAACACTCTGCACCTCTATCTTCTATTCAATTCCTATTTTATCATCACTTTTACAAGGTACATGATGTTGCAGCTGAGGAAGAACATCAGCTTTCTGAGTAGGAGTTTTTCTCTTTCCATTATATGGAAAATGAGAACGTCACCTGTGTGTACGTGTGTACTACCACCTCTATGAAACAAAACATTTAATTTTTTAATCTTTAATTTTATTATTTTCAAAAATATCTTAAAATATGATTAACCAAAAAAAAAACTATAAATAATATCAATATACATCTAAAATAATGATATCATGACAATGGAATCACTTTCTTAACGACCCATCGATTATAGCATGGTCTTGTTTGGATTGGTTTAACCATATAAATGAACAATGATTTAAATTTATATAATTAATGAATATGAAAACGTAAATAATGGTATTATTATTCATTAATGAGAAAATATTTTTTGTTTTAATTTATTATTAATACAACCCTTAACTCGTTAAAAAAATTACCAAAATAAGTCTGTCACTGATTCCATTTTATGAAAAAAAACTAAAACTCTCATGAAATGAAATTAGAACATTATTTATAATTATAAAACCTATATTTTAGTACCTTAAATAATATAATAATGATTAAATTAGTATCAAATAGTAGGTATCGACATCGACATTATAAATCATGTGCAAAACAATTAAAATTATAAACATCCAATGTTGAAAATAAACTATAACTTACTAGTAAATGTATAATCAATAATTATATTTTAAGAGTATAAAAGTTAATAGATATGGATAAGGTTTTGAAATAAATTATTAAGAGTTTTTTATTTTTTATATAAGAAGTTATAATGTGTTCGACTAAGAATGAATAAAAGGTAAGGATTTTTCTCATCTAATTTTTTTCCTTTGAGACTTATGCCATATCCACCACTTTGTGTGTGTGTGGTGTATATACTACCATATTGGTAACATTTATCACGATTTTAATGAAATATTATCATTTTAAAAATCTATTTCAAATTTTCTCCATCAATGAATTTTTGTTTCAAATGTTACCAAAGTTGTAATGGATTTTGATAACTCAAACTTCAGTTATTTAGGTTATAACACTACTTATTTAACTTCATGATTACAATATCCTTATATTATTATATTTATCAATTAAAATGATATTTAAAATTACCTATCTAGGTAAATGAAATCTTAAATTTAAATATTTAACCTTTATGAATTTCTTTCTCAGAATGTATATCTTTATTAAGAATAATTACTATCCTCTTTAAAGATGTTTTCTCTTCCATGTCTAAATTTTGTCTTTCCACCAATTTTCTCATTTACATTTGGAAATATATTTATGTGTTATCTCATTTGACCATAATATTTCCATTTAATCTTTTCAAAATGAAGTTTTATTATCCCTTTTTACAATGTGGTGTTCCATCAGACATATTTTAAAATTTAAAAAGGTTTTCTATCCTTTCATAATAAAATTTTTTATCTTCCACACAACATTTTCTCAAGATAACATATATATTTTTTTAAATGATTAATTATTGAATATTCTTAATAAAATTAAATTTTTTTAAATTTTTTTCTCATTACCTTTTGAAAACCTTTATGTCTTTTTCAATGCATTATTATTGAATATTTTTTTTAAAAGTATAAGTTTTCAAAAATATTTTCACTTAACCTTTTAAATATTTATGTATTTTTCAAGGCTCCATTATTGAAGATTATTTTTAAAAGTAAAAGTTTTAAAAAGGTTTTACTTCACCTTTTTAAACATTTATTCTATTTTCAAGGCTCCATTATTAAAGATTCCTTTTAAAAGTAAATGTTTTCAAAAAGTTTTCACCTCCCCTTTCTAAAGCCTTTATATCTTTTTCAAGGATTCATTTTTGAGATATCTTCCCAAATAATGATTTTGAAAATGAAGTCTTTTAAATTCCTCAAAAATGATATTTTCGAATGTGTTTTATAATTTATTATTTTTACAAAAATGCTAATAAATTTCTTCCAAAGGCTCTTTTAAGTTTTTTTTTTCATTTTCCTCTTTAACTCTAAAATATTTATCTCCAATGGAGATATATTTTATGAATAAAATTCTAAATTCCCATGTGATATGATCTTTTTGGGTGATCAAATTTTGGGTATTAATTGATCTAACTCTTGACATCATTTCTTGTGATACCATTTGAAAATGTGGTACCATTTAAAGTGTTCTTATTATAAAGGTGTTTTTCATCAATGTCAATAACCTTTAAAGTTTTTAAGATTTACTATGGATATGTTTATATACTACCATCCATATTCTTTATCTAGATGAATTATGGAATGTTCTAGGAATGTTTTTCATGGAACCCATTTATTTTTATGGGTTATTTAAGTGATGTTTAATTTATGAATGTTTTCATGTTATAATATTACATATATGTATGGATGATTAACATGTGATGGGTGAGTCCTATATAACCCTTGAATGCATTGGGTAAAACTTGTAGGTTCTGGGTGCAATGAAAGCATGTGATGATTGGTACCCAACTTTGATTTTTGTCATGATCGATGATCAATCTGAGATATACACGATGATAAATTCCATGATCAACAAAATTGAATCAAAGAAAATAGAATATTGATAAAATGTTGGAACCAGAGGGAGGATCATCACATATTATTTATAATTAATTTAATCAATTAAAGAATTACCTCATTAGAATTATTTCCTCATTGATGATTCTGATAATAGATTTATGTTGTACCATCGTTGCGTTGTTGGAATCAAGAGTAGATACCCTCTAGAGATGATCCATAAGTGTTCCAAAAATATTCGAACATCGCCATAGGAATCTATGTGTGCTAGCATGGAAGATCCTATCATTTGCATCATTCACCTTTGATCACCATGATAATCGCTTCCAAAGCATTCTCTTTGATCTCTGTTGACTTGAGGGAGGGTG
The DNA here is from genome assembly GCA_963277665.1 of Viscum album. Taxonomy (NCBI): domain Eukaryota; kingdom Viridiplantae; phylum Streptophyta; class Magnoliopsida; order Santalales; family Viscaceae; genus Viscum; species Viscum album. The sequence goes on along the minus strand of OY728136.1, from coordinate 743,740,816 downwards.
GTGGAGGAACATTGCTCTCCTTTCTTTAGAGTGTTCTTGGATAAGGGAGATCTCTAGGTCTTGAGAGGATTCTCCAAATTTTCTATGCACAACCAAACAAATGAATCGGATCTCTTAGAAAATAGTATAATTGAGTTTATATATTGCTAGGGTTAGAAATAAATAATTGAACAAGTGCCCCTTATTATTTATTTAATCCTTTATGGAACCCCATGTCTATAATAATAATAATATTATTTATCGACATGCGCTTAACTTGCGAATTAAAAATAAATATTATTTATCAAAATAATATTCAATATATATGATTTCTCACTGGACCATTAAACCCGATCCACCATTCCTCCATAATATTTATCAAGCGTTGAATAATGACTATTTATTTATTAAATAAATTTCACCGCATTATCCACCAATAAATAAATAAATATTATATTCATTAAATTACAAATAAATATTTATTAAATATTTTTCTCAAATTATATTCTCTCGAATAACTAGTGACATAATACATGCGATCAAACAAACATGAATAATTATTAAACCACACACAAGAATAATATTTATTAAACTTGTTAAATAATAAATAATAATATATTATTTAATATTGAATCTAGATACACTTAGTGTGTGACCCTCTAGGCCTTTTTCTCAGCGACATTAAGCGAAACAGCCTAAAGTCCAAGGTTAGTGTCTAGTAACACGTTAAGGCATCCACAAAGAAAGAAGTTAATACCACAATGACATAATACCTCATACAGACACTTACTGTGTAATATAATCCCTTTATCACGATATCTCCAATCAAGCAGGTTGCATGCTGGTGCCATCAACCTATGTGCTCAATGTCTCTTTCTTTGAATTCCCAGAAATTGAACTTGCCTATAGAACACCATGCCTATAGATTTATTTAGGCTATATCATTTCTATCAAAGGGTCTAAGATATCAAATTTCGTTAAAGAACATAAGAGAAAAATCCTTTATCTCATTATTCATTAATACAATATTACTCGTGACACACCTAACCACTACGGGAAAAAGTGGTATTTACGATGAGGAAGGGTCTCGTCGTAAATAGTCCGTCTAGAGCTACTTTTGGTGACCGAACCCTATTCCTGTCTCAACAAGCATGTTGTAAGAACTTAGTTGCGACGAGAATACGTATCCAGTCGTAAAAGGATTTGGCACGCGGTGCGTGCCAAACTGTGAGAAGCACATTTGCGACGGGTGGTTACACCTGTCACAAATAGTATCCTGCGATTTTTAGTATTTGTGAAGGGAGGTTTCTCCTGTCGCAAATAGTATCCCGTGATATTTAGTATTTGTGATTGGATTTTACTCCTGTCGCAAATAGTATACAGGTAGGAAAGTATTTGTGATGAGTCCCGTCGCAAATACCTTTTTAACCGCCACCCCTAATTAATAGGGGGTTATCATTTGCAATGAGATCCATCACAAATGGTACTATTTGTGATGAGAATCCCGTCGTAAATACCCCCGTCGCCAATGATCTAATCTATATATACCCCATCCATTTTTTTTCTATTTTATTATTCTCTAAACACCTCTCGCCTTCTTTGCTCTCATGTTTTCTCTTCAGTTTATAAAAGTTTTAAATTTTATAGTGGAAAAATTTTCAAGACTTGCATCCAACGAAAGATTCAGTTTTAAGGTATTTATTTGTTGCTTTTATTTTTTAGTTAATTAATTTTATTTTATATTATTAATAATTATTATTAATTAGTGGTAATTAAATTAAAAGAGAATTTGATAGTTTTATTTTGCATTATTTATTTTTACAAATATGTTGTTTCATTAAGATTTAATATTTTTATTTAAAAGTAAATAGTATTAATTTGTAATAATTTGGTTCAATTATCAGTAATTAATAATAATTATGTGTAATTAGTATTAATTAGTAGTAATTAGTAGTAATTAGTATTAATTAGTAATAATTAGTAATAATTAGTAATAATTAGTAATAATTAGTAATAATAAGTAATAATTACTAATAATTAGTAATAATCAGTAATAATTAGTAATAATTAGTAATAAATAGCAATAAATAGCCATAAATAGCATTAAATATAAATAAATAGTAATAAATAGTAATAGATAGTAATAAATTGTAATAAATAGTAATAATTAGTAATAATTAGTAATAAATAGTAGTAATTAGTAATAAATTGTAATAAATAGTAATAAATAGTAATAATCAGTAATAATTAGTAATAATTAGTAATAATTAGTAATAATTAGTAATAAATTGTAATAAATCATAATAAATTGTAATAAATCATAATAAATTGTAATAAATTGAAATAATTAGTGGTAATTAGCCGTAATTAGCAATAAATAGCAATAAATAGTAATAAATAGTCATAAATTAGTGATAAATGTTTATAAATAGTAATAAATAGTAAAAAATAGTAATAATTAGTAATAATTAGTAATAATTAATAATAAATTGTAATAAATTGTAATAAATAGGAATAATTAGTGATACTTAGCGGTAATCAACGGTAAATAACAGTAATTAACGGTAATTAGTAATAATTAGTAATAATTATTAATATTTAGGAATAATTAGTAATAAATAAAATTTTGTAATAATTAGTAAAAAATTATTATAAACTAATAAAAATTATTAATAATAAGTAGTAATTAGCAGTAATTAGTAATACTTATCAACAATTAGTAAAAATTAGCAATAAGTAGTAAAAGCTAATGGTAATTAGTAAAAAAGTAACAGTAATTAGTAAAAAATAGTGGTAATTAGTAAAAATTAGTGACAAATCAATACAATTATAAAAAATTAGGGGTAATTAGTAAAAATTGTAATAAACTAATAAAAATTAGTAATAATAATTGGTAATTAGAAACAATTATTAATAATTAGTAGTAATTAGTAATGATTATCGGTAATTAGTAATAATTATAATTAATTAGTAAAAATTAACGATAATTAGTAAAAAATAGTAGTAATTAGTATTAATTAGCGATAATTAGTAAAAATTAGCAATAAATTAGTATAATTATTAAAAATTATTAGTAATTTGTAATTTTTTTTATAAAGTAAAAAAATTAGTAATAATAAGTGGCAATTAGAAGTAATTAGTTATAATTAGCGTTAATTAGTAATAATTAGTGGTAATTAGTAATAATTAGTGGTAATTAGTAATAATTAGAAGTAATTAGTAAAAATTATCGGTAATTAGTAAAAATTAATGGTAATTAGTAAAAATTAACGTTAATTAGTAAAAATTAACGGTAATTAGTAAAAATTATTGGTAATTAGTAAAAACTAATGGTAATTATTATTAATTAATGGTAATTAGTAAAAAAATAGAAGTAATTATTAAAAATTAGTAATAAATAGTAATAAGTAGTAATAAATAGTAATAAATAGTAATAAATAGTAATAATTAGTAATAAATATTAATAAATAGTAATAAATAGTAATAAATAGTAATAAATAGTAATAATTAGTAATAATTAGAAATAATTATTAATAATTAGCAATAATTAGTAATAAATTGTAATAATTAGTAATAATTAGTAATAATTAGTAATAATTAGGTCTCTAGAACTAGGACTGAAATGATGTAACACATCGATGGTAACAGGAGGAGGAGGAGGAGGATGAGATACATTGATAAAAGGGCATGGTTGGATGAAATTGGTGTAATGAAAAATTTGAACATGGTTGGAATAAATTGGTTTCATCACCTGGATATTGTAAAATCTATGATTTAAACTTTTTTAGTAAATCATAAAATTTCCAATCTTTGGGTGATTAGAAATGACCAATTTGTGGAAACCCTATCAAAATTTTTCATTTGGTTTCCAGAAATCGGGAAAGATAGATGTGACGCATCGATGACATCAACAATAGGAAACGGAGGAGAACATGCATCGATGGATGGAGCAGTAACATGAGAAGATGATGGAGTACATGCGATAATTATTATAAATTTGAAATATTAAGTATTAATTAGTAATAATTAGTGATAAATTATTAAATATTAGCAATAAATTAGTAAACATTAACAATAAATCATTTTAATTATTAAAAATTAGTGGTAATTAGAAAAATTTAGTAAAAATTAGTGGTAATTAGTAATGATTAGTAGAAATAAAAATTAAATCACAATAATTATTAAAAAGTAATGGTGATTAGTAAAAATAAATGACAAATAGATAAAATTGACAATATTTAAAATTAAATTATGATTATTTTTATTCTTACTATTTTTTGGATCTTTTTTTTCTTATATTAAATTAATTATAAACAATTTATTTATTTTATACTTTTTAGAGTAATATGGAGCAAGGAAGTCAAAAATAGTCTTTATTTCATGATCGTTATTAGATAAATCATTACAGGAATCTGAATAGTTCTAGTATAAATCTTGTATATATTGAGGGTGTTGAAGATTTTTTATCATTAACATCATCAAAACCATAAGTTGTTTTAGAAGGAAAAATTAAGTGTCTATGTAAGAAATGTGATCTGAAGAGGTTTGACACATTTGAAAACATTGGGGTTCATCTATTGCGATTTGATTTTTAAAATTATTATGTTTTTTGGAATCAACATGGTGAATGTAGTTCCAGAGAAGATAGTAATAATTTGGTTCTAGATCCATCACGATTTCAAAATTTAGTATATAATGTGGCTTATCCATCTTTTCAAAAAACTGAAACTTAGGATGATATTGATTTAACTTTAGAATTGGAACCATCCCAATTTTATGAGTTGTTGAAGTCCGCTGAGGATGCCTTATATCCTCGTTGCAAGATAAGAAAATTTAAAACTATTGAAAAATTTATGGCTATTAAATCAGATAACAGGATGTCAAATAATTGTTTTGATCAGATATTCTCTTTGGTTAAATAATTGTTACCTGAAGGAAATGTGTTGTCTATAAATTTTTATGAGAGAAAAAGGCTTGTTCGTAATTTGGGTCTTGTTTATCAGAAGATTTTTCATGTTAAAATTATTGAATCTTATATTATGATGAAAATGAGTCATTAGTTAATTGTCCTATATATGGAAAATTGAGGTACAAAGAGGCTCAAATAGGGAAGTATGGATTGATTCCTATAAAACAATTGATGTATTTTACAATTACACCCACATTATAGTGTTTATTTATGTTTGAGAATACAACGTCATTGATGTCATGAAAAAAACCAATATTTCAATTAGTAAAGGATTAAACCATCCTACTAATAGTGATTCATGGAAATATTTTGACCAAGTAAATCTGTCTTTTGTTTCAGAAGATTGAAATGTATGATCAGGTCTTTCTACTAACAGTTTCTATCCATTTGGTTCTTATGGTAGTCAATATTCTTGTTGGCCTATTTTTATAACTCCATACAATTTACCTCCTTGGATGTTGATGAATAATATATATATCTTTTTGAACTTATTAATTCTAGGATAACTGAAAAAGAATCTAAATATTTATTTGAATCCATTGATTGATGAGTTAAATTTATTATGGAGTAACGATGTCAGTATGTATAATGTTGTTGTGAAATAGAATTTCTTACTAAAAGATGCATTGATATAGAAAATTAGTGACATAAAAGTATATGGAATGTTATCTGGTTGGATTGCATATGATCCAAAATCATGTACTTACTGTATGAGAGACAACAAATCATTTATTATTATCAATAGAAGAAAACATTATTTCTTCAACTATAATTCAATATTTCTTCCTAATGATCATCCTTCTCAGAGGAACAAATATCATTTCAGAAAAGGAATAATTGAAAGAGATGGACCTCCAAAAATGATCTCAGGTATTGAGTTAAAATATATTGAATCTTCATTACCATCTATTACATTTGGACCGAATATAAACCAATAGAAAATTATTATCTTTGGGAAAGAAAAAAATTGGATAAAATGGAGACTTTTTTGGGATTTGGGATATTGGTCTGATTTGTTGGTTTGTCACATGTTGTATTTTATGCATGTTGAGAAGAATTATTTTGATAATATATTTTATAAAATTTTGTACATACCTGGTAAGACCAAAGATAATGTAAAATCATGATAAGATCTTGACCAAATTTACAGGGGACCAAAACTTGAACATTTTGAAAATGGAAGATCACATAAGTTAATGAATTAAAAATTGTATTATACAGTTTCCAAAGAAAATCATTTATTATTTTGTTAGTGGATTACAAATTTGATCCTTCAAGATGATTGTGTTTCCAATTTGTTTAGATGTACCAGAAATGGTCAAATTAACGGTTTAAAAAGTCATGACTATCATGTTATAATGGAAATAATTATACCAATTAGATTTAAAGGTTTGTTGAATTCTATGATTTGGTATGTTCTAACAAAAATGTTATATTTTTTTTTTCTGATACATTTGTGTGCTGACAAGAGATTATGATGCACTAATTAGACTGCAAGAAGATGTTGTTTTAAATTTATGTAAACTAAAAAAAATATCTCCATAAAATTTCTTTGATTAAATAGAACATTTGATATTACATTTGGTGCATGAAGAAAAATTTGTAGGTCCGGTACAGTTCCGATAGATGTACCCATTCGAGAGATGCATGTATAAATTAAAGAAAAAGGTACGTAAAAAAGCATTTATTGAAGGATCAATTGCAGAAGCTTATTTGTAAGAGGGAATTTGTTTTTTATACTCTCATTATTTTCAATCTGAATATCCCTCAAAACATAACCACTTGGTCTGTAATGAGAGAAATTTTGATGATGAAATGAGAAATCAATTATCAGTTTTTAATCAGCGTGAACTTAGATTTAGTGGAGTTCATGAACGATCACTTTCAGATGATGAATATCACAGAGCTCATACATATGTTCTTCACAACTTTGAAGAAACGAAACCATTTGTAATGTGAGTTCTCCTATCAATTATTCTATAATTTTTTTTATAGAAAATTAATATTATTTTATTTGTAGATTGTATAATAATCATATCAAGAAACAGGTTTTACAATAGCTGCTCTTAAAGAACATTATCAAAATAATTTTCTTCTATTGGTTTCAAAAACTGGTAAAATATTTTTTTATGGTTTAACATATAAAATAAATCTATTACCTATCATATTGATAATTGTTTTAAAAAATTTCAAGCATCTCAGCATGCTAATAAAATTGATAATCAATTGTGTGTGTTGAGTAACCCACCATCCAAAATGGTTAAATATTATTATTCATATGTTGTGAATGGTTTTCGATTTCATACACCTACATAAAGGGAATAAAAAAAATTGAATAATGGTGTTTTATTGAGAGGATATCATCATAGAGAAAGTAAAGTTTACTTTTATGGCATGCTGGAAGAAATAATTGAACTGTGTTATCTGGGACAAAATTATGTAATGATGCTTAAATGTAAGTGATTGGATACTGAGAGAGGATTGTGTGTTCATCCTCACCATTAAATCATTGATATTAAATATAAAACCTTATTTTAGTAAATGAACCATTTTTATTGTATCATCATACACATAAAATTTATTATGTAAATTATTTAACTACTTAAAGAGAGTTAAGTGACTAGTGAAGCATAATAAAAATGAAATCTTGAGAAAATCAGTTTATTCAAAATGAATGTGGTTCTTCTGAAGTGCGATGAATTGAAATCTTTCAAGAGACTACTCCAAATCCAACTTTTCCTTAAAGAGACATGAATATTGATGATGACACCCTTTAGTTAAGGGTCAATGGTTATGATGATGTTATTGATGTAACAAATGAGTTTAAAATGGAAAGTTGTGATGAAACCAAAACTCCTATAGAAATTGATGATACTGAGGATGGATATGAAGATATTAACACCATCATATACGAAGATGAGGATGAATATGAAGATTTACATAGTTAAAATCTAGCTATAATCATATATAATATATATCTATATATAATAGTTGTTTTCAACTATTTTCTAAAAGTCATTTTGTGTGTCAGATGGACTTAGATCTGTTTTGTGAGTTGGAGGTGGATGATCTACCTGGTGATGAGTATGATGTTGGATCATCATACCCTCAGACTACTGGCGCTTTAGTGGCACCTCATAGGGGTTATGGTCTTGCGATATTGATGATTCTTGATCCTATCCATGAGCGACATACACATCTTCATTATGATCCATGAATACAGAGTTATGTTCAGTTGTGTATTTTAGTTAGTTTTCATTAATTTTCATTAATTTATTTATATACTAATTTTTTGATTATTTGTTCTCTTTTTTCATAGCTTTTCACATATAGTAGTTAGATAGGGAAGTGCAATTTTTTGGAATTATTTTTCTGAAGAATGGGTTATATGGGATCAGATTCCCGTTGATGTTCAGCACCACATGTTCAATCATTGGATGGTACATAAATAAATAATATTTATTTTGAAATTTATTTAATTAAAAACTTAATATTATTAATTATTTATAGGGTTTGTGGTATCCCATCGATGATAGCATGAAAGAATATATCTGGGAGTAATTGGAGGACTGTATACATGAGTGTTGCCATTAATTTTTTACAGAGTATGAGGAGGAAAAGAATGCAGAAAACATGAGTCACAGAATTTGATTAGTCTTGCTGCGCCTACCGACTAGATTACATCTCATCTTAGGTTTGAGATGGATGATGTTCATATTAGATGGGAGCTAATTTTTAGAGGAGAGCATCATTTGGTTGAAAAAACGAGGGAAGATAGGAGGTGACACATCAAGCTGGTATTCATACATTCAGTACGCATCAAAAACATTTGGTAAGTAATTTTTTTAATAATTTACATAAATTTAAATGTAAACTATTTATTTCATACTCATATAGGTAGTCAGACAAACCGATATTATAGAGTTTGATGTTTATAGGAGGATGTAAAATGATCCTGTCACTAGAGAGATTAGAGGTGATCACTAGCACCGTATTATGGTCAGTATAATTTCTTTTTGAGATTTAAAATTAACTAAAAATAATATTTTAATTATTTTAATTTTAAATTGTAATTGAAGGAGTCATATGAGTCCATGAAGTCTCAAACATGGGTTGAGAGTTAGGCTGAGACCGAGGATTAGACCTCCAGTTCAGTAGGATTTGATGATGCAACATGGATATAGGCGACTTAGTATGCATTTGAGAAAGGCCAAGTTGTTGGTATCATCTCTCGATTGAAACCTGAGAGTTATTATGGTATCATTGCAATGTCATTGTGTATCCTGAGAGGATCTTGTGGAGAGTCATCATCATCTGATGCATAGTATGAGGAGCAGCTGTGAGCTCAGGGTGAGATTATAGAGATCATGTGTAGGGAGAAGGAAGAGATCCGTCAGCAATAACAGTAGCAATTGGGGGAGATGCGTCGATGATAGAAGTGGCAGCATGAGCAGACGATGAAGTACATGTGACGTCTGAATCATGGTTTTTGGATGGAGTTCCATCCACCATCTCCTCCAGATCCTTCAGATGACCCTTAGCGATTTATATACTTTTTATGATAAATATTTAAATGTATTTTTTTTAAATATTTTTATTAATCCATATATTTATATTTCTATATACCGTGTTTTTTATATTTTTGTGAATATTGTGTTTATTATTATTTATTATTTTCTTATTTTTTTATTTTTTATTTTTATTATTTATTATTTATTTTATTATCATCATCATTATTTTATTATTATTATTATTTTATTATTTTATTATTATTATAATTATTATTTTATATTGTTGCGAATATTATGTTTTTTATTAATTTTATTACTTTTTATTATCTTATTTAATATTTTAATTATATTTTTATTAATTTTATCAGTTTTTTATTATTTTATTATTTTATTATTTTTAACATTATTTTATTAAATTTTATTAATATTAATATTTTTTTATTTTTTTAAGTTTTTTGCAACGACCCCATTGCAAAAGAGTTTTTTTAAAAAATTCTGATAAATTATTTAAGATGTCATTTTCCGCAACATGTCATTTGTGACGGGACCCCATCGCAAATAACCTTTTACGATGGGATCCCATTGTAGAATTCCCACCACAAATGCTTTTATTTCTAGTAGAGAACGTATCCTACCCCATCATGAACCTATGTCCACATGATTTTCATCAATAAATCAAAGTACGCAACTTATAATACTCATTAATAATAAACTTAAAGTCTAAGGATCAATATACACATCCATAGATAGGAACATCTAATGACACATATAAATGTGGATTTCCTACGGGTGGGTCTCATTCTCATAATATCATACACTGGATATTACCAAGGGTGCACACCCTGAGAAGCTGCCTCAAATTCCTATAAGTATCCACCCCTAATATCCTGTGTCATTTGTGTCCCTAAAATGATATCATCTGGCTATAGAAAATTTATTTAAGAATATTATTATAGCACTTCTGGATTCTCATCATAGCGGGGAACTACTATAACCTTTTAGTGCAACAAATAATCTTAGGACATTATCACATACTATATTACACAGAAGAACAATCATGATGTGATAAAAAGTTTATTAATATTCAAAACTATGAATACAGGTTATCATAAAGTACATAGAAGTTGGTTCTAGAGCACCAACTCCATTTACACCCAACATGATTTATATCAATTGGCACATCAACCAAAACCCAAACTTGGTTCTGATACATGGAATATTAGGATTCATAGCTTCTATCCATATTACTACTTCTAAGATCTCTACCACCTTTTTATAGGAGAGAGGTTCATCATTGTCCAATAATAATGATTCACCATCCTCAGTGACTAGAAAACTATATCTCTCTAGCTCCCTTACCTCTCTTGAGCTCCTATGCAGTACTTGTGTTTTAGGAACTACTTATTCCATGAGGACCTATAGAAATTTTTCCTGAACCAACTCCTATGTATCTTGAGCATCAACTTCATCGAAGTCAATCTTTCTCCCACTATCCATTTTTAGGATGTGCTCCCTCTCAAGAAAGATGGCTTGTCTGAAAAAAATTACTTTCTTGTTTGAGGGGTTTTATAGGTAATATCCCTTTGTTTCCTTGGGATACCCTATAAAGATACACTTCATGCCCCAGGGTGCTAGTTTGTTTCCTGATAAAGCCTTAACAAACTGATCACATCCCTAATACACATGTATGTGATAAAATGGGTTTCTTTCAACTCCATAGATCAAAGGGAATTCAATTTTCCACTTTAGTTGGCATTTGATTTAATGTGTATGTTGCAGTTTGTAATGAATATCTCCAAAAGGATAATGAAATATCTGCATGACTTGTCATTTACCTTACCATGTCCATAAAGTTACGATTCCTACTTTCACTAACACTATTTTACTATGGTGTATAAGATGGAGTGAGTTGAGATAGAATCCCAAACTCCCTATATAAAGTTGATAAATTATTGGTTAAGATATTCTCCACCTCGATCCGATTGAATATTATTTATCTTATTACCAAGATGATTCTCTAATTCATTCTTTAATTCCTTGAATTTCTCAGAGGACTCTGACTTATACCTCATCAAGTAAATATATCCATATCTACTCAAGTCATTAGTAAAAGTTATTAAGTAGGAATATTCACCTCTATCCTATACTAGAAATGGTCCAAACACATCAGTGTGTACCAATCCTAGAATATCTGTGGCCCTTTCACCCTGTCCACCAAATGGTGATTTGGCCATTTCCCTTGTAAACAATTGTGACATCTATCAAGTGGTTTTAGCTCAGAAGAGTCTAAATAGCTATCTTGATGGAGCTTTGTCAAATGATTTTCATTTACATGACCAAGAAAGTGATGCCACAACTGGGTGTTATATGTGTCGTGTGAATATGATTCATTATTGATTTCTAACACTTGTTTTTTGTAATTTAATACATACATACCATTATTTAAATTTACCATACCATAACATATATTTTCCTTATAAGAGAAACAAATTTTATTTTCAAACATGAAAATAAACCCATTTGTATCTAAACTTAATGCAAAAATTATGTTTTTGGTAATAGTAGGTACATAATAACAATAATGCATAACCAAAATCATTCCCATTGGAAACGAAATGTGGTAGTCACCAATGGAAAGAGTAGCAAACCTCACACCATTGGCAGCTCATAGATCCACCACTCCTTTGGAAATTTTCCGAAATCTACTTGGTTCCTGCATTTGAATACAGATGTGAGAACCATAAGCTGTATCTAATACCCAATGTGTAGAAATGGAAAGATTTCACTCGATAAGGAATTCACCTTATGACTCCCCTTTCCTATGGGTGCAGTTCCTCTTATAGTGGCTTGACGTGACCAATAAAAAACATACTACCTTCTTTTCCTTACCCTACCTTTGGATCTTCTTCTTCTTGGTCGGATGGTGCTTGGGGGCTTTATACTGTTTATGAGTCTTAGGCTCATTTTCCTTGTCCTTCCTCTTCCTATTCACCATAAGGACTATGTGTTTGTCACACACCATGTCCTTATACACCTGGAAAATCAGGGTTATAATTTCTGCTAGACTCTTCTCATTATTTCTCATATTATAATTCACAATAAAACTAGATAAGGTCTTGGTAAGTGATGAAAGTAAGATATATGTATACAAATAATTTGGGAATTTAGTCCCTAATATGTCCAGATGCTCAATGTAGCTGATAAGATTAACTACATGAGGCCTAGCTGGTGCAGAGTCTCTAAGCTTATTCATGAACAAATAATTGGAGATATCATACCTCTCTTGTCTCTAATTCTATTGATAGAGATCCCAAAGGTGAGACATAATGCTATAAACATCCATTTCCTCATGTTTGTTTAAGAGCTCATTATACATGAATGATAGCATAAATCACTAAACATATGTAGCATCATTAAGATGTTTCTCATATATAAATATCTCTTCATAACTCACCTCATTTCTAGGAACAACTAGTAATGGTTCTTCTAGATCATACAGTTTCCTTTCATGGTGAAGGATGTCCCATAAGCGCCTTATCCACTCCTAGAAATTAGTGTCAGTGAGAAGGTTTTCATTATCGAGTTTGGATCACAATGATATATTTGATTTCATTTTTGATGTTGTTTCTATAAATAAGATGAGCATAATTTTATTACTTTATTTGATAAAATTTATAAAAATAAATAAATATTATATTTACGAGTCTCCCACTATTTTATCGAAACCCAATAGACCTCACCATTAGCTTCAGAATATCCAGTTTCTTGGATATTCTAATGGCAAGGATCCACATTCCATTCTCATTACCCCAACCTTTTCTAGTAAATAAACTTGAATGGTTTTAGTTAGGCATTCTAAATGACAACTACATTTACTCACAATTTCTTAATCCATTGAGAGGACTCACCAATCCTAAAATCATTAATTTATATTTCCTTAACCTTTGCCTCTTAGTTACACAAAGTTCTGCTTTGGTAGTTAACCCTTGATGTCAACCAAATTAAGTCAACCCACAACCTAAAATTAGAATTCCTTGACAATTGAAAGCACCCCAACTTTTTCTGGTCAAGCACTTTGAACTTTGGTTTAATTCTAACTGAAGTAATGGAAATCTATACCGAATTAATATTTTATTGAGGGATTTTATCCTTTATGCATAAATTTCCAATTATTATTTTTTCACATGATTGTTAATATTAAGTGGTATTACTTAAGTGATTAACCATGTATTTAGATAATATTTATGCATAAGTTATTTTATTTTAGTTTCTTTTTGCATTATTGTTAATTCATTAATTATTTAATCATGGAAAAACATCCATAATGAATAACCATGCAACTAATGGAAATAAAATTAAGGATATGATCATGAGCTTGTTATAATGGTTAGTTTATCTAGAGGTTGATAAACTAACCACTGACCTAGGGTAGAAACACCTTAAACCATTTATGGCTCATGTTTATAGATTTCCACCTGTCCACCTTTGTATCTCCTTGGATTGGTTTCACCTCAGTTCCTAACTTGAACTGTCTCCACCATCTTGGGAGCTCCATCCATTACATATGATTTTACTCACATGTAGGTGAGGGGTAAAAGGGGGTTTATATAAAAGAAACCATGGAAACACATGCCCTATATATTAATGAGGAGAGAATAAACACAAGACAAAAATTTAATTTAATAATAAATTAAAATAAAACCAATCACATACAAAGGTCTGGTCTAGCTCATGATCATCCACATGCATGCAACGAATTACGCATTTAATAAAACTAGAATTCAATTATTTAATCGTTCTTATTTAAGATAAATAATGCTCTAATAGATTAATTATTATCTTTAATTAATCAATACATTTATCTTAAAACTTTTCTGAATTTCCATGAGATTTTCATCCATTATAATTTTAAACAAATTAATATATTCGTTTAAAATTAACTGTGTACATAACTTGTACCTTGGAGGTAACCCAGTGAATACCCATCCAAAACTACCCAAAATGTATTATACTTGTATAAACTTTATTCTTTGTGACATATATCATGAACATAGAATAATAACTTTAATACAACTCATACATGGTGTGAAGATCTTGAATATTACACAGATGTTAATAACACACACACACACACACACATATTAAAGCCTATCCATGGCTTATCCCAGATTTATGTCCACACACAAGTACATGTCTCAAGGGTTACATAATATAATAAATTTTAAATCTGCATAACTCATAAAAGTACATGGCATATAGATCCGATCTACATGGAATGTACATTCTACACCATGTATCCGAAGTACACACCTAGGGACTCAGTGTGTGATGTGTACATTGGAAATCTTGGAGTAAACAACATGTCTAGTGGGCCACATGCTGTGTTGACTCAGTGTTACATGGTCACCGGTTGAGTAGGCCGTGTATGCAATATATAGCCTGAACTTAACCTAAAGGGGACTACATGCTGTGTCTAGTGGGTCACACAGTGTGTATTCTGGATGACGGTGTGCCAGTCTGTCTCGATCAACATGTAGTGTAAGAATTAACTACACCACGTTTCATTACTACACATGGGTTGAGTAATTTATGAACTACTCCTAATTCATTGAACAAAACTACATGAATTGTAATTCCAATTAAATGGAGTGTACAGCTGTGTTACCTGGATAAAATCCTTAGCACCTCCAGATGAGATCCTCAATATAATTTTAATCATAAAATTAATCATTTCTGTTAGATCTGTGAGAAACGATAGAGGAATAAATATACATCATCATTCAGATTAAAAATAAATGATTAAAATTGAATTGAAAAACTAAATTATAAATGCACAAATCACCAATGGTTATTAAATAATTATAAAAAATAATATCCCCCCTCTAATACCACTTGTAGGTTTCGAGCGTAGTGGAATCATGAGAGAGACGATGCCCAACTTTAATTTTTTCCATATTAAATGAACAATGTGGGATCTATGCGATGATGAACACTATAATCCATAGAATTTAATCAAATAAATAGGAAAAAGGAATAGAAACCCAAAAACAAGAGACAAGATTAACATATATTTTTTTATAATTAATTTAATTAAATAAAAATTACCTCCAAGGTGATTCTTTCTCCGTTGATGAATTCAGCCATAGATCTTCAGGTATACCATTGTTGTGTTGTAGATATCAAGGGTATATCTCCTCTAGAGGTGATCCACATGTGTTCCACATACCAATAGACATCGTTGAAGGAGTCTTTGGGTGATACCACAGAAGATCCTTGCACTTACGATGTTTGCCTTCAATCACCTTGATAACTGCTTCCAAAGCATTCTCCTTGATCCAGTGGAGGAGAATATCTCTCATTCTTGAGATCATTCTTGGATAGGGATGAAATATATAGGCTTGAGATATTTTCTCTAATTCATTGTGGAAGACCCCATAGGATTTTCCTGTCTTGACCTTGGCTAATGAGAGAATAATATAACCATACATTTATTTTTCCAGGGTAACAATAAATAATTTTCATGAGTGAATTTAATTATTTCATTAATCCCAATGAAACCCCATGTCAAATAGTAACAACAAAATTATTATTTCCTAAAATGAACTTAACTTGGGAGTTATAATTAAATATTATTTAATCAAATAATATTTAATATTATTATTTATCATTGGACTGTTAAAATCGGTCCGCCAATCCTCCTAAATATTTATTAATTATTCTGATCATAATATATTCTCTCGAATAACTAGTGAGGGAATAAATGAAATCAGACATACATGAATAATTATTAAACCATGACTAGGAAAAATATTTATTCAAATTGTTAAATAATAAATTATTTAACTGAGATACTGGATACACTTAGTGTGTGACCCTCTAGGCTTCTCTCTTAGTGGAATTAGGCGAACCTGCCTAAAGTCCAAGGTTAACATCTAGAAACACGCCAAGGAACCCATATAGAAAGAAGTTAATTCCACAATGACATGTCACCTCATACAAATGATTACTATGTAATATAATCCTTTTATCACAATATCTCTAATAGAACAATTTGTGAAATGACCCAATTATTCTCATTGGCTTGAGAATACAATGAATCATTACTAGGAATTAAGAGACAAATACAAGATGATAAAGGTTGAAAATAAATTCCAAAGGGTTTCAAATACAAGTGGGTGATGATTTAACCTTTAAGAAATAATCACTAACCAAACAAACCATAACCAAAATTCTCACTATATGATGCATGATTGAAAGCAAGATAACTAAACTACATTATTCATATCAAACCACTTTCAAAGTGTTTAACAGTGGAAGACCAAAAAAGTATCACAGTAAATAGTGGATAAACAACCAAAGACCCCAAGAAGACCACAAGACTCCATTCTCCCCTATCTCTATTCTCTAATATCACCAAACATCCCATGTATCACCAAGTGGTGCTAAAAACATGTGATACATTACCTTTGCCCCTGTCTCAGAAGATAATATCTGCAAAAGCACCAAAGTTCCAAAGAAATGATGAGTATAAAACTCAATAGGTTTTCCCTAATGACTTCCCTACTCATTCCACGAGGATAAAAGAGTTAGAAACATTTATATAAAATAGTTTATATAATTTTTTTTTCTCAAAACTGTTTATAACTAAATATAAACAAGTTTCCAAAACCATTTGCAACCAAAAGATACAAGTGAAATTGAAACAATTTCCAACAAGTTATTTTTCCTAAAAAATAACTAAACAAAGCTTTAAAACCATTTCTCAATGTTACTTTTAGCATACCCAATCCATTCCACACATCCACATAATCAACCATGCATGCTTCGTTATGACAGTTCCATAGTCATGATCGGTTTCTCGTCGATATACCAAGTCGTCACAAGATAATTATATCCCATGTTCCATTAAACATTTGGAACTGAGCACAAGGTCATATTTCAACCAAGCCCCATATATGAAATATGAACTCACACACCAAGTATGCCCAAGGATCATGCCAAAAAAAACTTTTTAATAAATACACCTTTTTTTATTGAAAACCATTTCTCATCAAAACCATTTCAGAACCAAACCATTTTAATAAAACACCCTTTTTATTGAAAATATATTTCCCATAAAACCATTTAGAAATTCCAGAAAACCCATAATTTAAATTCAAAACTTTAAATTAAAGGAACTAAATCACTTTTTACAACAACTCACCAAGATCACATAATTTCTTTAAATCAATAAATCATCACTAAATAAGATTTATTCCATAATTTTCACAATCAATTTCATTAAAATAAACCAATTTGAAACTAATCTAATCAATTTTAGTAAGAGGAGTCGAGAGAAAATCCACCTACCTCAAAGGTTTTGACGAAACTTGACAACATATGAAGAACGCTCAAGAAAATCAGGTCAATTCTTCACAGACCACCTTAGATATATTATCCTAGAAAGATCAAGACCAAATATTAACTTATTTGGAATAAAAACTCATAGATCTAACAATAACAAGTTTATATTTTAGAAACCAAGAAAAGAGGATAATTATATCTAAGTAGATCTAGGAAATCGATCAAGAACGATGAAGAACGATCACATACCTCAAGAATCTGTCTTTGAATCACCAAGGGAAGCCTGCATATTTACACCAAAATTCCTGGGAGAGGTTCTCTTATCTTCAAGGAAGAGAAATCCCGAGTTAGGGCTGGTTTAGAGAAAAAACGAGTAGTTTATAGGCAAAAATGTGTGAGATCCACTTTTTTAGGATCTCACTTTAACCACGTGCATAGTTAGTTCACACAGTTAGAAAAAAAATGCGCTAACCGTGCATTAGCTACTATCTAGACATACCCTCGTACGACCTCCTCACATGGTCTCCTTAATTGTGCGTACACTATATTGAAGCTCTCTGCCTCAAACCTACTATTGTGTATGGCTTATCCTAGTATTTCCTCATGGTTTTGATAAACCGTGCACAACCCATGAACCTCTCCTTTAGCCCCCAAAACTTATTGAAAGTTCACCAAAATATCCCAACTTTCCCCCTTATACTTTATATCCATAAAAACACAAAGAAAGGGTTACGTACCAGAAACCAGGGGTACTAAATTCTCCCCACCATTTGTCTTTCCATACCTGGAAAGTAGAAAACCATCCTTGCCCTAAAAGTCTTCCAGACATTGATCTTTCATTTCCTTCTCACATTCCTAAGTCTCTTCTTGAATCTAAGCATGCTGCCATAGAACCCAGAATAGTCCGATGATTTTACCATGAAAGACTTTCTCTTTCCTATCCACTATCCACACTGGAATATGTACCAATGAAGCATCTGAATCTAGGTCAATGTGATCCCATCTAAAAACATGGTACGGATCAGGCTGATACTTTTTCAACTATGATATGTGGAACACATTATGCACTGAACTAAACCGTGGTGGCAATGCCAACCAATATTCTACCTCTCCAACCCGTTCTAGTATCTTGAAAGGGATAATTTATTGAGGAGATAACTTACCCTGATTTCCAAAATGATGATGTATAAGCCTTGGAGAGATCCTAAAGAACACATGATCACTCACGACAAATGAAAACGACCGTCGACGATTATCTGCATAAGATTTTTGATGACTCTAATTTGTCTCCATCCTCTTTCTGATCAGCTGAATCTTCTTTATTTTTTCTTGGAAAAGGCTTGGCCTGACTAGTGAAGTTTCACCTATTTCCACCCAACATAGTGGATAATGATAAGGATTCCCATACAATGCTTCAAATGGATCCATATGTATTAAGGCCTGATAGCTGTTATTATATGAGAACTCCACTAAGGGTAAGTGCTCCTCCCATGAGCCACCAAAATCCATTACAGAAGCCTGAAAAATGTATTCCAACATCTGTATCATCCGTTTAGTTTTCCCATCCATCTAAGGATGATAAACCGTGCTCATATTCAACTGAGTGCCAAGGACTTTCTGTAAGGATTTACAAAAATGAGATGTGAACCTCAGATCTCTTTCTAAGACTATTGACACTGGTATGCCATACCTATTTACCACTTCTTCAATATATATTTTATAAAAATCCTCCACCATATGAGTTTCAATAATTGGAATGAAATGGGACAACTTGGTAAGACGATCCACAATCACCCATATGAAATCATGTTTACAGACCATTATTGGGAGACCTATAACAAAATCCATAGTCATCTGCTCCCATTTCAACACTGAATTTTGTAAAGACTGCAACATACCTTATGGTCTCTGATTCTATGATTTAAACTGCTGACAAGTTAATCACCATGAGATAAACTCATACACCTTCCTTTTCATACCTCTTCACTAAAACTATGCCTTCAACACCTTATACATATTATGTGTTCCTGGATGTAAAAACCATATCGAATGGTGGAAAGAATGAAGGAGTTGTTCATGCCAATCCATAGGTACAACCATTTAATCTCTGAAACAAAAAATTGAACTCCCATCAAGTTTCCAAACCTCAATGGTATCCCTACCATTAAGTTTTGAACTCATAACTAGGCATTATGCATCAGATCTTTTTTCCTCTTTGATCATATTTACCAAATTAGAAACAAGCATATCTAAAAAGAAAACTGCAACATCACCTTGGTCTTCACATTCCACATGCATGTCGACTAGAACTGACATCAAATGACATTCATTTGAAGCTTCTTTTGCTAACCGAGCATATGAATTTCTTCTCAATTCATCTGCCACTAAATTCCCTTTTCCTCAAGTCAAAGTCAAACATTTGGAGATACTCCAACCATATCATTTTCCTTAGATTCAAATATCACTGTGAGAAAATGTGTTTCAAGCTTTTGTGGTCTATGAGCACAATAAATTTCTCACCAAATAGATAATGATGCTAAGTCTTCAAGGCATGAACGAATACTGATAATTCCAAGTCATGTGTTGGGTAATTCTTCTCATTCACTCTCAATTTCCTTGAACTATTAGCCACAACATGGTCTCCTTTCATAATAAAACAACCCAACCCCGATCCCGAAGCATCACAATACACTACATATCCCTATCTTGATTCTAGAAAAATCAAGATAGGTTCTGAAGTAAGCTGAACTTTCAGCTCATGGAAAGTCTTATGGAATTCCTCTGTCCATTGGAATGGAGCATTCTTATTTTTCAAAGATGTCATTGGTGAGGATAGCTATTATAAGTCACACACAAAGCATCAGTAAAAACTAGATATACTAAGAAAAATTATTTTCTCAAAGTTATTCTTCAGCGGTTTCCATGATATCACAATTTCTATCTTTTCAGGATCCACCGAAATACATTTTTTGGAAATCACATGGCCAAAAAATCATACCTCCTGTATCCAAAAATCACATTTAGATATTTTGGTATACAAACGGTGATCTCTCAAGATTTGTAACACTGTTTCCAGGTGTTCCTCATGATTATCCCTTTTCTTTGAAATCACTAAGATGTCATCTATAAACACCAGAACAAAAGTGTCCATATATTCCTGAAATATATGATTCATCAAATACATGAAGACTTCTAGTGCATTCATGAGACTGAAAGACATGACTACATATTTTTAGTGTCCATATCTACTTCTGAAAGCTATCTTTAGAACATCTTCCTTCTGAACTCACAATTGATGATATCCTGATCGCAAGTCAATTTTAGAGAACCACTGATCTCCCCTCAATTGATCAAACAGATCATCAATTCATGGAAGTGGATACCAATTCTTTATCATATCTTGGTTAAGATTATGATAATCGAAGAAAAACCAAATAGATTCATCATCTTTCTTCCCGAACAAGACTGGGGCTTCCCATAGTGATATACTTGGCCAAATGAAACCCTTTCTTTCTAGATCCTCCAACTGCACTTTCAACTCCCTTAACTCCATTGGTTTTATCCTATAAGATAGAAGGGAAATAGGACTAGTCCCCAGAAGGAGATCAATCATAAAATCCATTTCCCTTATAGGTGGTAACCCTGAGATGTTATCAAGAAATACATATGAAAATTGATCCACCACTGCTGAAAAAATTACATCCTAGATCTCTTCCATTGATACCAAAGTCAATACCGCCAACTGGTAATATATAATTCCCACCACTGGTGCCAACAATCCAGTTTCACCCTACTTCACAACCTTCTATCCTTTTAAGATATTCTCAACACCATCCTCAATCATGAAAATAACTATCCTCCTATAATAATCGATATGATCCTTGAAAATTTTCAGCCAATCCATACCTACTATTACACAATATACATCCATCTCCAACATCGATAAGTCCCATTTTAGCTCATCTCCATCGACCGTTATAGCACATTCTCTACACACAAAGTCTTGACATTCTCTTTCACCAAGAGAAGTTTGTAGTTTTATCATAGAGTCCATCATTTCAAGTTTTAAACATAGAAGGTCAACAACACGAGAAGAAATGAAGGAATGTGATGCAACAATATCAAAGAGTACTTTCATGATGGTAGAATTCAAAATAATTATACCTCTCACCATAGATGGTCCATCCAGATCAACCACAATCATTTTCTCATCTATATACAGTTGCATCATTGCTGCATTCTGCTATTTGTTTCCTTGATAATAATTCCCTTGCTGAGGATTCATGGTATTTTGAGAATCACCATGGCTAGCTTTTGTCTGCTGATGAGACTAATTCTACTGGCCTCGTCCTGTCGAAGCATACATGCTTGCGATGCCTGAGAAGTGCCTCAAGCACTCGACCTCAGAGCACCATGAAAAAAGTGATTAAGGTGTCCCATATTATTGTAATTATGGAATTATCTTAGGGGTGATGTACACTCCTGCTTTATGTGGTCAAAGGAACCACATTGGTAGCATACTGCTTGGTTCTTTGGTCATGGAGTAAGATTTATTGATCCAGCATTCAAATTATGATTCCCACTCCCACCTTGGAAATAGGTATTTCTCTTTTTATTTCTCCCAGCATTGGGGTTTCCACCATTTACAGTAGGGATCATCATACTTACTCCACCCATAGCTCCTGAGATTTTTCACTTATCCACCACCACTCTATTCACCATCTCTATATAATCATTAATATAGATCACTATAATATTTGATAGAATTTTCTTCCTTATCTCTGATTTAAAGATGTGTGCCTTCAGGGATGCACTCGATGTAACTTTGGTTTAAAAGTGCACTAAATTAATGAATTTAGCCACATACTCCGTGAGAGAGATATTTTCCTACTTTAGACTAAATAATTCTATCGTCCTCTGTATCCATAACATGTGAGGATATAATTGTTTATTAATTTTTTTTCAAAATCCTCCTAACTTAGGCCTTGATCCCCTTTAGCATGCATCACTAGTTCCCACCACTGACATGAAAGATCATTAAACATATACATGGACAAAGTGAATTTGATCTCCATTGGCGTACCGATGAATTAAAAGATATGATTCATCATACTCATCCACACCTCATCCTTTTCAGGTTCATAATCACCACTGAAGATGGGTGGATTCTTCTTCATGAACTGAATGAAATGATTCACATTCCTTGGGTTATCTCTATGGTTTTTTGCATCCACCACTTGAAATACTTGAATGATACTTTGAACCATATCTTGGTTCACTTTTGGTCTAGGTGAAATCACATTTTACATAGATTATTTTAGTTGGTTTCTACAAAGCCTACCAGGTTCCATTAACTAAAAAAACAACAAACTCGGTAATTATCACTCTATAGAAACTAATGGATTAGCATTTCAAATTTTATCATACCAACTATTACAATTTTTTTTTGTAAAAACAACCTTTTCCACATTCAAACATTTAAAAAAAATATTTTCACTTTTTAAAATCAAGCCATAATCAAAATACATCTATCATGGTCTTTTCAAAATCTTCCATTTGAAAACAAATTCTTCATTTTTCAAAAATTTCCATCTTTACACACAATCATAAATCATTAATCCAAATGAAATATTAAATCCTAGTGGGAATTAATTCTTATACAATGAATGACATGATCATCTCATTGGCTAAACCCATGACAATGATATTCCGGTATCCTATAAGTTCCTCCAAAACACTTATGTACCCAACACCCTAGTAACTTGAAGTTCAACATAAACAGGTTAGCTACATCCTTTTATGCTATAAATTTCATGTTGAGAAAATTTCACTCCTTTATAATATTCCAACCTAAGGAATAATAGAATAAATTTCAACTCAAAGACCAAGAATACAAAAAACTACTTGTTAGTAAAGGACCGAACAATTTGATACCATTTGTAATGACCCACTTATTCTCATTGGATTGAGAATAAAATGAATCATTAATAGGATTTAAGAGACATCCCCAAGACACCAAAGTCTAGAAATAAATTAAAAAGGGATTCAAATACAAGTGGAGGATGATTTACCCTTTAAGAAATAACCACTAACCAAAAAAACCATAACCAAACAGCTCACTATATGATTCATGATTAAAAGAAAGATAACTCAACTACATTATTCATATCAAAACACTTTCAAAGTGTGCAACATCGGAAGACGAAAAAAGTATCAGATTAAAAAGTGTGTAAACAACTAAAGACTCCATGAAGACCATAAGACTCCATTCTCCCCTATCTCCATACCCCAAGATCACCAAACAACCCATGTATCATGAAGTGGTTCTAAAGATGTGTGATATATTACCTTTGTCCCTATACCAAAAGATAACATTTGAAAAAGCACAAAAGTTACAAATTAGGGGTGAGTATAAAACTCAATAGGTTTTCTCCAATGACTTCCTTACACATTCCAATAGGATATAAGAGTTTTCAACATTTATATAAAATAGTTTATATAAAACAATTTTCCAAAATGGTTTAAAACTAGATATAAAAAAGTTTCCAAAACCATTTGAAACTAAAATCATACAAGTGAAATTGAAACCAATTTTCCAACAAGTTATTTTTCTATAAAAATAACTAAACAAATCTTAAAAACCATTTCTCAATGTTCCTTTTAGAATACCCAATCCGTTTCACACATCCATACAATCAACCTTGCATGCTTCGTTATGACACTTCCATACTCATGAGCGGTTTATCATTGATATACCAAGTTGTCACAAGGTAATTATATACTATGTACCATTAAACCTTTTTCATAGATCACAATATCATATTTTAACCAAGCCCTATATATTCTATATGAACTCACTCACCATGTATTCCCAAGGATCATGCCAAAAAAACATTTTCAATAAATACACCCTTTTTATTGAAAACCATTTCTCATAAAAACCATTTCAAAACCAAACCATTTCAATAAAACAACCTTTTTATTGAAAAACTATTTACCATAAAACCATTTAGAAATTTCATTATGTCCATAATTTAAAATTACCACTTTAAATTTAAGGAACTAAATCACTTCACACAACAATTCACCACGATCACACAATTTCGTTAAAACCAAAAATAATCACTAAATAATATTTATTCCATGCTTTTGAAAATAAATTTAATTCAAATAAAACAATTTGAAACTAATACAATCAATTATAGCAAGAGGATTTGAGAGAGAAGCCACCTACCTCAAAGGTTTTGATGAAACTTGACAATGGACAAAAAATGCTCAAGAAAATTGGGTCGATTCTTCACAAAACCACCTTAGATCTATTCTCCTGGAAATATGAAGACCAAATCTCAACTTATTTGGAATAAAAACTCATATATATACCCATAATATGTGTATATCTGAGAAACAAATAAAATATGATAATTAGATCTAAGTATATCTAAGAAACCGATTAAGAACGATGAAGAATGATCACATACCTCAAGAATCCGGATTCAAATCACCAAGGGAAGCCTTCAGATTGACTCCAAAAAACCTGGGAGAGGTTATAATATCTTCAAAGAAAATAAATATTTAGTTAGGGATGCTTAGGAGTAAAAAAAAGTAGTTTAGAGAAAAAAACTTTTGAGATCCATTTTTTAAGGATCTCACTTTAACCATGCGCACAGTTAGTTCACACAGTTAGAAAAACCGTGCACTAAACATGCGTTAGCTGCAATATATACAAACCCTTACAAAACATCCTCACACAACATCCTTAACCATGGGACACTATTCTAAATCCCTCTTCCTCAAGCCTACTATTGCACATAGTTTCTCCTAGGATTTCCGCATAGTTTGGATAAACCGTGCGCAGCCCGTGCGCCTCTCTTTTAACCCTAAAAAATTATTGAAATTTCACCAAACTCGCAAAACTTTCCCCTTATACTTTATATACATAAAAATACAAATAAATGTTTATATACCAGAAACTAGGGGTACTACAAGTTGCATTCCAGTTCCATCAACCTATATGCTCGATATCTCTTTCTTAGACTTTTCAGAAATAGAACTTGCCTATAGAACACCATGGCCATGGATTTATTTAGGATATATCATTTTCATCAAAGGGCCTAATATATTATCTTCTGTTAAAGAACATAAGGTATAAAACCTTTCTCATATTATTCATTAATGCAATATTACTCGTGACACACCCAACATATCCTACCTCACCGTGAACATCTGTCATCACAGTTTTCATCAATAAATCTAAGGGAAAAACTCATAATATCCATTAATAATAATCTTAAATTATAAGGACCAATATGCATGTATTCAAATAGGAACATCCAATGACACTTATAAATGTGGATTTCCTACTGTTGGGTCTCATTCTCATAATATCCTACTGGATATCACCAAGGGCGTACACCATGAGAAGGTGCCTCAATGTCCTATGAGTTTCCACCCCTGATAGCCTGTATCATCTGTGTCCCTAAAATGATATCATCTAGATATATAAGATATATTAAAGAATAGTTTAATATCACTTCCAGGTTCTCATCACAGCAGAGATCCGCTATGACCTTTTAGTGAGACAGTTACTCATAAGACATTATCACATACAATGTTATGCAGAAGAACAATCATGATGTGATAAAGAATTTATTAATATTAAAAACCATGAATATAAGTTATCATAAAGTAAAAAATAATTTGGTTCTAGGGAACCAACTCTAACAATAATACCTCATACGAAAACTTACTATGTAATATAATACCTTTATTATGATATCTCCAATCCAGAAGGTTGCATGCTGGTGCCATCAACCTATGTGCTCGATGTCTCTTTCTTTGACTTCCCAAAAATTGAACTTTACAGTAGAATACCATGGTCATGGATTTATTTAAGATTTATCATTTCTATAAAAAGTCCTAAGATATCAACTTCTGTTAAATAAAGGAATGGAAAAATCCTTTATCACATTATTCATTAATGTAATATTACTCATGACACGCCCAACATATCCCACCTCTCTGTGAACATATTCCATCTTTGTTTTCATAAATACATAAAAGTACACAACTCATAATAATAATTAATAATAATACTAAATTATAAGGATAAATACAAATATCTTCATATAGGAACATCCAATGACACATATAAATGTGGATTTTCTACTGGTGGGTCTTGTTCTCATAATATCCTACATTGGATATTACCAAGGGTGTACACTATGAGATGTTGCCTCAAATCACTATGAGTCTACAAACCTAATATCCTATATCATTTTTTCCCTTAAAGGATATCACCCAGCTATAGATCATTTATTTAAGAATAGTGTCATAGCACTTCTGGGATCTCATCATAGTGGGGAACTGTTATGACCTTTTAGTGTGAAAAATACTCTTAGGACATCACCACATACTATGTTATGCCTAATAACAATCATGATGTGATAGTAAGTTTATTAATGCTCAAAACTATGAATACATGTTATCAAAAAGTACACAAAATCTCGTTCTAGGGCACCAACTCCAACAAAGCTTTGCATCTCATGAGATAATAACAGGAAAAAAGTTGTGATTCCTAATCCACCATGGGAAATAATTTTTAATACCTAATACACCATGGGAAATATATTTTTATTCCTAATATACTATGGGGAATAAGCTGTGATGCCCGATCTATTAAAGGAAACAGGTTATGATGCTTGATCCACTAAGGGAAACATGAAGTGATGTTTGATCCACTATGATATGATTTATATATGTATTTTTATGTCACATTTATATGTTATATACCTATTTTATGCTCCATGGATATTGTTTATTTTCTCATTACTTTACATTCTTATTCCATGGTATATGGTTGATCATTTGAGATTGCATGTCCTTTTATTATTCTATATATATAAATCTTATTATTTTGTGTTATTTTAATAAGATATTTCTATCATGTTCTTGTATCCTCAAAAGCCTATGATCTAACCCTAGAATACATATTGATAATATTTTAACTTATTGAGAATTTGAACTCACCCCTTTATTATGTTTCTATTCCCCAGGTTATCAATATGAGTATAACTTATCATAAGTCTAGAAGGGAGTTTATTGTGGTCAAATTATGGATAAATGTTCACAAGTATCATAAAATAAGTTTCTTACGTAGATTATCCACAAAGAAAATAAACCTTATGTTCATGGGATTGTGTGTTTATTTGGGAGATATAATGTTTAACTTATGTAAATGATTTAAAATAAAGATTTTCTTATCCTGATTCATCACACACATTATCAAAGCCTATGTGTAAAGTTTTTATTTTTTGAACTGGGACTGAGAGTGTAGGTTTGGGGTGTGCGAGTTTGTATTAGAGTAAGGATTAGTTATTTTTTAGGATTAGTTTATTTATTTTTGGGGATTATTCTAGTTATTTTGGGTATTAGTATGAGATAAATTTAGCAATAACCCCATGGATAAGTCTAAGTATAAGATAACATCCTGAAATTTTGTTAAAGTAGGATTGTGTAGTTTCCTAGAAATGATATTATATTATAGATAAAATTAGTGGATATAGGATCTGGAATAGATGAACCTAGGTTTAGTAACCCCAAATTGGGAGTTCTGGATATTAACTCACTCGGTGCATGACAAAGAGGCCTAACTATACACCTGGTTAGATACTCTCAGAGGAGATTCTTTAGTAAATCACATAGCCTTTATGAACTATTAAGAATTATTTAAATGGAAGTTATTTATGTAATATATATATAGTTAGGATAAAAATAATAATATAAAAAATGTACATAGAAAAACTAGGTTAAATTGAAGGAGTTATTCATTGATCCAATTATTTCATAGTTAAAACTAAAGTATTATATGTTAAAATGAAGGCTATATTGGAGAAGACATTATAGGATTGATTTTTAATAAGATCATTTATTTTTATTTTATTGGATAATATCATAACCATTTTGGATTTATTATTTGGTTGGTAACAATATCATAAAAAGGAATCTCTAAAAGGCATGTCTCTAGAAACTTCTAAAGAAGCATATTTTGGAAAAAAGTTTCCTAGTATTTCCCAAGATAGTAAGGTTGATATCTCATTAGAAATAAAATCCTAAGTCATGCCTATATTATAGAAACACTTAAATATTTCATTAGTGAGTAGTAATTAAAATTTCAATGATGTAATTTATTTAAGGGGGATAATGTAACATCCCAAGATTTCATTATATATATATTTCTTTTAAATAAATCAACTGTGTTCAATAGATTGCTCCATAAGAAACACCAAACTAAAACAATCCACAAAATATTAGATGAATATTATAAATAAAATCATAAGATTAATAAAACTTTTAAATAAAAATGTATTACTCAATTAAAATCACTTGCATTTAGAGGATAAATAATTAAAATGATTTAATATTAAAAGGATTATTCTTTACCAAGTAACTATTTGTTTTAGTGTTGTATTTATCCTGATAAATTAAATTGAATGATTTTGAAATATAATTATATATTAAATAATATATTAATATTATTTAAATTATAAATTAACATGAAATATTTTTAAGAACATTTAAAAACATCATTTTTCAATAAAAGAAGGTTTTCTTTATATTTGTATTTTTATTTAAAAAATAAATTTATAAATTTTAGAATTTTAATTTTATAAATTGATCTTCATTTTTGAATTTCTAAAATTATAATTATCTTAGGATGATTTTTTATATTTTTATGAAAAATTTGAATTTTTAGGTGAATAGTGAAAAATACAGTTTATACCTATATTATTGCTTTTATAAACTAAATATGAAATTAAAACTTATAAAAAAAATTCATTAATTTTTTTTATTCAATTAGTAAAATTATTCATTTAAATTCATAATTTTTAATTTATAAAACCCATATTTAATATTTTGAAACTTATGTAATATATACTTTAATAAAATTTATTTTTGGCCCATTCCTTTTAATTAACTATCAACAAGGTGAAATTATGTTTTTTATTACTTTTAAAGGAACATAAATATTATTTAGTTAATAATAAACTAATTAATCTCATATAAATCAATAATATTTATATTTTTATCTTAATTATAAAATTTAAGCATAAAAATAAACTTTTTCTAAAAATTATTTTTACACGTTATATGTGAAGATACTAAAATTATTTTTTATCACTATTAGAAATTGTATTCAAAAAAATCAATTTCATAATTTTAATAAATTTTTTCAAATTATGAAATAAGGTTCATTTTATTTTTCTGAATTAAAAGTAAATTACTTAGGTAAAAAT
This sequence comes from Viscum album, assembly GCA_963277665.1. Classification (NCBI taxonomy): domain Eukaryota; kingdom Viridiplantae; phylum Streptophyta; class Magnoliopsida; order Santalales; family Viscaceae; genus Viscum; species Viscum album. Next base: position 743,710,721 of record OY728136.1, on the reverse strand, counting down.
TAATTATCACGATAATTTTTTTAAAGTTAAAAATCTAAGATTAAAAGAGTTAAAAACATGCTAAAAACATGTGTGAAAATGTATGGTTGAGGATTTATAGACCATATCCATTATTGGATCCATTATTTTTCATTATTAGATCTACTTGACCTTTGAATAGGGACTTTACCCTTTATACTATTACAAAAATGCCACTCACGTCCCTTATAAAAGGAGCCAATACCACCCCACTTATCCTCACAAAAAAAGCCTCTTAGATTAAACTAAAAACTTCCCAAATAACTCCCCAAAAATTCTATACACATCCAATAAGTTTTTGGATTCTAAAAATACTACCTCTCATATCCTTAATCCAATTTTCAAAAGAGCTTTTCCAAGGAGTTAGGTAAAATTCTCAATTACTCCTTTTTCATTTTTTTTCTTCCTTTATTCTTATACCTCCTACAAATATAATCCAAAAATATTGAAATAATTACCTAAGTATCAAAGGTATACTGAAATATTATTATGTTTATGGGAAACCATTTTCTACTTTCCTCCCAACCATTCAAAAAATGAAAACATTGTTTGTGTTATGTACATACCACCACCTTCATAAACGATGTGATCCATTTTTTCATAACTGACTTACATGAATAGTTCTAGGGGAAATTTAATGAATAAAAATTATTTTTAAAACATTATTAATATCCTGAAAATATAAACCAATTTCTACCCTCTTTTTATTCTGTGGAAAATGAGAACGTCGCCCGTGTGTACCTGACTACCGCCTCCATGAAGCAACATATTTCATATTTTTCATCTAGAATTTCCTTATTTATCCAACTATATTAAAATATTATTTAAAATGTTAAAAAATATAAATAATATCAATATACTTATGTAATAATATTATTATTACAAAGGAATCACTTTCTTAACCATACTCACCCATCTATTATATCATGTTCTTGTTTGGGCTAGTTTAACAACTTCTATGAACAATGTTATAAATTTATATCATAGATAAATATGGAAACATAAATAATGGAATTATTAGAAAATAATTATAAAATATATTTTTTTCCATCATGAAAAGTTTTTATCAATATCTAACTTTTTATTAATACCTCCATTTATTTGTTAAAAAATTACAAAAATAGGCTGGTCACCAATTCCATTTTGATGAAACATAGATAAAACTATCCTGAAATGAAATTATCAAATTATAAATTATTATAAAACATATATTATAGCAACTTAAATAATATATTAATGATGAAATTGGTATCAAATAACAAGGATCTACATTGACATTACAAAGCATGTGAAAAATAATTAAAATTATAAGCATCTGATGATGAAAATAAACTATAAATAACTAATAAATGTATAATAAATAATTATAATTTAATAGTATAAAAGGTAATATATATGAATAATATTCTAAAATAAATTATTGATAAATTTATTTTTGTTATACAAGAAGTTAGAATGTGTTTGACTAAGTAGAAATAAAAGGTAAAGGTTATTTTTCTCAATTTTTGTTCTTTAAGACTAATACCATATCCACTATTTTTTTATTTTATGTGGTGTATTTAATACCATATGGGTAAAATTTATAATTATATTCATGAAATTATTTTGGTTTACTAATTCATTTTAATTTTTCTCCATTAATGTATTTTTGTTTCAAATGTTACCAAAATTGTAAGGGGTTTTGATAACTCGAACTTCCGTTCTTTGGGTTATAAAATTAATTCTTAAAATTATTGCTGCGAAGAACCATATATTATTATTTTTAAAAATTAAAATGATATTTAAACTAATATAGGTGGGGTAATGAAATCTTAAATTCAAATATTTTATGCTGATGTATTTCTTTCTCAAAAATTATATATTTGTTAATAATAATTCCCATTCTTTTTAAATATGTTTTCTATTACATGTATCTATTTTCTATTCCCACTAATTTTCTCCTTTACATTTGAAAAAATACTTATGAGTTATCTCATGTGACCTTCGTATTTCCCTTCACCTATATTCAAAATAAAGTTTTATTATTCCTTTTTTATGATTTTGGTTTTCAACATACATATTTGAAGTTCCAAAGGATCAAAAAACAAATGGGGGGGGGGGGAATCAGTTGGACACTTTTATAAGTTTCAATATTTTTAAAAAAATTAAACTCTAAAACCTATTAATATATATTTACTTATCATATTTTTATAAATACTCATGCATGAAAAATTATGAAAGAAAGTAAAGCACACAATATTTACAAGGTTCGACCATAGTGTGTGAACCTACATCCTAGCCATAGCCACTCCCAGGGGTCTATGGAAATTAAATATAATGAATAATTGAATAAAACTTATGAAAACTCCTATTATACACCTTCTATGTACATATAGGAAATATTATACTGACTCCCTTCCATTTAAAAGGTTTTCATATAAAAAATTGAGCTAAACAAAAGAATAAGGACTTTGTTGAAACTGCTCCATAATTTCTCAGTCAGAATCCTCAGACCAATTTGGATGGATCCAATTTTCTCAATCCAATGTAGTCAATAAAATTCTACCTTACTCAATCTACACTTCTAAAACTCTATTCAGACACTCCTTCTGATCTTCCTCAGTCCGGTTGACTCAATGCGATTAACTCAATATGATGTTTCTCAATACGACTCTCTTGTATGGTAAACAAAATTTTTAGGCACCTGATCCTATTATGAGATCTTAGTCCATAAATAAAATTCACTTGAATTCTTCAGTTCTCTATATTTTCTACTTACATAAAAGTTACAATGAATGAATGATATGAGAAACTATTTATAGGTGACTCAAGAAAACAAAAGAGGGAAACTTGAAAACTTTACCCACTTCCCCAAGCTTCAAAAATACAAAAAACATTCACATTTAAACTTCAAATTTGAATTATTCAATCCTCATTATATTTCTATGAGATTTACAAAAAATTGAATTTCAAGTTTGACCACTTCAAATATTCATAAAACATATTCTCCGTACCCAAATTTCTTGAATTTCCCATATTTTCTTCAGTATAATGAAACCTCCTCAGCTCATTATGATGAAAATTCCTCGGCTTCAGCTTCCTCTTCTTGTAATGATATTCTTATCTTTCTCATATTATTATGATATGCCTTTCTTTCTCATCTCATTATGATATTCCTTTATTTCTCAGATCATTATGATCTTCCTTTCTTTCTCATCTCATTACATTATGCCTTTCTTTCTCATCTCATTACGACCTGCCTTTCTTTATCAGTTCATTACGATCTACCTTTTTTTCTCAGCTCATTATAATCTGCCTTTATTTCTTAGCTCATTATGATGAACTTCCTTAGCTTCATCCCAATATAATCCTCATAATGATGGAATTATCATTATTATGGAAATCCCATTATGATTTATTTTCTAATTATGATGTTTTTTCCATAACAATGGAAAGTATTCAATGATGAACCCACTAAGAAACTTTTAAAGTCTTCAAACTTTATCAGCTTCATAAATTTTAGATTATGGATCAAATATTATATGTTCATATTTCTTGAATATGATGAAGAATTTTTCTTAATCATTAGAACTGGTTCAATCATTATGATTCATCCATTTCTTCAAAAGATTTTATCATGAGTATGTTTTATGATTTATAAGAACTTCATGGTCAATAAAGCAATATCTAACTTTGTTTATTAAGTATGAAAACTTTATATTTCTTATCATCACAATATTATTTCAAAACTCTTCAATTTTTTTTGAATTCTTCACTTAGTAACTTTTATATTTCTAAAAAAATTCTGAGTATGATGAATCTTGAACTTTATACCAATGGACTAGAAACCAATGGTGAATCTAGTGCTTCTCATTCGGATCCACTGTGTCTAGAAATTTTTTTTCTTAAAAACAAAACTTTTCTCATCCTTTATGTTTGGGTTTGAACATTCAGAAACTTTCAACATTCTTACATAACTTATTACAATGGACTGGGTTCAAATCTTGAATAATAAAAACATTCCTATACAAAAAGGTTAGTTGTCAAAAAATACAAAAACTTTGTTAGAAAAATTTATCACAAATGTTATTTAGTATTTTAATATTTAAAAAGGTTTCCCATCATTTCATAATCCAATATTTTATCTTCCACTACTTATTTCCTCAGGATTGTTGTACCTCTCGTTCCCCTCGATGTTTGATTTTCATGATCACAATCACCCTCTTATGTATCTAACTTTGTTTCAAGTGTTTTTGGATGATAGGAATCATTTCAGGTGGCCAAAGAATTGGGCCAAGAATTCAAGAAGCAGATGTGGACTGAAAATCAGTCCACCGGCCAACCAGTGGCCATCCACCGGCCAGCCGGTGGCACCTGGGCATCAGGCAGAGCCACTGTCTTGGCACCGGCCAACCGGTGGCCAAGCACCGGCCGACCGGTGGCACTCAGATTCAACAGTGCCAGCCACTGTCTTGGCACCGGCCAGCCGGTGGCTCCTCCACCGGTCAGCCGGTGACCCCTGGACCAAAACCTCTCCATCTTTCCAAACACCGGCCAGCCGGTGGGGATGTATCGGCCAGCCGGTGGACACAGTCAAACTAGCCGTTGGGCTGTTGACCAGCCTGTCCACTTGGCTCCCAACGGCTCTTTTAGCCTCTCCAACGGCTCCGAAGCCTCCCCAAGGGTTCCATGCCTATAAATAAAGGCCAAGGAAGCCCCGGACACCAACCGGAACTATACGGAAGCCCACGGACACGTTGTTCATCATTTGGCGTACCTCCGGCGACTTCCTTCAAAGGAACCTCAATAGCTCCAACAACTTCCACATCCAAGGAGCTCCACTCAAGAAGCTTGGGAGTGCACGTCTTCAACTCCATTCAACCTTTGGCGCCCAAGTCTTCCCAATCACGGTTTTTCTTGTATATTTTATTTTGAGCTTAAAATTGGGTTTGTGCTTACAAACCCCAAACTTTTCTCATCCCCTCTTTCTTTGGGTTCTCACACCACCACTAAGGTGTGAAGAGGTTTCTTCAAGCCTTTCCTTTTAAAAGGCTTGTGTTTCGGTGAGCTAGCCTTCACCCGTTAAAAAGGCTAGTGGGTTATTGCTTAACCATTAAAAGCATTGGGTTCTTGCTCAACCATCAAAAGCAAGCTGTAATAGGTCCTAGTGCTACCTCAAAGCCTAGTGGGTTTCTTGCTACAACCATTGAAAAGCAAGCGGTAGAATCTCTCAACGGTTGAGTTGGGAGCGGAGACGTAGGCCGGGTTTTTGGCCGAACTCCGTTATCAATTTTGTGTGTCTTGCCTTCTTTATTTCCGCTGCACTTTACTTTGATTTTTAATTTGTCTATCAATTTTTTAAAAGGCAATTCACCCCCCCTCTTGCCATCCATTCCCTCCTTGGGGTGTTCTTCCGACCCATCAATTGGTATCAGAGGGATAATTTGAGTAATTCCTTAAAAGGTTTCAAATTCAAAGATCCATTTAGATGGCATCAACCTCTTTCGCCCCCGAAGGCTACTCTTTGGGTCGGGCTCCATTTTTTGATGGGTCCGACTATAATTATTGGAAAACCCGCATGACCACCTTTTTACGAAGCATAGGTTATCCCATTTACAAAATTGTCATGCAAGGTTACACTTTGTCTACCCCCGATGAATCCAAATGGACCCCCGCCGATATTAGGAATTTTGAGCTTGATGGCAAAGCCATGAACGCTCTCCATTGCGGCTTAGATAGAAATGAGTTCAATCGAGTGTCTACTTGCACCTCCTCACATGAAATTTGGAAACTTTTAGAAGTAACTCATGAGGGCACTAACAAAGTTAAGGACACTCGGTTAGACATGTATAGACAAGATTTTGAAAGCTTTACTATGCATTCTTCCGAATCTATTACCGATATGTTTACACGCTTCACTGACATTTGCAATGGAAGGAAATCTCTTGGTGATGATGTTTCAGCCGAGACGATGGTCAAGAAGATCTTATGGGTCCTTCCAAGCTCATGGGCACCAAAGGTGACGGCGATCCAAGAAGCTAAGGACGTCAAAAATATGCCGGTCGAGGAGCTCATCGGATCCCTAATGACCTACGAGATCACGATGAGGAGGCAAGCACAAAAGGAGGGCACCCCTATCAAAACTCCAAAGAACATCGCCCTCAAGGTTCAAAAAGAAGTAAGCTCCTCCTCATCCTCATCTTCCTCATCTACTTCATCTTCAAGCGGCGACTCGGAAATGGAGAATCTCGCCCGCCAAATGCACAAGTTCATGAAGAAGCACAAGAAGAAGAAGCAATCCCGCAAGCACCGAAAGCAAGAACCCACCGCAAGATCCGAGCCCAAGGTAAAATGCTACGGGTGCGGCGAAAAGGGCCATTACAAGCCCGATTGCCCACTCAACAAGAAACGGGCCACGCCAAAGGAGAAAGGAAAGAAAAAGGTCCTCAAGGCCACATGGAGTGACACCTCATCATCCTCCTCCTCCTCCTCCTCGAGCGACCAAGGTACAAGATGCCTAATGGCATTCCATGAGGTAACATCTTCCGACTCCTCCTCTTGTTCTTCAAATTCAAATTCTTTAAATCATTTATCTTATGAAGAACTCTCTCATGCTAGAGATCAACTAGAAAATGGTTTTCATGAGCTTTCTTCAAAATTTGTTTCTTTAAAAAAGTCTTTCAAAAAGCTCTCTTCCGAAAAAGAACAACTTCTCAAAGAGAAGGAAGAGTTGTCCCTTAAAATCCAAAATTTTCCAAATGTTGATTCCATGGAATCAACCATCAAAGACCTTAGAGAGACCTTAGCCAAGTTCACCCAAGGTGAACAAAATTTGACCAAATTATTAGGTTCTCAACGAGTATCTAGAACCACCAATGGACTTGGCTACACCAACCGAGCCTCCTCCTCCCATGCTCAAACTGTTTTTGTAAGGGGGAGCTCCGATTACAAATTTTGTAATTATTGCAAGAAAACCGGGCATCTCATTTATGAGTGTAATTGTAAAAACGCCCGGTATGGCCAACCCAAGTCTATTTTCTATAGTGACGAGTTTTATAGGAGAAGACCCGCCATGAGACAAGTTTGGATTGAAAAATCCCTCCTTGCGAGTCTCTCCGGGCCTAAAATTGTTTCTTTTCAAAATCCCACTCCCCGGTGATTCATTATTTTTATTTAGGGGGAGAACTTTCTCATTTTTAATTCAAAAATTACATTTGGTTTCAAATTTCAATTTTCAATTCTTTTTCAAATCAATTTAGAATTTTCAATTTTCAATTGGTTTCCAACAGTTGGTATCGAATTTGTTTTTGTTTCAAAACTTTCAATTCAAACTGTTATTCAAATTTTCATTTCAATTTCAAAAATCTCAATTGATTTTCAAATCTCAAATCTTGTTTTTAAAATCTCAATTTCCCTCAATCAAGTATCATGCCCCACTCTATTTTGATAATCACAAAGGGGGAGAATTTCTTGATTGATTGGGGGAGAAACCTTTTGTTCATGCATTGCTTGTTTTCACTTTAATCTTTTAAAGCATGCATCTCATTTCATCTTTTACTTTAATTGTTTTGGTGATTGTGATCATCAAAATAGGGGGAGATTGTTGTACCTCTCGTTCCCCTCGATGTTTGATTTTCATGATCACAATCACCCTCTTATGTATCTAACTTTGTTTCAAGTGTTTTTGGATGATAGGAATCATTTCAGGTGGCCAAAGAATTGGGCCAAGAATTCAAGAAGCAGATGTGGACTGAAAATCAGTCCACCGGCCAACCAGTGGCCATCCACCGGCCAGCCGGTGGCACCTGGGCATCAGGCAGAGCCACTGTCTTGGCACCGGCCAACCGGTGGCCAAGCACCGGCCGACCGGTGGCACTCAGATTCAACAGTGCCAGCCACTGTCTTGGCACCGGCCAGCCGGTGGCTCCTCCACCGGTCAGCCGGTGACCCCTGGACCAAAACCTCTCCATCTTTCCAAACACCGGCCAGCCGGTGGGGATGTATCGGCCAGCCGGTGGACACAGTCAAACTAGCCGTTGGGCTGTTGACCAGCCTGTCCACTTGGCTCCCAACGGCTCTTTTAGCCTCTCCAACGGCTCCGAAGCCTCCCCAAGGGTTCCATGCCTATAAATAAAGGCCAAGGAAGCCCCGGACACCAACCGGAACTATACGGAAGCCCACGGACACGTTGTTCATCATTTGGCGTACCTCCGGCGACTTCCTTCAAAGGAACCTCAATAGCTCCAACAACTTCCACATCCAAGGAGCTCCACTCAAGAAGCTTGGGAGTGCACGTCTTCAACTCCATTCAACCTTTGGCGCCCAAGTCTTCCCAATCACGGTTTTTCTTGTATATTTTATTTTGAGCTTAAAATTGGGTTTGTGCTTACAAACCCCAAACTTTTCTCATCCCCTCTTTCTTTGGGTTCTCACACCACCACTAAGGTGTGAAGAGGTTTCTTCAAGCCTTTCCTTTTAAAAGGCTTGTGTTTCGGTGAGCTAGCCTTCACCCGTTAAAAAGGCTAGTGGGTTATTGCTTAACCATTAAAAGCATTGGGTTCTTGCTCAACCATCAAAAGCAAGCTGTAATAGGTCCTAGTGCTACCTCAAAGCCTAGTGGGTTTCTTGCTACAACCATTGAAAAGCAAGCGGTAGAATCTCTCAACGGTTGAGTTGGGAGCGGAGACGTAGGCCGGGTTTTTGGCCGAACTCCGTTATCAATTTTGTGTGTCTTGCCTTCTTTATTTCCGCTGCACTTTACTTTGATTTTTAATTTGTCTATCAATTTTTTAAAAGGCAATTCACCCCCCCTCTTGCCATCCATTCCCTCCTTGGGGTGTTCTTCCGACCCATCAATTTCTTCAAGCCTTTCCTTTTAAAAGGCTTGTGTTTCGGTGAGCTAGCCTTCACCCGTTAAAAAGGCTAGTGGGTTATTGCTTAACCATTAAAAGCATTGGGTTCTTGCTCAACCATCAAAAGCAAGCTGTAATAGGTCCTAGTGCTACCTCAAAGCCTAGTGGGTTTCTTGCTACAACCATTGAAAAGCAAGCGGTAGAATCTCTCAACGGTTGAGTTGGGAGCGGAGACGTAGGCCGGGTTTTTGGCCGAACTCCGTTATCAATTTTGTGTGTCTTGCCTTCTTTATTTCCGCTGCACTTTACTTTGATTTTTAATTTGTCTATCAATTTTTTAAAAGGCAATTCACCCCCCCTCTTGCCATCCATTCCCTCCTTGGGGTGTTCTTCCGACCCATCAAGGATAACCTTTATATATATTTTTTTCAAGTCTCTATTATTGTGGATTATTTTTAAAAGTAAAAATTTTCAAAATGTTTTTACTTCACCCTTTTGAAACCTTTATGTCCTTTTCAAGGATCTATTATTGAAGATAATTTTTAAAATTAAGAGTTTTAAAAATGTATTCAATTACCCTTTTTGAAACCTTTATGTATTTTTCAAGATTCTATTATTGAATATTATTTTTATAAGTAAAAGTTTTCAAAATGTTATCACTTTACCTTTTGAAACCATTATGTCGTTCTTAGACTCCATTATTAGAGATTATTTTTAAAATTAAATACTTTTAAAAGTTTTTACCTCACCTTTTTGAAAAATTTATGTATTTTTAAAGTATTAATTATTAATATTTATTCAAAAATAATTATTTTTAAAATGAATTTTTTTCAATTTCTCAAAAGTGATCATTTTAAAAGTGATGTATAACTTCTTCTTTTTAAGACAATGTTAAGAAATTTATTCTGAAGACTCTATTAAGTTTTTCTTCTATTTTACTCTTTAACTCTAATTTTTTTAGCTCATATAATGTTATATTTTATGAACCACCATCTAAATTCCCATGTGATATTATATTTTTGGGTGATCTAATTTTGGGTATTAATAAATCCAAGTCTTGACATAATTTCATGTGATACCATTTGATAATGTGGTACCATTCGATGTGTTCTTATTATAAAGGTGTTTTTCAGTTTTTTCAACAACCTTAAAAGATTTTAAGATTCACTGGGGATATGTTCTTACACTTACATCCATCTTATTTATCTTAATGACTTATGAAATATTCTAGGAAAGTTTTTTATGAAACCAAACCCTTTTCCGTGGTTTAATTAAGTGATGTTTAAAGTATGAATGTTTCATATTATAATAGAAAATTTATGTTTAGATCATTATCATGTGATGGTTGGGTAATATAAAACTCCCAAATTCATTGCATAAAGATTTTCATCTCATGATATAATAATAGAAAATTATTTGTGATTCCAGGTTCACTATGGGAAATAGGTTGTGATGCGTAATCCTATTTGGGAAAAAATTTGTGACGCCTGATACACTATGGTAACTAGGTTTTGATTCCTGATCCATTAAAGGAAAAACAGTGATGCCTAATCCACTATGATATAATTTCTATGCTTATTTTTGTGCCACATTTCTATGTTATATACCTATTTTGTGCTCCATGGATCATGTTTATTGTATCATGATTTCACACTCTTATGACATGGTATACATTTTATTAGTTGAGATCACATGTCATTTTATTATGATTTATAGACAACTCTTATTATTCCATGTTATTTTAATAAGAAATTTCTATCATGTTAATGTATTCTCACAAGCTTATTATATAACCCTCGAATACTTATTGATAAGTTTTTCCCTTACTAAGTATTTGAGCTCACCCTTTCTTATGTTTCTTTTCCCTAGGTTATGAATATGAATATAACATATCAAAATTATATAATGAATTCTAGTGCAGTTAAATTATGGAGAAATATTCACAAGTATCATAAAATAAGTTGTTTATATATATTATCCTCAAATAAAATAAACCTTATATTATTTGGATTGTGTGATTTTTAGTGAGATATAATTTTTAACTTATGGAAATGATGTAAAATAAATGTATGTTTAACTTGTTTAATCTTACTTGGTATCAAATCCTATGTTTTAAGTATGTGTTTTTATCACTAGACCTAGATGTGTAAGTATGGGGCTTCTCAATGTTTATCAGGTAACATATGTTGTACATCTGATTGACAACCCAAAATTATCATAAAATATAAAATAGGAAATTTACCAATCCATATCTCATATTTTTTCTTTATGATTGCTTTAGATGTAAAAAATTATGTAATAATGCAACAGTTTATAAAAAATATCCCCAAAATGATATTGTATTGTCACACTGACTCATAATTGATCAAACATATCCAACAAGGCATAATTTATTCCCTAATACACACTATTACATTTTAGAGTTCTAGGAGGAGTAAGTTGAAAAACAATTCCAAAAATCTCTCAAATGATAACTAAATTCCTAGCTCAAGTATTCACCACCCAAATCTGATTGAAAAATCATAATAATTTTTTTCCCAATTTATTCTACACTTCAATTTTGAGCACATTGGACTTTTCAAAGGTTTAAAACATGTATCTTATCAGAAACACATAACTATACTAAAAAAATCATTAGTAAAGGTTACAAAGTACCTATAAAAATGACTTACTTGAGTAATCATTGGTCTACATACATCACTATGTATAAGATCCAGTAGTACACTAGCTCTCCCACCACTTCCACTAAAAGGTGAATTGGTCATTTTTTTAATAAATAAGATTCATAATTATCAAGTAATTTATAATCAAATAGTTCCAAAAATCCATCACTAGGGAGAATTTTGATTCATTTATTATTTATATGCCCAAGACAAAAATTATAAAGAAAATTAGTGTAATAATAAACCTCTAAATTCTTATCTTGAATGTTATAGATCAAATTATTCACATCTAGAATGTATAAACCATTCACTATATTCTAAATTCTATAAAACATTTCATTCAAGTATATAAAATAACTATTTTTTAACAATGGATGAAAAACCATTCTTTTCAAAACAAGATATTAAAATCAAATTTCTATTTATGGATAGAACATAGTAACTATTTTATAATCCTAAAATTAATCCACCAGGTAGACTTAGATCAGAAGTGATAACCTCTAATGAATAAACTCTTAGTCCATTTCCAATACATAAATCTACTTATCCTTTCATTAACTCTATTATATTTTTGAGAATGTTTTTATCATAAAAAAATTGTGATGAATATCTAATATCCAACACCCATGAGTTATAATTAGAGAAATTGATTTTAATAATATTCATATCCATATGATCAGAATTATTACATTTGAGAATAGTATCAAAATTTTATACCAATATATTATTATATTATAGTTCATACCTATAAGATATCTCAAAATGACAACAATGATCTATGATATAATCTTCAATAAAGATATATCTATGAGTGAGTATAATGTTTTATATATTTTCATCAAATAATTTTAATGAAAGCACTCCTAAAAATTATGACCCCATACATTATATCCATTTATTAGGGAACGATCCATATTTAACTAAATATTAGGTCACCTCAATGTTTCTCCAAACATTTATCTATTTAGGTATGCTATCATGTAAATCCTATCACATATGAATATTGTAGAGTTAGGTGAACAACTCCTTGCCCAATTGATCTTTTAAACCATCTTAACTCAATTCCTATGGGATCCCAATCTTATTAGGTTCATAAAAGTAAGTATAAAAGAAATATTATAATTGAATATGAGTACATAATCATATTAGGGTCATCCATTCCCAGCATTCCTTACACAAGACAATCCACAGGCACCCGACATTCACATGACCTATCCGTTTGGATGATTGAGGTCTTTAAATTTTTTAACTTTAGAAGGAATATCACACTTAGTGTTTCAAGGGGTTTTCATAGTCTCACCATTTTACATTCATCATATTCATATCATACATAACTATTTAATCCCATGAAATATTTAAATATCATGTATTACCTATATTTATGCATGTTTATAATGATTTAGTTATTGAATCCCTTTTCCTTACACAAAATTAATATATTCAAACCATACTAAAATTTAACTCTTTACCCAACTCACAATTTGTATTACTAACCCAAAAATAGAATCAACATTAATATACACATATCTAAATACAACCCATTTATAAGGTATATGAAACCCCTTTAGAAAAAGGTTTATAATTATATGAAAATAAAATCCACACATTAGTAATCATGGAGTGATAGGTAGCCAACTCACAAATTTTTATATAAGGAATGAGCCTCCAAGACAGTACACAGTCTAACCCAACATCCCTCTACCCACAATTTTTTACTCAATAAATACTTCAATTTTATAATAAATCTAGCACCCAATATATGAAAATTATAATTAACTTATAAATTTAAGATCAAAACCCTACAATAAATTGAAGTGAAGGTAGAAGAAAACTTAATCTAATTTTGTCATAAAAACATGTAATTCCTAGTATAAAAATTAAAAACAGGTAATTTATCAAATAAATTAAATAATATATAATATTTAAATCATATAAAAATTTTATATGCAAGAATTTTTAAATAAGTGTTTCATAAATCAATAAAAAATTAAATTATTTAACATGAGATATCATAAATTTAGATAAAAATATCAATAAAAACCACTTTTCATATGGTTTAAAGTCATGTAGATTTAGTGTGGGACCTTTAGGCCCATGTCAAAGAAGTTTTTTAAGGAATTTTATCAAAATATTTTTGATGACCATGAATTTCCACCACAACATAGTGATATTGTCTAAGATGTTTTTGAGAGTGGAAAATTCAAAAGAGAAATGACATAATATATTGTTACATTCCATTTTGGTTCTATGTTATAACCAAGTACCATGAAATGTTAATATCCACTGTGACATAGTTGGTCCCCATGGTGGCTCTGATCATAATATAATGGTCAAATAACAATGTCATGGAGATGTTTAAAATGATACGATATTTTATGGTTTGAATAACCATGATAATTTCCCCTTAAAACATGTGGTTTTCTATCAAATATTAAAATAATATGGTTTGGTAGTTGCTAGAACACACTTTTTGGAGGAAAACATCACAGACCATGACATATTTTTACCACCACGATCATGGTACTAGAAAAAACCCAAAACCATTTTCAGTTTTTATTTTCTTCCTATAGATTCATCATTAGAAAGTGATCTAATACCACTAATGGGTTTCACAAGACATATTTATTCCCATATAAAGTTGAATAAAACACAAAAACTTTATTAAGACCGACCATGAGTGTAATCAATAATATGAAATAAAAAAATATAAAACAAGCATATTTCACTTCACATAATTTTTAACTTCACTAGAAGTTATTTTGATCAAGTTCCCTAAAATAAACAATGGACTATTACTTTTTATGGTATCTAATAGCCATTTGAATCACCAAACCTCTTCACCACAATGGTGTTCTAACACCACCTCCTTGAAGGAAAATGAAGAGAAGGTAAATCAATAGAGATTCATCCAATAGAGAATGAAATCTTGTGTATAAGAATGAAGCCCATGAATCTCTATTTTATAGGACTCCTTTATTGAATGGAAGCACCTATTAGAATTTTAATAATTTATATATTGTTAAATAGATAAAACATTTAGATTCTACCTAATTTGGTAATACTATTGTTAAAATCCATTAATAATTAAGCTGATTTGTAGTTGGGGTGGTATCTGAGTGACTAAAATACCCTATAATACTACATGAAATCCATGATCAAATCATGGAGGGGGATAATTTTTGAAGTTATTTTAGTTGTACTATAATAGGTATTGTAACGATGCTATAACAATAGAACTATTCACCCAATTTGGGATTTCTAGACATAGATCCTTCGGTCCATCAATGAAATTTGGTTCACAATGCCTCTAGTCTAGCACCAATAAGAAGAAGGTAGAGTGAAAAGGATTAGGAAAATGACTCAGTGAAATAAGAAGGCAGTGCAGGTCAACACTACTGGGTGGGAAACCACGATAAGAGAGATTGGAATTCTGGAACTTATCGTCTATCCTTCCATCCCCATATACCACCAATATGAGATGAAAGAGTGACCTTCCACATGACTATATACACTTAGGATTATCTTAAGGATAAAAATAAATAGGAAGGTGAAGCAAGAAAGGCCCACAAAGGTATTATCAGGAGGGAGACTTGAAAGAGAGATAGATGTGATGAAAACTATTATCCATCCCTCCTCCCATACTATGAATATAGGGGTGACCTATAATGATGTTTTATTCTAATATGATGTAAGTATTCATGGTAGGGGTTAAGGTGATGCAAATTTCCAACTGGGATCATGGTGTGATGATTACTAGTAGGGGTGGGGGTGACATTTGACTGGTGACATGGCATGATACAGATTACTCAATCAGATACTGAGGGTCATGTATAAGACTTCAAGTCTTTGTGAATTTAGAGAAATTTTTTAATGATATTATGGTAAACTAGGACTTTAAGGTCTTATAAGGGTTACCTTTAAACCCAATTAAAAATAGATATTTCTTTTCCAATAAAAGGGACCTCATCCCCAAACTATTAAAAAAATATTTTATCTATATATCATCATATGATGTGTAAATAAGACAAAATAAATATGATAATAGACACGGTAGAAATAGATGAATGATATCTATATCATTCCATATGATAACCACAACATGGTATATAAGACCACATGAAGTCACTAATTATATCATGGTGAAAAATATCTAAAACTTTCATCATGGGACTAGTTTGAAAAATTAATAGGAAAGGGGGAATTTTTAAATTAGTTATATATTTTTTGGGTGTTTGTTTAAAAAAGGGAATTATTCTTGAATTATTTTTAATCTATTAAACCTTCAAAAGTTAAAGAAATTATTTTGAATAACATTGTTTTAACTCATGTGTTTTTTAAAATTTTGGTATGAGGCATGGTATTTGAAAAATGGAAATGTAATTTTTAATGCCTTTAGTTTATTTGTTCATTTTTAGGAAATATAATTTTTCCCTTTTATAATGTGTTTGAATCAATTTATTAAATAATTTTGAAATCATGGTTTGTTTTAAAAATAATTTTTAACACCTTATTTTTTAGAAAAAAAATAAATATTCAAGTTTAGTTATATTAAATTATTGAGGGATGAAATTTTTGGTTGAGGAAGACCCATTTGATTATAGAGAAGGTGATAATAGAAGCTGGTGGGTGTTTAGTAAAGTTGAAATGAGATGCCTAGTTGATAAAAGGGTTTTTTAATATTGCATAATTAGTCAAATCATTGGGGGAAATCATTCAAGCTAACCATATAGGATTTATTTGAGGCAAGGGATAAATCATGACTAGGAACACTATTATCCTAATAGTGAAACACAAATATTTAGTTTTAAAACAATTTTTTTAACCTGAGTTTTCTTATTTTATCTCTCTTTTCTCATTTTGGTCGAGGAGTGTGACCCACTTGAGTTTTCCCATAATTCTTCATTTATTTGGTGTAATATCATAAAATTTTGATTTAAATATTTCTCCATTATATGTGTAATTTTTTTTCTTCATTTACTTTTGAAATTAATATTTATCATAAATATATTATTAATGACTATTTAGAATTTATTAAAACAAACATGAGTATTTCATATAATTGTTTTAGAATTAATTTATCCTTTTATTTTAGAAAAATAGAAACCAATTATATAATAAAACATAATAACATATTTATGAATTCATTAAAGAAAATTTAAAAAATATTTTTTATGGAAATGTGTGTTAAAGGGATCACCATGACGTAGTGATTTAGTCCATGATGTGGTATTTCCTAAGATACACCACAATGTGGTGAGTATCACCATGACTCTATATTGTGTTTGGAATTATTGTGCTATATAATAACACATGGTTAAATAATTTTATCCTACTCCAAAGCTATCATTATTAGTTTGGTTATCATATAATGATAATATGAGCAGTTTTGAAACATCCAACTTAGTTTATTAAATGTAAAATAATTAATAAAAAAATGAAGATTCATGAATTATAACTACTATAACTCATAAAAATTTACGAAATTTGTCTCCTTTAATAGTTGAACATTAAGCTTCCATGGAGCATCCTTAGATGACCTATATAAGGAGGATCATTATTTGTGATGGTTGTTTCATTATATGATGTTGATTATATCATTGAAAATCCTCCATAATAGATCTATAAAATCTCTCATTTATTTATGATTTTAAACTAAAGGTTATAGTTTATCATGGATCAAATGAGTTTCTTCCATAGTGTCAAGAGATTCTTATGATCTATAGATAACCTAGGAGGGAGGAATCCCTTTTTTCTTCTTATTATGAGATCTTGATGAAGCTCGTGTGGATCTTGGATATGATGGATCATCAAGGTTAAAGTTATTACATTTATTATTTATTTTATTAATCATTCCAAATGTATAGATATATTCTTGGATTAATAAGGTTTTGGATTTTTTCTTTCACTACGTTTTAGATATTAAACATCCCTACAGAACTCTAGTAGTGGTATAAAAGTCTATGATAAATATCTAGTTTTATTTCAGGTGAATGAATAGTATTTTAAAATTATTTTTCTAGGTACCATGACATGGATTGAAGTAAAACACCCATTTTGGTTCTTTATTTTGAAGTACTGTGACATAATCTGAGGCAACCCAAGCATAAAATACATAAATATTTTATCATTTTAGGTGAATATGCAATACATTTGACTATAATACATGATCGAGGACCATAAAGTTTTATTTTATTTGAATAATATATACATAATCAACTTATTTCATGAAATATCTTGAAAATATCTGACAAAGTACTTATCTCATAGCACCCTTCATAGACATATCTAACTTAAAACATTTATTCACAACCTAGTGAAAATGAAAACATAGGAAAGGGTGAGATTAGATGTTCTATAAGGGTAAACATGAGAGATATAAATCAATGATCATATTTATAAGAAAATGGGTTTTTCAATGAGGTACATATACTTTTATTTCTGGTTAATATATTGTTTAAGTTCTCTTTTTGGTTTAGATTCTAAATATAGGACTATGGTCTAGTTGGGTTATTTTTAGAGGAAGGAAGCAGGGGGATGAAGGATGGATACATAAAAATTACACGACATGTATTGGTAATACACAACGTGTATTAAATACATGATGTGTAATGGTTCAGGTAGTCCAATTCAAGATGTGTAATAGTTTTTCACTTGAGGGGAAACCCTAACATTATACAGAGTGTAAATATTACATACTTTGTAATATTACTAGGTTAGTTTTTTAAAAAGGAGGTAGGTTTGATAGAGCCTTCACCCCTATTCTCTCATGCATAGGAGGTCCACTGGAGGGAGTTCCCATAGAATCCTAACCTAGGATTTGTGATATATCTCCAATCCAAACTCTTATTCTTCCTCTATAAGTCTATTTGGATGTGATTTGGTAAGATCTACAAATTTTAGGCACCTTTCACAATTTCTTATCCTCAATTTAGTTATTTTGGTGTAGGATATTTTGCCCTATTTTAGGGTGTTTGTTTGTTCTTCCATTTTCTTTTAATCCGAGTCGAGTTAGGATCCAATATTGTACCCATGTTCTATAAAGAGTATACATTAAGTGGTCTATACCTTTTCCCAAAAAGTATAGTTGTTTTATATCTAGTTGTTGTTGTTCCTCATGACAGACCTTATGAAATTTCTCTTAAAATTAATTGAATCCCTTGATTAAATTGTTGGAAGCTTGTTAGGTTTCCTACTTAGTACCATGATATGGTTGGAGGTTTCTAACCTCAACTCGGACCACCCACGAGGCATGTTTATGTATTCTTCCCCATGGTATACCACCCATTTGGGTGTGTGTGAGCTCACCATCTTATTGTGATCCTTGATGAATTAAATGATATATTAGGAGAGGGATTATGACTCTTTTCCATGCAATTTCATGTTGTTAAATGGTTTAAATGGTAAATGTGGAGTGATTTGGTTGAACTCATGGATTTTATTGTTTATGAAATGGGTTATGAAATGATTAATGAAATGGTTATGATTATATTGGATGCTTTGGAAATTTATACTCCATAGATCTGGCCATTAGGGGTTAACACATGATTATATTGGATGCCATAGAAATTTCTATTCCATGGATCTGGCCATGAGGGTCTAACACTTGATTATATTGGATTTCATGGACAAATCTACTCTATGGATATAGATTATCTGAATAACTGAGAAATTTCTACTCCCGTGATTTATCTTGCTTGAACCGCCTTGGGAATGCTCCATAGACATGCTCCTTAGGCTCCACCCAAGTCATTCCCAAGGTTGCTATGGAGATGATCCATGGACTAGAGGGGATTACTTGGTCATTTATACCTTGTATATGGACAATTTAGGTTTGAAACTAGATTATCTATGAGGATACCTTGGTCATTTATTCCTTGTACCTGAACCATTGGGTCTGACAGTATATTACTCGACATAGTCCATAGTGGATGTTTTACCATGCTTTAAAATTTGCCCTTGTTTATGGTTTCTGGTTTACAGTGAGCCTTAATAGGCTGAATAATATCACATTTACATGTATCAATCATGCTTATTCATTTATATTATTGTTACATATATTTCAAACTGCTTCTGCTTATATACAAAAACTTGACTTTTTATAGACACCGTTGGTGGTGGCCTACCGAGTGTTATCTCACACCCTGTTCAATCCACTATTGTTTACTTGGACAGACTTCATGGATGAATGTAGGGACTAGGGAAAGTTCCTTCTTTTATATACTTGATTGATCATTTCTTAAGAGTATGGGATCACAGGACTGAGCCATGCTCGTGATGCTATCTAGAGATAGTTATTTTTAGTATTTTTTTGATACATGTATTATATGGGATAACTTTTTCCATGTATTGCCAAACATTTTTCATAGATAAATGACATACATCATTTTGTATATGATACTTCATTTCCTTGTTTATTACTCTTACTGTCTGGATGTTTGTTCACTACTGCTACTGGTTTATATTATGTTTCTACTTATTTATTCACTTGTGATACTATAACATTACTTTGATCTTGAGGGTATAGTCTCCCCACCATTCCATTATAGACCCTAACTACTAGTTGTAAGCCTCTTGAATTTTAGGGGCCATTCTTGGGGCCATGTGACCCACCAACTTGAGGCACAATTTAGTGGTTTCTAGGTCAGGATGTTATAAAGTGGTATTAGAGAAGATTTTATTTTATTTTATTTCTCTTCCTAACTATTTGGGATGGAAGAAAGGAGAAATAGAAATTTGATGGAATTTGGTAATGATTTGTTCCTAGGAATAGCTAAACCACATACAATAAAAATCCAAATTTCATGGGATGGGATATGGTGTTCTTATTTGTTCCTGTTATAGTTGATTTGATTCCACCATTGAGTGACACACATGATATGTAATGTTATTATTTATATGATTGAGAAATTTCATTTTATCCTTGGAAGAATATGGAAAATAATTATAAACCATGCATCATTTTAGGAACCTTACAAGATTCACATGCAATGAATATGCCATGCCATAGAGGATTCATTGCTTGACTTCATGACATTTATTGTGTGTGCCTTGCATGATGTAATTATTATCAACTAATGTTTCTTGCAGGGGACTAAGAAAAATAATTAGTACTTAAAGTGTATTCTATAACCTAAATTTTGTTTTCCTATATAGGCTACAATAGACACCTTAAGCAGTCAATTATGGAATCTTGAGTCATGAACCATTGGTTGCGTGGACAGGAATGTGTTATGTTTGGGATTAAATGGAATCCATATTTCAATTTATATGGTGTATAAGACCTTATAAATTGAGAGTGGTAATATATATAATTCAACAATTTAAGACAAGGGTTAAATAAATGTGAATGAACTTAAAATGAATTGAAAACATATGGAAAGGTCATCATTAAATGGATTTTCCAATTTCAATTGAAAGACCATATACCAGGCCCCATGCTAGGAACATCAAACTTAACCTAGACCCAACTTTAGTAGTGGGTAGTAGGTAGTGTATCTAGTGTTCTTTATGGTTGTTCTTATTACTCAGTCCTAGATTTAGGAGTAAGAATAGGGGTTTGTCTTGGTTATATGATGAATTGTACCTATCCTACATTTATATTTGTGATCTGGTTGTTACTAAACCTTTTTTGAGGCATGTGTTTGGAATTTATAGAGACATTGCACCATGAAGTCCTCCATTCATATGCAAGGAGGGTAGAAATGACCATGCTATGGATGTAGTGGGACCTGTGCCACCAGTAGAACCTATAGTAGAAACACTTGTGGAATCGCCTATTATTCCTAATGTGGGTGCTAATGCGTAGTTCTAAGAGGGATTCCTGCACTTTATGTAGACCATTCAAGGAACCCCATAGCCTTCCATGACTATTGAAAAGCTGACTCATGTGTTCCAATAAAATCATCCACCCCACATTTTTCAGGGGATTGTGGTCCATAGGTTGCTGAGCTATAGATTTAGACCATATTGTCAATTTTCAAGCATCTCGAGAAACCTCTTAAGAGGAGAGTGATGCTCGTGATGTATAATATTTGAGGATCCTCTAAACATTGGTGGGATGTACTAAACCAGGATGATTGGATTCGAGATATGGTTTGTAGGGATTTCCAATCAAGTTTTTTTTGTTTACTTATTCTCCGAGACATTGAGAGCTGAACGTGCCAGTGAGTTTATGCATCTGGAGTAGGGTGTTATGACCGTTTTGGAGTATTTGGCTTGCTTTATGGAGATTCAGTGATTTTTTCCTGTGTATCTTTCTAATGATTCATCTAAGGAAATATTCTTTGAGGAAGGTATCAAGAATGCTATTCAATAATAAGTAAATATGTTTTGGTTGAATTCCTTAATTGAGATAGTGAATTAGGAACCTATTACTAAACATAATTTCCGGGAATATAGGGGTACATAGTAGGGTAGTACAACTTATAAACCCAGTGGTTCAAGAAAATTTTAAAGGAAGTTACATTTTGATGCTTCTCATGAGGGGAACACCATCCAGGTTGTGTGTCCTGGTAGTTCTATCTTCTATCATTAGTGTAGATGTTGCAGAAATATGAGGAACCAATGTGATAGAGACCTAGTCGAGTACTGATCCTACGATAATATGGTCCATATAAAATGGTTTTATAGGACCTTTACTCTAGTGGTCAGTGGGAGGGGGCCGAAATCAAATCTATCTTCAGGATCAGGATTCATAAATTCACTTTAGGTTGAGAGATAGGGTACTACCGATCATTCAGGTCAAGAAGGTGGTCATGGACGAGGAAGCTAGACACCAGTTTCACCTTTATAGAAGATTGGTCCTACTCAGGGTAGTCGGGCTATTTCATAGGGGCACATTTTAAGATAGATATATTCAGTATGGCCGATACCTGATAAGTAGAGCACCGAGCCGTCTATAGTGAGAGGTATGATCTTAGTAGCTTCTACTGATACTGGTTCATAACATTTTTTTATATATGTAATTTTTATGGAGTTCCTTGGTATCTATGTTTAGTTTTATGATGGTGTTATGACACTTGATACTCCTTTGGGGATTTAATAGATGTTTATATGCTGATGTAGGGAATTCCCCTTGAGATAGGTGGACATCACTTCTTATGGGATCTCTTTATCCTCAAGATGAATGGGTTTAACAACATACTCGAGATGGATTGATTAGTTTATTACCACACCCATGTAGATTTATTTCACTGGAGGGTGAATTTAACATCACAAAAGGGAGGGGTTTTTATTCACAAGGGTAAATGGTATATCCAAGTAGCTAGAGATGGATTAGACCATCTTCAGCTGGACAAGATGATAACCCAAATTGCAAGCCTTTATCTAGATGATCTGGGAATATGAAAGGCTTAATTCCCTTCTATAGTATATTATTTCAAGGATGTATTCCCAGATTAATTTTTTGGTCTACCTCATGAGCAATAGGTGGAATTATCTATTGAGCTAGTTCTAGATGATTCACTAGTATCCATTCCTCCTTATAGGATGACTACTGCTAATCTATAAGAGCCTAAGAGATAGATATAGTACAAATAAAGATAATATTTTTATATTTTTTTCATATTTTTTTTCAATTATTTAAACCCTTTAAATTTATGAAATTGAGATTATTTGTATCATTTTTTTATTTATGGTTTTTTGGACTAAAATGTGAAAATTACTTAATTCTTGAATTTTAATAGATTTTAATTACTTTGGTATTTCAAGAATAACTTTTAAAATATTTATCAAAATTGAGTGATTATTTTTTTATTGGATTAATTTATTTATGTACTAAAATTATAATTATGGACTAAAAGATTATTCAAACATAAAAAGGACATAAAATACCAATAAAGTTGAAAAATTATTCTGGATGATAACATAGACCCCAACTTAGTAATTGAGACATAACTCATAATAAAAAACTCCAATTAAGGTGATTAAAACTGTATTTAAAATATAATTCAATTTCTCATTATAAAATTTAATATCATGGAGATATTCCATCATTATTTTGGCCATTGGGTGCTCAAAATTGGGGAAATATTTAGGAAACATTTTTCCAGAATTAATTTTAGGAATTAATGGGCCATATATTTCTCTACACAAGGAAGATTAATATGAAATTTTGGATTAAAATGAAAAATATATTTTTTAAGAAATTTTAAGAAGACCACTATTCCATATTCATCCATTAAATGGGTATAACATGAGAAATTTTTTGCAGAAAATATTTTGGAGCCAAAATTTCACATCTTCTGCCTAAAAAAATGTATACCCTCTCCTTCTAAAAATATTAGAAATTATATATGGCCATTTTCAATAGTTTTTTAGTTTCTTTTATTTATAATAATATTTTTCATTTTTAATATATTTTACTCTTATTATTCATCTCATTCTCTTATTTGTTTTGTTTCCACACTGTTCTTCTCCACTGAGACCTCTTATACTCGTGATCATGAGTAACTAACTTGAGGAAGTTACCAGGGGATCAATCAAGTGTTGAACCCAAGTCATTGCACATTAATGTTTATTTTTTCTTATTTTATTATATTTAGGTAAAGGGGTATCTTAGTGGGTAAGGATCCTTTGTGTCTCCACTTTCCTCCCGAGACATACCTTTCTCTTCTACAATATTTTCCCTCGATCGATGAGGTGAATGTGTGGTATCTCAATGATCGTTTAGTACACTATATATTCAAAAACATAGGTTGAAGAGGATATTAAAGTATACTATGGAGTATTTTCATTAAAAAAATTTGAAACTAATAAAGAGATGATGGAGGAAACCAAACAATTCAATAGGGAGAAACCCTATCTTATTTTACCTCTTACTCTACACCTCAATTTCCATCTTTCATCTTTCTTGGGGGTTGGAATTTTTCTTAAATTATTTGGGGTTGTCCGTTATTTAGGTCTAATAATGGACACTGGAAAAAAACACTTGTAGTGGTTTAAGTCCAAGAAGATCAACCCGCCATCAGATCATGGATGATAGTTGGTACTACTATCTGAAGGCAGTAAAAATTTAGGGCCCACTTGGGAGATTGTACCAAGATTTATCCGTTACTTTCATTCTAGTACTTTCAATTTCAATATTAGAAATTTATACTTCAATCTCATTTTTTTAGGATTAGTATCAAATGAATCCCACTCCCTTTTATATTTTTGTCCTTTAATGACATGATCCTTATACTTAATTGAGTAATTCTGTTTCATAGTTCCATGATGGCACAAGGAATAACCTAAACAGTGGATGAGGATAACCAATTATTCATTTCATAAGGGAGTTAACTATTTATTCTTATCAATTAAACTCAATACATTTTTTCCAATAACATTTTTTGATCCTTAAACTAAAATTGCATGCCCACACTTGAATTCATGATTTACTTAACCTATATAGGAGACATCAGTTTCTTAGGAATTCTATGATTCCATATTTTAGATTTCAATGTTAATGAGATTTAGTGAGTAAAATGGATAATTGGATGATTAAAATAAAACATGGATATTAAAATGAGGACTCATTATTTGAGATAATTACTTAATTATTGTAAATGAAATTTCCCAAAAACTTTTCATGATTTGAATTTTTGAAATTCAGGTGAAATGATTTGTTATTATTAATCACACCTTGAGTGATTGTACAATATCATATTTACCATACCCTAGGGGATTTGTAGACCAATTAATTCCTATTTATTCTTTATCATATTTCTTGAGTGATCTTGGGACATGTCACCGACCAGAACTTTCATTTTAACTTTTCAAAGATACTACTATGAAAAAACACATTTACAATGATTGCGGAATATTTTAATAAACCAATTATCCTTAAATTACAACCTTCACATGAATACTTATTTATCTCATAGAGACCATGAAAGAACTTTATAGGTATGATCCATGTTTCATGATATTTTCATCCTTTCCTACCTTCCTCTTAATATTTTTCATTATATTTTAAATTTGAAGTGTGG
Source organism: Viscum album (assembly GCA_963277665.1). Taxonomy (NCBI): domain Eukaryota; kingdom Viridiplantae; phylum Streptophyta; class Magnoliopsida; order Santalales; family Viscaceae; genus Viscum; species Viscum album. The sequence continues at coordinate 743,685,242 of OY728136.1, read as the reverse complement.
TGATCAAGGGAATCATGGTGTAAGGAATGATTTACATTGTAAGTAAAAAGTGTGGGTGTGCTTATTGTGAGAATAAATTAAGGCTATTGATTCATTCATTATGCTTTATTATTTTACCCTCTTGAATTAAAAAAATTTAAAATAAAAAAAAGAACAAAAAAAGAAGAAGATAAAAATGGGTTTTGATTTGGAAAAAAAATCACCATTACTAGACCTATGATTTTTATCATATGTTGTTAGGTGGTGGATGTGAGGTTTATTATAATCACGACTTTCAAAAAAAGGAAAAAAATTAAAAGGTTCTTTTAAAAAGAAAAAAAATATAAAAGTTGAAAAAATATTCAAGAGGGTGCACAAATAATTCATCATGCTTTATTTGATCATAACCTTTACTTTGAGTTTTGGGGAAATGGGAGTTTCTACTTTTAAGAGGATAATTTCATTAAACTTTTATTTTTGATATCATGAATTGTACTTAATATATAAAAATCCTCCTTGAACCTTAATTTTTAAAACATAAAATACTACCAACCTTAATCCTTAGAGTCATTTGAACCTTTATTGAATGTCCTCATGATTTTATGTGACTTTTATATTTAAAAAGTGGAAAAAGTAGTTCCCATACAATCCTATAGATAAGGAACATGTTTTCATTACTTTAGAATAACTATACTTGATTTGTATTATGATATATGAGAAAAAATATTCAAAAGTGAGGTAAATAATGACTTGGCATGTTTAGAAATAATGAATTGAGGAACTTTAATAAAAGAGAAGAGAAGTTCCATTATTTTTAAAAGGGGAAAATTAAAATACATGGATTGGTCATTTCTCTGAAAAAATTAGAAATTAAATTTATATTTTATGTATAATTTGAATTTTTTTTGACATTGAAAATTATTTTATTTTATTGATTTGGAGTTTGAATATTGGTAACATTGGTTCCCTCTGATTTTCAATGTTGAGATTTTATGCCTAAAGAAAATCATGGATTAAGTGTGGGGGAATTGATAGAGATAATATTTTAACCTTTTTTTCATATGTATTTAAATTATTTAAGCCCTCCCAGTTTATCAAATTGAGCTTATTTACATCAATTTTGGATTTATGGTTCATTTTGGGATAAAATGTGAAAATTGCTTAATTATTGAGTTTTAGAAGATTTTAATCACATTGGTATTTCAATAATAACTTCTAAAATATTTATAAAAATTCAGTGATTCTTTTTTTGTATGATTACTTGATTTATGGGATTCAACTTCTTCTTTGGGACTAAGATATTATTCAAACATCAAAAGGACCTAAAATACCAATCATGTTGAAAAATTATTCTGGACAATAGAATGGACCCCAACTCAGTAATTGAGACATAAGTCAGGATAAACACCTCCAATTAAGGATATTAAAACTGTATTTGAAATATAATTCAATAGATCAATCGAAAATTAAATATAATGGATATATTCCACCCTTAGTGTGGCCATTGGATGCTCTAAATTGGGGGAAGATTTAGGAAACATTCATCCAAAATTAATTTTAGGAATTAATAGGCCATATAATTTTCTAAACAAGAAGTATGAATCTGAAATTTTGGAGACAAATAAGAAATATTTTTTTGAACAACTTTTGAAAAGACCACTCTCCCAGATTTAAAAACTAAAGTGGTCTACCATGCACAAAATTTTGGAGAAAAGATTATGTATCCAAAATTTCACCCCTTTTTCCTATAAAAATGCATCCCCTATCCTTCTCAAAATATTGGAAATTCTATGTGGAAATTTTCTATATTTTTTAGTTTATTTTATTTTTAATATTATTCTTAATTTTTAATATATTTTACACTTCTTCTTCATCTCATAATCTTATTTTTATCTTTTTTGTTTCTGCCCTGTTCTTCTCTACTGTGATCTCTTATACTCGTGATCATGAGTAACTAACCTAAGGAAGTTCCTAGGGGATCAATCTAGGGTTGAAACCAAGTCATTATAAATTAGTTTTTATTGTTTCTTATTATCTTAGAGTTAGGTAAAGAGGGATCTTAGTGGGTAATTCACCTTTGTGTATCCACTTTCCACCTAAGACATAACTTTCTCTTCTGCAACATTTTCCCTTAATTGAGGATGTGGATGTGTGGTGTCTTAGTGATCCTTGAGTGAACTATATATTCAAAACCATAGGTATAATAAAATATTCACATATATTATAGATCATGTTCATTAATTAAATTTGAAACTAATAAAGAGACGATGAAGGTTCACTTTGGGTGTTCTCCTGGGAGGATCTCCTTTCTATCAAACATCATTTTGTTTAAATTCATTTTTCACATTGCATTTTATTTATACATATATATCAATATTTCATTCATCTATTAAACTCATACACTTTAAATTATTTAGTTTTATATTATTTATAATATAAATAGTGATAATAGAAATTTTATGATGTGTGATATGCCTCGTGGAGAATGACCCTGGGTGTGCACTATATTGCATGCTTAGGTAAATAAAGTATTGATTGGGGATTCACGACAAATCCTCGCATGTTAAGTAATTAGAAGAAAAGTGGTTTATATGACCTAGTACTTCTCTATGGTTTTCATCGGTCCTTTTTTACAAGAATGTGGATTAAAACCTCAGGATATGTGTGTATTATTAGAAATTGAACAATTTTAAGGTTAAGAAATAATATCCATTACCCTGTATAGATGAACTCTTCAATTAGTTCCTTGGAGCTTGAGTTTTCTCTAAAATTTATTTGAGGTCATGTTATCACCAGGAACATGTCAGGTCAAAAAATATAATTTGTGCAACATTTTGTAGTAGGTATGGTCTTTATGAGTATCTGGTTATTCCTTTCAGTCTCATGAATGTTCCATCTATTTTAATGGATTTGATGAATCTAGTTTTCCACATGTTTTTGGAATCTTTCATAGTGGTTTTTGTGGATGAAATATTGGTGTATTCTCAGACTCGACATGATCATTATAAACACCTTTAAATCATTATTAATACACACAGAGAGAACATATTATATTACAAACTCACAAAATATTAGTTATAGATAGATAAAGTTCACTTCTTAGGTCACACCATCTTAGAGATAGGAGTATCTGTGGACCTAGAGAAGGTGAGTGCTATGGTTTCTTGGGAAAATCCTATGAATCTATTTTATATCTTGAGTTTATTAGGATTTTTTGTTTATTAAATTAATTTCATAAATAACTTATAATTCTTATAAGGACCTCTTATAGGCTTGAATAATAAGGGTGTGTAGTTTATATGGTTAAATGCTTGAAAGATACCCTTTTAGGAGATGAAAGGGAGATTGAATTCAGCACCAATCCTGATTCTTCTAGATCCTAGAAGAAGTTAAATGGTTTAATGTGGTTTATAAAGCATAAGTATAGGAGTAGTCTTGATGTAGGGGGAATGATTCATGGCGTACATGTCTCTCTAGATGAGAACTCATGAGAAAAAATTCCTAACTCATGATCTTGAGTTAGTAGCTGTGGTTCATGCCTTGCATTGTTGGAGGAACTATTTACTGGGAGAGTGTTTTGTAGTGTACACAAACAACAAAATACTCAAATACATATTTACACAGTGTGAATTGAACCTTCGATAGAGAAGGTGGGTTGAGTATCTTCAATCATTTGATTTTGACCTAGCTTATATGATCAGTAAATAAATGCAGTAGCCAATTATATAAGTCGGAAAAATTAGACCCAAGTAGTTCAGGAGGATAGTAGAGAGTGGAAACTTATGGCCGTGTTTTCACATATGCACTTGGAATTTTAAGATAGTAACAGGAATAATTTTCTCTCATCCTGTGTAGTTACTTACAATTTCTTGGATATGGTGAGGATAAGACAACTATCAGATTCCGAGGGCCTAGTTATACAAGAGAGAATGATAGGTGAGGACCAACCTCTTAGTTAGGCCATTGGTGAGGATTAAATTATATGTGTACATGGACACATTTGAGATTTAATATACATATGAAAGGAGTTGATGTGAGAATTTCATTCCTCATCTTGGGCGGTACATCCCAGTGTTACCAAGAGGTATAGTGACATGCGCTGTCAATATTGGTGGTTGAGGATGAAACGAGAGGTAGTTGGTTTTGTCATGAGGTGTTCCACTGATCAGTAGGTGAAGGAGGAACACCAGATACCAGACATAATATTATATAATTTACCCATTCTTGAGTATAAATGGGACAATGATGCGATGGATTTCATAACTGGGTTACCGAGTTCGCCTCAAGGTAGTGATGTTGTATGGGTTGTTGTAGACAAGATCACAAAGGTCAGCCATTTACTATCAACTGGGGATACCTTTTCTGTAGATGATCTTGGGAGGATCTATATTCATGATATTTTGTTCCTTCACGAGGTTCCTCATTCCATTGTATCAGATAGGGATGCCCAATTTACATCTCAGTTTTGGCAACACTTATAGAGGATGTTGGGTACACATGTGTTTCAGAGCATGACATACCACCATCAAACTAATGGCCAATCAGATCACATAATACTGGTTTTAGAAGAAATTATTAGAGATTTAATCCTCAATTTTGGGGGCTCTTGGTTGTGTCATATACCTGTAGTTAAATTCTCCCACAACAATAGATATCAGGTGACTATACAGATTAAAACTTATGAGTATTTATATAGTAGGCCATGTCGATCACCTTTGTTCTAGATATAGTTAGGAGGGGAAACACTGCTCAGACCATGTCTTATGTTGTAGACTTTGGATCTGGTTCAGTTGATCAAAAATTATATTTCTATTGTACAATTTAGATAGAAATCCTACAGAAATTTCCATTGATGACTTCTAGAGTTTGAGTTTAGGTATTGAGTCTTTCTATATATCTCACTAAGGCTAGGTCACATACATATTCAAAGATATGTTAAGGTTTAACCACAATATGTTGAGCCTTTAAAGATTTCAGAGAGAGTTGGGATGATATCCTATCAGTTGCAGTTACCTCAGAGGTACCAATCCATGCATGACGTCTTCCATGTATCTCAGCTACGTCATTATCACTCAGACCTATCTCATACTCTTCATCCGGATGAGGTTGCATTATAAGTAGATGCATCTTTTGAGGAGATCTTATACATATTGTTGATCAGATCATGAAATATCTATAAGGTAGGTCGTTTACTTTAGTTTAGGTGCTGTGGAAGCATAGCCATGCGTATGATGAGACGAGGGAGAGAGAGATAAATGTACATAGTTAGTGGCCGAAACCATTTTTAGATAATTTTCCACCCTTAAAAGAGTAACTCAGGGACGAGTTGTATTAAGAGGGGGAGATTATAACATCATAGTTTTTTCAATGAGGCATAGATACTTTTATTTTTTGTTAATCTCTTGTTTAAGTTCTCTTTTTGGTTTAGAACCTAAAGTCAGGTTCGTGGGCTGGTTGGATTGTTTTGGAAGGAAGTAGGAGGATGAAGGTTGTATATAGACCAAGTACACGATGTGTGTTGGGAATACAAAACATGTATTCAATACATGATGTGTAATGGTATGGGTAGTCCAATTCACGACATGTAATTATTTTTCCTCAGAGGGGAAAATTGAACATTACATGATGTGTAAATCTTACACGCCGTTTAATCTTACTAGGTCATTTTTTAAAGGATGAAAAGCCTCATATTTTTTTAATAGAGCCCTCACCCCTCTTCTCTCATGCATAGGAGTTCCATCAGAGGGATCTCTGATGGAATAATAACCTAGTATTTGTGATATCTCCCCAATTAGGACTCCAATTTTCCACCGTTGATCTCATTGAATGTGCTCTAGTAATCTATCCACTCTTAAGGTGCCTTTCTCTATTTATCTTCTCCTCAACGGAGTAATTTTGGTGTTGTCTATTATCCCATATTTCTAGGGTGTTCATCTATTCTTATATTTCCTTCCAATCTAGGTGGAGTTAAGAGATAATACTGGACAAGTTTTCTACCATGGGTATATAGTAAGTGATATATACCTTTTCTCGCAAAGTCTAGTTGATTTATAACTAGTTTCTGTTGTATGGAATTCCAGGACATCCAATGTTTCTCCTAAAATTAATTGAATACCTTGATTAATTTTTTATAACCTTTTTAGGTTTTCCACTTAGTACCATGATATGGTTGGAGGTTTCCAACCTCAAATCGTACCACCCTTGGGGAATGTTTATGTATTCTTCCCCATGATATACCACCCCATTAGATGCGTGTGAGCTCCCCATCTTAGTGGGAGCCTTGATGAATTAAATGAAATATTAGGAGATGGATTATACCTCCTTTACATGTGATTACAAGTTGTTAAATGGTTTAAATGGTAAATGTGGAATGGGTTAGTTGAAATCATGGATTGTATATGTTTATGAAATGAGTTATGAAATGATTAATGAAATGGTTATGATTATATTAGATGCCATGGACATTTTTATTCAATGGATCTAGTTATGAGGTTCCGAAACTTGATTATATTGGATTACATGGACATTTCTCCACCATGGATCCAACCATGAGGGTCTTATACTTGATTATATTATATTCCTTGTAATTTTTTACTCTATGGATCTAGATTACTTGAATTCCTAGGACATTTATACTCCTAAAATCCAGATTTCTTAGACCACCTTGGATATGATCCCTAGAGATACTCCTTGGGATCCACCCAAGTCATTATAGAGACTTCTATGGATATAATACATGGTCTCAAGGGTATTCCTTGGACATTTATACCTTGGATCTGGCCCATGTATATAAGGAATTTTAATTAAAAATAACTTATTTTAGTGACTTTTGACTAGAATTTAATTTCATTCATTCCCAACTATCTTTTAGATCTAGAGTTTTAGAGAATTAGGACAAAATATTACATAAAATTTCAATATTAAAAAGTATATAAGTCTAAAATCCATCCATTTTTTTCATAAAAAAACTATTAAAATGAAACATGGTTTCTTTTCAAGACAAATATTTAAATACTTTCATCATAACATCTTCTTTTTCCTTACCAATCTTAAGACCTATGAAAATAATTTAAAACTTGGGATGAGAACAAAGGGATCAGTAAGGGAAAACAAGGGAAATAGTTTAAATGTGTTCTTTAGAGATATAAATAAGAACATGATGACTTTAATAAAGGCATGAGAAAGAGGAATATCATAACAATAAGAACTTGGATCATAACTTGAAAATATGGCTACAACATTTAATTTAAGCATTCATAAGCATATCACCAAGGTTCATACTAAAGGTTTCATATCACCATGATCTATAACTAAGGTTTCATAAAAATTACCAAGGTTATTCACCAAGGTATCGTAAAAATTACCTAGGTTATTCACCAAGTTATCGTAAAAATTACCAAGGTTATTCACCAAGGTATCGTAAAACCTGCCATCTCTAGAGATTAATTTCTTTACCCAATACATTGGAGTGATATCAGGGTGAACCCTTAATATGTATTTATTTTCATGTGATACATATATATCATAATAAAACATTTCCTAAATAACCCAAATAGAGTAAAGGAAATGAGTTTCATATCAAAATCTTGACATTTTAAAAAGTGCTTAAAAATATGATCATTATGTCATTTATAACCCACCAAAAGGGAATAAGGGTTTTATTTATGTTAATTAAATAAATAAATAAATAATTTTTATGTATTTATTAATACCATTATAAATTAAATAGTATTTTTTATTCACATAAATAAAATAAAATAATTTCTTGAGAAAAAGAGAGATTTTGAGACAAAAATTCTACAGCATAACAACCATGTAACATGGTTTTAGAAAACATTAAAAATAGAGGGGACATGGGTTTAAAATTCATAAAGTACTCATAATAAAGTATAGGGATAGAATAAAATTGATATAATAACATGGTAAGGAAATTTGAAATACATACCACATAAAAGAGAACTTGATAGGAAAAGAGAAGTTGAGAATTCCCTTATGTAAATTTGGCAGCCTAATGTCATCACTTATAAATTAAGAAAATGAGTTTATGAGAGAGAAAAGGGTCTATAATCACTTTGAAATAAAATTTAAATCAATAAGTATATATAAGAACATACCCCAACATAATAAAAAAGAAATTAAAAGACATAACATAAACGAATTCCTTGATTAAAAGAGGAGGGTGGAAGGTTCCCTTACCACATAAGAAATACTTGAATACATATAATTAAGTAATTACATTATAAAAAAAATTTAAATGTAATTAGGATATACTAATTCAAGATATAATGGGTCAAAGGTTTTTATATACACCTTATAGGAAAAGTAAAGGTGCATAACATCAAGATATTCCCCAAAGAAAGGAGATTGAGACAAAGTCCTTTACAAAGATCATATCCTTAGATTAAGGAATAATCAATGAAATAATTATGTGTGAAAAATATAAATACACCAAATATAAGTGTATATTTAGTTTAAAACAATCATATTCCATTCACACATATTCTTGGAAAAATAAAACCAATGACATGGATATTTTACTCAATGAAATGAAATTGTGTTAAGATTTCCCTTACATTGTGTCCGACTTGTCTCATTCATTCTTTATGTTCCTGAATAATAAAATTAACTTAATTTATACTTGTTTGAGAAAATTTTTCATGTTTTTTTATTCCTTTTATATCACTTATTACCATGTTATAACAATTACTTAATGATTTAAGTTCATATCAGACGTTTAGTTGAGATTCGGTATTTGAGTTAAAAATGAACTTGTTACAATAAATTTTTTTCCATATAGTCATAATTACATCATCTAAATAATTATATTCATGATTTAAATAACATAGAAATATCATATATATATTTATTTATAATAATCCATAATATTTGATGATAATAAATGAAATGCACCATTCATGGAGACGGTAGGCCGTACGTACGCATGAACGGTACTTTCATTTCTTTGTCATATTAAAAGAATGAAAAATAATTGATACATATGTATATTATAATTATAGTATAATATATATGTTATATATGTTACATAGGTTCATTAAATCTATCCTTTATACATTCCATGTATAACATGAATGAGTCATATCACTTTGAGGGGGTGGTAGTCCGCACTTCCACAAATGAAATTATTTTATTTATACAACATGAAAAGAATAAAGGTATATTCTAAATGAAAAATAAATAATAATATAGATAATATAAATATCATATATATCATACATAAATACAGTTCTATCATAATGTCCACCATGAGAGGTGATAGGATAAAATTGAACAATCATGGTTTCGTGTGGCAGTAGTTCGCCATACACAGAAACAATATGTTCTAGATCCATTAGATGAAGGTGTGTGTAAGTTTCGGTCAAAAAATTATCATAAAAATATCCTAGTATATTTATGATACTATTTTTTTTATAAAATAATGGAATAAATATAGGTTACGGGGTTGTAGAATGAAAATAAAGGAAAGGCGTTTGAGAGAAGATGTTACATCTAAATTGGGTAAATCCTTTTGATTTGAGCCAAAAGGATTCTTTGAGTTTCCTTCTGCCAAAGGTAAGGATTATAAAAGGAAGTTAGTGATTTTTGGAGATTATTTGAGTATAATTTGGACAAGAAAAATGGCTTTAAAGGTGTGAGTAAGTGGGTAGAGGTGATGTCCTTTTATAAGAGGGAGGAGGGGAATTTTAGGAAAGTCTTGAAATATTATTTTATTATAAATTGATTTTATAATTATAATAGTTAAAAATTGATAAATTTAGAGGATAAGATGAGTATAGGTCTAAATACTCTCAATAAATAGGTTTTATAAAAGTTAATGTCACAAAATTAACCTTATCTTTTAGCTTTAACCCTTAGTTAAAAACATTAACTCTTACCATCTCTTCTTGTAATTTCATAATATATGGTTACTATAGTTACTAGAAAATTCCAAGATAACCACAAGTGGATAATTAATCAAATTTTTAACATTATATTAGTAATTTTTCCTAATATTAGATTTTTAGGGCTATTATATCATTTAATAAAATAGTATTTTTTTAAAAAACTCATTTATGTAAATTTTGAAACAATTTAGTAATTGATTTTTTTAAAGTCATAGAAAATTTATTAATTAAAAAAACATGCATTAACTCATCCCTCACATGTCAATAAAATCCAAAAAATTCTTTGATGACATAAAAATGTTCAAATTACATTTATTTTAATATTTATAATATCATTTATTTGAATATTTCATTAATAAGGTAATCACTGCATCATCATTATGTCATAAATAAATTAATTTATTTAATGTATAAAAATTATAAATAAAATACAATGACGTAGGAAATATTTTTATCTTTATAATGAATATTTATATTTTAATATGTAAGAACCCGGTTCTTATTTTTGAGGTACGATTTTCTCCTTTTCTCCTTTCCTTAAGTGTTTTTGAGAAAATAAGGAAAATGGGAAAAAATACTAAATTTTGGAAGTACATGCCGTGTACTTTTCCACACGCCGTGTACTTTTGGCCATGTGGGATGAGTACATGGGGCGTGTGGCTATGTCGGTGATGAAGGGTGTAGAAACCGACTACACGCCGTATAGTGGTCCATTACACGCCGTGTAGTCAGTCGGAAGGAAAATAGTAAGGCGGTGGCCAGCTGTGCGACAGAACACGCCATGTACTCATGAAGACATGCCGTGTAGTCATATCGGCAGATGAACAGTGCCACGCTAATAGGAAACCGCCAGAGGAACTGTTAAAAATGGGAAGTACACGCCGTGTACTTTGAAATACATGTCGTGTAATTTTTTTCCCCGCTTAAAATGGGCAGTAGCCAACCCTGTTCACAGGGAAGGTTTAGAATGGAAAGAAGGAATGGAAAAGGGAGGCCGGAGCTTTGGAGATCTGCCGAGCGCATGTTGGGAATCTGTTTTCTGCACCGTCGATCTCCCTAGAACCGCACGGGTGAGTTCTCCCTTCTCCTAGAGTAGTTCTTACCAATTATTTCCCATAGGGCAGTTATTTAAGTTTGAACAAGGTTTTCTGTCACCTCAGATCTACGTTGTTATAGGACGAATCGAGGACCATCGTTCGCGTATATCGTTCGTGGGTGTTAAAGGTAGGTGGATTGGTGTTTATTTTCTAACTTCTGTGCATTTTATGTATTTGTTATGCCACAAACCCATGTTGGGGTGACATGTGGCTGAGGCCATGGCTATTTTAAATACCTAGAATTGAATATGTAATTAAAATGTGATAATAAATTGCTGTTTGGGATCGTTGCTTGGATCCAGGACCATGTCGAGGGGTGCGTTCCTCTATTTAGCCGTTTGGCCAGGATACCCGAGGGTATGACATGTTTAATTATGTATTACTTTTTCCTTGAGAGGAATTGTATGTAAATTTCATGTTTATATGTTGGGCATGGTCTGATTACTTATTATTGAGGGCGGTGTTTTACTTATGCCTGAGGGTGGTGTTTTACTTATGCTTGAGGGCGATGTTTTACTATAGCCTGAGGGCATGACTGTATTAGCCTGAGGGAAACATCCTATTTCTCCTGAGGGAAACCTTTCCTGCCTGAGGGCTTGACTTCTGTGCCTAAGGGTGACACATCCTATGCCTGAGGGAAATTTCTGTTACGCCTGAGGGCAATACCAGCGGGTTGGATTTTGATTACCTGAGGGTAAGGTTTTACATGTCTGAGGATGCTGACTGCTTACTTAAAAGTTCAATGTGGTGTTTTTTTAATATTAAATGGTTAAATGAATAACTAAAATGGAAATATAACTAGTTAAGTTAGTTACATTTGAGTACTGCTTAGTTTATTGCATTTACTACTGCACACTATTGTTGCATGTTTACACACAATTGAGCATGGGCCTTTGGTGGGTGCCTACTGGGATTTATTTCTCACACCCTATTTGAGTCATTCTTTTCGGCCCAAATAGATTATATTGCTATAGGTGTGGATAAGAGAAAGGGTACTTATACAGGTACTTGATTGCTGTTGAGGAGTAGGGGAGCATGAGACCCGGATTAGGCTCTCGATGCTACATGATGTTTTGTTCTGTTTCGCTATTCTGTATTTGTACTGTACTATATTTTTGTGTAACATGTTCCGGATGCTTTCTTAGAATTTGAGGCATGTTTCACCATTATTTATATACTAGTTGGTTATCTCTACTGCAGCTTTTTAATTTAGTTGTGTGTGGTTTACTGCTTCCGCTATTGTTGTATGTTTTATTTCATTCCACTGCGCTACACTTTGAAAAATGAGGGCATAGTTTCCCCACTATCAGGCCTAGGCCCTCGCTGCTAGTCGGTAGCCTCTGGCGTTTGGGGAAATGCGCTTGAGGTCATGTGGCGAACCAGGTTCAGGGCACCGGTTGAGTGGCACCCGGAACCGGGATGTTACAAAGTGGTATCAAAGGTTTCTTTTCTTCCACTTACTATTTGGAGCCTTAGTCAGGGATAGGATAGGAACAGTAGTTGGTAATAAGCTATGCCCGGGCATAGCTAACCCATGTACAGGGAAAAGCCAATTTACCCCGTATTGCAATTTTACTGATTTTGCAATTTACAGTTGATTGATTTCACCGTTGGATGACACACTTGTGATTGTGATGTTTATATTTTATTAATGGGTTCTATTTAGTTGCAACCTGATGAGATGAGGGTATTCCATCTCATGCATCATTTTGTCACATGCTAGAAATCTCAATCCATGCATAGTTCCATGCCATATAGGTGCATAAGAAATTGCATGTTGTTGTGATAGTTATTGTGCTAGAAAAGCATGCTGTTGTGATAACTGATTTGATAAATACCTGCTATGTGATAGGGTATTTTTTTATGAGCCGGTTTATAGAATGGACGCCAAACTTTGGTTTTTGGGGAGTATGGGCCCCCCATTTACCATAATTTAGTGGATCATTGACTGTTTATTTTTGTTATAACACAGATAAGATGTCAAACTTTGATTAGTGGGGAGTATAGGCCCTCACGGATCAGAATTTGACACTTAGGTGTTGTTTTTTAGTATTTTCTGGGATCCAGAGTAGTTTCTGAGGCATACTGTCCGGAAAACTTATTACACGCCGTGTAGTACCTTAAACACGCCGTGTAGGTTCTTATGTTCGGTAAGAAAAGAAAAATTTTTAAGTACACACCATGTACCTGAAGTACATGCCGTGTAGTCTCTTCCCATGTCACAAACCATGTGGGCGGCGGCACGGGGAAGGGAAGAGCTTGGGGTGAACACGTAGTGTACCGGATGTACACGACGTGTAGAGTTGACCCGGAGTCTGCCTGTGTAACTAACAACATAGACGGAGGATACTTAAGACATACACGCCGTGTCAATGATGAAAACGCCGTGTAGTGTGACCTGGGGACTCGACCGTGTAACTAACAAAACGTGTCGGTGTCACCTCTCCTTGAACACACCATTTACCTAGGGGACATGCCATGTAGTCTTGTCCGAGGACAGACTGTGTGGACTTAGCTGCATGACTAGAGAACAGGGTGGTGTACACGCCGTGTTCGGGTGTCACACGCTGTGTAGTATCAAGCCGAGTAGTCAGACGTGTCACAAACGACACGAGCAGTTGAAAATAACACCATACATGCCGTGTAGATGATATACATGCCATGTAGTTTTGTTCAACGGGAGCCATGTGTCTTAGCCGTGTAGAAAGACCCAGGCAGGGGAAGAGAAGTCAGGTACATGTCATGTAGTCAGTATACACACCGTGTAGTCTTGTTTTGCAAATTTTGAATGCATTCTTCCTCCTATTCCCTTTTGGGTTTCTTCGTTTTCGGTCATTGATAATATTTTTCTAAGGTGTGCATTTGACCTTGTAGAGTCATGCCGCCGAGACGACTGCGTGTTGTTCTCCAGGAGAGAGGCACCGACTATACTCCAAAAATAGTGGTCCATGGGCTACCAGTTGATCCTCCAGCAGAGCCAGATGTGGCGCCAACCATTATATCGGACACAGGCGCAGATGCGCAGTTCCGTGAAGGCTTCATGCGGTTCATGCAGACCTTTCAGGGAGCACCGCAGGCTGCCACATCTATGGCCGAGCTGACTCGTATCTTCTAGCAGCAGCATCCGCCTACGTTTTCAGGGGATGGCAGACCACAGGCTGCGAAGTCTTGGCTAGGATTGATGTAGACTATTTTCGAGTATCTTGAGATGTCTATAGGGTGTAGTGTCAAGATCGTGACTTACATGTTGTGTGATTCCTCAAAGAGGTGGTGGTATGTTACCACCCAGTCAGAGCATGACAGAGACATGGCGTGGGAATATTTTCAGGTAGTATTCTATGACTTCTTCTTTCCAGAGACGCTGCGGGTAGATAGAGCTCAAGATTTCATGAATCTGAAGCAGGGTGCTATGTCGGTGATGAACTATTCTGCTCGTTTCACCAAGCTTCAACGTTTTTCACCCGTAATGGTGGGTGATGAGACGTCGAGAGCCATACGTTTTGAGGATGGTCTTCGTTATGACATCCAGTCGCTGGTGAATGTTTTCAGGTTGCCTTCAGTACATGCTATTGTGAACCAGATACTGATTACAGAGAGGAACCTGTGGGAATCTAGTGATGTGGGCTAGGGTGGATCAACACCAGTTACTGGTACTATTTTTGTTGGTAAGAGGAAGAGACAGATGGACTTCTCTCAGGGTGGTAGTACCAGCCATGCAGTTTCTTTAGGTAGCTCGATCAGGTGCTACCGGTGTGGTAATGAGGGGAACAAGAGACCGAAGTGTCCACGTGATCCAGTGGAGTGCCGAGATTGTGGCAAGATGGGGCATTTGCAGCGCTTTTGCAGGGCATTTCCATCAGTGGCTAGTGAGAGGGGTTCTGTGCAGACTCCGCGTGTGGGAGTAGGACCAGTGGCTTCTTACCAGTTAGGGAACTGGAATATGTCAGGGCGTGCAGGCCGAGATGGTGGTCGTGGCCATGGTATCTAGACACCAGGATCTCAGAGGCAACAAGGCGGGATAGCTCAGGGTATCCAGACTATGTCGTAGGGCCGCGACATCGGGCATGCATATGCAGTGCAACAGACCTAGCAGGAGTAGGATCCCGGACCTTCTACAATCAAAGGTACTATTCTAGTATCTTCTGTCATGTCTTCAGTACTTTTTGATATGTTTTCTACTCATAGTTTCATATCTGTACCCGTTTTGGAGAGCATTGGGCTCTGTGTTTCTTCTTCTTCTACTGTTATGATGCTAGGCACTCCGTTGGGGACTATAATGGCTGGTGTACGTCAGTGCTAGGAGTGCCCCCTTGAGGTTGGTGGGTGTCATTTCTTTTGGGACCTATATGTCTTAGAGATGACAAGCTATGACGTCATTATCGGGATGGACTGGTTGGTTCCCTTTCGAGCCTTTGTAGACTGATATCGTCACAGGGTGCATTTCACGTCACCAGAGGGTGGAGAGTTTCTATAAAAAGGTGAATGGGATGTTTAGGTGAGTCGAGATGGACTAGAGCATCATGGGCGTGGTGGAGTCACAGCCCAAATTGCGATATTATATCTAGATGATCAGGGTAATTGTCAGATGGATTTCCCTCCAGTTGTTGATCGCTTTAGGGATGTATTCCTAGATGACTTTTCAGGTCTACCTCTAGAGCGTGAGGTGGATTTCTCTTTTGAGCTTGTTCCAGGAGCAGCACCAGTGTCCATTCCTCCTTATAGGATGACCACGCCTGAGTTTCAGGAGATCAAGAGGTAGTTAGAGGAGTTACAGTCAAAGGGTTTTATCTGACCTAGTACTTCTCCTTGGAGTTCTCCGGTCCTTTTTGCGAAGAAGGCGGATGGTACCCTCAGACTCTGTGTGGATTATCAGAAGTTGAACCAGTTGATGGTTAAAAACCGATATCCCTTATCGAGGATAGATGATCTTTTTGATCATCTTCATGGAGCACGAGTGTTCTTGAAGATTTACCTGAGGTCAGGATATCATCAACTGCGTGTGAGACCATCAGATATACCACTTACATCTTTTCAGAGAAGATATGGTCTGTAAGAGTACTTGGTTATGCCGTTCGGACTCATGAATGCACTAGCAGTTTTTATGGATCTGATGAATAATGTGTTCCATCCTTATCTGGACTCTTTTGTGGTAGTATTCGTGGATGACATCTTGGTGTACTCTCACACTCAACACAACCATGCCAAACATCTTGAGATTGTATTGAGCACATTGAGAGAGAATCAAATATATGCTAATCTCTCAAAGTGCCACTTTTGGATGGACCAGATTCACTTACTGGGTCATATCATCTCAGAGACAGGAGTTGCAGTAGACCCAAAGAAGGTGAGAGTAGTAGTTTCCTAGGAGGATCCTAAGAACATGTTTGAGATACGGAGTTTCTTGGGGCTGGCTGGTTACTACAGACGCTTCATCCAGGACTTCTCCCACTTAGCAGCGCTGTTGACGGGTCTTACTAAGAAGGGTGTGAAGTTCATTTGGTCGGAAGCTTGCAACACAACCTTTCAGGACCTAAAAGGAAGGTTGACATCAGCACCAGCCCTGATACTTCTAGAGTAGGGGAAGAGCTATACAGTTTACTGTGATGCATCAGGGATTGGGCTAGGAGCTATGTTGATGTAGGGCGATCGAGTAGTTGTGTACGGTTCTCGGCAGTTGAGGCCACATGAGAGGAATTACCTGACACATGATCTCTAGTTGGCTGCAGTTGTGCATGCATTGCGCTGTTGGAGACATTATCTATTGGGATAATATTTTGTGGTTTTTACCGATCAAAAAAGTCTCAAGTATATCTTTACTCAGCGTGACTTGAATATAAGGCAGTGAAGGTGGGTTGAATAGCTTCAGTCCTTCGATTTTGAGCTTGCCTATACACCTGGAAAAGGTAATGTAGTAGCAGATGCACTGAGTAGGAGGACTCAGATACAGGCTGTGTATGAGGCCAGTGATGAGTGGCAGCTCATGGAATTGTTCTCTGAGATGCATTTGGAGGTGCATGACAGTCAGGGGCAGACTTGTCTTTCCTCTTTAGCTGTGACTTCTACCCTCCTGGATAGAGTGAGTATGAGACAGCTATTTGATTCAGAATGCCTAGTTCTACGGGAGTCTGTGGAAAGCGAGGACCCTCCTCCTGGTTGGATGATAGGCGATGACGAGGTTCTGTGTTTCCATGGATGAGTATGGGTTCCAGGGGATATACGCGAGGAGCTTACATGGGAGTTTCATGCTTTGGCTTGGGCAGTTCATCCCGAGGTTACCAAGATGTACCGAGACTTGAGATGTCAGTACTGGTGGCTGGGTATGAAGAGTGATGTAGCTGGTTTTGTTATGAGGTGTTACACCTGTCAGCAGGTGAATTCGGAGCATCAGAGGCCAGCTTGACTGTTACAACAATTACCCATCCCGGAGTGGAAATGGGATGATGTCGCGATGGATTTTGTGACTGGGTTTCCGAGGTCACCTAGAGGCAGTGATTCCATGTGGGTTGTTCTGGATAAACTCATGAAGGTAGCTCACTTCTTGCCGATCATGGAGACCTTCAGTGTTAAATATCTCAGAAAGTTTTATATCCGAGAGGTCGTATGTCTTCATGGGGTCCCTCGATATATCATTTCAGATAGGGATGCCCGTTTTACGTCTTGTTTCTGGCAGAGTTTTCAGAGGGCACTGGGTACACAGGTGCTTCTGAGCACATCTTACCACCCTCAGACCGATGTCCAGTCAGAGCGTACGATATAGGTTCTTCAGGACATGCTGCGTGCATGCATCCGAGACTTTGGGGTCTCTTGGGAGAAGCATATACCCCTAGTCGAGTTTTCCTATAACAATAGTTTTTAGGCTACTATAGATATGACACCTTACGAGGATTTATATGGTAGGCCATGCCGATCACCTTTGTGTTAGTTAGAGTTATGTGAGGAAGCTTTACTGGGACCACATCTCGTGTAGGAGACTTCTGAGCAGGTCCAGTTGATTCAGAAGCAGATGGCTACCACACACTCTCGTCAGAAATCTTATGCTAATCACTACAGATGACCTTAGGAGTTCATGGTTGGGGATCAGGTTTTCTTGTGTGTTTCTCCGAGGTTGGGACACAAGGGGATCAGGAGATAGGGAAAAATTTCCCCAAGGTATGTGGGGCCATTTGAGATTCTGGAGAGAGTTGGTCCAGTTTCCTATCGGTTTCAGTTACCTCAGAGTTACTGAGCCATACACGACGTCTTCCATGTATCTCAGTTACACCTCTATCATTCAGACCCGTCTCACATCTTTCAGCCCGAGGAGGTTGAGCTGGAGGAAGATGCGTCCTTTGAGGAGCATCTGATTCGTATTGTTGACAGGAGCACAAAGGTTCTCTGAGGCCGGTCAGTTCCTCTCATACGGGTGCTATGGAAGCATGGCCAAGTGAAAGACGAAACCTGGGAGCAGGAGACCGATGTACGTGCTCAGTGGTCGGAGTTATTCATGGCTATATCTTTTTCACCCTTGTAAGAGAAATTCAGGGATGAATTTCTTTAAGGGGGGAAGTTTGTAAGAACCCGGTTCTTATTTTTTAGGAATGGGTTTCTTCTTTTCTCCTTTCCTTAAGTGTTTTTGAGAAAATAAGGAAAATGGGGAAAAAACATAAATTTTGGAAGTACACGCCGTGTACTTTTCCACACGCTGTGTACTTTTGGCCATGTGGGATGAGTACATGGGGGGTGTGGCCATGTCAGCGATAAAGGGTGTAGAAACCGACTACACACCGTGTAGTGGTCCTTTACACTTCGTGTAGTTAGTCGGTAGGCAAATATTAAGGCGGTGGCCAGCTGTGCGAGATAACACGCCGTGTACTCAAGAAGACACGCCGTGTAGTCATGTCGGTAGATGAACAGTGCCACACTGGCGGGAAACCGCCATAGGAACAGTTAAAAATGGGAAGTACACGCCATGTACTTGGAAATACACGCCGTGTACTTTGTTTTTTTTTGCTTAAAATGGGCAGTATCCAACCCTGTACACAGGGAAGGCTTAGAACAGAAAGAAGGAGCGGAAAAGGGAGGCCGGAGCTTTGGAGATCCTCCGAGCACATGTTGGGAATCTGTTTTCTGCACCATAGATCTCCCTGGAACCGCACAAGTGAGTTCTCCCTTATCCTAGAGTAGTTCTTACCAATTATTTCCTGTAGGGAAGTTATTTAAGTTTTAATGAGGTTTTCTTTCACCTCATATCTACATAATTCTAGGACGAATAGAGGATCGTCGTTCACGTATATCGTTTGTGGGTGTTAAAGGTAGGTGGCTTGGTGTTTATTTTCCAACTGCTGTGCATTTTGTGTATTTTTTGTGCCACGAACCCATGTTGGGGTGTCGTGTGTCTGAGGCCATGGCTATTTTAAATACCTAGAATTGAATAGGTAATTAAAATGTGATAATAAATTGCTTGGATCCAGGACCATCCCGAGGGGTGCGTTCCTCTGTTTATCCATTTGGTCAGGATACCCGAGGGTATGACATGTTTAATTATGCATTACTTTTGCCTTGAGAGGAATTGTATGTAAATTTAATGTTTATATGTTGGTCATGGCCCGGTTACTTATGCCTGAAGGTGGTGTTTTATCTATGCCTAAGGTCGGTGTTTTACTTATGCCTGAGGGCGGTGTTTTACTATAGCCTGAGGGCATGACTGTATTAGACTGAGGGCAACATCCTATTTCGCCTGAGGAAAACCTTTCATACCTGAGGGCTTGACTTCTGTATCTGAGGGAGACACTTCCTACGCCTAAGGGAAATATCTATTATGCTTGAGTGCAATACCTGCGGGTTGGATTCTGATTACCTGA
The DNA here is from genome assembly GCA_963277665.1 of Viscum album. Classification (NCBI taxonomy): domain Eukaryota; kingdom Viridiplantae; phylum Streptophyta; class Magnoliopsida; order Santalales; family Viscaceae; genus Viscum; species Viscum album. The sequence goes on along the minus strand of OY728136.1, from coordinate 743,665,424 downwards.
GGGTAAGGTTTTACATGTCTGAGGACGCTGACTGCTTAGAAATTCACTGTGGTGTTTTATTAATATTAAATGGTTAAATGAATAATTAAAATGGCAATATAACTGGTTAAGTTAGTTACTTTTGACTACTGCTTAGTTTATTGCATTTACTACTGCACACTGTTGTTGCATGTTTACACACAGTTGATCACAGGCCTTTGGTGGGTGCCTACTGGGATTTATTTCTCACACCCTGTTTGGGTCATGATTTTCAGCCCAAACAGATTATATTGCTGCAGGTGTGGATAAGGGAAAGGGTCCTTATACATGTACTTGATTGTTTCTGAGGATTAGGGGAGCATGGGACCGGTCTTAGCCTCTTGATGCTACTGGCTGTTTTGTTCTGTTTCGCTTTTCTGTACTTGTACTGTACTGTATTGTTGTGTAACATGTTCTGGCTTCTTTCTTAGAATTTGAGGCATGTTGCACCATTATTTATATACTAGTTGGTTATCTCTACTATAGTTGTTTAATTCAGTTGTGTATGGTTTACTGCTTCCTCTATTGTTGTATGTTTTATTTCATTCCACTATGCTACACTTTGACAAATGAGGGCATAGTTTCCCCACTATCAGACCTAGGCCCTCGCTGCTAGTCGGCAACCTCTGGAATTTGGGGAAATGTGCTTGAGGTCATGTGTTGAATCAGTTTCAGGGAACCCGTTGAGTGGAACCCGGAACTGGGACGTTAAAAAATATTTAATTTATATAAACAAAATTAAAATTGTTTTAGTTATAAGATACATGTTTATGTTATATTTCCCTTTTCTTTAAAATAAATATTATAAAACATCATTATCACACCCAAGTGGATCCATGGGGTCCTAAAATATACCCAAGGATTCTCATGGTCGATAATATCTTATAAAATAGGATTAGAACACGTTTTAGGGTAGTTTTATATTATTATAATATTAATTTTTTACCCTTATTTACCTGATTTTCCCTTTAACCATGGTAAATAGAAATAATTACTGAAGTTACTGTTCATATTGTCCAAAAATAAAGGGGAACTATTCACACAATTTTTGCCTTATGATTATAAATATGGAATCCGTTTTTCCAAATTAAAAACACACAATTGTCGGAAATTAATTTAAAATTAATTCCTGTTGTCAAAACCAAAAACGAGTTTGTAAGAAGTAAAAACTATCAAAAGATTGACATGTGTTTATGTCAAATTTCAATGTGAAATTAATTCCAATGACAAAAATTGGATTAAATGATAAAACAGAATACAATTACACTTTAAAACTAATTAAAATAACAATATATCTATTTAAATAAATTAGATAAAAGTAAGTTTTGAATTAAAATACAATATTTTTCACTATTCATTAAAATATGGATTTTATCAGAAAAATACTAAAATTTTAGACAATAAATTTTTATATCCCAATTATAAATAAGAATTTTATTTTGTCAAATATAACATATAAAAGTGACAAAAACAAGATTTAAAAAGGGTTCGCCATTAAAAGGAAATAAAAAAACCTTTTAAAAAACATTAGATTATTTCATGCTTAAAAATGGATTCATTCTCATTTTAACTCTAAAAAATTCATTTGATAAATTTAAAAACATTTAAAAAATATGTAAAATCAAAATTTTGTTAATTATTTTTATTCTCACCAATTCAATGACTAGACATTAACTACCTTTTAAAATAATAATATTATTGTTGTATTATTTTTCATTATAACTCAATGTTGTGTGCAACGTAATATTTCGAAGAAACCCGTTGTTACATATCGAGTATGATTTCGGACAAAGTTTCATATTTAACATAAAATGAATATATTATTCATAAATATTAATAGATAGGAAAATGTATTATTCTATAAATATTTGGGATGCTACAATATAGGTCTGACACTAGATTACTGAGATGATGACTTGGTCATTTATACCTTGGATCCACCCCATTGGATCTGACACTGGATTAGTAGGAATAAGCCACATTGGATGTTTTATCATGCTTTATAGTTAGACCATGTTTATAGTTTATGGTTTACAGTGAGCCTTATTAGGTTGGACAATATCACATTTTCATGTATCACTCCTATTTATTCATTTATATTACTGTTATATATATTGAACACTACTTCTTATTATATATAAAGACTATAATTATTATACACATTGTTGTTGGTAGACTACTGAGTGTTATATCACACTCTGTTTGGGCTACCGTTGGGTACCCAGAAAAACTTCATGAATGCAGGTAGGGACCTGGGAAAGTCTTTGCTTTTAGATGCTCGATTGATCATTTCTTAGGAACACTAAAGCATAGAACTGATCCATGCTCATGATGCTATCTAGAGATATTTTTTTTATTTTTTAATTTTTATACATGCCTTGTACCAGATGTTTGTTTCCATGTATTTCCTTCCATTTTTTATAGAGACATGACATACATCATTCTGTATATGATACTACCTTTGATTACTTATTACTCCTGCTATTTGGATGTCTATTCACTGTTGATACTGGTTTATATTATGTTTTTATTATTTATTCACTTGTGATACCAATGCATTACTCTGATCACGAGGGTATAGTCTCCCCACCACATCATTATAGACCCTTGTTGCTAGTCGACAACCTCTAGCATATGGGGAGGCGTGCTTCAAGCCATGTGACCCATCATATATAGAAATGGTTTAGTGGATTCTAGGTTAAGATGTTACAATATACAAGAATAATATTAGTATAATGGTATGAGAGCATGATAATAAATTATGAATTTTATACCCAATCAATCATAAATCACGAGTCATGAAAAAAACATTAGAACTTAAAAATACATGAGTCATAAGAGTAATCAATCATGATCCATGAGAGAAAATCATAAGCATAAGAACATGTCATAGGAATTTTTTGGAACAATAATAACTATAGAAAATTATTTCATTAGTCAAGGATCACTAACAAGACTATCATGGTAGAAAAATTCCCATAGTGGATTGGGTTCACTCCCCATTCTAACATCTCCTTAGTCAAGGTTTGATCCTAAAACTATCATAGTGGACTGAGTCCCTTACTAAACTGGATCCACTTCTTATTACATTCTATATTATCTCACAGGATATCAATCATTACCCAATGCATTAGAAGGATTTTATGTAACCACATATCACATAATGAAAACCATACATATGTGTTTCACAAGATCATAAAAACATTTATGAATTCATCATAAAATATCCCATGGAAAATAGATGAGTTTCATAAAGTTTTTATCATAAAATAATAACATGCCATTCATAGAAAAAACATGGATGGTATCATTATATCATATACCAAGTGAATCATAAGAAACATCAAAGGATATTGAAATAGATAAAAAATACATTTAAAAGAACATTCAAACCTTTATTTAAAAACATTAGAAAAATATCCATTTATTTTGATAAAATTATAAATAAAAATCCCTAGAATATTGAAAAAATATTTTCTTTGAAGATAAACACGAAATATTATAAAGGAATATTGAAATAAAATAAAATTTATGACAGTGGAAAAATCTATTTGTGTGGATAATGTTAAAATAAGGATTCATTTCATACTTTTGGTAAAAATTACAAAAGTATATCATTTGGAAAATGATAAGAAGATTAATTTTATTTTTTAAAAAATAAAGAAAAATCTATTTGAAAATTATTTTTAATAATTATTTTTTAAATATAAAATAACATTCTTGAAAACATTTTAAATAACATGGACATGGAAGAAAAAGTTTGTCAACCAAAGAGGAAATAAGGTCAGTTTTTTACTAAAAAAATTTCTCAATTGTTTTAAGTAAAAAAGAAATTAAAATAGTAATAATAATTTAAAATTACATAAATAACTAGATTATAAAAAAATATTTTTTAAAGGACAATTATCATATAATTTCCCTCAATATAAATTTTACATAGACAATCCCAAAAATAAATGATATTGTAACATAAACCCTTACCTCAGATCCTAAATTTATTCAAATGTGATCTTAATTTCATTTATAATAAATCTATATTTATTATAAATATATAACATAACAATACTCATAAATTTTTTACAATATAACATTCTTTTTTTTCTAATTACCCACTTAATAACAATTCTTCATTAAAATCAACATTGAGGTGAAAACTGGTCCGTTTTCCATGCATGTTTCAGTTTGACGGTTTCAGTCCATGCACCTTGGTCATGGCTTAATCATATATAGAGTATTATTAATTTTATAAGTATTATATTTATTTATTAAATTCACTTTTTGAATCATTCATATAATGTGGTGATGAAAAATTAATTACATCACTTCATAGAGATGGTAATCCGTACATACATAGGAGTAATGTTTTCATTTTCCAACGATTGAAAAGAAAGAAATAAAAATAATAATATTTCTTTAAATAATCATAATAATACCATAAATATAATATATATTTATTAAATTTATTCATATTACCATCCATTTATATAAGGCATGAAAAACGAATTGCATTGCTTTGTGGAGGGGGCGGTCCATACGTATGCACAAACAATGATATCATTTCTCATATGATGGAAAGAAGGTGGAAAATTATTTTACATTGGCATAAAAATATTTAAGTATATAAATTATACTAATTTCATCATTATAATATGGTTATATAATATTTTTAATATTTTAAAGAGGAAATAAACTTGAAAAATATCGGTAAAGACAATTACCTCTTCTTTGAGAAACGTCCTTTTAACTTAACCTTAAGCCTTCTTAATTTAGTATTAGGGGAAGAAAAAAAGATCTAATACATGGATATGGAATTTAATATGGTATTTGGGAAGTTATTGGTCAATCCATATGGATTAAAATGTGTGAAGGAGTGAGGGGAATAAGACATCCATTTGTAAGTGAGGTGGGTGGAAAATACATAAAATATTAAAATATAATAAAGTCACATTCAAGTGAAAGAGGAAAAAATTGAAAAAGGTTAAAATATAAGAAAATTTAATCTCTAAATATCTTCAAAAAAAAAAATTTACACAATTTTAAGTATTTTAAACCTTATCTTTTATTTTAAAACCTCGTTAACCCTTTTTAACCTTAACCAAGCTAATGAATTTTCACCATCATTACAATTCATTATGACAAAAAATAAAAGTGGTATAATTTCAAAATATTAAAATTATGATTAGAAATATTGAATAATTTTATCAAATTCAATTTCTATAAGTGTTATAATTTAGTTTTAAAATAAGCATTCAAAACACAACAAAAAAAGTTTTTAGAAAAATGCATTTTTAAGCATAACACTGAATTTAATCCAATTTCTTACCAGTAAAAACCATTAGATGAATTTTAAATTATTTTATTTAATATATTATATTCATATTTTATTAAAATAATTCATATATAGTGATTAATTTAATTTATTTATAAAATAACACATTACGTGCATAAAAACATTTTTCAGAAAGACATCTATTTTTACATTTTTTTATTTTTATTTCTAACCAATTAATAACCAAATAATTCATCTAATTAATGTGTAAAAAATAAATTTTCATAAGTTCAATACTCTAAATTAGTTTAAATAAAATATATATGACAAAAAAATACTCATAAACAAAACACTTCAGAATAGTTCTTTTGGATCAATAGTATTTCCTAAATAAATTAGAAATTATTTTAAATATTTATATTTAATTCAAATACCATATAATGTGTTTCATTTTATAATGTATAAGTATTATTGATATAATTATAAGGTTTATTTCTTCATAATCCATCAAACACATTTTTTAAAGAGAAATATGTTCCAAAATCTCAGGGTGTTACATTTTACCCCCTTAAAAGATTTTCTCTCTCAAAATTCTATCACTTCGATATAAAAAATATGGATACCACTACCTAATCACCTCATTAAGTTCCCATTTATATTCCTCAAATTTTTTATCCCTCTATATAACATTAATTAGGTGAGTATTCTTGTTATGTAGCACTCTATCTTTATGATATAATATTTATACTGGTTATTATTTATTAGATAGATCATGCTCCAATGGTATAACCTCTAAGTTCAGTATATGTGAAGGATCTGGTATGCAATTTATCAAAATAGATACATGGAACACATCGTGAACTTAATATATATTTTAAGGAATCATCAAGCAATAATATACCAGTTTCATGCGTTCAACATTCTCATAGGGACTGATATACATAGGGCTTAACTTTCACTTCTTTCTAAAGTGCATAACATTTTTCCAAGGATATTTTTAAGGATTACCTTATCACTAATTTTAAACTTTAGATATCATTTATTATTTTCATCATAAGTTTTCTATCAACTCTAAGTTTCCCAAATGTGTTGATGAATGGATTTTACCTTCCCTGACATTTCATTAACTATCTCACATCCCAATATCTTTTTTCCCTAACTATATCCCATCATGTTGGACTACTACACTTATTTTAAAAGAGTTATTCATAAGGATCCATATGAATCCTTGAGTGAAAGATATTTTTATAAGAAAATTTGACCAAAGGAAGGTGTTGATACCAACTTCATTCGAAATCCATATAGAAATCTATTAATATATCTTCTAGGGTTTGAATTTTCCTCTTAGACTAACCATTCATCCAAGGATGATATATAGTGATAAATATAAAATATTTATTCAAATCTTGATGAATATTTCAAGGTAAAACTTAGATATTTATTAGATACAACTGAGAGTAGTACTCCATGAAACCTTACCACTTTATTAACATATAACCTGGTGAGATATTCAAGAGAAAAATATTCTCTAATAGAAATAAAATGTACTTATTTTTTAAGATGATAAACTATAACCCAAATAACATTATGGCCTTTAGATTTATTTGGAATTCCCATGATGAAATCCATGGTGGTGTTTTCCCATTTCCACTCAGGTATGACTAAGGGTTGTAACATACCATTATAATTCTATCTATCATCCTTAACTTTTTGGAATATTAAGAATCGAGATACATTCTTCACAATAACTATCTTAATGTTATCCCACCAAAATTTCTATTTAAGATATATAAAAAATTAATACATATAGGATAAATAGAAAATGAAGAGCTATGAGCTTCATCTAACAAATACTTCTTCAATTTTGGTATTTATGAAACACATAATTTGTTCTTGAATCTGATCATTCCATCATGGTCAAGGTTTAATACTAGAAAACCTTACCTTTTTTTTCATATCCACATATTTCTTCTATACATTTTTAAACTTTACATGAATAGATGGTTGGACATTAATATGATATAGATAAGATATTTCTACCTTCCTTATGATTTGAAGGCCTATCTTTTTTAAATCTATAAGTATTATATATCTTTGAATACTCATCATGGACAAACTAGAATGATACTTATAATTCATTGCATCATCCACATTGTTCACCATCCCAGAGTAGTAAAATATTGAGCAATAATAATCTCTAATCATTTCTAATAATATCATCTGAAACATATTTGAATCTTTTTGTGTGAATATATAATTCAAGATTTTATGATCTATATATATGTATCACCTTTAACTATAAATAAAATACCACCATATATTCAAAGAAAAAATTATTACTGGTAGTTTCAAATCATGAGTTAGGTAGTTTTTATTATAAAAATTTAATTAGCATGAGGCATAAGATACTGACATGTAATTATTAATGAGAACACATCCTTGACTCTTCTTTGACGCATCACTATATATTACAAACCCTTATCCACTAAGGGGTAGTGTGATAATAGGTTCACCGACCAACCTTATCTTTAGTTCCTTACAATTTTATTCACATTCATTTTTCAAAAAAATTAGATCCCTTCTATGTCAACTTAGTTAGTGTAATCAATAACCATGAGAAATTTTTCACCAAGAATTGATAGTATCCAGCTATCCCAAGAAAACTACTGATTTTAGTCACCATAGTTGGTTTGTTCTATTTTTTAATAACATACATCTTTGAGGGTTCCACCAATATACCCTTTCTTGTAATTACATGACCCAAGAATGACACTTTATTTATCCATAATTCATATTTACTATTTTTTTCATACAAATTCTCATTCCTCAAGGTATTCAACGTGATCCTAAAATGATCTTCATGCTCTTCCTTTAACTTAGAATATATAATAATATCATCTATAAATACTATCAAAAACTTATCAAGGTAATATCTAAATAATCTATTCATTAAATCCATAAATATACCAGGGAAATTGATAAGTCCAAATGGAATCACTATAAATTCATAGAGTCCTTACCTCATACTGAAGGCTATCTTAGATATGTCCCGATTCCCCCCCTCAACTGATGATATCTAGATCAGAAGTAAATATTTGAAAAGTATTGATCCCCCCATATTTGATCAAATAAATCTTAAATATAGGGTAGAGGATACTTGTTATTGATAGTAATCTTGTTAGGTTCTCGATAATCAATGAAAATATGCATTGAACTATCTTTATTCTTAATAAAAAGAACAAGTGAACCCCATGGTTATGCACTTGGATGAATAAATACCTTATCAAGAATCTCCTAGAATTGATTCTTTAATTCCTATAACTCAATTGAGTCTATTATCTATAGAGTCTTTGAAATAGGCATAGCACCAGGTATGAGTTCTATTGAAAAATCAACTTCCTAATTTGGAGAATGACTAGTAACCTCTTTAGTAAATAAATAAACATATTCCCACAAAATATAAATATCTTTAATATTGATCTTCTCCCCAACCATTTTAGATAGATACCCATTATGAATAGGTAATATAACCCATGTGATGGAATTTGTTTCCATCGTAAGTTCACATTTATCCTTTCACTAATAGACAACGATGAGTTGATTTGGAATATCAAATTAAAGTTTCCTTCCTTAAAAATTGATATGGGATCTATAAAGAGAGAGCCTATCCATGCCCAAAATCACATCAAATTCAAATAGATAGAGAATCATAATATTTAAAGGAAGTATATTACCATAAAAGTTTATCATAAAGGAGATATAGACCTGAGATGCGATCATCACACCAATAAGAGTTTTTACTAATAATTCAACATCTAATCATTGAGGCGGTGATATGATACCCTTTGAAAATTCTTCAGATATAAATGAGTGGTTATAACTAGAATAAGATAAGGCATTTTTAGTTCTAGAGTTGATGATTAGTGTACCTTTCACCATATCATTCTCACGTCTCACTTCAATAATTGTGTTCACATGAGCTTTCCATTTATCTCTTTTATTAAGAGGTTACTAATGCCGATTTTCATCATTAGACCTCATATTTGGACACCAGATGGTACAATACCAATACTTCTTATAGTTGAAGCATTGAAGTGTGGGTGGTGTATTAAACTTAACATTCTCTCTATTTTTTTCATTGTCTTTCCTTTTTAAATCTCTTCAAAATTCACTTGCTCAATGGAATTAGTTTATACATTTAAAACATTTACTAGTCCATTGGAGACAATTCCCCCCATTCTTATGGCATAAAGTGAGATTCATTTTCATTCCTCAATGGGTTTTATTATTACAATTTCATTGAAACTCCATATTTCTCTTCTTATAAGAATAATACGAATGATAGGAATCTCCAATCTCAATTTCTACCCTTAAAACACATCAAATTATTTATTTATAGCTACTAAATTACCTTATAGATAAAACCTTTAAGAGACTTGGTCTTAGGCCCCTAAATAAAACAATAATTTTTTATTTTAGGGTATATGATAAAACCAGAAGAATACATCACAAGTATTGTAAAGTTTGAATCATAAGAGCAATAAATTAATCATCCTTCAACTTAAACTCAAATAATTCCATTTCCATTTTCATGAAAATTATTAAGGTAAAGTACTTACTGAAAAATACCCTTTTAAACTCATCCCATTCCATGGATTCAATTTATTACTATTTCCATATATTCTTAAAAACATTCCACCATTGGTCTGCTTAACCTTCTAAATGCTACATTTCTAGGAAAAATTTTTCATGCTCTAATCACAGGAGAATGTAAAATATATTTTCAATGGTACTAATCCATTACTCGACCACTAGTGGATCAGAGGAACCACTAAAAGAAGGTGGATTTTTCCTTGTGAAATAATCAAAGGTTCTTTAGTCCCTCATTTTCTAATTTGTAATCTCAATATGATTTATGTATTGAGAGAGTTGTGTGAGTATAACAATAATATTTTTTAGTCTATCTCCCATAAAATTTGGTTTATCAAGAGTAAAATCAATGAATTTTCCACAAAATTCATTGTTAAAATGATTTATACTATTTCAAACCATTGACTAAAACCAAAAAATATAGTGTAAGTATCAATATATAATAATGTGAGTGAGTAATCATATAATTATGAAAATAATTCCTGATATTTCCTAATTTATGACACAATACTATCAACCAATAACACTTTTATATTCACCCTATATCACTTTCAATTCATCAAATGTTGTCTTAAGTTATATCCTAATATTATTCATAACCTGATCTCAAAAAATAAATAAACTCTCCTCTAATACCAACTAAGGTGACCTGAGTATAGGTTGTCTTAAGTTATATCCTCATATTATTCATAACCAATTCTCAATAAATAAATAATCTCTCCTATAATACTAACTAAGGTGACCTGAGTATAACATACATAAACATTGAATCATTTTAGATAAATATTCAATACATTTCACAATAATACATGCCTAATGACCATAAAGGTTTAGTGTCTTTGAAAACTAGATACCTAATAAACTTATTTCAAGAAATATCTTCAATATTACCCAAAAATTTATTCTCTTATAGTATCCTTATTTGACATATCATACCTAAAACCATTCTTCATAAATTAGGAAAAATAGAAACATAAGAAAGGGTGATCTCATATTCTGAGTAATGGTAAACATGGGAGATATCAATCAATGATCATATGTAATAATAAGACAAGAATAATGGTATGATATCATGATTATAACTTAATAAGTTAATACCCAATAATTCAAAGATCATAAATCATGATTCATGTAAAAAATAATTAGTATTTCAAATGATATGAGTCATAATAATGAGGAATCATCATTAATAAATCATGAGAGATAATAATATATCATAAGTATAAGAAAATTTCACAGGAGTTGTGTGAAAAAATCATAAGCATATAATATCATTTCATTAGTCAAGGATAAATACCAAGCCGATTAGTGAAAAAATTCCCATAGTAGATTAGGCTCACTCCCCTTTCCATCATTTCCTCAGTCAAGGTTCATTCCGAAAACTATCATAGTGAACATAGTCCCTTACTAAATTGGGTTCACTTCCCATTAAATTCTATATTATATCATGAGATATAAATAATTACCGAATTAATTAGAGGGATTTAATGGACCCATACTCCACATAATGAAAACCATACATATGTGTTCTACAAGATTATAAAAACACTCATCAATCCATTATTGCATAACCCATGAAAAATAAATGAGTTTCATAATTTTTTTATTAAAACATAATAATATGCCATACATAGAAAGAAAATGGATGGTATTATTAGATAATATCTCAAGTGAACTCGAAGAAACATCAAAGGATATTAACATAAATGAAACATTCCTTTAAAATAAAATTAAAACCTCTCTTTGAAAACATGAGAAAAATATACTTTTATTTTGATAAAATTTAAAATAAAAAATACTATAAAATTAATAAAAATATTTCTTTGAAATACCATGTAAAATTGTAAATTAATCATTTAATAAAATAATGTTGATGACAGTGGGAAAATCCATTTGTGTGGTAAACATTAAAAAAATATTCCTTTAACACTTTTGGTAAAAATTCAAAAAGTAACTAATTTAGAAAATGATAAGAAGATTCATTTAAAAATTTAAAAATAAATTCAAATATTTTTGAAAATGAATATAAATAATCACTTTTTATATAAAATAACATTCATGGAAACATTTTAGGGAATATGGACATGGAAAACAAATTTCATCGACCCAAGAGGAAATAAGGTCAACTTTTCTTAAAAACATTTTCTTGATTGTTTTAAGTAACAAAGAGAGTAAAATGGTACTAATACTTAAAAGTTATATAAATTACTATAGGGGAAGAAAATATATGTGGTTTAAATTATAAATATTATATAATTCTTCCTATGGAAATTTAACACATACAATCCTGAAAAGAAACTATATTATAACATAAAACCTTACCCTCAATCCAGATTATTTTCATATATGATATTAAGTCACTATATAATAAATTTAGATTTATTATACATATATTCCAAAAACATATTCATACTTTTCTTATAGTATAACATTATCTGATAATTTAAAATTACACATTTATTAACAATTCTTCATTAAATCAATATTCAGTAGAAAACTGGTCCGTTTTTAGGCATATTTCGATTCAAAGGTTCCATTCCTTGTACCTTGGTCAGGGATTCACCATCTATAAAATATTTTTAACATCACATTATCTTTTTAAGGTATTTATCACATTTATTTTGTTTCCCTCTTTGTTTGGGTGTGTTTTGGGGATTCCAAGGATGATGATCCTTTACAGAGGAAAATGACCTAAAGTTCAAGGATTAATGTTTGTTGGAATTAATGTATTTTGGGTATAAATGTGTAAAATGGATTAAGATAATGTCCTTTTGGGCCTAGGTTAAATAAAGGGATATTTCTAACTATTTTTATAGAATCTTCATGCTGGATGATTTTATATCACGAAAGCATTACATGATGCTTATCTATTGCTGATAGGATGCCATGAACCAGTTAAGAGCATGAATTGTTTACACATCATGAATTTGGTTCATGTTGTGAAAATTTTTTATTGGTTTTTTTAACCGAGGAAACACATTTTTCAGCACATGTGGATTTCATGGATTTTACATCATGAACCCAAGATTCATGTCATGTAATACTCATGGTTTGTATATTTTTATGTCCAACATGCCTGATTTTATTTTCATTTAGACACAACCTCCTCTCTTGAGACCTAGGAGCTATCCCATGTGATTTTTTGGATCTCCTATCCTTTTAGATCATTTTTTTTGATGATTTATCTTCATCATGGTTACACTGTGTCACTCTAGGTAAGTTATATTTCTACTTCTTCATTGTCGTTGGTCACAGCAGCGCTAATGTTCTAAATTTTTAGATCCATAGATATTATGGCATTGCTTCTCCAGATCCTTTCTAGATACGTTGTTAAATATTCCTCCAGAGGATAACCCCTGTTTTGGTTATATTGTGGCTTGGGAGTTTCTTGAGGTACGTGTTGTGTTATCTTCCCCGTAGACTATTTTTCTTGATGAATTGATTCTAAGATGTGAGGACTGATTATAGGGCCTCTATCATTATCTTTAAATTTTTCTGTATTGGTGGATCCTATTGTGGGAATGTATGACATGAGTTTAAGGTATCTTGTTACATCTCTAGCCCTATATTGGATGAACTGTATTGATTTGGTATTATAAATAGTTTTATAAATGAATTAATATTATGGAATTGTGTGTGTGTAAATAGGGTTGTTAGGAAATATGGTTTTCCCCTTATTTTGATAAAAGAAGAGATATTTTCCAAGAATTCTGAAATGGATTTATGAAATGGTTTTCAAATAATGGTTTTGATGAAATGGTTTGGAAAATTTAGCACATGAGAAGCCTTGGGTACTTAGGTGGAAGGTGTAGAAATATGCCTCATTCATTGATACTATCCATGGGTTCACTCATGGGTTGTTCCTATGATCCCTAGGTCCATTATTATAGGGACTTGTTAGACCTATTGGGAAGTTCACTTACTATGGTGTTTCTCTTATCTAAATATTTGATGCATATATCTAGAGACTTGATGCATGTAATTGCCTATTTTTGGGTAGAAGTATTCTAGATAGACTGAATTGTTGTGATCCTTTGTGTGATGTTACTTTTGATTTAGTTTCTAATGCTATGGGTTTGATATAATATGTGATACATGATTTTTTTGACTACTTTGATGTATATTAAATGATTTGAATTTTTTTTCCTGGATTATTTGGAAATGTGGAAAAGGGGAAATGTTTTACGATACATTTGATATAAAAATTGTTTAACTGATTATCATGCCTTGTTTAATTTAATGTTGAGCATGTTTATATTTTTTATAGATACTTGATATGGAACACTTGGGTGGGATCCTGTTGAGTTTGTTTAGCTCACACCTAGAAATCCACTTTGGTGGTGTGTAGACCTTGTTATGTTTTTCAATTCAAGGAAAGGCAAGGTGCCATAATGAGGCGGTGTGGTTTCAGTCAGCTATGTATGGGTAGCTGGTGGAGAGATGATGGAAGTTTTTCTATTCTATCCCATAGAGTATCTATTTAAGTTTTAGTTGTCCTTTTATATTAGAATTGTAACTTGGAGTTTTTTAGATAATTTTAAGTTGTATCACTTCTACTATTTCATTTTTTGTTATGAAATATATTTCCTATTATCCTTTCAATTATTTATCTCTACTATGTATATGTAAACCATGTTTTCTACTTTAGGTTGGGTGAAATGAATACCTTTGGTTATTTTCAATGCTTGGGTGCTACTCGCTATCCCATGGGGAGCAGGAACTCCCTTTGGGTATATGATAGTTTGGTTTGGGTACCCATTTGAGAGGGTATTTGAGTTGGGGTTTTCACAGTTTGGTACCCAAGTCCAGGTTTTCACTCAATTTTGAGAATTTAGTAGACTGAAGATAGGATTTTCACGACTTGGGAGATAGTTTGTGGTGAGTTCCTGACCACCTATTACCATGAAAAGACTCAAGTTATCATGGTATGTTGGGATGTGTCTCATGTTTTGAGTTCTTAATCTAAATCCCATTTTTCTTATGGTTTTTTGGTTGGAACTGATATTATCTTATTGTATGATCAATTCTTCTATTTTGGTGTGCAATAGTGTGCCTCTGATACGTCTTCCATGGGTTTATTGGGATGATGCAATAGATGCTCCTTAATGGAATCCTCCTCTAGATCAGAATCTTATTGAGGCTATCATGCGGGTAGTCTGTGCTTTCAACCAAAATGTATCGCATTTCCAAAATATAGTTGTTGAGGTAATTCTAGGTTTTGTAAGAGAAAGGAATTTATCATGAGAGTTATTAATCACGAAGACACCATTTTTAAGGTTATTAATGAACCTCAAGAGGCGGATGAATAGCTGGAAAATATTGATCATATATTTGACTTCCTAGATACACCTGAGAATATCAAAGTGAAGTGAATGACATTCAGACTCAAGGGTACCAACAATATATGGTGGTATTTCATGTTATAGGTGGATATACACATGGTATTGAATAGGAATGGTTTCAAGAAACACTTATTTTAGTAGTTTTTTGGATTCAATTATGATGAAGAAGTCTTTAGAGTTTCTATCCTTGCACCAGGGAGAGCGTTCAATGTTTGTGTACACTGATCAGTTTGCAGAGCTAGTTCGTTTTTCTCCAGTGGCAGTAAAGAATGACTTGCTAAAGGATCAAAAGTTACTATAGGTTTTGTGACTTAATATCATATCGTAGGTATTTATGCTAAATATTTCAACATATGAAAATACATTAGATAGTAAAATAATGGAAGATATGGATATGGAAGGAAATGTTGGTTGTTATTCCCCTTCTCTTCCACCCAATGGAAACTTTAGTGTCATGCAGGGGTGGAATCAAAAGTGGAATGATCATTGCAATAGTGGTAAGGGTGGTTCTCAAAAATGTGCATCCTCTTCACCTTTAGTTATAGCCATTAGTGTGCTTATGAATTTCTATATGTGTGTCAATATTGGGCACAACCAATGTTCTTGTTCTGCACCTACAAAGATGTGTAATAGTTTTGGACATTATGGTCATTTGTATAATTTCTATCAGGCTATGTATACGCCTTGTTATGGTCAATTATTATCATCTACAAAGGTTACCATATCCAGTAACATGCTTCAAAGATTACTGAGATCTATCCATAGGCCTTAGGAGTGAAGCACCTTCATACAATGGATTTTTTTTGGCAGAGGTAGATCCTGGTCCAATGATAGTGAGAGGTACCATATTGATCACATATTCAGTAGTGAATAATTTATTTCATATAGTTTCCCCCACTTGTATATATATTCATATTTTTTTGTATATTATTAAAGATACAAAAGAAATCATGTTCTTTATTATGGATTTAGAGAAACCTCTTGGGTAGAGGAAATAACAGGGGTTTTAGCATCCTTGTTGTTCCCTATCAATAGATGATGCCTAGTTAATTAGGGATTTCTTAGTTCTCAATCTGGATTTATTTTATGTCATCATCATGATGGATTGGATTATCACTCATCATGATGAGGTTGATTTTTTATCATCAGTATGCCTAGTTCATTGTGGCTGATGGTAGATCTATGGTGTTTCAGGGAGAGTGGGATCTAAGGTCTGGTCATGCAGGACCTTCTC
Source organism: Viscum album (assembly GCA_963277665.1). Taxonomy (NCBI): domain Eukaryota; kingdom Viridiplantae; phylum Streptophyta; class Magnoliopsida; order Santalales; family Viscaceae; genus Viscum; species Viscum album. The sequence continues at coordinate 743,648,911 of OY728136.1, read as the reverse complement.
ATCCAGATCATAGGAGTTTTTTTGTTTACTATAGTAGTTGAGCCCAAATACTTTTCTTTTGTTGTTTATCTTTCCACTTTTGTTTAATATTTTCTTGATGTTTTCCTAGATGATTTCTCTGGTCTTCCTCCAAAGTGGTAGATAGAATTTATGATTGATCTGGTGTCAGCTACACAACCAATTTCAATACTCTCTTATTGTATGGCCTCAGCAGAGATGGGATAACTGAAGATTATTTAGGTGAGTATGGCCATTACAAATATCTTGTGATGCCTTTTGGTATGACTAATTCTATTAAATTTTTCATGGATTTGATGAACCAGATATTCTATGATTACCTTTACACTTTTTTGGTAGTGTTCATGGATTATATTCTAGTTTATTCAAGATCCAAGTGTGATCACGAGCACTATTTGGGTTTGGTTCTTGAGATCTTGAGGAGTCATAATTTTTATAGAAAGCTTTCAAAATAAAATTTATGAATCCAAGAAGTGAATTTATTATGACACGTTATTTTGAAATATGGATTATTAGTTTATCCTGAGAAGGTGAAGGGTTTCTTGTCGTGGGAAGAACCAAATAACATCTTTGAGATATGAATCTTCCTTTATCTTACTAGATACTACCGAAGGTTCATAAATTATTTATCAAAGTTGGAGATACATTTGATAGATCTTTCTATAAATGTATAAAATTCATATGGGATGCAAAGTGTCAATATTCTTTCAATGAGCTGAAAATAATTCTGACATCAGCTTCTATTCTAATCTTACATGAGCTCAGTAAGAAGTATATGGTTTTATGTGATTCTTATAGTGTTAGTTTGGGTCGTGTCCTTATAAAGGACTATCATTTGGTGGTGTATGGATATTTCTATTTTTTACCACATGAGAATAGATAACATATTCATGATTTATATATTTTTTTGGTTCTGTATGTGCTTAAATATTGGCAGAACTATATTTTTTTAGAGAGTTTCATACTCTTTTTTAACCATAAGAGTCTGAGAAATATCTTTTCTCTGAAAAACATGAATGTTAGATAGAGGAAGTGGGTGGAATACCTTCATATATATAAATTTGACATCACCTACGCCCTGGGGAAGGGGAATTTCATTGAAGATAATCTCAATAGGATAGTACCATCATAGGCTATTCTGGAATTGAAGGAGGAGTGGAACCTTGTGGGGATATATACTTAGTTGAAACTGGATGTTCAGGAGAATATTTTGGATATAGTTCTATCGAATGTCCAGTTATCATTATCTCTCCTCGAGTATATTCTACAGGGTTAGCAATAAGATGATTAATTCAAAGGAATTTGATAAACCCTATATGGCGGGTTGAATTATTTAGATGATATTATATGTTTTGGGAATTGATTTGTTGACCCAACATTTGTAAGGATCTTATTTTTTTTACTTTCATTTTTATTTATGGTATGTTCATCTAGTCACTATGATGATGTATTATGACATGATATGGTGATTCTATTGGATGGGTATAAAGCATGGAATTAAAGATTATGTGTCCTTATATTACACCTACCAATAGATAAAGGTAAAGAATTTGAAACCTTTTGGGTTACTCTAGGTTTCTAGGTATTTTTTGTTGGATTACTATGGAATCCATGAGGGAGTAATTCTATCTGGGTGGTGATTGATCAGTTGAAAAAGTAAGATCACTTCATTTTGATCAAGGTCACCACTAAATCTGAAGACCTAGGTAAGCTATATATATATATATATGTGTGTGTGTGTGTGTGTGTGTGGTTGTGAGGTTATATGGGGTTACCTCTACCTTTATTTTGGATAGGGATCCTAGGTCTACCTCATGGTTCTGGAAGAGTCTTTAGGAGGTGATGGGGACCTAGGTAAGGTTGAGTACAACTTACTATCCATATATAGACAACCATATGGAACGTGCTATTTAGATCATGTGGGATATGCTCTATTCACATGTCTTGAATTTTTGTGGATTGTGGGATAGTCATTTGGAACAGTTTGAGTTTTATTATAACAATAGTTATCAACCATCAATCAGAATGGTTCCTTTAAAGGATTTGTATGGTCGTTTGTGCAGGTCACCTATTTATTGGGAAGATGTGGGAGAGGCCTCTCTTGTAGGACCAAGCCTTATTCTGGGTTATTTAGAGATCAAGTTGGATCTATACATTTCAGGTGTTAAGTATATAGTGAAGATCATTGAATCTTAGGTAAAAGTATTCAATGGGAATTCAATTATTTTGGTTAGAGTATTATGGTGACATAGATCATATTCTCACGAGACTTGGGAGCGTGAGTCATTGGTGCAGGAGCAATGGCCTCTCCTATTTCCTAACACCATTCTTCCACATGACTTCATAGGTATGGAAAGTCTTATGGTGGGGATATTTTAATATCCCATTACATTATTTTAGGTATTTTTCATATCTCTTTCATTTACCTCTTTTTTTGGATGTGTTTTGGGGATTTCGAGGATGGAGAACCTTTAAAGGGGAAAATGAACTAAAGTTTGAGGATGTATGTTTGTTGGAATTAATGGAGTCCATATATAATTGTGTAAAATGTATTAGGAGAATGTACTTTGGGGCTTGGGTCTACTTGGGGGATATTTATAATTGTTTTTGCTGAATCTGCCCACCGGATGATTTCACTTTGTGAAATAGTTACACAATATGAATTTTTTTCCAGGATGATGTTGTGAACTAGTTCGGAGAGTGAATATTTTACATGTCATAAAACAGGTTCACGTTGTAAAAAGTTTGATTGGTATTTTTTTACTGATCTGACACATTTTTTTTTGAATATATTAATTTCATGGATTTTAAGTCATGAACCTAGAATTCATGTCATGTAATGTTCATGGTCTATAGTTTTTTATGTATTTCATGTTTTATTTTATTTTCATTCAACTACGTCCTTATATATTGAGACCTAGGATCTCTCCCAAACGATTTTGAGGATCTTTATTTTTTACAGATTGTTTCGTTTGGTGGTTAATATTCATCATGGTTTCACTGCATCTCTCTGGGTAAGTGATCTTTCTACTTCTTCATTACTGTTGGTCACAACAGAATCATTGAACTACATTTTAAAATCCATCAGTTTTGTGGTGTTGATTATTTTGATCCATTTTATTTTTGTTGTGAGATATTCCTCTGAAGGCTGACACTTATTTTGTTTATAGTGTGATGTGTGATTTTCTTGAGCTCTGTATTGTGTTATTTTCTTCACCATCTATTTTTCTTGTTTAATTGATTATAATATGTGAAGATTGATTCTAGGGCCTCCATTATTGTCTTTTCATTCTTTTTTATTTATGGATCCTGTTGTGGTTATGTGTGACTAAAGTTTGAGGTAGGTGGTTCCTTATTTAACCTATTTTGGATAAACTATATTTATATTTTTTTATAAATTGTTTTATAAATGAACCATCATGATGGAATTATGTGTGTGGAAATGGGGTTTTGAGGAAAGATGGGTTTCCATTTGTTTTGGTAAAATAAAAGGTACTTTAAAATCATTGTGAAATGGATTTATAAAATGGTTTTTAAAGCATGGTTTTGATTTAATGTTTTGGAAAATGTTACACATGGGATGCATTGGATACTTAGGTGTAAGGTGTAGTAATAGGCCTCATCTGTTGATACTATTGGGGGGGGTTCACTCATGGGGTGTTCCACTAGTCCCCATGCCCACTGTTTTAGTGACTTGTTAGGCCTTTTTAGAGGTTCAATTGTTGGGTTGTTCCTATAATATCTAGATTTGATTCATATGTCCAGAGACTTGATTTATATGATTATTTATGTATGGGTATGAGTATCCTTGATAACCTAACCTATTTTGATCCTTGGTGTGATTTTATGTGTGCTTTGGTCTATATTTCTATGGATGTGATATGATTTGTGATACTTGATTTGGTTTGAAAACTTTTATGCATATGAAATGATTTGAAACTATTTTACATAGATTATTTAGAAAAGTGGAAAAAGGGGAAATGATTTACCATGATTTTGATATAAAAACTATTTAATTAATTATCATTCCATGTTTTCTTTAAAGTTGATCAAGATAAGATTATTGTATAGAGACTTGATGTGGAACACTTGGGTGGGATCCTTCTGAGTCTGTTTAGATCAAACCCTACACACCCATTCGGTGGTGTATAGACCTTATTGTGTCTTTTAATGTAGAGAAGGGAATGGGTATGTAGTCAAGTGGTGAGGTTTCTATCAGCTATGCCTGGGTAACTGGTGGTGAGATGGTGGAAGTTTTTTAATGCTACCACATGAAGTAGCTATTTCAATTTTAGTTTTACTTTTATATTGGATTTGTAACTTGGATATTTTTTAGTTAATGTTGAGTTTCATTGCTTCTACTATTTCCTTTTTGTTATAAAATATATTTCATGTTATAATTTATACTATTTATCTCTTTTATCTATATTTATGCCATGTTGTATGCTTCATGTTGGGTGAAATCATTCCCTCTTGTTATTTTTGATGCCTGGGTGTTAGTCACCTGCCTGTGGGGATCAAGAATACCCTTTGGGTATGTGATGGTTTGGGTAGGTTACCAATTTGAGAGGGTATCTGGGTTGGTTTTATCATAATATTAATCATTTTATAAGTATCATATTTATTTAATCTATAAAATTTTATAACTATTCATATAATGTGGTGATGAAAAATGAATTACATCACTTCATGGAGATGGTAATTTGTATGCATGCATGAGTAATTATTTCATTTTCCAATGAGTCTAAATAAAGAAATATAAATAATAATATTTCTTTAAAAAATCATAATAATAACATAAATATCATATATATTCATTAAATCCATCCATATGACCAGACATTCTTCTTCATGGATGTGGTAGTCCACACATAATAACGAATGACATTATCATTTCCCATAATAATGAAATAAAGTAGAAAAATGTTGTACAATTAAAATAAGAACATTTAAATATAGAAATTAAGAAACTAAAAAAATACTGGTAAAGACAATTTTCACTTCTTTGATAAACCTCCTTTGGATTTAACCTTAACCTTTCTTGGATTGGTCTTAGGGTAAGAAAAAAATCTATAGGAAGTAGGGATGGAATTTATGAAGGTATTTGGGTATGTCTTGTTTGATATAGATGACTCAAAATGCTTGAAGGAGTTAGGGTAATTAAACCAAATTTTTTAAGTGAGGTGGGTGGAAAACATATAAATACTTAAAACATTAAAAATATAATAAAGTCACATTGAATTGAAATATACATCAAATATACAAATTTTTAAAGATAATATAAGATAAAGTTGATATTTATTGAAAAAACAAAATTTAGGAAAGTTTATGTGTTTTTTTTGACAGTGAAAAAATACATCCGATAATAGACCAAATTACGAAGAGATTGATCTAGGAGCGCATTTCATTCCACAATATTTGATTTTACTATTCATGGAGGCCAAATAGACTTGGGGATAAAAATTTATGGTCGTTTAAAGTTATACTTCTGAAAAAATTCCATTGAGGTGATTCTAGAGAAAAGAATAGAATTGCGCACAAATTTCCAAAAGTTCATGCAACTCCTTCACGATCACATAATTGAGTTTTATGAGAAATGTGATGTCAAATGAAAAATCTATACACATATGCGAGTAGGACTCCAAAAGAAAATAATTTTTTGTGCAAATCCATAAATTTTGTGAAATATTCTAAGTTACATGACACATCCAAATGCCTATAAATATTCCATCAAACCCTCATTTTGAGAGGAACTATAGGATTTAAGTGTAGGAGATCCTTCTCATGTGACTCGATGTTGTGTTCTTCACAGAACACCAAGTTCTAAACTTGTGTGAAATTACCTCTGTGAATTCCCTCAAAGCACAAGCTTATGCTTATATGTTTTCATGAAACTTTATCCATTGGGAACACAACTTAACGCAAATTAAATACATTCATGTGAATCTATTTGTGTATAACTATAATGTTGGGTGACATTGTGTTATCCAAACAAACATGATCATAGGCTATACTTCATGAAAACTTCTTTTTGAGAAACACTAAATGTTGCAGGACACAATTACAAATTATGAGACCCAGTTCATAGATTCATGAAACTATGTTTACACATTAAACTGTTGGTCCATACCATACGGGATATGCCCCTACACCCCCAATTGGGATCAATGATGAGCTATGGTCTCAAGCCACTGGCCTAGTCCCTTTTCCACTGTTACTGAACCCCATGAAAAATAGAGAGTCGCATCATGAACTTTTCAGGACGGTTCAAGATTTTTTGGTTGTGATTTATACATACCTAATTTCCACCCCAAATAGTACCTTGGGTTGAGATACTCCTATAAACTTCCAAAAAATACCTAGAGTTTAACTATTACTCTCAATACCTTTCCCATTCCACAAGTTGAGATTATTATCTTGGATTCCTCAAATAACTTGAGTCAAAATACTCCTTAAGAAACTCTGGAAACCCTCATCACCTAACTTCTATGCAAGGTTGAATAAGAAAGTTTCTCTCTTGCATAAGCCCCACACCAATCATTCATAGGTATCTCTTTCCTAGTAGTCCTCACTACGTGACTTTAAAATGTAGTAAACCCTATATAGAAAGTATAAGATACCTCGTGTGGAAATCATGATAAGAATTACCTATATAGTATAATATTCTTCATGACATGAACATGAGACAACATCTATATTCCTCACTACATGAATTTAAACTATAGTATATCATATATGATGAGAATAGGATGCCTCTTATGAAAATAATGAGATGCCTTATGTGCCAATAGTAATATTCCTTATGTAATGATCATGAGAATCCCACCAAAAAACCACCATGGGCCTCCATCTTAGGTGTAATACCCAATCATATCCCTCTACCCATCAATGAGATGAGATTCCCTTATGGTCTAATGCGAGGAAGATGAATGGGAATCCCTAGCACGCAATTCCTTGATATATCCCTGTTATTCCCAAACAAAACCCATGGTCCTCCTCCTCAAGTGTAATCCCCAATAATATTCCTCTAACCCATCAGTGGGTCAATATTACCTTGTGACCTAACACGAGGAGGAAAGAATAGGAAAACATAGAGTGAAGGCCCCACATATATCCTTTCTATTCCCAAATATACCCCTGGGCCTCCTCCTCAGCTATAAGCCCCAATCATATTCCTCCAACCCATCGGTGGGTTGAGATGACCTTGTGATCTAACATGTAGAGGAAATAAAAGGCATCTCAATGTGTATTCCCCACACACAATATCTTCTACACACAATGTTAAATTGTATCCTTACCCTATGAAATGAACATAAGGTTCCTTGTATGAAAAATATGATATGAACCAAACAAACACCCTCAACACATGAAATTAAGCTATAAGTTTACCCTATGCAATGGACATGGTATGCTCTATGAATTAATTTTAGGATTCATAGTATAAAAATCATGATATTACTCATGTGACAAGCATGAGATGATATTCCTATCCTCATGGGAAGATTCCTTGCATAATCCCTAACCACAACATCATTTCTCCAAATCAAAACTAAGGCAACTGCAATGGGTAAGCCCCATTCACACCGTCACTGCTCCATAACAGCACCTGGGAAGCTTCATTGAATAATCCTTAACCACACCATCGCTACTCTATAGAGGAACCAAGGAATCTCCCATGCTTAAGCTCCATTCATATAATTACTGCCCTATTGAAACACTTGGGCAGTATTCACATGTAAGACCCAACCACAATGTCTCAACTCTATAGTATCACTTGGGAATATTTTACACATAATCACCAACCACACCATCACTACTCTATATCAGCACCAGGGAAGATTCCATGCATAATCCCCATACACACCACTGTTTCTCTATAGTGGCACCTGAGTAGATTCCATGCCTAATCCCCCACCAAAACATTGTTACTGCATAGCGACACTCGGGTAACTCCCACATGTAAGCCCCATTAACATCATCACTGATTCATAGAAGAACCTATAAATACCTACTGCATAAGCCACATTCATACCATCGATACTCCATAGAAGTATCTAGAATTCCCCTTGGTATAGGTCCCACAAATGTTCATGCTGTATGATGTAAAACTATATATCCCCACATCCTAATCATATGATGTCAAACTGCATAAAAACATCCTCATCACATGATGTGAAACTATATCCTTACCTTGTGTGATGAGCATGATATTCTCCATGCACAATCATCATGGGATAACACTTCTCCCCCTCCATGGGATGTCACCCTTTATCCATCACCCCTGGGCATCCCATATGCTTAATCCCTACAATATTCCTCATTGACGCTCCTTTCGCGACACAATCATATTTAGCACATGATATTAAACTGTATGGACTAGTCCTATCACATGACCTCAAACTATGGCATCTAACAACATGATTTTTGATCCATATTTCTTAACAGATTATGTAAGACACCTCCATGAGGTTTAATCCTGACATACCAACACATTTAGGATGCCTCCTTATGATTCAATCCTAACACCCCAACACTACCATCAAATATAAAGTGTGAAATCTTCCCCCGAAGGGACACACTTAACCATCAATGTGTCCCCTCAAGACCTTAAACCTGTGACCCACCTATCCACACAATACATTAAACTTATGACCTACCAGTCCCTACAATACATTAAACCTGCGACCCACCTGTCTCCTAAATACATTAAACATGTGACCCACCTATCCTCACAATATGTTAAACCAGTGACCCACCTATCCTTATAAGAAATTAAACCTATGAACCACCTATCCCCACAAGGTAATAAACCTGAGACCGACCTATCCCCACAATAAATTAAACTTGTGACCCAACTATCCCCCAAGTCATTAAACATGTGACCCACCTATTCCAACAAGAAATTAAACCTGTGATCCACCTATCCATACAAGATGTTAAAAATGTGACCCACCTATTACCATGAGACATTAAACCTATGACCCACCTATCCCCACAATATTTTAAACCCATGAAAAACCTATCCCCACAAGATGTTAAACCTGTGACTAACCTATCCCCACAAGACATTAAACCTATAACAAATCTATCCACCCAAGATGTTAAACCTATGACCAACCTATCCCAACAGTAGGTTACACCTATGTCCTGCCTATCCCCAAAATCCTTTAAACCTATGAACCACCTATCTCCATAAGAAGTTAAACCAATGAACCACCTATCCCAAAAAAACATTAAACATGTGACCAATATATCCCACAAGAAATTAAACCTATGGAATGATCCAAAATCTCTACCCCATACACTAAACATGGGATGCATGAGGAAAAAAGCCTCTAAAGTATTACACCCTTGGAGTCAACTACCTCACGGTAGATACAATATTCCTTAGATTCCATGATTAAGATGCCTTATATGAGATGCCTCTAAATTTAAAAGGATAAGACTTTACAGGTTCCCAACAAACCCAACATCCAGAAATTCCCAAACATTCCCAACGTTACTATCTTATCTAACTTAAGGTTGTTACCCTATTGAGATAGAAGAAACATAATTAACTAGAGTTCACATCAAGTTGGCATTGGGAATGTATTTAAAAAACATGACTCAAACCTCTAAGGGAGACATGGACTAGGTGAAAAGCTCCAAGGAGGAATCTATGGAAGTATGAATCGACATCCCATCATCCCAACTCAATCAAGAATCCAACATTATCGATTAAATTTATGAAATCCACCAACATTTGGAATGAAGGAATGCGGGGAAAAAAGATAAGCATCACCACAAAATGGATAGATGGCACACAACCCTGAAATTTTTTACAAATAGATATTTTAAACCATATTTTTAGTTTAACTCCTCATTAAACCATTTTAACCTTAACTAAAGTAACAAATTTTTATCATAGTTACTATTCATTATAACTAAAAATTAAAGTGGACTAATTAACAAATTTGGAAATGATATTTAAAAATATGGATTTTTTTTATCAAATTTAATTTCTTTTAGTGTAATAAATTAGTTTTAAAATAATCATGTAAAACACAACAAAAATATTTTTTAGAAAAATTTATTTCTAAGCATAACATTGAATTTAATCCAAAACATTTCCCAAAAAATGAGATGAATTATAACTTATTTAATTGAATATATTATCTTTAAATTTCATTAAAATAATTCATCCATAGTCATTAATTTAATTTATTAATATGAAAACACATTACACACATAAAAGAATTTTTTTAGAATATTATATATTTTTACCTTCAAATGATTTTATTTTCATTTCAAACCCATTGATAACAAAATAATTCATTTTATTCTTTTGTAAAAAATAATTGTTCAAAATTTTAATACTTTAAATTAATTTTTAAATGAAACATATATGACACAAACAATTCTCATAAAAAAATAATTTAAAATAGTTCTTTAGGATCAATCGTATTTCCTAAATTAATAAGAAATTATTTTAAAAAATTAAATTTCATTTAAATACCATATAATATGATTCATTTTATAATGTAAAATTGTTATTCACATATTTTTTGGGTTGTGTTATTCATAATATTTCAAACACATTTATTTATTGAAGAGAAATATCTTCCAAAATATCGAGGTGTTATATAAACCTTATTTGAAATAGGAATTTTCATTCTTACTTCATTATGAACACAACATAGTCCAAAGAAAATAAGCGTTATGGGAATTGGTGGAAAATCATATAAAATAGAGTGTTTTATGATGATTCTATATTTATGGCTATCCCATTACTATGTCTTGTCCATGGTCCAAAAAAGTTTGGACCACACCATAACGGAAGTGGCCAACCTTTTTGGGAATTTGATTACCTTATCTAAAATGAATTGGACAGATGAAATGATATACTAAAATTCCATTTTCAAAAACACCATGTAACTTCCTCACCCCAAATCACTCTATAACAACCGAATATGGTCATTACATGACCTCAAGCGTGCCTGACCCTATATTATAGATTGCTGACTAGCAACAATGGTCTAATATGAAACCATGGGGAGACTATAACATCATAATAAAATAGATAAAACAATGGATATATGATATAAGTAGTCATAACAATACCCAAAATAATAAATAAACATCACAAACCAATACAATAAAAATAAATAATATAACACATTCAATAAAATATAAACTATCTGTATGAAACATAGATCGGAAAACATCAACAAGATATCACATGGTTAGATCATATACATCCCAGAATAAACTAAATAAAACCGATTTACTATAATGCTGAGTGCCATACCAATCTTCTCCTAAATTTTTTTCAATATATTCAACTAAAACATCCTATAATAATCCTCTTCAATACTAGTACCTATGAACCTAATGAATTCTCAAGTACTAAAGTATCATGGTCTCTCAAATAGGGTGAGATTAAAATTCAACAGGCCACCACAAACAATTACCCTAACATAACTAGTAAATATATAAATAAATCATTGTGGATCCTCAGGTTCTAAGGTAACACCCAAGATCAACTATACATGCTTATTATAGTGTCAGATGTCTCTAGGAATGTGAAAGAACCATTTAGGGGAACTATGTGTTGACCTAGAATCAGTGGTCACACATCATCCAGGGGAAATAACGCCCCACCTAGAAATTAGTAGGCATATAACATATGGGGGTAATAATGTCCAACCTAGAATAAAAAACATATCTCAACTGGGGGAATAGTTCCCCACCTAGGAAATAATATCTATATATCATTTGGGGGAATAAATTCCCCACCCAAGAATTAATCGACATATCTCATTAGGGGGAATAACGCCCCACCCAGGAAATAGTAGGAATATATAATCTTGGGGAAATAACACCAAACATAGGAAATAATATGCATATATCATATTGGGGGAATAAAATAACACCTAGGAACCAATATTCACATATCATCTAGGGGGAATTCCATCCCTCATAGGAAACATTATTTATGAATTATTTGAGGGTAATAATGCCCCACCTAGGAAAAAATAGTCATATATCATCTTAGTGGAATAATTTTTCACCTAATAAATAGTATCCATATATCATATTGTGTTAATAACACACTAAATAGGAAAAAATAATCAGATATTGATCACACTATGATTCACAATTTTATTTCACCCTTATACCTCTATGCTAAACTATTTTTGTAATGAAAATTATAAATTTAATAACTAATTTCACTTAAAATTTCATTTAATTAGTTAATGTTTATCGATATTAAAATGGTAAATTTTATATGTTTAGATTATTTTATTGCAGGAGGAGGTGATTTGGAGGACCCAGGATGATGTGGAAGAAAAATGGTCCAAACTACAATGAATCCCAACAACATTTTCCCACTATTTCACATATTAAAAAAAATAATATCAACCAAATGGGCTAATTTTTTTTTGTTAAAAATCTCTATGGGATACAACTCTTATGAAGGTAGCCTATCCTAATTTATCCATATTCTAGGACAACTAAACTAATCTATCCAGAAAACTAGATGTTCTATAAGTCAAGAATTTGATTTGGTATTTCAACAATATTTACCAATATAAATGTCCACTAGCCAAAAAAATTTTATAGGGAGATATTAAATAGGACAAAAAAAATCTTATATTTTTTCAAAGTTGATATTAGGTAGTTTAACTATAAAAAACCAAGATATAATTGGTATCTCAAAATATAGGTGCCCAAAACCACCTCCTGTTTTGGCTATAAAAGGGATCCTTATTTGGGATCTCGACTAGGAAGTTGAGTGCTTCCATTTTAGATTTCCAAAGAAGTCCCATCATCAAATTGGAGGTTTTGTAGATCCCTATCCTCATAGGGAGAGATGAGATGAATAATGAGATCCATTCGAGCCTCCTCCTCCTTTAGATGGTGAGATAAACAGCAGGCACTCATTGTGAGGGAGCTACACATCATGTTATGGGAGTTACAACACTAGTTTTGATATTGGTTTAATTTATTTTTAGTTTTAAAACATTTAATTTAGAATTATCTTACTTTTATTCTTATTCAAAATCATTTTTTGATTCAATTTAATGGAATTATCTTTACTTTTAACTGATCAGTGTGAGGTTTTGAGTATGTGGCTTCTATTGTACCGATTAGAAAACACAAGATTCTTTATCTTCGCCAAAAATTTGAGATTTTAATTTTATTTGGAAGTTTTTATACCATGAATAATAGATTGACCTTGGATATATGATTTTTATGTCAAATTTCAGTTTTACACACATCGATATAAAATCTTAGAGAGTTATCACGATTCCGATTAATCTCAACCAAATATTTACTCCAAACCTAAAATAACGTCTAAGAACAATAAACTTTAAATGTGTATAGTAAACTCAAAATGACCTCTTTATATCATATTTTTAAAATACAATTATGTTATCAACTATAAAAATATTTAAATTAATTTATTTTATTTTGAATCATTATTTTAAAACCCCATGCTTTCTATTTTGTTTTTGAAAATATTATTGAAAATTCACACTCTAAAATCACCAATGTTTCATGATATATGACCTAGGTTCTTCCCTATACTACATTTAATATTATAAAACTTAATAAATTTTATGTGTCAAAATAAAACATTCAAAATTTGGCACAATTTCTGGGGATCACATCAGTTTTTGGTGTGTGTTTTTTATAAGTTATTTTTGATTTTTTTGAATATTTGTTTTGTTTTATCTTCTATATTTATATATCCTTTTGTGTTATAATTTATATCTTTTTTAGGTTTTTGTGAATTAAACATTATACTTTGGTAGATATATCTCTTTACAAACCTAAACTGGAGAGGATAATAAATTAGCGACACCTAAACACACATGAAAATCCTTTGAAGGAGGGAACACAACCCATTCCAGACCCTCTAAACCCTTCTTCTTCTTATTATTATTTTGGAACTAAAATAGAAACCAAAATTAATGTGAATAATATGAATGAAAATAAATGAATACTTAAATAACTTAACCTTTATTGATGTTTAAATCCAATTGACATATATTCAAATATAATACGAAGCACCAAAATTTGAACGAAAATATGGTTTAATTCATTTATTTCCAAAATTTCATGGGATTGCAAGAGAAGAACCACATTATAATTTAATGGAACTTCATAGTATATGTTCAAAATTAAAAACTAATAATATGGATTAATAATTGGTTAAGATTATGTAATTACCATTCTCTTTAAAATACACTCCAAAAGACCAACTATACTATGTTAACTCCCTAATTAGAGGCTGGGCAGACATTAAATGAATTTTCCTTGAAATATACTCCCCATCATCTTGAACAACAATAATAAGGAAATAAAATTTTAGAATATGAAAATATCTAGGGGAAACACTTCATGAATATTGGTATTGATTTAAAAGGTCATTCTCAAGCTGTCCACACCACTAAATAAGTGATCAACTTTTAATACAATATTTTTATGAAGTAATTCCCATTGATCATAACATGACTAATGCTGCTATAGGTAGTTCCCTAGTGTACAAGAGCCCAATTTATACAAGGAAACTCATTGAAAACATGGCATAGAATATGAAAAAAATTCATTTCAAGGTCTAGTATACCCATTCAAGGTATCCATGAGGTGAAAAGTTTTGAATTTTAAAAGAAGATGGACAAGAAGTCTGAAGTGGTAAGTACCCTACTACGAAAACTTTATCTTTATCAAGGTAAATCCCAACATCATTCTCTAATTCATTTCAATATCTATTCCACAAACACCTACTATTATGACCAATACCTTCAATTAATATAAACTTTTGATAATTATGAGACAATATTTCCAGGCCTCCTCTATAACCAACACATTAGGAAAGAACCATACTATCCATACAACTATGTATGTAAGGATAATAAATAATGTAGGGAAGGGGATATTATAACCAACCTCAGTAGCCCTATAACCACTAAGGGAAGGGTATTTAACCCCTACCACCACCCAAAAATCCTGAGCCACCATAGAGGCCCTTCTAACATCCCTCTCCAAAACCTAATACTATCCTAGAAGATAAGATGAAAAAAATTTCTTCAAATAATATTCAATCACAAAAAACCACTCAATCATCCATAAAAGACTTAAAAAATTAGTTAGTAAAACTCACCAACTTGGTGTGTGAAATACAAAGGCAAGAGTTTTTCAGACTACCTTCTCTACCACTAGTCAACCCTAAGGATAATGGAAATGTCATTGTTATCACCCTTTAGAGTGGAAAACAACTTAAAAACTAAATGAACCCTCCATTAGAGGAATACCCGCCCGTAGAAGCCACTTTTACAACCATCACAAATGATACAAATGACAAAAAACTTTATCCTGAGAGTAATCCCAGAAAAGGGAAGAGAATATCTTTTGAGGGGACAACTATCCCAACCATTTATCTACCATTTACCCAAAGGTCCACCCAACCAAGGAAATAAAAATAAAATGATATTGATAAATAAATCTTATAAACTTTAAAAAACTTATAGGTTAATATACTCTTGATTGATTTCATGAAGAAAATTACACAATATTAAAAGTCTCTAAAGGATATATGTACACAATAAATATGACCTAGATGCAATGAAAAAGTTTTATTTAGGAGAAATTTCTTACCATTTATAGAGCCATCACTTCCCAAAAAATTTAATGATATTTGAACATTCTTGATTAGATAGGGAAGTATTTATTTTTTGATGCTATACTTGATTTGGGTGCTTCTATAAATGTGATAACTCAAAAAAATTTCTGTTCATTAAATTTTGGGGAATTTAAACCCATAGGAGTAGTCATTAAACTAGAAAATTGGATTAACACACACCCTTTTGGTGGGTTAGTGGATGTTATTGTGAGGGTTAAAATTTTAATTTTTCCTACTGAAATCTATGTGCTTAAAATGGATTATAACATTTTGAATAGACACACCTTAATTATATTAGGATGACCTTTCCTAAAAATCAATATATCTATAACTAATTTAAACAATGGTATATCATATATGGATATTGATGGTGATGTTTTCCACTTCAACATCCTTGATTCCATGAAATACTCCTCACAAGAACATTTTTCTCCCTTAGTTAATTTCATCAATGTACTCCCTCCCCCTATAGAAACTTTTTTTCTTTCCCATGATCCCAATTTTGATTTTTCATCATCGATTGAAATTCTAGGTAATGATTAATATGTTGAATGTTGTAATGGTTTTAAAAATTTTTATGCATGTTCTTTAATTAATTATTTCTTGAGCACCAATGATCCTATTACCATTAGTGATAATTCTTATCTTATAAAAGATTATACACCATTTAGGGATGTTATCATTGAGTATTTAGAAGACATAATTGACCTAACACTTTCACATTCACTCACATAAGTCCAAATTCCCCCTAAATTGGAACTTAAACTAATTCATAAAAACTTTAAATATTAATATCTTGAGAATAAAAACAATTTTTCTATCATCATTTCTAGTTCACTCCCTCAAGAGGAAGAATTTCAATCACTTAACCTTTTAAGGGAGTATAAAAATGTATTAGGATGGAAAATTTCTATCATTATTAGTATTATCCCATAATTTTTATAAATCATATATTATTAAATGATGAGGCTAAACTAGCGAGGCATGTACAATTTTTACTAAAACCAAACCTTATTGATGTTGAAAAAAATGTGGTAAGAAAATTATTAGCTACTAGAACCATTTACCCCAAATATGATAGAAAATGGGCCAGTCTAGTGCTAGTAGTTCTTTATATAAATGGTATTATGGTAATTAAGAATAAAAAAAATGAATTGGTTCCAACTAGTGTACAAAATCGTTAGTGTGTCTATATTTATTATCACTGACTAAAATAATACACTACGAAGGACCATTTCCCGTTACCGTTCATTGAATAGATGATAGAGTCTAGTAGGGAAGTTCCACTATTATTTTCTTAATAGTTATTTTGGATAATTTCAGATCCATATTTTCCCCAAGGATCGGGAAAAGACATCCTTCACTTTTCCATTTTGAAAATTTTATTACAGGAGGATGTCATTTGGTCTATCTAATGCTCCGAGTACATTCCAATGATGTCTGGTTAGTATTTTTTGTGGATTAATTAGAGAATTTCATATAAGTTTTCATGAATTATTTCATTATTTATGGTTCCTGTTTTTATAATTTTTTTAGTATTCTTGGCTCTATCCTTCATCTATCTATTGAAATTAATCTTGTATTAAATTATGAAAAATGAAATTTCATGGTATAAAAAGGTATGGTACATCGACACATCATTTCTAGGGATGGTATCCAAGTAGATAAATCAAAATTTGATATCATTTCTTCCCAGACATTCCCCAAAAATTTATAGGATGTACGGTCTTTAGTAGGTTATGATATATTTTATCGTCATTTAATTTGTGAATTTACTAATATTTTACTTCCCCTCTCCTGATTAATCTAAAAAGAAAAATAATTTTTTTGATAAATACTATGAGGATCCATTTAAAAAAATAAAATGGATTATCAAATCACCCTAAATAATCCAACCACCTTGGTGGAATTTACCATTTGATCTAATGAAAAACACCTCTAACTATGCAGTTGGGGTAGTCATATCACTATGAGTCAATCGAGTTCTACAATTCATAGACCATGCCTCATGAAAACTAGACCCTACCCAAGAAAACTACACTAAAACTGAAAAATAATTATTTATATTGTGTTTTCCTTGGATAAATTCAGGTCATAACTTTTAGGGTCAAAAGTAATTGTGTTCTCTAACCATGCATCCATCCAGTATCTTCTTAAGAAACCAAAATCCAAACCATGTTTCATTTATTAGATTCTCCTCCTTTAGAAATTTAATTTATAAATTAGGGCTAAAAAAGAAGAAGAAAATGAAGAGAATGTCATTATTAGTAGGATCCTTCCATCCCTAGACATTGACTCATACCCCTATATTCTTATAAATGACATATTTCCTGATGAAAAATTTTATCAAGTTTAAGATGATATTTATTATTATGCTAATATTGTGAATTATTTGGTAAAATATTTCATTCATATTGGTTTCAATAAAAACCAATCCAATTCTATGAAATATGAGTCATGCTGTTATATTTGGGATAACCCCTACCTTTTAAACACATGTTGTAATAAAGTCACTATCCGTTGTGTTCTCTATAGAAGGTTTCAATCTATCCTTAGGTTTTGTCACACTCTTGCATGTGGGTGACACTTCGGTCCCCAACATACTGTTCACATGGTCCTCTATTTTTTTTTCTTTTTTGGACAACAATATTTTGGAATGCCCATTATTTTTTAAAACATGTCCTCATTTTCAAAGGATGGGGAATTTCTCCAAAATAAATAAAATTCCATAATAAACCTTACTCTTTGATGAAATTTTTTCTTTTTGGGGAATTGAATTTATGAGGCCATTTCTTAATTATCTTGAAAACATGTATATTCTTATACCAGTAGATTATGTATAAAAATGGGTAGAGGCATGAGCCATAATGACTGATGATTTAAAGATAGTTGTGGAAATTTTTAGATCCTAAATTTTCTATAGGTTTTGATTTCCTAGGTTCGTCATATGTTACCATGGTACTCATTTCTACAATAGAAAAATGAAATTACCTTTTCATCAATATGGGGACATGAATCGAGTTTCTACTACATATCACCACAAAAAAATGGTCAATATGTGGTTTGAAATAGAGAGGTAAGGAAAATTATTGGAAAAATAGTTCAAACGAATAGAAAATATTTTAGTCTTAGACTCTATGATACATTGTGGGCTTACTATAATTCCTTCAAAACTCTCATTGGAAATTCACCTTATCATCTTGTTTTTGAAAATATTTTTCACCACCCTATTGAGATAGAGAACTGGGCCTAATTGGTTTTTTAATAATGCAATTTTAATCATTATGGTGAAGTTGATAAAAGGATAAAATATTTAGTAGTTGGAGAAAATTAGAAGAGAATCATATGTAAACTCCTGAATCTATAAGAAGAGAACCAATTCGTTCCATGACTACCTAATACTTTATCGTCAATTACATGTTAAGAAAAATTCCATCTTTTTCAATATAAGGATAAATTTTTATCCAAGAAATCTTCATTCCTGATGGTTTCGACCATATACTATAACTTATTTATATCCTTAACAAACATTCACTGTTAATGGGAAGTGACTGAAGCACTTCCATGACACCATTCTGGAGTCCCCAGTGAATAAACTCTATACTCATGAAGTAATCTACCAATGAAACCTACCAGGTTTTATCCTTCATTCCCACATTCTCTTTTATTACAGTGAGGACACTTCACAATCTAGGTGTGTGTTGGGGGGGAGTGGTTACATTCCTAGGTTAGTTATGATTTTCATCATATTTATTCCTTTTCAATTATTTTATTATTTATTTGTTTTCTAATTTCCCCCCTTTTATGTCGAAATACTCATTTTTATGCCCACATAATCTGGGAAATTATTAAAATGGATGAATAATTTCCCTATTTCAAGTTGTTTTAACATTAAAAAAACTGTTTCACTAATGTAATATAAGTTTTATCATGAATATTACATCGAGGTGTGATTACTTTTATTAAATTATTTGTTGTTCAATGATATAAATGATTATATCATTATTAAACCTTAAAGATGATTGATACCCTTCATGTGAGTAGTTTATCAGAAAATTGTGTCATTTAACATGTCCACACATATTTTCACCCAACCATGAAGTGTGAATATTTCTAAATTAATTGAAGTTATATAAACATTAATTTAATGTTTATCATATTTGTAAAATGAATTTTCCATACATGCATTCCTTATTCGATCTATTTCTTTATTGTACCGCATTGACCTATGTGGGTATACCAGTTATCCAACTATTGTACACCCTAAAAAAACAACAAAAATAAATAATGAGGGGAGTGATGTAATATAAAAAATACGAAGATATCTAGGTCAATAGATTAATTTTTAAATTTCGAGAATGTTTAAGTGAGTGGGTCTTTAAATTTTATTGCAAAAGATGCAGGGAAGGTTTGGTGAAAAGAATCTAGTAAATAGATTTTTTTAAAAAATAACCTATTATCACTAGATAAAAAGTGAAAATAATGGAATGAAATGGTTATCACACATACATGTGGGGTTTTAGTGGATTGTTATACTAATGAATTTCATTTCAAGGAAAAATATCACACATCTCCTTGAATGTTGTTTTGATACAATTTATGAGACATATTTTTCCATGATCACTGAGAATAACTCATTCATATTGATTTCGATTTGATCACATTTATACCATGAATTAAAATTTATTTCAACGCTAAATATTTATGAAGTTGGGAATATCTCCATGAATCATTTGTATAAATTTAAATTTTCCTAGGAGTTCAAATATTTAGGTGTGGGGGTTTGATCTCCCCAAGATTCTTTATTTTATTTCACCCTTATACCAATATGCTAAACTGTTTTTGTAATGAAAATGATAAATTTAATTAAAAATTTAACTTAAAATTTCATTAAATTAGTTAATTTTTATCACTGTTAAAATGAGAAATTTTACATGTTTGGATTATTTTATTATAGGAGGAGATGATTTGGAGGACCCGAGATGATGAAGAAGAAAAATGTGAAAAATTGAATTGAATCCCAAGAACATATGTCCACTGTTGCACCTATTAGAAGAAATAATTCCATGTAATTGGGAAGAAATTTTGTGTTACGATCTAAAAATTCGTGGGATATAACTCTAATGAAGGCACATAGCCCAATTCATCTATCTGGTGGCCCAACTAAACTGCTCTATCTAGGAAAATGGAGCTACTTTACATTAAGAGTTTAGTTTAGTATTTTGATAATATCTTCCAATATAGATGTCCAACAGACACCATATTTATAATAAGAGAGTAAAGAGGTTTTCAAGTAACTATTTTTCTTTTTTTAAGTCTAGATTAGTTCTTTTACCTATCCAAAATAAAGGCACAAATGATATCTCAAAATCTGGTGCCCAAAACCACCTCCCATTTTGGGTATAAAAGGGAACTATAAGATATTATATTTCTCAAAAAGTATGTTCTTGTTTATGTATTAGTAATAGTCCCATTTTTTGGTTAATTAAGTGTTTTACCAAGTCCTTAAGAAGTCTTGGGGGTGTTTTGGGGGTTCAGGACATGAAAAAGGAGAAAAAGGGGTGTTCTGGGATGTACACACAATTTGGAAAACCGTGCGAGGGGCAACTATGAGGGAAGTGGAAATATGCATAGTTTGAGCATGGCCTGGAAAACTGTGTAAGATAGAGGGTGTATGAGTAGTAGCCTCTGAACGGTTTGCACATGGTTTGGAAAACCGTGCGTGTAAACTGTGCAACCCGGGAACTTCTAAAAAATTACAAAAATTCCATTACGGGGGAAATAAGGGGAACTCAGTATTTTACTCCCTTATTCCTCTTACATCCATTGTGATGCCCCAAAATCTCCAAGAGATTCCTGGGATCGATCTCCCTCATATTAGGTCCATTTGAAGTGTCGTTAATTACAGATTGAAGATTTGGGTAAGGCTAAACCCCCTTACTTCGTTTCCTTGTTTAGGGGTCCTATTTCTCCCCCCATCTCCATAAAAATCTCTCAAACCCTTCTTTTTCAGTTAGATCTAGTGTAAATATTCAAGGGTTGGTTGAATAGAGATCTAAGGATTCGTTTGATAAGGCTTTTCCAACATATTCACGGTAGGTGGTCTATAAGTTATATCTCTTGGTTTTTGTGTAGATTCATTCTTGTAGGTTTTTTATTCTTGCCCTCTTTTGAATAGTTATTTGTTCCTTTGACATGACATGATGTATTGGGTGTCTAAAAAACCTAATGAAAACCTCATGATCCCCATGGGATGCATGTAGGACGATGCGACCTATTTTGCGGCCACCCATGGGGTGTGCCGATATTCCTTAGACTTAGAGTTAGCTAAGTAAGTGTAGGCCATTTTGTGAGAACATAGATCCATGATGAATATGTTAATATCCTTATAGGAAGTGAAATTGAGGTTTTAGTAATACACTTGGGTTGGTTAATGTCCTAAGAAGTTGTTTGGTTGGCATAAAAAATGGATAAATGGTTTAATGGGAAAACACTATGGGATTAGCTTTATAACTGAAATGCTTAGTGAGATAGACAATGGAAATGGGAAATGGGGCTAAAGGTTAAAGTAATACGAATTATGAATGTGTTAATGGATTAAGACAATAATTTTAATTTCCCATTTATTTATATTTTTGTAATTTTGTAATTAATGTTGGCTATGGTTGAATGCGGTGAATATTAAATAAGCATTTACACATGGCTTGGATGAGTGGGGTATTGAATTGAGGTTCTACGCCCACAGGTTGAGTTGGAAAGAGGCTCTAGATTTGCCCTTAAATGAATGGGATAGGGAAGGGGACACAGTTCTATTCCCCGAATAGTTACATTCCACCCAGACTGAGGCTTCGTAGTGAGGATTATGAGATTGTTATAATGTGATTGCTAGTGAGATAGGCCTTGTTTTTATTCCCATATACTTGAGAAAATTGAACATACCTAATCTATTGAACACATGAAAAAGGTAGAATAAATCATGAAATTCCTATGTAGTGAACCCATATTTAATGGTAGTATAAATTAAATGAACATAGTCTAGAATGGACCAGTGAACTGTTTATCCTTATGTGTCATCATTTATCACTTGCATTCACTATCTAACATTGCTGGATATTTTGTAGAAACTTTTGGTGGTGGACTATTGAGTTATACTCAGACCCTTCTTGGGCCACCATTGGGTACCCTCTCATATTTCATGCTTGTAGGTCAGGACATGGGAAAGGGACCTTTGCTTGGGAGTTGAGTTGGACATGGGACATGGTTGGATGAGGTTACATACTTGGAGTTCAGACAATTTTGGGGATTTTGTTGTTTTCTTCTTTTGGAGTTTTTGTTCACTTTTCACTGTATCATGACATGACATATTTACTATTGTATATGGTTGTACCTAGTTTTGGGAATTGGTTATTTATGTATGTTAATGATTATTCTATTTTGTTCTTGTTATTAAAATTATTTTCTTATATGGATTACTCTAGTAATGAGGGTATAGTCTGTCCACATGACCTATTAAACCTTCACTTCTAGTTAGCAAACTCTGGCCTATGGGGAGGTGTGCTTGAGGTCATGTAACTAACTGATTCAGGGAACCAGTTTAGTTGATCCCCAGTTGGGGACATTATAAAGTGGTATCAGATGAGCTCTTTTCTCTTTCTTACTATTTGGGGATGGTAGACAGAAGGTTAGGAAAGAGTCAGGCCTTGGTAATGAGCTCGTTCATGGGAGTAGCTAACCCATGTATGGGGGAAAACCCAAGTCACCATGGGAGGGGATTGTTTTTATTTTTATGTGCTGTTATATTTGACGTTATTTCACCATTGGGTGATGCACATTTTGTGTGGTTTGATGCTTTTGTGATATTTATATCATTGACAGAAGGGTATGAGGTTGTGCATTAAAGCATCATTCTAGGCACCTATGTACGTATGTGACATTCAATATGATAGGCACACACATGGGATGGGTGTGCAAGATATAAAGGTTAAGATGCACGTGTTTTCTTAAAGGTAATGAAATTGTGCCTAATGGGATGGCATGAATGGGTAAAAAGTAAAGTCAAAATGGTAATTAGTGAATAGAAAATGGTGTTATTAATGAATTAAATGTGGATTAACATATGGTAAGAGTAAATTGGAATAGGGAAACTATTTTGAATCGGGTAAAAGATAAGGCTTTTGACCATGTGAATTAGATACCATGTTAGCCTTTGCCTCAGGATAAATGGAAAAGGGAAGTGATCCAGTTGTGATTGGGATGGTTTGGTTAGTTTATGAAAACTGGTTTGGTTTTGGAATATGACAAGTCTACATATATTTCTTTCCCCCTTTTTAAAAGTGTTATAGTTACATTCTAAGGCCCATGTTTGGACTTTTAGAGAAATTCCACCTCAAAGACGTGTGCCGGTTGGGCGACATGAGGATGTTGTTGAGAATGATCCTCCAGTAGTGGAACAATAGAATGTGGTGATCAAAGGAGATAAGGAAGATAAGTTCTTTGAGATCTTTTCTCATTTTATGAAGATGATGGAACAAGACCCAAGGCAGGTTGCGACATGCATGTTTGAGTTGGACATGCAGTTTCAGATGCAGCACCCTCCGACCTTTACCAGAGAGGGTGGTCCAGATGTAGCAGAGTTATGGATAGAGTCCATTCAAACTATTATTGACCATCTAAAGACTCCTCTTGAGAAGCAATTCAAGTTAATGGCCTATATGCTGAGGGGTCAAGAAAAACGTTGGTGGGACATTATGGTTCAGATAGAGTAGGATGAGGGAATGATGTGGAAGGATTTCCAGGAGAAGTTTCTTGAGCACTTCTATCCAGAAACCTTGAGGTAGGATAAGGATGTAGATTTCACGAGGTTGACATAGGGGACAATGTCTGTGATGGACTATTCTAGTGGTTTCATTGATTTGAGGCACTTCGTTCCGACGTTGACAAGAGATGAGGTAGCTATAGAAAAAATATTTCAGGTGGGTTGAGACATGAGATCAGATCTCAGGTGAATATCTTTCATCTAAAAAGGTTTAGTGAAGTGGTGGATCAAGACCTTATCTCAGAGGGGAACCTGAAGGGAGCTTTAGGAAGTGAATTTGTGGCACCATATGGTCGAGAAAGTGGTGTGGATTATGATAGTAGGAAGCACCACTTTGGATCCTTTCAGTAGGGTGGAAGTGCACAGAGTAGTCAGAAGAGGGGGAAAACTTTTCAGGGTGGTGACCGGGTTTTCTATTATCTGTGTGGTAGGTCGGGGCACAAGCATGACCAGTTTTCTCACCCACCAGTTGAGTGCTGAGCATGCGAGGCCATGTGTAGAGGTTCTACAGGAACCCGTGATAGTTAGAGAATGATGGAGGTCAGAGGCAGGTTTCGAGTGTAGTCAGGGGTTTTTTACCCCATATCAGGAAGGAAATTGGAGCTCCACGGGCCATACTGGTCGGGGTGGTGGATGTGGAACTCCAGAGCGAGATCACCCTTACCAACAGAGCAGTGCAGTGTAGGGTACTTAGGTTGGAGCCCAGGATAAAAGGGAAGGTCATCTCCATGAAGTTTTGGCTACACCTAAAGGTGGTGAGGCATGGACACCTACTGTGCGAGGCACAATTATTATAGATTCCACGCTTGCTAGTGCTTTATTTGATACATGTTCTATGAATTACTTTATTTCTTCATAGTTGGAAGTTGTATTGGGCTTAACCTTGTAGACTGCATGTTGGTTAATGTCACTTGATACTCTGCTAGGGGTACGAGTTGAGGACATCAAGTAGTGTAAGGGTTGTTCTCTAGAGGTTGGTGGGTGTCATTTTCTGTGGGATCTGTTTGTCCTAGAGATGTGAGGTTTTGACCTAATCTTAGGAATGGACTAGTTGGTGTTATATAAAGCTCATATCGACTGTTACCTATATCTGATAACATTCACATCTCTCTATTGGAGCACTTATTTCCTTCGTGGTGAGTGGGATACTCGAGCGAGCCATGCAGGGCCGCTATGCTAGCAGCTGAAAGAACTCATAGCCCAAGTGGTATGCCTCATGTTAGATTATGGGGAGAAAGAGAATACATTATTCCCTTTTTTTCTGGACCAGTTTGAGGATGTGTTTCCTGAGGACTTCTCGAGGTTACCAGCTGAGAGATATGTTGAGTTCATGATCGAAATATTTCTAGGAGCGAAGCCAGTTTCCATCCCATCCTATTGAATTGAACCAGTAGAGATCCAAGAATTGAAGGTTCAATTAGATGAGTTGGAGCATAAGGGGTTTATATGTCCCAGTACATCACCTTGGGGATATTTGGTGTTGTTTTCTAAGAATTATGATGGATCACTGAGGCTATGTGTCGATTATTAGAAGTTGAATCGGATGATAGTTAAGAACTGATACCCTCTTCCTACAATCGATGATATGTTTGATCAACTCAGAGGTGCCACAATTTTTTCTAAGATATATTTGAGATCGGGATACCTTCAGTTGAGGGTGAAATCTTCTGACATACCCCATACAACTTTCCAAAGCAGGTATGGGTTGTATAAATTTCTAGTGATGTCGTTTGGTCTAACTAATGAACTGACTATTTTCATGGCCTTGATGAATCGTATATTTCACCCATATCTGGATCAGTTTGTAGTTGTCTTCATTGATGAAATCTTGGTGTACTCCAAAACTCATGACGATCATGCCAAACATCTTTACATAATCCTGAGTACACTAAGAAATCATAGGCTTTAGGCCAAGCTATAAAAATGTCATTTTTAGATTGATGAGGTGAACTTTTTGGGACACATCATATCTAAGTCAGGGGTGTCAGTGGATCTAGAAAAAGTGAAGGATGTGGTGTCCTGAGAGTAGCCCAATAACGTCTCTATTATTCAGAGTTTTCTTTGGTTGGAAAGTTATTACCGTAGGTTTATTAGAGATTTCTCTCATTTGGAAGCACTGGTCACATGCCTAACTAATAAGGGGTGTAAATACCCGTAAATTTCAAGGAATTTTTTTTCTTAAATTCTTTGGGATTTTATGAGTATGTAGTTTCTGACGGAACCTGATTCCGAGGCCCGGTGTGCCCGGAATCAATTTCCGAAGTTTAGATCGGGTACGTTCAGTGAACGAACGAGCAGGTTTTTTCTAACTTTTGAACCGATTCTCGAAATCAAAATCCGAGGGCACTGATGAAACCACAGTGCCAGTTTTTTCTTAAGAAGACTTTTATTAGAGTTTCGTTTTCTTGGGAGGAGTTGTTTAAAAAAATGGATTAAGTGTAAAGTGAAATAAAGTTGTGTCACAATTTTATTTCTCTTTTCTAGGTGGTTTATTCCTAGGTATGAGAGTTGGGGTGGGACCCACTAAAATCCTAACTCCTCTTGATTAGGATATTTGTGAGGTGGGGCCCACATGATCCCCACCCCTTCAAATTCCTCAACCCCTCTTTAAGTTGACAACTCCCATTAATTTGTAACTCTCCCCTCTCTCCAATTTATTTAAGACAACACACATAATAAATTAAGTGAGATTTGTGTTTGAATTTTAAAAATTAAAAAGAATGGCTTGAAGTAATAAAATAAGACAAGTCTAATTTTATTTTGGGGGTTAGTTGTTGTGTTGAGAATTATGTGAGAGAGAGATCTTCTTCTCTTGAGGAACTTCATCTTCTCCGGGGAAGAACATCCATACTTCGATGAAGAATGCCATCACACCGTTCCATCTTCTCTCCACATCAAAGAAAGGGAGAAGCTGCTTCCTCCTCGGACGTTCTCCATCGACGTATACGGAGCCTCACCCCGCGACGCCATTTTCCGCGACGCTAGATTCCGCGAACTTCTTTGAGGTAGGGGTTGATTTTACATCCAAGAATAATTTGACGTTCTTTGTCAATTATTGGCCGCTTGCTATCAATATAAAGGGAGGAGGTCAGACCACACAAACACGACCGATCCTCCTCCCCTTTTGTTGTTGATCTTCTTCATGGCTTGAAATGGAGGCGACGTGGTGCCGTTTCACCACGCGAAAACAAGAGAACCGCGGTCGGAGCGGGCCGCGACGAAGGAGCACGGTGCCGTCGCACCGCGCCGGTGAAGCCAAAGGAGGCCGCGACCAACAGTGGGCCGTGGAGGAGGGGCGCAATGCTGTCGCGCCGCGCCAGATCACCAAGGAGGGCTGCGGCCTGGGTGGGCCGCGACAGAGGGGCGCAGCGCCGTCGCGCCGCTCCGGATGGGCAGGAGCTGCGACCCATGGCCGCAGCGGTTCAGGGGAGCAGCCGGCTGAGCCAGCACCAGCTGGAGGCGGGACCCCCTCGGGTCCCGCAGTCGCATTAAAGGCCGACCTTAATGGCCGACCATTTCTTTAATCAAGGGGGGAAGCGTCCCCTGCATCCCGCTCGGCAGAAAGCCGAGCCGCCGGCCACGCGGGCCGGGCCACCCGCGCTGGGCCGGACCCCCACGACGGGCTGGGCTGGGCCGCGCCCAACTGGGTCAGACCCGGACCCGGGTCAGGTCGAACTGGTTCGGGCCAACCCATGGGGTATTGGGCCGGGTCGGACCGGGCCCAAACCCCCTACTTTCGAGCAGATTCGTTCAAACTCCCATAACTTGGGCTACAGACCTCCGATCGATGCACCGTCAGTTGCGTTGGGATCCTTGGATCAAGATGGTCGTTTAAGTATATTAAAATCAAGGTTTAAGAGGACTTTGGGTACAAATAGGTTGGTTCAAACACAAAACCAACTGGGCCCTCAGAGCGGAAACCCTTATAACTTGAGCCCCAGATGTCCGATTGACGTGCCGTCGACTTTGTTGGATTCCTCTTAGTGAGATGATTATTTTGGATTACTCCGCTTGAGGTTTGGATGTAGATGGAGTATGGTTGGGTTGGTTTTATCTTAAAAACT
Organism: Viscum album; assembly: GCA_963277665.1. Lineage (NCBI taxonomy): Eukaryota > Viridiplantae > Streptophyta > Magnoliopsida > Santalales > Viscaceae > Viscum > Viscum album. Next base: position 743,620,344 of record OY728136.1, on the reverse strand, counting down.
AACCGGGCCCTTGGGACGAAAAAGCCAATAACTCTCAGACCGGACGTTCGATTGACGCGCCGTCTATCGCGTTGAGTTCTTATTGAAGAGACAGAACTTTGTGATACATAAACTTTGGACTTCATAACAGTTGATGTATTGACCCCTTTGATCGTGGAGCGGACCCTCCTGGAATCGAGCGTGCTGTGTGTGGGAACCCTAGAGCTGGCTGTGACTGCGACGACGATGATGACTGTACTTGGATCCTACGTGGGTTCGGCAGTGAGGACGACTGTACTTGGATCCTCCATGGGTTCGGCAGCGATGATGACAGTACTTGGATCCTATGTGGGTTTGGCAGTGACAATTACTGTACTTGGATCCTACATGGGTTCGGCAGCAACGACATCTGTACTTGGATCCTACGTGGGTTCGGCAGAGGAGATGATTCAGAGGCTACACCAATCATCTCCACCCCTCTTCGTGAATAGTATACCTGTGTGAGCTGAGTCTTGACTTTCAATCTTTATATTTGATAAGATTAACTTGATTTCCTGTGTGAATTGGGACATACTTTCCTATGTGGATTGGGTTATACTTTCCTGTGTGGACTGGGTTGTACTTGAGCTCGTGAGTTGGAGTAGAACTAGAATTGATGACTTAGGTATATGTATGAGCATACACCTAAGTAGAGTCGTTTGATACTTGTATTTGTATCTTTCCTTCGTGTTTTATCCTTTGTGGATTCTGGAGACCTTCAGGAGTCTCGGGGTCCCTACTGAGTATCGTATACTCACCCATGTATGGGCTACGTCCGCACTACGTTGTGTTGGTTGTAGATGACGGACACCGCTGATCGTGGTTGAGGCTTGAGGAGCAGAACGGTACTCGGAGGTGGTCTATCAGGTGGGACGTACACGGAGAGGAAGGCTAGAATCGAGGAGCCGACTAGACTATCTGTACTCACACTTCAGGTGGGAGTTCCGGAGGACGGATTGGTGATTTCTGCTTTCTTTTCAGTTGTACTGCACTTTCAGTTGGGTTTGTATACTGGCCCATTTACTTTCCAGCACATACTTGTGTTTTCAGTTTAATTAGTGTTTACTTCAGTTTGCGTACTCTGTGGTGTCTGTTTTCTTTTATAAAGGCAATTCCTTCCCTTTTATTGTGATTTACACCTTTGGTGCTAGTCGCCTGCCCCTGGCCAATGGGAGATGGTCTTGGGGTAGTCACGGCACAGGCCCCGAGGACGGGTCGTGACAAATTGGTATCAGAGGAGTTCAGTTCTACAGCAGAACTTAGAACTCCTTTCTTCTATGTGAAGCAATATTGTTAAGGGTATTGAGTGTGGTTATCAGTCCAGGGAGTCCAGTGTTGGTGCGTCGGCCGACGTATCCATACACCAAGACCCTGACTTCTGATTTCCGACTCAGTGCACGAAAACATTGATTGCATGTGTGTTTCAAAGTTTTCTTTATTATTACTTGTGTCAGCTCACCATGTATACTGTATTGACCGTGGCACACCTGTTTCTTTTCAGGATGCGCCCACGATGGCATCCATCTAGGGTTCCGAGCTTTGTGCGAGATGGCAGCCCACTGAGCGACGAGGCCTCGGTGCAGGGCCCCATTATAGCGGAGGCACCGACGGTACCTCTACCCGCCAAGCCACCGATGCCACCAGCCCTAGAAGATGAGAGTGCACGTCGCCTTAGTGCACTGCACGAGTTTCAGCATCAGAGACAACACAGGTTCCGCAGGGAGACAAACCCTCAGACAGCAGAGGATTGGCTGGAGGCTGTTGTTCGAGTTTTCAGATTGGTAGGGACACCAGCTGATCTCATGGTGATCCTTGCAGCGAGTCTCCTGCACGCGACAACCGGTAGATGATGGAGCCTGATGCTCCAGGTGCACGATGAGGCATCACTTCTTTGGACAGAATTTGAGAGCCTCTTCCGCTCGGAGTTTTTTCCAGCCACCCTCCATGCGGTTCACATTCAGGAGTTGCTACAGTTGCGGTAGTGTAGCATGACAGTAGCCCAGTACTCGGCGAGATTTACTGATCTCTCGTACTACACCACGAACATGGTACGAGACCCATTCTTCTGGGCTCGGACCTTCGAGCAGGGATTGAGGCATGAGATCAGGGCTTTGATGATATCCCTTAGTATTCTGACACAGGTAGGAGTACTGGAGCGAGCCCTACTTATAGAGAGCTTTCTTGCTGAGCACACACTAGCAGCGAGACCTACCGCAAGGCGTCACGTAGCAGAGTCTTCTGCAACTGGCAGTCGACGGATGTCACAGGGGTCCAAGCGGACCAGACCATCAGGTGGACGACCTCAAGATACTGGCTCGGAGGTGCGGGGCACACGCAGCAGAGCCAGTCATACGAGAGGCAGACAGTGCTATGCATGCGGCGGGCAGGGCCACATGGCTTGTGACTGCCCGACCCGCCATGAAGAGGAGTAGTAGACGGTTGAGGGACCACCCAGGCAGAGGCAGAGGTTTGACCATGGCGGTCCATATGGAGCAGGTGGACGAGGCAAAGGACCTGGCCGAGTGGCAGGTGGTGGATGACGTTTTGAGACTCTACCACCACTAGGAGGTCCACCCCGACCACTGGGAGCTGGCGAATAGAGGCAGGCTCAGCTTCAGGCAGTAGAGGGCTATGACCACGATGCACAAGAGATGATTCGAGGTACGATATGTGTCTACTCCACCCTTGCGGCAGTTCCTATAGACACAGGAGTGAGTCATTCTTTCATTGCCGCTGCCCTTGTTCGGAGCTCGGAGATTCCGAAGGAGCCGTTGACTATATCCTTACGGCTAGAGACTCATACGGGAGCAGACTTGACTACTACACACTAGTGCCGGTAGTGTGATCTTACTCTAGGAGGTGAGAGCTTCGGCTGAGATCTTCTTGTAGCGGCATCGAGGCCTTAAGACGTCATCTTGGGCATGGATTGGTTATCTAAAGTCCATGCTCAGATCGACTGTTTTAGGCACAAGGTGCGGTGTGTCCGCACTGATGGGAGGAGGTTCACCTTCACCGGAGAGAAGGGAGCCTTTTCAGCATAGGATGGACTCACTTAGAGGAGAGGACAACCGATCACTCATCAGTTGGATAGTCTTATCCTCGGAGCAGTTTATGTGAGGAGTCTTAGTTTTCCTGTTGTGGTGGATCAGTATGAGGACGTTTTTCTGAACGACGTTCCAGAACTACCTCCTCACAGAGAGGTAGACTTATATATTTACCTGTACCTCGGGACAACCCCGATATCTACTCCAGCATATCAGATGGCTCCCACTAAGCTTCGAGAGCTATGGGTATAGCTGGAGGACTTGTAGGGCAAGGGATTCATCCGACCCAGTGTTTCACCCTGGGCTTCCCCGATATTGTTCGCCAAGAATGAGGACGGGAGCTTGCGACTGTGTGTCAATTACCGTTGCCTGAACCAGGTGACCGTGAAGAACAAATATCCACTTCTGAGGATTGAATACCTCTTCGATCAGCTCAAGGGAGCATGGTGGTTCTCGAAGATAGACCTCAGGTCAGGCTATCATCAGCTCAGAGTTCGAGACGAGGATGTGCAGAAGATGACTTTTAGGTGTCGGTATGGCCACTATGAGTTCTTGGTTATGCCTTTTGGCATAACCAATGCTCCAGCAGTGTTCATGAGTCTCATGAATAGGATCTTCCAGCCTTACCTCTATCGATTTGTCGTAGTATTCATCGATGACATATTGATTTACTCGACTACTGAGGAGGAGCACGCCTACCACTTGCGGGTTGTACTGGACACACTCAGAGAGCACCAGCTTTATGGTAAGCTCTCGAAGTGTCAGTTCTAGATACGTGAGGTCCACTTCTTGGGGAACGTCATCTCTAAGGCGGGAGTTGCGGTGGATCCTACAAAGATCGAGGTAGTGTTAGCTTGGGATCCACCCAGGAGCATGACGGAGGTGCAGAGTTTCCTGGGTCTATCTGGGTACTATCAGAGGTTTGTGACAGACTTCTCCAGAGTTGCAGCACCACTTTCAGCTTTGACAAAGAAGGAGAAACCTTTCGTGTTGTCAGATAGATGTCAGCAGAGCTTCTAGGAGCTAAGACAGAGATTGACCAGTGCACCCATCTTGAGGCTGCTGGAGGAGGGAGTAGGGTACGTAGTTTACTGTAATGCATCCAGGACCGGACTCGGGTGTGTCCTGATGCAGGAGTGGGCAGTGATCGCCTATGGATCAAGAAAGTTGAGGCAACATGAGAAGAACTACGCTACCCATGACCTGGAGTTAGTAGTAGTGGTATTTTCCTTGAAGATTTGGCAGCACTATCTGATTGGCGAGCACTTTACAGTCTACTATAACCACCAGAGTCTCTAGTACATCTTCTCGCAGAAGGACCTAAACTTGAGACAACGACGATGGATCTAGTTCCTCCAGGACTATGAATTTGAGATAGTCTATACTCCTGGAAAGGGAACGTAGTAGTCGATGCTCTCAGTAGGAGGACGGGCATCCAGCTACTTGGAGAGGTGACAGAGTAGTTAGCCGCTTTACAGATATACTTTGTTGATAGAGATGGGGCAGTCTTTCTACAGTCACTCACAGTAACACCTCCACTTCTTCAGCGGGTCAAAGAGGTACAACGTGGGGACGTTGACTGTGAGAAGCGGTGTGCACAGATATCCTCAGGACAAGCACCTGATGGATTCTATGTAGGAGGAGATCACGTTGTCCTTTTCAGAGGATGTACCATGGTACCAGCTGCTTTGTAGGAGGAGGTGTTAAGGGAGTTTCATACATCCCCTTTGGAAGTACATCCAGGAGTGGCGAAGATGTACCAGGATATCAGACGATAGCACTGGTGGTCGGGTATGAAGAAGGCTATGGCAGAGTTCATTTCTCGATGCCTCACCTGTCAGTAGGTGAAGGCAGAGCACCAGGTACCAGCGGGCTTGGTACATCCCTTGGAGGTCCCGGAGTGGAAGTGGGATGGGATATCTATTGATTTCGTGACTAGACTTCCACGTACTTCTAGAGGGAACGAGTCCATTTGGGTGATCGTCGACCGAATCACCAAGTCGTCCCACTTCTTACCCATTAGAGAGCAGGGATCAGTGGAGAGCTTGGGACACCTCTACATTCAGGAGATCGTACGGCTTCATGGTGTGCCATCATCTATCATCTCCGATCGAGATGATAGCTTTACTTCCCGGCTTTGTAAGGGGTTGCAGGAGGCATTTGGGATGCAGCTACGCCTGAGCACCACCTTTCACCCTCAGACGGATGGTCAGACGGAGAGGACCATTCAGACCCTCGAGGACATTCTCCATGCATGTGTCCTCGATTTTGGTCACAGCTGGGAGGATCACCTACCCTTGGTGGAGTTTTCATACAACAACAACTACCACTCCACCATCAGGATGACACCATACGAGGAATCCTATGGCCGACCTTACATATCACCTCTGTGCTGGAAAGACCCTGGGGAGTCAGTACTTGTGGGACCAGAGATGGTCCAGGCCATGACAGAGAAGGTCCAGGTCATTTAGGAGTGGATGAGGACAGCTCAGAGTCGACAGAAGTCTTATACTGACAGGAGGCGGAGACCACTAGAGTTTGAGGATGGTGACCACATTTTCTTACGGGTCTCACCTCGACGTTGATTACAGAGATTTGGCCGGGGTGGAAAGTTATCTCCGCACTTCATCGGACCATTCTTGATTCTCATCAGGATAAGCGAGGTGGCTTATCACCTGGCTCAACCACCTCAGTTGCACTGGGTGCACGACGTCTTCAATGTGTCTCAATTGAGGAGATATGTGCACGATCCGACGCATATCATCGACCATGGGGAGCTGGACATCGATGATGGGGCGACTTTTGTGGAGGTCCCGGTGGAGATCGAGGATCGATAAGAGCGAGTCCTACGTGGGAAGTTGATTTGTCTAGTGCGCATCAGGTGGCAGCACGGTAACCTCCAGGAGAGCACTTGGGAGTGGGAGGCTCAGATGCGTGCACAATACCCTCATTTGTTTCCCTAGTTTATGATGTATCTTTACAGGGACGTAAATCCCTCAGGTGGGAGTAATGTAAAGACCCGTAAATTTCAAGTAAATTTTTTTCTTAAATTATTTGGGATTTTACGAGTACGCAGTTTCTGAAGGCACCTGATTCCAAGGCCCGGTGTGCCCGAAATCAATTTCCGAAGTTTAGCTCGGGTACGTTTAGTGAACGAACGAGCGGGTTTTTTTCTAACTTTTGAACCGATTCTCAGAATTAAAATCTGAGAGCATCAATGAAACCGAAGCGCCGGTTTTTGCTTAAAAAGACTTTTATTGGAGTTGCGTTTTCTTGGGAGGAGTTTTTTTAAAAAAATGGATTAAGTGTAAAGTGAAATAAAGTTGTGTCACAATTTTATTTCTCTTTTCTAGGTGCTTTATTCCTAGGTATGGGAGTTGGGGTGGGACCCACTAAAATCCTAACTCCTCTTGATTTGGATATTTTTGAGGTGGGGCCCACACGAGCCCCACCCCTTTAAATTCCTCTAACTCCTCTTTAAGTTGACAACTCTCATTAATTTGTAACTCTACCCTCTCTCCACTTTATTCAAGCCAACACACATAACCAATTAAGTGAGATTCTTGTTTGAATTTTAAAAATTAAAATGCATGGCTTGAAGTAATAAAATAAGACAAGTCTTATTTTATTTTGGGGGTCAGTTGTTGTGTTGATAATTGAGAGAGGGAGAACTCTTCTTCTCTTGAGGAACTTCATATTCTCCGGTGAAGAACATCCCTACTTTGATGAAGAACGCCGTCATGCCGTTCCATCTTCTCTCCACCTCAAAGAAAGGGAGACGCCAATTCCTCCTTGGACATTCTCTGTTGACGTATACAGAGCCTCACCCCGCGACGTCGTTTTCCACGATGCTAGCTTCCGAGAACTTCTTTGAGGTAGGGGTTGATTTTGTAGGACCCCGGGACACCCTGAGAGGGGTGGGGTGAATCAGGGTGTCAACTTTTTCTTTTAAAACCAAGGATCTTGTTCCCACGTTGGTAGGAACTGGTAAAACCTGTATGATGGATATGATCAGTAATGAAACATTCACATGCAAAGAGATGACACCACAATTTTTACTTGGTTCACCACAAAGGGCTACGTCCAAGGAGCATACGCCGATAGGTTGTCGGTCATACCAAATTCCACTATTCTTCACTAGTTTTAGATTACAATGGTTCGGGCATAGTCACTCTGTCCCAGGCTCACTGCCTTTACAAAAGTTTAGGGATGGCTCACTGCGTCCCTCGGGTCACTCCCGCTGACTCCCCCTGGCTCACTGCCTTTGGTGAAGTCTCACTCAGTTTATAGACATGAAGGTCTCTTCATTAGATTTGCATTGAAGTCTTTGTCTCCTGTTCAGCATGAGACTTTTCTTGTATCAGAGTCCTGAGTTGATGCACTTTTGTATTCAACCTTCTACTTTAGTTCCATAAATGAATGCACCATATCTTCTTTTTCTCTTCCTTTGATTCCCAATACTAACACCTAAGTGTATTGATATATTCCCCTTTTACTGTGCAGATCTGAGTTTTGTTTCACAAACCGTTCTTCTTTTCTTCGCAAAGCACAATGAGGGTGTTAAACACCAGTCATGTGTGTGCGGAACCACTTCTCTTCAAAGAACCAAATGGTTCACTGTTCTTCCATCTTTGAAAAGCATATTTGAGAGTTCTAAGCACCTGTCAAAGGCCAGCGGGTCCCCCAAATTCTTCGCACACCCTTCCCAGTGGGTTGCGCATAAAACTCAAACCTTGCGCGTAAAAATACATTTTGGCGCGTAAAAGGATTTTCGCGCAACTCTTCTTTTTCTGCGCAAAACATCCCTTTTTCACACAACACCTAATTTTTTGTGCAACCTTAATTCTTTTCGTGCACCACTATATACCTTAATTTTTCCATACATTAGAGGTCAGGATTTGTCTAAGTGTTGAGCCTCTCCGAATGAGAGGGGTTCACCTCATATTTATAGGAGTTTTTGATCCTGCGTGTAAAACCCCTTCCTGTGCGTAAAACTGTCTCTCAGTTCTTTGAATTATGTGCACCTTCCTTTTATTCTCGCGTACCAGTTTGATTTTCCGTGCACATGGCACGAACATCTCCGATTTTTCACGAGCCTCTTTCCTTTTCTGTTTTTCTTTATTTCTGATTCTATACACTTCTTGCACGAAAAATTCACCCAGATATTCTGCGCACAACATTTTTCGCGCACATTCCCATTTTTCCGCGCACATCTCTGGTTTTTCACGCATCCCATGCCTTTACCATTTTTCAACGTTCTGATTCGAAAACACTGTTTGCCCGAAAAACTTCGCTCCACTTATTTCGTGCACCACACTTTTTTTCATGCCCAACTCAAGAATTTCTCACACACCCATTATTTTCCGCGCACCACTTCCTCTTTGAGCACACCTAATTTTGCAGACAATCCATCTCTTAATTTTCCGATTTTGAGGCCCAAAAATTTGGCAAACACTAGGAAACATCACCACCTTGTATCTGCTCTTTTTGTACCACCTCCAGATCATCCATTCCTTTGTCGACATTCTCTGACCAAACATGGATCATTAACCATAGACCTTGAACTCAACATACCCCCATGGAATCTCCTTTGTCAATAAATTTGAATGTCATTTGTTTGATTTTTCAATAAGCACGATCACCTCAAAAACACTTCTTCTCAGTGATCTATATCCTTCAGCAACTCTTCTGCTTTCATCAAAAACTCCACTATCGTGATATGTATTCCTTGAAGGAACAAATTTAGCATCATCATCTTTTGTGACAATGTGATGTGCATGACCATCTCAGAATTCCAATCCCTGCATGGACATCTCATAATTCCAATCACTTGCACATTGTCTTCTTCTTCAACCATCATTATTTACTTTATGCAAAACATATGATTCAGTTCTTCAAGAAGTATCTTGCATGGTTCTCATGCAATCATGAGGAATTGCATGGACTTCATCAAAACCCCATTCTTATTTAATCATCCTTAGATAGATTATACCTCACTTTTTCATTGTTGTAAACAATGTGTCACCATTGAAACATGTTCTTTGAACTTATGATCAGTACAAAAATCATCTGAATTTCCATTCCTCCATTTCATTGGAGTACTTCTTGATCTCCTTCATTTTGATATTCATTGACAACTATTGACAACAAATACAACCTTATACAAAAAGTGGTTCCAACAATCTCCCCCTTTTTATTTTGTTGTCAACACCTTATACATCTTCTGAAATGAATTCGTCAATGTCAAAATGAGAATCTTATCTTCAATCAACTTTTCTTTTCAAACTTTAATTTCACTTTCTCTCCCCCTTATTGACAAGAAATGCAAAGCACCTAGTAGAGAGGGTATCAACCTATACTTAAGAAATGTGTCGTCAATCATTTCACTCCAAGTCTACTTAAGCAATGGTCAGTGTATAAAAAAAGAGGATTTGATTTTGACAACAAGGCTTTCCATTATTCACTGGTCATGATACCATATGAAATGAGAACTCATGTACATTTTCTTCAAGGGTTTTCCACTTTCATTTCGGTTTAAAGAAATCAAATGTGATAGGGAATAATCAACCTGAAACTCCTGAACTCACATCAGAAAACATATCAAGAACATTCAAGTGCAATTGGCAGGATAAGTGGCCTTGGGGCACTTCCATTCTTCTTATGTCATTGATCAATTCAGTTACTCCCCCTTTATAGAATGATCATTGTTCTGAGTAACCAAGGGATAGAGATTGAAAAATGACCTACCTTCTCCAATGACATGTTCTTCAGAAAAATTACAGAGTAACTGCATTTGATACCAGCTGGAGTTGATATTGATTGAAACAGTGATTTTGGAAGCTTCTTCATTTTTCTCCCCCTCAAGGGAAACACTCATCATCCTCATCATGAGTGATCATTCATCATATTAATCTTTTAAAATCACTTGAAGAATCTACCAAGGATGGAAACTTCTTCATCTTGGCTATCAAGAGTTGACAACATTCACTAATTCTCAGGTTCTCCCCCTGAGAGCATGCTTCACCTTCAATTCCCTGCATTATTAGCACAAATACAATACACAAATGATTAAGGGAATAAGGTGTTTCCTCCTTACTTCATCAACATGAGATGCATGGTTGAGGTTCTTTTCTCAACCAAGTTCCTCTGTTCACTCCAGTCTTCATGACTACACATTTGAACATATGTTCTGACATCTGTTGGTGTGGCATGGATTTCTTCACATTATCTTCTACTTTGTGTGGGGAATTGTTCTGCTTAATAGCCATCATGAATGATACATTCTTACTCCTCTTAAGGACTATTTCTTGCTCTAGTATTAAGGTTAGGCAACCTTTCGGAATGTGACTAGATTTCTTGCATCTCTCACACAGAACTTCTTTGAAACGTGTGATTCTCTTGGTTTTCAATCTATCTTGAACTCTTTCTTCATCACGCGAAAGTTTTCCTTTTCCTTTAGCACTAGACTTGGCCTTTTCATCTTCATGTTTCCTCATTATTTTCAAATATTTTGGCCAGATGACCAATATGTCATTTGGAACTGTTGAAGCTGATTTGGGTCTTCCACATGGGTTCATCTGAGTTTCATCCCACTTAGTGTTTCTTTTGGATGAATGAACCTTCAATTTCATGGATCTAAAATCCTGGGTCTTATCAGATTCCCAACTTGAGATCTTCTTGGGGAAATGTGTGTTCACAATATTCTTCTGATTTCTTCCCAAGGAATAATCTTACTTCTTAGCTGGCTTGTGTGGTCTTCTATTCTTGTCAGCTCTGAATATCTGTTGACATAGGCATGCACTATTCTTGTGACCACTGCCACTGCATACATCACATATGTTATCAAGAATTCCAAATCTGTTTGCTGTAAACAGATGCTTCTAGAACTACATATGTTGCTTCTTCTTTTCTGGATTTATTCCCTTTGATACATGCTTCCTTTGTGCTTTTCCGTTAAAGGGATTGTACCAACAATCCAGTGCACAATGCCCAAATCTATTGCAGCACCAACATTGACCCACAAATATTTTCCTCTTTATATCTTCTGTATGAGGTTGTTGGGTCTTTTTCTTAATCTTTTGTGCTCTATTTGAGGAACCAACTTCCTCCTTTTTCTTCTCATCCTCCCCAGCCATGGTGGTAGGTTTATTCTTCTCACCTTTCCTCATCCATACTTGTTTAGAACTTTTCTTCCAACCTGCACTGATTGTAGGAACATATTTAGAAACATGAGTACAAGATGGTTTGGATGGTACCTTCACTTTCTCAGTTTCTTGTGATAGACCAATGAGTTAAGTTATGATCTTCTTATCACATGTTGGAGGTCTTTCGACAATAGAATCTTCCAGTGAGCATTGAGTACCAGCATAAACTGATTCTTGATGTGGATAATCAAGAGTTTTCATAATCTTCTTGTCACATTTTGGAGGTATTTCAGATTTAGATTCCTCCAATGAACATTGAGTACAGACATCACTCATTTCATTCTTTTTTGAAGTCTCAATATGTGTATTCTCAATCTTGGTCAACTGGGCTTCCAATTTTTGACCCTCAATATTGAGAATGATCTTCTGATCTTCAATCATGATCATATTCTCTTCACAATTCTTCTTCAATATTTCAACCTCATCTTCATGCATCTTAACTTTGTTTTGTAACAAAGAGTTATGTTCCCTGAATTTCATGGAAGTTTCTTCCAAAAAAAAAACTCTTGACTTCAATGCTCTTCTTTAGCTCAGCTTCAAGGGCATGTATCTTTTCTTTTAGAGTCTTATTGACTTCCTCATTTTCTTCAAAGACTTTAATCTGTTTGGTGAGCTTCATACTTTCCAGAACTTTTCTTTCCAATCCCTTTTCCATATTGTCACCTTCCCTTTCTAATCGAGTGATCTCAACCTGCATAGATTAGAATAGGCTACAAATAATAGCAACCCTTTCTTAAAGAATATCATGCTGATATGTTTTGAGTTTTTCTTGAAACCTTGAATTAGGGGTGTCATCCTTTCCTTTTGAAAAATTCTGAGCCACCTGATCGATGCTTTCCAATTCTGATGTTTCTTCATTATTTGAATGGCATGGAGAACAAGACACTGCATCTTCTTTGGATATAAGGGACTTCTTCAGCTGCTTATTCTCTTTATTTTTCCTGTTTTTCATGGTCTTTCTAAATGTAGATTTCTGCTCAGAAATGACTGCATCATTATCAAGACTGCTCTTCATTGTTGACTTTAGGAAATAAACTCAAATCCTATTCTGACTAGGATTATTGTATAGTATCCAACATATGTTAACCTGGCTCTGATACCACTCTTAGGACCCCAGGACACCCTGAGAGGGGAGGGGTGAATCAGGGTGGCAACTTTTTCTTTTAAAACCAAGGATCTTATTCCCACGTTGGTAGGAACTAGTAAAACCTGTATGATGGATATGATTAGTAATGAAAAATTCACATGCAAAGAGATGACACCACAATTTTTACATGGTTCACCACAAAGGGCTACTTCCAAGGAGTATACGCCGACAGGTTATCGGTCATACTAAATTCCACTATTCTTCACTAGTTGTGGATTACAATGGTTCATGCATAGTCACTTTGTCCTAGGCTCACTGCCTTTACAAAAGTTCAGGGATGGCTCACTGCATCCCTCGGGTCACTCTCACTGACTCCCCTTGGCTCACTGCCTTTGGTGAAGTCCCACTCAGTTTATAGACGTGAAGGTCTCTTCATTAGATTTGCATTGAAGTCTTTGTCTCCTGTTCATCATGAGACTTTGCTTGCATCAGAGTCCTGAGTTGATGCTCTTTTGTATTCAACCTTCTACTTTAGTGCCATAACTGAATGTACTATATCTTCTTCTTCTCTTCCTTTGATTCCCAATACTAACACCTGAGTGTATTGATATATTCCCCTTTTACTGTGTAGATCTGAGTTTAGTTGCATGAACCATTCTTCTTTTCTTCGCAAAGCACAACGAGGGTGTTAAACACCAGTCATGTGTGTGCGGAACCACTTCTCTTCAAAGAACCAAATGGTTCACTGTTCTTCCGTCTTCGCAAAGAAGATTTGAGAGTGCTAAGCACATGTCAAAGGCCAACGGGTCTCCCAAATTCTTCGCACACCCTTCCCAGTGGCTTGCGCATAAAACTCAAACCTTGCACATAAAAATACCTTTTGGATCATAAAAGGATTTTCATGCAACTCTTCTTTTTCCGCGCAAAACTTCCCTTTTTCGCGCAATACCTAATTTTTCGTGCAACCCTTATTCTTTTCACGCACCACTCTATTCCTTAATTTTTACACGCATCAGAGCTCAGGATTTGTCTAAGTGTCGAGCCTCTCCGAATGATAGGGGTTAACCTAATATTTATAGGAGTTTTTGATCCTGCGATTAAAAACCCTTCCTGCACGTAAAACTGTCTCTTAGTTCTTTGAATTATGCGCACCTTCCTTTTATTATCGCGTACTAGTTTGATTTTCCATGAACATGGCGCGAACATCTCTGATTTTTCACGTGGCTCTTGCCTTTTCCGATTTTCTGTATTTCTGATTCGATACACTGCTTGCACAAAAAATTCACCCAGCTATTCTGCGCACAACATTTTTCGTGCACATTCCCATTTTTCTGCGCACAGCTCTGGTTTTTCGTATAGCACACGCCTTACCATTTTTCAACATTCTGATTCTGAAACACTATTTTCGCGAAAAATTTCTCTCCACTTATTTCGCGCACCACACTGTGTTTCGTGCCCAACTTAAGAATTTCACACACACCCCTTATTTTCCGCGCACCACTTCCTCTTTGTGCGCACCTACTTTTTCAGAAAATCCACGTCTTCATTTTCCAATTTTGAGGCCAAAAAATTTGGCAAACACTGGGAAACAGCGCCACCTTGTATTTTCTCTTTTCGTACCGCCTCCAGATCATCCATTCCTTTGTCGACGTTCTATGAACAAACATGGATCATTAACCATAGCCCATGAACTCAACATACCACCATGAAATCTCCTTTGTCAAAAAATTTTTATGTCATTTGTTTGCTTTGTCAATAAGCATGATCACCTAAAAAACACTTCTTCTCAGTGATCTATATCCTTCATCAACTCTTCCGCTTTCATCACAAACTCCACTATCGTGATATGTATTCCTTGAAGGAACAACTTTAGCATCATCATATTCTGTGACAATGTGATGTGTATGGCCATCTCAGAATTCCAATCCCCACATGGACATCTCATAATTCCAATCACTTGCACATTGTCTTCTTCTTCAACCATCATTATATACTTCTTGCAATACATATGATTCAGTTCTTCAAGAAGTCTCTTGCATGGTTCTCATGCAATCATGAGGAATTGCATGGAATTCATCAAAACCCCATTCTTCTTTAATTATCCTCAGATGGATTATACCTCACTTCTTCATTGTTGTAAACAATGTGTAACCTTTGACACATGTTCTTTGAACTTATGATCAGTTTAACAATCATCTGAATTTCCATTCCTCCATTTCATTAGAGTACTTCTTGATCTCCTTCATTTTGATCTTCATTGACAACTATTGATAAAAAATACAACCTTATACACAAAGTGGTTCCAACAGATTTTACGTCCAAGAATAATTTGACGTTCTTCATTAATTATTGTCCGCTTGCTATCAATAAAATGGGAGGAGGTCAGACCACACAAACACAACCGATCCTCCTCCCCTTTTGTTGTTGATATTCTTCGTGGCTTGAAATGGAGGCGACGCGGTGCAGTTGCACCGCATGGGAACAAGAGAACCACGACTGGAGTGGCCCGCGGCGAAGGAGCGCGGCGCCGTCGCGCGACGCCGGTGAAGCCAAAGGAGGCCATAGCCAAGAGCGGGCAGTGATGGAGGGGCGCGGCGCGGTCGCGCCGCGTCGGACGGGCATGAGCCGTGACCCATGGCTGCGGCAGTTCAGGGGAGAAGCCAGCACCAGCTGGAGGTGGGACCCCCTCAGGTCATGCGGTCGCATTAAAGGCCAGCCGTAATGGCCGACCATTTCTTCAATCAAGGGGGGCAGCGCCCCTCACATCCTGCTCGACAGAAAGCCGAGCTGCCGGCCACGTGGGCTGGGCTGCCCACACTGGGCCGGGCCGCCCACGCTGGGCCAGACCCCCGTGATGGGCAGGGCTACGCCCAACTGGGCCAGACTCGGACCCGGTTCGGCCCGCCCCAGGGGGTATTGGGCCTGGTCAGACCGGGCCCAAACCCCCTACTTTCAGGCAGATTTGTTCAAACACACATAACTTGGGATAAGGACCTCCGATCGACATACCGTTAGTTGAGTTGGGATCCTTGGATCAAGACGGTCATTTTGATATATTACACTCAAGGTTTTGGATAACTTTGTGTATGGCCGGATTGGTTCGAACACAAAACCAACCGAGCCCTCAGAGCGGAAACACTTATAACTTGAGCTCCGGACGTCCGATTGACATGCTGTCAACTTTTCTAGATTCCTCTTAGTGAGATGGTTCTTTTGGATTACTCTGCTCAAGGTTTGGATGCAGCTGGAGTATGGTCGGGTTGGTTTTAGCTTAAAAACCAACTGGGGCCCTGGGACGAAAAAGCCAATAACTCCAGACAGGGCGTCCGATTGATGCGCCGTCTATCGCGTTGAGTTCCTATTGATGAGACATAACTTTGTGATACATCAACTTTTGAATTAGTTATAGTTGATGTATCCAACCCTTGGATCTTGGAGTGGACCCTCCTGGAATCGAGCGTGCTGTGTACGGGAACTCTAGAGCTGGCTGCGACTGCGACGACGATGACGACTGTACTTGGATCCTATGTGGGTTCAGCAGCGAGGATGACTGTACTTGGATCCTACGTGGGTTCGGCAGCGATGATGACTGTACTTGGATCTTATATGGGTTCGGCAGTGACGATTACTGTACTTGGATCCTACGTGGGTTCGACAGCGATGAAATCTGTACTTGGATCCTACATGGGTTCGGTAGAGGAGATGATTCAGAGGCTACACCAATCATCTCCACCCCTCTTCGTGAATAGTATAGATGTGTGAGCTGAGTATTGACTTTCAATCTTTATATTTGATAAGATTGACTTGCTTTCCTGTGTGGATTGGGACGTACTTTCCTGTGTGGATTGGGTTATACTTTCCTGTGTGGACTGGGTTGTACTTGAGCTCGTGAGTTGGAGCAGAACTGGAATTGATGACTTAGGTATATGTATGGGAATATACCTAAGTAGAGTCGGTTGATACTTGTATTTGTATCTTTCCTTTTTAGTTTATCCTTTGTGGATTCTGGAGACCTTCGGGAGTCTTGGGGTCCCTACTGAGTATCATATACTCACCCCTGCACTGGCTACGTCTGCACTATGTTGTGTTAGTTGTAGACGACGGACATCACTGATCGTGGTTGAGGCTTGAGGAGTAGGACGGTACCCGAATGTGGTCTATTAGGTGGGACGTACACAGAGAGGACGGCTGGACTCGTGGATCCGATGAGACTGTCTGTACTCACCCTTCAGGTGGGAGTTCCGAAGGACGGCTTGGTGGTTTCTTCTTTCTTTTCAGTTGTACTGCACTTTTAGTTGGGTTTGTATACTGGCCCATTTACTTTCCAGCACATAATTTTGTTTTCAGTTTACTTAGTGTTTACTTCATTTTGCGTACTCTGTGGTGTTTGTTTTCATTTATAAAGGCAATGACTTCCCTTTTATTGGGATTTATGCCTTTGGTGCTAGTCACCAGCCCCTAGCCTATGGGAGGCGGGCTTGGGGTAGTCACGGCACGGGCCCTGAGGACGGGTCATGACAAGGGGGTTAAGTTTGATTTGTCAGAGGCTTTTGAGAATGATTTTTAGGAGCTGAATAAGTGGATGACTATTGAATCGATGTTGATCTTACTCGAAATAGGTAATAAGTACACCTTGTTTAATGATGCATCCAGTTTTGGACTTGGGGTAGTGCTGATGCAGGATGATCGTGTTGTAGCTTTTGGGTTGAGGTAGTTGAGGCCACATGAAATTAATTATCTTACTCATGACCTTGAGCTAGCTACTGTGGTTCACGCCTTGAAGTGTTGGAGGCACTACTTGTTTTTAGAACCTTTCATAGTGTTCACAGACCATAAAATTATCAAATACATCTTATCTCATCGGGATTTGAATCTTTATCAAAGATAGTGGGTTGAGTACCTACAATCTTTTGATTTTGAGTTGGTGTACACACTAGGGAAAGGGAATAGTGTCTCCAATGCTCTGAGCTAGAAGACCCATAATTAAGTATTTAACGAATCTAGTTCAGAGTGGGTGACGATGGCCTTGTTTACAAAGATGCATTTGGAGGTATAGGATAGGCATAGGAAGATGAACCTTGTATCTATAGAAGTTGAATCCACACTTCTAATCCAAGTTAAATAGAGTCATTTAGAGGATCCAGAGTGCTTGGCTATGAAGGAAAGTCTTAAAGGTGGGTATTCACCATCTGGTTGGACTTTTGGTGTAGATGGAGTTGAATATGTTCATGGTAGTGTTGTGGTGCCAGTAGATGTGCATGAGGAGTTGATGCACGAGTTACATGCATAAAATTGGGAAGTGCATCCAGGATTGACTAAGATGAACCATGATCTTTAGAGGTATTTTTCGTGGCCAGTAATTAAGAAAGAAGTTGCAAGTTTTGTGGCATGATGCCTTATCTGTCAATAGGTGAAGGCTAAACATCAACATCTAGGTGGGTTGTTGGAGTCATTGAATATTAAATAGTTGAAGTGGAATGTTGTCCTGATGTACTTCATGGTGGGTCTTCCGAGGACGTCTTCGAAGAATGATGCAATTTTGGTGGTGGTAGATCGGCTGACCAAAGTGTCTCATTTATTTCCAATTTAGGAGACCTTTATAGTTGACTAGTTGGGGGAAATATATGTTCAAGAAATAGTGTGGTTACATGGTGTGACTTGGACCATAGTTTTGGATCATGATCCATGTTTCACCTCATGCTTATATAAGGGGATACAAAAGGCACTCAGAACCCAGGTTTTTTTGAGTACGATGTACCACCCACAGATTGACGGGCAGTCAGTGCATACAATACTGGTATTAGAAGACATGTTGAGGGCTTGTGTTCTAGATTTTGGTGGTTCATGAGATAAATACTTGTTCCCTATTGAGTTTTATTACAACAATAGATTTTAGGCTATAGTTCCAATGGAACCATTTGAGTCACTTTATAAGAGACCATGTAGATCTCCATTGTGTTGGTTAGAGGTAGGATAGTCTGAGCTATTAGGATCAAGTCTGGTGGAAGGGACGTTAGAGAAGGTTCATTTGATTCAAAAGCATATAGAAATAACTCAGAGTAGGAATAAGTCATATGAATATTAGTGTCGTAGGCCCCTTGAGTTCATGGTGGGTGATACTGTGTTTCTTCAAGTGTTACCATGGTTGGGTCACCATCGAATTCGGAAGTAGGGCAAGTTGGCCTCTAGATATGTGGGGCCATTTGAGACTATAGAGAGGGTCAGACCCACAAAATATCGATTAGATCTTCCACAACATTATAGTGGGATACATGATGATTTCCATGTTTCACAACTATGACAGTATCACCCTGATCTATCTCATGTGATAAAATCAAAGGATGTTGAGATTGAGACTGATGCGTCCTTTGAGGAGCACCCAGTTCATATTGTGGATCACAGTGGAAAAGTTTTGCAGGGAAAGGTTATTCCTTTAGTTCGCATTATATGGAAACATGGAAACATTCAGGAGGAAACTTGGGAGAGGGAATAAGATATGAGGGCCCAATGTCCCAATCTATTTTCCTTAGGAACTCAATGATGCTCATAAGAGCGGCTCGAGGATGAGCCGTTATAAGGTGGGGAGGTTGTAAGATCCCATATTTATCCTAAATGTATGTTCTTGTTTATATTTCAGTTTTACTCCCCTTTTGTGGTTAATTAAGTGTTTTCCCAAGTTCTTAAGAAGTCTTGGGAGGTGTTCTGGGGGTTCGGGACATGAAAAGGGGAAAAGGTGGTGTTTTGGGCAGTACGCACGATTTACGCACGGTTTGGAAAACCGTGTGAGGGTAAACCATGCAGGAAGTTCCAATCCACATGTTTTGTGCATGGTCTAGAAAACTATGCAAGAGAGAAGGCGTGCCGGTAGTTTCCTTTGAACGGTTTGTGCACGGTTTGGAAAACCATGCAGGTAAACCGTGCGGCCAGGGAACTTGTAAAAATTTACAAAAATTCCATTACGGGGGAAATATGGGGCACTCAGGATTTTCCTCCCTTATTCCTCCTCCAACCCTAGTGACGCTCTGAATTCTCAAAGAGATTACATGGATAGATCTCCCTCATCTTAGGGTCTTTTGAACACTATCAATTGCGTATTGAAGATCTAGGTAAGGATAAACCCCTCCTTACTTCCTTTTCTTGTTTAGGGTTTCTATTTCTCCCCCATATCTATATGAAGCTCTCAAAACCTTCTCTTTATATGAGATTTAGTATATAGCTTCAAGGTTTGGTTGAATCAAGATCTAAGGATTTGATTGAGAGGGCATTTCCAACAGATTCAAGTTAGGTGGTCAGAAGTTATATCCCTTGGTTTTTGTGTAGATTCATGCATGTAGGGTTTTTATTCTTGCCCTCTTTTGATGAGTTCTTGGTGACTTTTACATGATGTGATTTATTGGGTGTTTAAACAACCTAATGAAACCCTCATGTCCCCATGGGATGCATGGATGATGATGCGACCTATTTTGGGGCCACCCATGGGGTGTGCTAACATTCCTTAGACTTAAAGTTAGATAAGTAAGTATAGGCCATTGTGTGAGAATATAGAGCCATCTTGAATATGTTCATATTAATATAGGAAGTAAAATTGGGGTTTTGTTAATACAATTGGGTTGGGTATTGGCCTAAGAAGTTTTTTGATTGGCATGAAAAAGGGATAAATGGTTTAATGGGAAAATGCTAAGGGATTAGATTTATACCTAAAATGATTAGTGAGATAGGCATGGGAAATGGGAAATAGGGATAAAGGTTTAAGTAATATGAATGATTAATGTGTTAATGGATTGAGGCAATAATGTTAATTTCCAATTTATTGATATTATAGTGATGTTGTAATTGATTTTGGCTATGGTTGAATGTGGTGAATGATAAATAAGCATGTGCACATGGCTTGGTTGATTGGGGTATTGAATTGAGGTTCTGTGCCCACGGGTTAAGTTAGACTGAGCCTCTAGATCTACCCCTAAATTCATGGGTTTAGGAAGGGGATGAATTTCAATTCACCCAATGGTTGCATTACACCTGGACTAAGGCTTCGAGGTGAGGATTATGAGATTGTTATAATGTGAGGCCTAGTGAGATAGGCCTTGTTTTTATTCCCATATGCTTGAGAACATTGAACATCCCTAATTCATTAAAAACATGAAAATGGTAGAATAAATTATGAAATGCCTATGTAGTGAACCCAGATTTAATGGTAGTATAAATTAAATGAACACTGTCTAGAATAGCCTAGTGAACTGTTTATCCTCACTTGTCATCATTTATCACTTGCATGCACTATCTAGATTTTCTGAATATTTTGTAGACACTGTTGTTGGTGGCCTACTGAGTTATACTCACACCCTACTTAGGTCTCTGTTGGGTACCCAAGCAGATTTCATGCTTTCAGGTCAGGGAAAGGGCAAGGGGCCTATGTTAGGGAGTTGATTTAGACATGGGACATGGTTGGGTGATGTTCTGGACTTAGATTCGAGACCATTTTGGGGATTCTGTTGTTTTATTCTTTTGGGGTTTTTGTTCACATGGCACTGTAGAATGACATGACATATTTACTATTGCATATGGTTGTACCCTATTTTGGGAATTTTTTATTTATGTATGTTATTGATTGTTCTCTTTTTTTCCTATTATTTAAACTATTTTCTATCGTGGATTACTCTATTAATGAGGGTATAGTCTCCCCACATGAACTATTAGACCCTCGCTACTATTCAACAACCTCTGACATATGGGGAGGTTCTCTTGAGGTCATGTAACTACACGATTCGTGGAACAGGTTTAGTGGCTCCCGGGTCGGGGACATTATAAAACATTGGGCACCTCATTTGGGAGCTCAACCAAGAGGTGAAGTTATTAAATTTTGGAGTTTTAAAGGAGTCCCCTTATCACTTTATATGTTTTTGAGCTCCCTATCCTCATAGGGTGAGCTGAGATGAAGAAGGAGATCCACCCGAGCCTTCTCCTCTCGATGGAAAGCTAAATGGTGGGATATTGTTAAGTGGGAGATACAAATCATGTCAAGGGATTTAAAACACTAGTTTTCCTACTAGTTTGATGTATTTTTGGTTTGAAATAATTTCATTTATATGTATCTTAATTCTTTGTATGATTCAATTAAATTGAATTCACTTTACTTTTTACAGATTGGTGTGAGGTTTTGAGAGTGTGACTTGTGTTGTACTGATCAGAAAACAATAATATCATTTTATTCCCCTTGAATTTTAGATTTAAATTTTATTTATAAGTTTTTATACCATGCATAAGATCTGGAACTTAGCTATAAAATTATTATTTCAAGGGTTGGTTTTATACACATTGATATAAAAGTTTAGAGAGTAATCAATATTTTGATTAATCTCAACCAAAGATTTACTGTAAACCTAAATGAAACTCTAATAATAATGAACTTGAAATGTGTGTAGTTAACTCATAAAGACCTATTTATCTCATATTTTTCAAAATACACTTGCATTACCAATTATTAAACTCTTTAAGTTATGTTATTTTATTTTTAATCATCATTTTAAACCCCTCATTGTTTTTGTAAAAATTATTTAAAATTTACACATTAAACTCATCAATACTCCTTGAGAGATGAAATAAGGCCTTACCTAGACTAAATATAATCTTCTAAAAAATAATAAATTTGATATATCATGAAAACCTGTTCATATATCATCATTGTAGAATATCCTACCACCTAGGAAAGAGTAGTCACATCAACATTGAGGGCATAATCCCTCCCCAGAATCTCATATATCATTAAACATATATCATGCATCATAATAAATGGGAAATGTGACCACTAGACACTACCATGTGTTATCCTCACTGGAGTTGGCTACTCACCAGAACCCATCACACATCTTCCAGTATAATCTCTCAAGCACATAACCTATTCTCTATACTGTGTTCATACTAGGGTATAGCCATTCTAGACATCATGTACCAACAATACTCATAGTAAACTAAAAACTAGGACAAACTCCATGGTATCCCAGGTCACATATCATCCCGAACATCCCACATGGGTTCCTTTCACTCATTGAACATTCTCAAGAAAAATCATTACTTTAAAGGGAAGAGATTCCATTAACATACCCATGGTCACATTATGTCCTAATCATCATCATAGGAAACACAATATAAATAAAACACAAGGTATTGGTATAATGTCAACCTCCTTATAAAACTAAACTAGGCTATTCCTCTCAATAAACCAACACACAACCCTCTATATAGAATCATTACTAGGTTGCATACAGATACTAGTGTAGGAGGATAATTGAACCCATACCCACACTCTATCCAAGAGGATATCAAGAAATATATGGATATATATGTTATACTCCTAGGGAAACCATTCTAAACCTATCACTCTCCATTACTCAAAGAGGATCAATGGAACTTATCTATGAGAAACTATGTTCATTTTATTTAATTATACCTCTTTAGGGTATTTATATCACATAAGATATATTTTAGTTTAACACTTCATCATTAATGAAAATGGAAAAAAATATTTTCTAAGGGTTACTCAAGGAACATGACACTTCCATTCTTTCCATGGGGTTTTAAAAGAAACAATTCAGTTTCCGTTTGAGGTTAATCACACTCAAGTGGAAAGACCACATATCACATGATACATAAAAAATGTATAAAAATTAGGGAGATGTTTATGGGACACCTACCTCATTAAGATATATTCATTTTTAAATAAAATTACAACCATCATTTCCGAAGTGTGTCAAAGAACAACTAGTCTTCATCCATCAACACAGGGCCTGAACATAATAATAATTCATTTAAAATTTTAAAAAAATTATAAACATTTCTATAATTTATTTTATAATTTATATTTAGGTTATTTTCAAGGAATCAAACATTGATGGGATCTCACTATTTAAATCTTAAGAAAAAGAGGGGAACACTAGCTTCGATATCCATATAGACCTTTAACACACAAAATTCTTAATGTGTTATTCTAATAAATTCATTATTTGTTTCCCAAAATGATGGAATAATCAAAGTAAAACAAGGCACATACATACCTTAATAAATCCTCAAAAAACCTAGAGCAACCATCCCTTAAAGATCCCCTCTATCCTTGTTGAAAGAAATACCTATCATATTGTGAAGAATCCACTATGATCTAGTGGAATCATCATAAAAACCTTGACCTAGTATATAATAAATTATCTATGAATAAAGGGGGAAAATGATAAGTAACTGATATAGATTTATAGATTTACCTTGAGATATCACCTGAAAAAACACTTAAATTCATTAAGGATCAAAGGAGAATTCACCCAATAACTTGGAGGAATATGGATCCACAACTGAGGATTATATTGAATTAATTAATGAGGGAAAATTAAGAGGATGAGGGGGGGGGGGATTAAAATCAATATATAGAAATTTTTAATTTCAAATTTTTATAAAATTGGGTTCACTACATGATTTACCAAACTATGCAACTCATACTAGAACAAGCTTCACCAACTTACATGGTTATCTTAAACCCGGAAAAAGATGTGAACCGACAACTCATATATAAAATTACCCCCATATGATTCACCCTAAAAGATTTTCTAATTTTTCTACTTTATACATAAGTTTTTCTATATGGTTTCCCCTTGGAAAAAAGTCACCTGTATAGCTTCCATTGAACCTAAGGTTTTCCACACAGTTTCCCATAACTGTAAAACAGAGGGGAACCCTTAAAAATTAAAATTTATACTAAAAAACTATCCAAAACCTCAAAATTCACCCTAAAATCATTTCCAAATAATTTCAGCAAATGTAGGATTTCTCTAAACTTGTAATTATTAGGGAGGGGGATAACAATAACCATCCTCATACTTTACCAACATCTAAAACTAAATTCCCATACTATTATAAAACCTCTAACACAACTATTACATTCTAATTTGATTAGTCAACATATTTTTGTATGTAAATAACATTCCCACATACTCAGACCATTCCACCATCTTAACTCCAATATTCACCTGAATACCCGAGGCACTTCCTGGGCCTCTAAATACTTAAAAAACATCTACTTAATATGTTAAAATTATAAAATTCCTAATATGAAACCCAATTCTAAAAATTTCCCCCAGATATAGATGATAAATTAAAATTTCATTTAAATTACACAACCTATAATATCATTGGTCATTACACACCTTTTCCAAGTAATATAGCTAGTTGGAGCACCCATTGTCACGTTATGACCATGAAATAAAATGAATTCCAAAATAGATGAAGTTTATGGAATTTCATTTAACTGAAATGGAATTCTGTACATTTTATATTCCATTTTTAATAGAATTTTAAATAAAATTATAGTTAAAATTATCAAAATACTTCATCAGTGTAGGCTTGGAGGGCTCACGCTAAATCTAGGGGGCTTTAAACTGGATAATTGTTTTGGTAGATGTGGTGTAGTTTCAAAGTAGATTTTTATGGTTGAATAATTTATAAAGTGTTTATAAATTTAAAGCAATGTAAAATATAGAATTATTTATATATATTTTTTAATAGTTTATAAATTTAAATTTAAATGTTTATATTAAATAATTATTTGGAAATTATTTAATACATTCTAAATGGAATTTTTTATGATACTATTATTGATTGTCTAAATAAAACATGAGATATTTAATTATGTAAATTTTTTATATAATATATGAAATATTTATTTTTTAATAATATTTTTTCATGAAAAGATATCATATTTTTAATATGAACGAGTTCATATTAAATCCATATAAATCGTGATATGAAATGTTCTTATAGGGTAAAACTAAATTGTTCATGTTTATTTATGCTTAAATTATAAATTTTTTATAATTTATTTATGAATAATTCCTGAATTCTCATCTCATGTTTGAATAGATGAATTTTTCATTTATTTATTTTATTCCCTTATTTATTATTAAAAGATATAAAATGTTTATATTTTGAATAAAAGTTTTCTTTAGTTTATGTTAAACTATTTCTTTAAATGTTCATACATGAATTTAAGGAGTTATACTAGGTATTATAATTGGTTTAGTTTACTTCTACCATGGATTTTTTTGGTTCACAAGTCATGTAAAGAGTTATATATCATTATATTTTGAACATATTGATTTTGTGGAAAGAATAAGGATTACGAACTAAATCATTAGAATCATACATACATGTAAAGGGAATACATGAGATAAGATTGTGAGATTAAACCCCATTTAAAATAATATGTGTTATATTCCATCCAAATCAAACACTTTCCAAGACCTTGATAATCCAATTAGGTAGGTTCATTAAAATGTTGGGTTCCCATAGATTATCTTATGTAAGGAAAAAAAGTATTTATGTGACCTTAAGAGTTAGGTGCATCATTTTTAATGATTTATTTGGGTTATACTTATATAGTAAACCCTTAGGGAGGATACCCAATGAATAGTGTTGATTTTATCCATACGATGGATTAATAAAGGAGTTGTATACTCAACCATCCATGATTCAAATATGATATGATTAACTTGACGACTTACCTAAATAACCAAGTGGTGAGTGTAATACTAAAGTGGATTCATTACTTAGTGGAACATGGATCTTGGAGTATTAGTAGATATGATGTATACTAAAAGGTGATTTCATTTTATTGGAATAATATTTAATATAAGTTCCTATTAAATGAATGTAAAAAATGACACTCATATGATAAAATCGTCAATTATAGATAAATATAACCATCATTATAAAATAGTAATTTCATATCAATATTTGAAAAGAAAACTTAATATAAGAAATTTATAAAATTTGTACTTAAGAATTATTCTAAAGAAAAATAAGAAATATTTTTGTTATTCATCACCTTCCTGAGTAATGAACCAATGATGTTGTTAATTTTTTTTATCTAGATTATTATGAGAAGTTAAATGAATTCTATAATTGTTTAGAAGGAATTATTTACAAAATGACCTAATGAAAATTAGTCTTCACTCAAGTACTCGATATGATTTGGAATTTTAATGAATTTGTGAGATTGAAGTCTTGTTTTAATGATTGTTCAGGATATTCAATTCATTATATGATTAATATTGAAAATGCGATGATAATTTGAATTAATTTTATAATTTTTTCCTTATCTCCATAAAGTGTAGAACTTAAATGAGTGTGACATGTGATGTTCAATATATAGTGTTGTTTTGATAGTTTAAGTGGGTAAAATTTCAAACTAATAGAAGAAAAGTTAGTTGGAAAGTACAATAATGTTTCTTAGAGTATTCAGTCAAAGTCATTGAAACCTTATGGAGATGTCAGGAAGGAAGGAAAATGTTTCCATAAGATGGAATTGTATAGGATAGTTGAAGGGGTTTAATAAATTTCATGGAGAGTATATATTAGGTATTAATGTGATGGAATAAATTATTTCATGTTGAGGGGAATATGATACCAAATGTATATTTTATAAAATATATAAATATTAAAGAGTTAAAAATTAATGTAAGAGTTAAAGAATATTGAAGTTTTCATTCAAATGACGAAGTAGAGGGATGATAAATCATGGAGTAAATGAAGGAATATTTAAAGATTTGATGGATCTAAATAAATAATGTGTATTTTCTTATTATTTATCTTATATGATAAGAGAGTTTATATGTATACAAAAAATTTCCATTAATAATATGATATTATGGTTTTGATACACATATTTTGTGATTTAGTAAATTTGATAACATGATTTAAAAAAATGAGATAAGGATAGAAAAGGGTTTTGTCCTAGATAATAGAGTTTATCGAAGATATTTATTAAAATATGTGGAATTAAGATTCCACCATTCATTAGTGAAATATTTTAAATAATAAAGTCTTCATTTCAGAATACTTATTTAAACACATAAAACACCACATATGATATAAGAACAATTTTCTTTATTAAATATTCCCACTAAGAGGAAATAAGTGTTATTTTCTAAACACAAATTATTTTTTTCATTATAATATGATATTTAGAGATAATAAAGTTTATAATAGGCTAGTGAGAAAATATTTGGACTTAGATAAGTTTAAGTACAATAGATAAAATATTATTCTAGTAAAAATTCAAAGTGAATTTCACTTAATATCCTAAAGAAGTTTAGTGTATGCTGGTAAATAAAATTATAATGAGTTATATTTAGTTACTATAACAAATTAAATGTCAATTTATATCCCAAAATATTTTAACATGTTTTTCTAAAGATAAAATAATGTAAAGATCTATATAATTTACCAAATGATCTCAAAGAAATAAAACCATTACATGATGATTATAAAATTAAAAAGGGTTCCAAGTAGAAAATAAAAGTTATTAAAATCATAACATGTGATGTTGTGAAGTTAAAAAGTTTAAATACCATGTCAAAAGATTTAAAAATTAGGAATAATATACCTAAGTATCACTATAATTCAAGCAGTTTTTATAGATTCTACTCACTTAAGTATTTTAGTGGGAGATTTTTATTAGATGGTAATAAAGAGATGTTGCAGGAATTAAATATAGATGTAACGTGTTTAAAAAAACCTAAAAAGTTATGTGGACGTAAAGTATCTATATTTTTCTGTCATATGGTATATGATTATATGATAACTTATATATTATTATATCTCTTTAGTGGGTATGAAATATGAAAAAGTGTTTAAGATTCACCAGAGTGATATATAAGGCAATTTTTAGTTAGTGATTTTTTTGAAAGTGTTGAGTTTCATAGTGATACGTGAGGGTTCATTAGTTTTCTAAAAATGTGATATTATTGGATTTAATTATTTTGAATGAATATTAATTATGATTATGATGATATATTCTTTAAATATTAAATAACACCCTACTTTTATGAGTAATTTGTGATTGAAGCACCTGGTTTTAGTGATGAGGAATAACATAGATAAGTTAACTCATGCTGTGAGGAATATGATCATAACATGAATAATTATATGGATATAATTCAATATGATGTTTGTTATGATATATGAGATATAATCATAATATGAGGAGAAGGCCCTGTTGTTGTGTTTAATGAAGAAAATGTAACAAGAGAGATTCTCGTTGTGGCATGTGATATCATTTCACAATTATAAAGAACTAGAGAATAATGGCTATTTGATTATGATGTGATAGATCCCTTCATGATATGACTGGTATGCTATATGTTTTCATAAATATTTGGAACTAAAGTATTAAAGTTAATATAGAAAGATAAATACATGATAATTATGAATATCACATGTAGGTTAAAGACTGGTGATTAAGGATATATTTCGAATGATTAGTTTAAATAATTTTTGAAGAGTGGATATTGGGGGAAATTAAAGAGAAAGATAAAATTGTTTTAAATTCAATGTATGAAAAATATATCTAGGTGAGATATTGAGTATATAAGGGAAATATAAAAGTAGAATAAAGATATTCAATAGTGCTAAAACTTTTCTAAAGCAGTTTCATGAATTGAGAACATCCCATAAGGATTTATATATAAGGAGAGAAGGTCTAAATTTTGTTAGTTCATTTATGGATTGTACATGCACTAGTGATCTTTATTTAAATGAGTAATTCTATTCTTTAGAAAATTTAGTGATTTTTTTAGTCTGTTTTATGCCAAAATATTTAATATGTTCATGGTAATTTCCTTGTTTGTAGATACTTCTTGATAAAAAAAGGAGATAAATATGTGTGTGGAATAAAAAACACCATACACAAGGGACATAGTCATTTATCTTCAAGTAGAACCTAATTAACAAATTTTTTTAATTAATTTTTATTTCTACACCATTTTGAGTTAAAGAGAGATATGATGAATAAGAAGAAGCACATTAGGGATTTATAAGGAAAATATTAACACTTATTCACCCCTATTCCCCTATAAGTGTTAAACTCATCCCATGTAATGCTTTCAATTGGTATAATAGCCAATTTTTATTTTGAATATTTCCCTTATTATTGATATAGATCAATATAACTTAGTCAACAAAAAATGGATTCCTACTTTTGATTGAAAAGGTTTCCATATTTAGAAGGTATTGATGGTCCCTTATCTTCTCTCATCGGGTCTTGATGTTTAGGACTATATCCTTTAGGGTTTCACTTTTTTAAAATAAACCATAACTTGATCTCTAATCGATAATAAAAATACTAAGAATGATATAAAGGAAAGAATTATCTAATTTTCTCATTATCTGAGAATGATCTAAAAAATTCTTAGGATATATGATTTTTATGATATTTTGGAAAAACATGATAGTATTTATGAAGGAAACAATAAAGTGAAGGAAGAAATGTTTTAAATGTATTGAAAAACATTTCAATATGTTAGAAAGAATTAAGATTAATCTGTTGATGAATTCTTTACTAGAGTGAATGTTATTGCCAGTTCCATTAGTGGTTATGGCAAGATTCTAGAAGTATCTATAGTGGTAAAGAAAATCATTAGAATTATACCTAATAAGTTTAATTCAAAGGTATTATTTATTAAATGTAAATATCTTAATGATTTAATTATTAGTTAAATTCATAATAATCTCATCAACCTTGAAATGATAATAGAATTTTCTCTCAAAAGTAAATTCAAGAAGAAATAAGAAATTACTTTTAAAGCCTTTAAGGATTTTTAAAGGTAAGTTTAAAGGGAAACATACTTTTCAATGATTTAACTATGAAAAAATTGGCCATTTAACTACTAGGTTTACCATGAAAATCAGAAATAAAAATAAAAAGGATGAATCTACTAAGATCTTCTCAAATAAAGTAATTCCAACAAGGATAAACCAAAATTAATCAAAAGGTAAGAAAAAAATTTCATCCAGGTTATTCAAAATGAATTATATATTTTTTAAAGAATGTTTTTATGAAAATGAAGAAATATGTAATAATAGTGATTTTTTTACCAAATAAAGAGAATTAGTTAAGGATTTCATCATGATAATAGAAATCAATATGTGTTTAAATGATATTGGAAAGATACATGATGAAAATGTACATATCAGAAATAACTATGATAAGAATAACAAAATCTATATTGGGAAATAAATTTTTATTAATGATGTTAAAAGGTAAAAACTTGAAAATGTTGAGAAAGGAAATATTATCTATGACATGACTTCCACTATAATCCTTTGATATCAGGAGGTAACTAATATAAAAATGAATATTATTAGGGAAAGAAGTAGAAAGAAAAATTAAAATATGATAACAATAGATATGTTATACGAGTAAGTGATTGTTACAAGAAAAGAAAATCAAGAATATTTTATATATAATATATTAGTCATGAATAAGTTAAGTCTACCATAGTTAAATCTCAAAATATAACCATGGTTTTAGAAGAATCATGTGAAACACAATAATCTAGATTAGTTATGAAGTATTAAGGAAAATAAAAATATGATTATATTTAGAAAGAAAAAAATTATAGAAAAGTATCCACATAATCCTCAAAATATCAAAGAAGAGATCTGAAAAATGGTTTTTTTGAAATCAACACATTTAATGTCTGAGAGTGAATTTTAAAAAAAACTTACGAAATAATTGAATTTCTATTAAAGAAATAGGTTTCAAGGATATTTTTGGTGTTATGGCGTGTTTATCCATAAAGATTAAAATTAATGGTATAATATATATTTAATTATAAAAAGAATAGATCTTGAATCAATAGGGAGAAAAAAATAAATAAGAGGTAATCATAAGCTCTAATAGACATTGAAGAAGATCAAAACAAAAAATAGTTTTGAAAGTTTGCAAGATGTTTGTGGTTGGTGTGATCAAGAAGGATAAATCTAAAATAAAGATATTACATCCATACCATCCAAATTATATATATGTTAAAATTATAATAATGTTAAAAATAATAATTAGTTCAAACCAAGGGAAAATGTGTTTGAAGCTGTATTTAAGGCATACATATTTTAGAAGTATAGGATCATGGATAAAAATTTTTCTTCTCACATGATAAGTGACTTAAATTAATAACATTTAAAGATAAAAGGAAATAAAATTTGAAATGATATATCATTAAAAATAAAAGGTCTTTTACTTTCTAAAATTAGGAAAGATTTGTTAAATCCCAATAATATTTTATTTATTGATGGGATGCAGAATAATTTACTGAGTGTGTCAAAACTCCGTGATGATGGAAATGAGGCGATACTTAACAAGAATGTTTGTTTAGTGAAGATTATAAAAGATACAATTCTGATAAAAAGATGGTTGATCCCAAGGTAACATGTTATAGGTTGGATTATCCAAAATAGGTGGCTACATGACACAAGCTGAGAAATGTTTATGGCATAGAAGACCTGTTCATCTTGGATAAAAGGGAATGAAGGGATTGATTTGAGAAGACACTATGAGAAACATTAAAGTTAAAAAATAAGACATGGTCAATATTTTAAAAACTTTTCAAAAAGTTAAATTGGTGAGTAAAATTCATAAGGGAGGTGACATCTAAAATAAAAAAAAATTAAAGCTAGTATACTCTAATGTTTATGGACCTATTACCAAGAAGTTATCAATTCAGGATAAATATTTCTTCACTTTAATTAATGGATTCACTATAATGAAATAAATTATGTTTATGTCTAAAAAATCTCAACCCTTGATCATGTTGAAGAGTTTTAAAAGTCTAGATAAAAATAAAAATGTTTCCCATTTATGAAACTGAGGTTATAAAATAATATAGAATATATAAAAAATAGTATTTAGAATATCTTGATGAACATGGTATAGGACATGAGTTCAGTGAACCCTCAACTAAAAAATAGATTTTATTGGATCAAAAGAATACATTAGTCCTATATATATGTATAGAACCATGCTAACTGAGTATGACACATCAAGATATTTCTGGTTGCAGACAATTACTATTATTGGGATTTTTAAAAATAGTTCTTTCTAAAGACAAAACTAGATATGTCTCCTTATGAAATATGGTTTAAGAATAAGATAAATATAAAATAAATTAATGTTTTTGGGAGTGAATGTTTGATTAATAATAAAGGATTAAGTGGTAGTAAATTTTATGATAAGTCCAAAGATAGAATATTACTTGGTTAAACACCAAATGTAATATCATATACATGATATAATAATAAATATGAGAAGTTAGTGGGATATGATGATATTATAGTCATTGGGAATGAAGATGAGATAAAAAATTTAGTCTTAGTAGATAATGAGGATAATGTTGTTAATTATGAACCTTCTAAATATATTGAAGAAAAAACATAGATATAGAATATAGATACCAATTATTCATACTACAGTGATTATGATAAAGATATAAAATCCACACAAACAAATACTAAACTTAAGAAACATATTGATGGTGATAATATATTTGGGGATTAGTATCAAGGGGTGAAAAAAGAAAAAAAATCTTGGAAATTGTTCACACTAGCCAACATTCAAAGATTAATCCCAAAATATTGATGAGTTTTTTGATAATAAATAATGGATTCAATCTATGAATGAAGGGATATATTAAATTAAAAAAAATAAAACATGGGAATCTTAGGCATAATAAAAAGAAAATCATTGGAACGTAATGTTTTTTAGAAGGAATATAAATGATAAAGGTGAAGTTGAATGGAACAAGTCTAGATTCAGATGAAAGGGGTACTCATAGATTTAGGGAATTCACTTTGATAAAATATTTTCCCTAGTATCTAGGATTAATAACATTATAACATTTCTTGGAATTATTGTTTGAAGAATATTCAAAATATTTCAAATGGAATTAAAATCTATATTTATGAATGGTGAGATAAATAAAGAAGTTCATATGATGAAATCTGAGGGTTTTATGCTTTATATAGATGGAATTAATGTATATATATTTAATAAGGATATTTATAGATTAAATCAATAATTAAGAACATGTTATTTAAATCTTAATGAGTACTTGAAATGTATAGATTTTTGAAAGAATAGGTGGACACCAATATATATATATATATATATATATAAAGAATCCCAACTCCACATCACTCATTTTTATTATGTATTTTGATGAAATTATATTTTCAAGTAATGAAGAAAATATAAGTGATGAATTTTCTACATAAAGGATGAAGAAATTTGAGATGTATTTTATTAGAGAGATGATGTTTTCCTTGTATTTACAAGTTACCAAAACAACTTATCATTTTTTATTTCAAAATAAAAAAAATTACAAGGAGTTATTGAATAGGTTTGGTATGGATGAATGAAGAATAATGGCTACACTAATCCAAGTTGAAAAAGTTGAGTAAATATGATGATGGGATGAGTGTGAATAAGAAATAAATTAGAAAACTGATCAGAACTTTCTTGTACCTGAACACATCAGGACTATATATTGTCCATGTTTTTATTATTTAAGATATATATCAATAAAATCACAGTAAGTTACATCTTTTTTTTCATAAAATATATAATTATGAGATAAATTATAAGAACATTTGATTGTGGTATGTTTTATGAGATATAAAAAAGTCTGAACTTACTAGGATTTAGTGATGTTGACTACGTTAGTAATATTGATGATATAAATTCCATATCTAGAGGATAATTACTCATTGGTAGAATATGTGTTTCATGAAATCATAAGAATAATCCATATGTTATATTAAGTTCATTCGAGGATGAATATATTACTGTATCCCATACAACTAATCAAATGATTTGGATGAAGATCTAAATTAATAATATAGATATTGTAGCTAAATATCAGCTAGTCATTGGGTACGATAAACATAGTTCCATAAATTTCTCTTAAAATATAGTGAAACATTCAAGGTCAAAGTTCATTAATATCAAATAAAATTTTCTAAAAGAAAAAGTGGTTGAAGGTATCTCAAAGATATAATTTCTTCCATCCAAGGATACAATTGCTAGAAATCTTATAAAACCACTTCCAATTGGGTATTTTAAGAATTTGAGAGAAAATGTGGGAATTTATCTCATTCCCAAACAAAATTAAGGCATGTTTTCTAGATTCTTCCCCTATTATAATTATGATTATATTTTAAAAAAAATAGGAGAAGTATTTTTTAGGGAAATTAATCTAATTGTTTTTGAAATTATTTAATCAGTTTATTAAGTTAGTGTAGGATTATGTTTGAAAAATTTAGTTCTCAACTATCATGTGAGAATAATATAAATTTGTATCATTTGTTAAACTATTAATGGAAAACATTGTTATTTTAATTAATAAACCCTGTTTTCTACATAAATCTAGGTTATGTATACTTAGTGATGACTAGTTTAGGAATCAATGCTTTGATGAATTTGATATCATCCATTTCGAAAAGTCTATATATATTTATTTTCAATAAGAGAGAGAATATGTTTTATATTTCAATTACTATTCATTTATCATAGGGGAGAAAATTTCATATTTGATATGAAATTGAAACATATAGTATTGATTACAAATTCATAGGGGGATATTGTTAAACTCACTTGAGAATGATTTTGTATTTATTTTCAACACAATTGAATGAGGTTTTATTTTATTTGCGTTTATATAGAGTGGTTGGAGAAACCATGAGAATATTTAAATATATTTTGATAATCTTGGAAGTTTGAAAATTTCTAATAAAATGGAAATGTAAAACCCTTATATTATTACATAAGGGTTCATATAATCAATAATTTAGAAAATTACCTAGACAAATATCCCTTTAATATGTAAGGGTCCATTATAAGTGTTCTTTTGATAAAGTTTTGAATTTCACTAAGTTATTTAAGAGTTTCTAGATTCAAGGAATAATCAAAGTATTAAAACATGATGAGATACATAAGAGTTTCTAGGATTGAGAAATTGATAAAGTGTTGAAGAACTCTAAATTACATAACATACTCAAATTCTAAAGATTTGGAAAAGTATTAGGTATATCCTTGGGATATGTAATGAAAGTCAAAGAGAATGAAATATATAAATGTGTTAAATATTTATTACTGTGATACATAAGGGTATTTTTAGTTAGATAGAATTCGGAAATTTTTTAAATTTCATAGTGATATGTAAAGACTCGTTAGTTTAAAAAAATGTTAGATTATCATATTAAATTATTATAAAAGAGATTAATTATGATGATTCTAATATAATATTTTAATGATAAATATCATGATGATTTTATGAGTAATATTTGATTCAAGAAATTGGTTTTGTTGATAAAGAATAAATAAGATTAGTTATCTCATGTTGTGAAAAATTTGATCATGTCGTGAAGAGGTTTGTGGATGTAATTCTAGGAAAAGTTGATTCTGATTGCAAAGATGTAGATATACCATGAGGAGAAGGCTAATCCATGGTTTTTAATAAAGAGAATGTTCTGGGAGTGTTTCATTTCATGAAAAGTTATTTCACACTAAAACTATAAAGACCTATAGATGAATTAATTTTTTTTATTGCACCATGATATATTAATTCACATCGTGAAAGGTTTATTGCATGAAGATGTAGAATTAAAGGATTGAAGTTATTTTAAAAATAGAAAACCAAGATAATTATGAATATCACATATAGGTTAAAGATAAATCATTAAATATATATTCAATGTGATCGGTTTAAAATAATTTTAAAGGAAAATATTATGGGAAATTGAAGTGTAAGATTAAAGGGTTTTCATATTAAATGAATGAAAAATATATCCATGTGAGATTTTGAGTATATAAAAACAAAAGGATGGAAAATAAAGATCTATGATAATTTTGCAACTATTATAAAACAATTCTTTTAATTTAGAAAAAAACACAAGGATTGATTTATAGGGAGAGTATAAATAATTTTTAATTTAGATTATTCAATTTTTATATTGCAAATTCACCGGTGATATTTATTCAAATGTGTATTTCACTTTTGGTTTAAATAATTTGGTGCTAATTTAAGTCATTTTGGTTCCAAAATTATAGAAAGTTAATGGTAATAACATTTCATATAGATACTTATAATAAATAAAAGGATATATGCATGTCTGTGGGATAAACACCACAATACACTGGTGATGTAGTAATCCATCTTGGAGGAGAACCTCATTAAAAAAATTTCCATGTTTCTTTTTATTTTTGAACTATTGTGAGTTAAATAGTGTTTTTACGAATAATTAGAAGTGTGGGTGTGATTAAGAAGAAAAATATTAACAATGATTCACTGCCTCAATGCTAAAATCATCCCAAGTAATCCTTTCAGTATCATATTATACAAAAGGATGTATTAACATTATCACTCTTTCACATTGTCTATATATATTACTTGAAGTGAAATAATAATTGACCTCTTAAAGTTTGACTTTGAAATATCCCTAATTATATTCATAATGGAGTTTTATAGGTTGTAGTGAAATGTTAAGTTTCTCATGGGTATAATTTTGTATATATATGTAGAATATATGCATGATGCATAAAATGAGTTTTGTGTTCTGGATGGCCTACCTAGTATACCACATTGAGTATCATACACTATGAATTTATTATGAAGGGGTTGCATGTTTCATATTGAATCCCCATACTTGAGGTTTAAAATATATTTAGTATGAGAATATTTATAATTTTATACCTCTCCTATGAAATCCTTAAGCCTTATCTAATCAAGGGGTGGTTGGGTATGCTCCTGATTATGTCTTTAGTGGAGGCTTAACCAAGATGGTATTTATCCCCTCACATGACTAGTATGACATCCCAATTCTTTATTGAGATAGATCGAGTAAGTGTATAAACATACCTTGATAAGGTATATGTGATGTGGTATTTTATCTAGATGAGCATCATGTTATGTTATTAATCACTTATATAAATTACCTATACTCGAATAATTAATAATATAGAATTAAGGTATACATGATTGAAATAATCTTCATTTTATGGCCCCTCAATGTCTTATAAAAAGGGATTATGCGATTATGTATACTTTTAAATCAAATAATTGGTGAAAAAATGTATGAAGATACATGTGTTTGATAAATGTCATACCAAATCCATTTATATATTGAGTAGAATTTATTATTTTCTTGTGGCCTCTCTTTGCATAAAGTTTTTGGATTCTGGAATTCATGATTGTTTTTATTGCTAAAAAACCCCATGGGGTCAAAATTGTTGTAGTGTTAATGAGGATGAATTTTATAAAACTCTGAGAGCTTCCCAATTTTTTTTGGAGGATGTAAAAAGGAATTTATAGATGTATTTTCATGAGTTTCTATATATGATGTAGCATATAGTGAAAATTTAAGATAGTTTTTCCAAAAGAAGTTTGATAAGATATCCAAAATGAGTTTTTGGTATGGTTTCACAAGTTATAACATATGATGTGACATAAGGTGAAAATTCACTAAGTCTCTGTGGATTTTACCCAAGTGGGATATTGATAGAAATATGCACTAAATGGACCACCATGATATGGATATTTATATCACATCATGTCCATCCTTGAGATATATCATGATATGGTGAGTGGAACCATTATTTACTGTTTTTTCATGGAGTTTTTGAGTTAGGAGTTAAAAAATAGTTCAACCATGTTTTCCTACTCTAAATTCATCATTATTAGTTTGGATTTCATATGATGATATTCTGAGGAGTTTTGAAATGTCTAGTTAAATTTTTTAAATGATAAAAAATTAAAAAACAAATAAAGAATCATGAATTACATATGTTTTAAATCAAAAAATGTTTATGAAACATTTCTCATTCAATGGAAAAATGTTAATCTTCTAAGGGGAAACCTTGGATGGCCTATATAAGGAGGATCATTGGTTGCGATGATTTTTTCATTATATGATATTTATTTTTTCACTAAATTTTCTCAGTCATAGATCTATCAATGCTCTAATTTTCACAATATTTTAAACTAATGGTTCTAGGAGCCCATGTATTGAAGGAGGTCCTTATTAATCATCAAGAGATTCTAATGACCCCTAGATACCCTAGGATGGAGTAATCCTTTTTTTACTTCTTATGTGATCGTGATTAATATTGTGTGAATCCTAGATAGACCGAATCATCTAGGTGAAAGGTATTCTATTTATTCTTCAAATTATTCTTCATTCAAAATATATAGATAAATTATAGGATTAATTAGTTTTTGGAGTTTTTACTCCATTACATTTTGATGTTTAAAATCTATATTAAACCTTAAAAATTTTATCTGTGATATCTTTTAGGAATTAAAGTGTACAATTAAATTTATAGAAGATTTAATGTATTTATAAAACATAAATATAAAACATGGAGAATACATGGAATCATATAATATACAAACAATTTGAGAATTTTGATTTTAATTTAATCAGAATATATATATATATATATATATATATATTAATTTTAAAAAAGGATTGATATGATTTTTTATGGGATTATTAAATGAAGAAATAATATAGTTATTATAAGATAAGTTTTTTATTTTTCATTACCCCCACCATCCAAAGGTATCCCTTCTGGACTGGTAGTAGAGAAAGAGAGACAATGATTCTTGAATCCCACCTTCAATAGGCCATGAGTTGGTGACTAGCACTAAGGGTATATAATCACACATAAGGGATGAATTTACCTCATAATGATTTGAAAATAATGAGATAAAATGATAACAACCACAAAATAAATCCTTCTGATAATAAATAAAAAAGAAATCCCAATACATGATGTAATTACATACAATTGAAACAACTGACAATACTCAAACAAATCCTCAATAACAATCACAAAGCTCCAAAATATCCTAAAAAACTTCTCAAACTAGTAATGTCCAGCTCGATCACCAACCAGTTCTCACTGACCTGAAAAATAGTTATATATTCATAGGTTGAGTGTAACATGTATTATCTATAGGATCCTTCCAAAAACCTATCATGTAAAATGTGAATTATTCATACTAAATCCTATAAAGTAAACAAATGAAACTTACTCATGACTAAAAAAAATTTCACCATAACTCAGCCACCAAATAACGCATAGGATTAAAGCCACAATATTGGGAATATATATATATATATAGAATTGTGTACCCCATAATAAATTATCTAATAGTTTATCAATATCATGCCCAAATGTCAAACTCCATGAGCTCCCACCCATTTCATGACAATAATCCTTGATGTGTGTTAGGCCTCAACCCTAACCATCTGAATCCTATACAGGGCCCAATATATTGTGTTGGAATCAGTCCACATATCCATATCATTATCACAATTTTGAAATACATAATCAAGTGTATGTATGAAATCCACTACATCCTATGTAAATAAATTATACCTTAAGACATCACAAAAAATGGATGTACACTTTATCAAGGCCAAGAGGCTTTGAGGTACTAAGAATAAGATGGTTGAGAAGAAAGAAAATTTCCTAATATATTGTATTTTTTTTCAAATATAAAGAACTTGACGATGCTAATACTTTCTTATAAATTTTCTAGAAATATTTCTCTAGATAGAGATATGCGTGTCCAACATATTAAGGTGAATTAACTGAGTTCAACGAACATAGTATAACAAATTGAATTAATCATATGGAGTCTAAAATATTGGATTTATCATAAAAAGATGTTTAATAATGTATATTAGGTTATGATTTTATGATCTTAGAATTAGTAAAAAATCATGTTAATATAAAGGTATTCATGATTCTAGATTAAGTTGTTTGAAGGAGGAATGTTTGTAATGATAAAAGACATAAGAGTTATGGAATATTCTGATGAAGTTGGATCGAACAAAGAGGAGTATCAAGTATACTAAATGAATGTTGAAATTCTATCAGATAGAGTTTTATGAAGTACATTGGATAGAAAAAATCAATCCCATCATACATAATCTTCCAGGAAGATAATTTTTCATGGAATAATAGGATGAAAGGGAGTTTTAAGAAGTTTATGAGACATATATTTCTAAGAATAGGTGTTAGATAGAGGATTTTGAATGAATCCATTAGATATAGGCTTCCAAATAGATTTCCATATAAGAAGAATGTGTTGAGTCATTATAAAATTAGTTTCAAATAGAAACTTTGAACAAAGTTACTCAAATATATATGAGTAGAAGAAATATGTGAAGACTTTTGGATGGATTTATATGAAATCTTCTGAATAGAGGGAAAATGAACAAAGAAGAACCTTATGAGGTAACTTGATAATGAAGTTCCTAAAAATATAAACAAGATGAAGTTTTGGGGATCTTTGTAAAGTATTTTGAAAATATATTAAATTTGATAATGCTGAGATGGTTATTCAATTCTTCAATATTTATAGAGGTAAGAACATGATTCTAGACCAAATTTCTAAAAGGTTTTAAGAATGTTGATGCTGAGATATTAGGAAGGTCTTTACAACAAATGTTTAATAATATTTACTTAGTGTTTTAAAGGTAGTAAAATATAGAAAGACTCGAGTGGGATATTAAAATTAAGAAATGGGAAATTTAAATTTGAGTTCGTGCTTCTACCTAACTTTTTAGATAAATGTTTCTTATATAATGGGAGGAAAGTGTGCTGAGAGAAGGTTGTTGATTTTGTTA
This sequence comes from Viscum album, assembly GCA_963277665.1. Taxonomy (NCBI): domain Eukaryota; kingdom Viridiplantae; phylum Streptophyta; class Magnoliopsida; order Santalales; family Viscaceae; genus Viscum; species Viscum album. The sequence continues at coordinate 743,579,482 of OY728136.1, read as the reverse complement.
CTGCCTGTGTTTTATTGAAGAAGTGAGGTGCTGGCAGATGAACTTTAGAGATCTTGTGTTATTGAATCACACATAGTTGTACCATACAATGTGATATAAAATAGTGTCTTCCTATCAAGTAACATTAGATGAACAGGTTGAAGAAATGATCAAATTAATAGGGAAAATTGATGATGAGAGAAATATGAAATTAGTTAGTATTAGTCGAATGAGTTACCAAAAATAGGTTATCATATTAAGGAAAATAGACTGATTGTACTATATAGAGAGCATAAAAAAGATAGGTCTATATAAATAATATTCTATTTAAGTTCTCTCTTGTTTTCGTACAAGAAAGTGAAGATGACAAAGAAGAACCCATAACAAGTAAAGTTTAAATAAATTTCAAGAAATATCGTAAAAATGTTTAATCCTATTGGCAAAGGTTCTTTTATTTTTATTTTTGAAAAACTATTATATCATCTTATCTATAATATGAGCACATGAACAATTAAAGGACTATAGTGCTACATAAGTGATGGATATTCCCTACTTGTTTTAACCATAAAAAGTATTGTTTTATAGTGGTTGTGTGGTCTTGTATTAATTGAAAAACCATTCTAAGAACTAGCTATTCATATTGAGCATCCAACCTTACAAATACCTATGTTCCTATGGGTATTCTTGTTTATTGTTTTCTAGTAGAGTCCATTATCACTAACTAGAGGAAAAGGTTGTTTCTTAAGTGAGAAAATACAAAAAGAGAATATCATTGATTCACCCTTCCCCCTCAGAGTGATAACACATATACCGATTGGTCATTTGAATTGATATTGGAGTAAAGGTTACTTTATTAACTCTTTTCTGATGTTTGATGAAAATTAAAGTTTACAAGGATGTTAAAAAATATTTCATTAGTAAGGGGATTCCTATCCTTGATGGAAATAACTATCATATCTGTATGGACAAAATTTTACCTTCTCTTATATCCATTGTCTATAAAGTTCTTGATGCTACTATATATAGTCTCCATAATTTTTATAAGGGTTCTCCCATAACATCTGCTAATAAGAATAATTTGGATAATGTTGGGTGAGCTAGAAATTTTATATTTTCCTCGCTCACACAAATTTAATTTATGAGGTTTAAAGGAATTGAAACTACTAAAGGCATCTTAGATAAGTTAAAGAATATTTATACAGGAAATATGAAAGTAAAGAAAATAAATCTATATATTTGGAGATTAAAGTAAAAAGATATTAAAATGACTGATGATGAATCTTTTATCTACTCCTTTATAAGAGTTAATTAAATTTTAAGCATTATATGATGTTTATGTGAGAAGTTTGTAGATTCAACTATTGTTGAAAATATTTTAAAAATTATTACTAATAGATTTGATGTCAAGGTTTAATTTCTAGAAGATAGAGATCATGAAAATCTCTCTCTTGATGATTTAGATAACATTATCATAACATATTAAATGAGAATAGAAAATTCTATAAAGAATAAATAAAAATTTGATCAAGAAATTTCTCTCAAATACGAAAAGTGAGGATAGTATAAGAAACTTCCCAAAGAAGAATTCAGTGAATTAAACACTAAATAATAATTTAGTAAAAAATTTATTTAATTCATGTCTTTATTTTATTTAAAGGTGAAAAGAGTCACAAGAAAGTATAAAGGAAAGTTACCATTGAAGTTATTTGGATGTAGATCCATTATACATTTTGCTGTAAAATATTAAAGGAAGATAAATATAGTGATGAATATGATTGAAATCAAGAATGTATATAAAGGATAAGGTAGAAAAATCAAAGTCATATTCAACAGAAAAGGATAATAAGTTATCTAAATACAAAAAGAGATTTTTTTGTCTAAGTGTGAGAAAGATAATGATAGTGAAGTGGAAGATGAAAACTATAGTGATGATGCTACTGAAGAATTTTTTATTGTACAAGTTAATGATAATAAGTTTACTAGTTATTAAATCAATAGTTCTAAAAAAGAATATGAGAAAACTCAAATGGAGTTTATTCTTAAAATATTTTTGAGAGAATGTATCTCAAATATTGTTAAACTTGAAACAGATAATAAGAAGTTAAATAAAGAATATTTTTAAGGAAATAATCAAGTTTCCATTCTTAAAGTAAATCCAAGTTTTTAAAAGATATATATGTTATGATAAAGTTAATTGGTGGATAGAAAAACCTCAACATCAATCTTGAAGAATATATAAAGGGGAAGGAGAAATAATTTGATATTGTTCTTAAAAAACTTGTTAAAGCTGAGAAAGGAATACAAAACTTCTAAAGTTTGGTTTTAAAAGTTTTTGAAGGTTAAAATAAGTATAAACCTTGGAAGGATAAAAAAATATCATACTCATAGTTTAATAATAAGTTTGAAGATGTTTAGAAGAAGAATAAAGTCAATAAGACTATATATGTATCCAAAACAAGTGGAATAATTGTTTTTGAAATTCCTAAATAAAAAATTTCTGAAGAAAGAAATTCTACAATAGAAGAATTTATTATTCATGATAAGAAACCTAAGATATAGAATAATATTTAAGAAGGACACCAACTCTTGGTATCATGAAAAGGATCTAAGGATAATAGTAAAAAAGATGGTGGAAATTATGTTCACAGTTCTTGGCATCATATAAATTATAGAGAAAAATATGATTTCTATGGACATTACTATTACTATGGAGGCTTTGGGAATATATGAAAGATGTAATGGTTAAATAATCATTACTAAAATGAATCCATAAGGTAATTTAGGTAGAGTATGAGGTGGAGTAAATCCACTCAAAGAAGAAAACCTGAAAATTCTAGTTTGAAGATTGAAATAGATCTCCACTTTTGGATATTATTTGTAAAATATGTGATCATCATATAACTATTAATAAAGGATTTATTTTTATATTAATTTCTAAAAAAAAAATTATACAACAAATCTCAAAAGTTTCATGTGAAGGAAGAGAAGGGAAAAGATAAGGCCACACTGGTTGAAAATTCTCTCAAATTTATAAAAGGTGAATGAAACCTAGATACTGGATAGTGTGTGTTTATCACATATGATCATAGATTTGAAGTTATTGAAGAATGTGAAATATTTTTAATAAGGTATAGTAAAATTATGATTCCCACAGAATAAAAGGAATTTGATATGATATCATTGAAAAAAAGATAAAATCTTAAAGGGACTTATTTGTTGATGGACTAAATCAAAAAATCTGAAGTGTTTCAAAGCCTTTTGATAAAGAGAAAATAGTTATTTCCCTGAATATATGGATTTTTTTAAAAGTATCAAATATTGGAAAGTTATTAAAAGAGTAAAATTAATCAAAGAAAACTTATTTCAATTTTGATATGCACAATGTTCATTCTATTTGAACATGATGGAAGAAAATCAGTTATAGAAAAAGAGGCTCATATATATGTGCTAGAAGAATATGAGAAAATTTAAAAAGTGTGGAAGTATTTGTGATATTAATTACATGATAAGAAGAATAGATTAATGTTGTTTTATATTCCATAAATGAAAGATTACGAACCTAGTCTATAAGAAAGATGATATATATTCAATTCATCCATTGGATCTTATACATTCTAATATATGTGGTCCCATTATAAAGTAGTCAATAAGTAGATAAAAATACTTTATTTACTTTATCGATGATTTTTATTGCATTACATTTTTTTTGAAACATAAATAAGAGGCTCTCAAAATGTTTAATAGATTTAGGATAAGTGCTAAAAAGGAATATAGATATTCTGTAAAGAAGATTCAAACTGGTAATGGTACATGATACACAAATGTGGAGTTTAAATGGTATCTTGAAAATAATGGTATTCTTCATGAACTTTTTGAAACATACACACCAAAAAAAATGTTACTAAAAGAAGAAAGAGAAGTTTGGTTGAGATGGATTGAACTATACAGGATGAATATGAATCTCTTGATTCTATTAAAGAAAAGATATTGGAGATTTATTACATATTTAGAATCATTTTTTATATAGGAAAAACTATGATAAAAATACTTATTATATATATTGAAAATAAAATCCAAGTTTAAAATACATAAGGGTGTTTGGAAGTCCTTTTATTATAAAAGTCAAGGGTGAGAATCTTAGGAAGTTTGATCAAAGAGGAATTTATGGTATATTTTTTGGATACCCTCATAATGGTAGAGGATAAATGTGATATAATTTGTAAACATGAAATATTATTGACAATGTAGATGTGAAATTGCTGGAGCATTATAATAGAAAAGGTTCATATCTAGGTGGATATTTGAGGGTAAGTAAAGATAGAGTTATTACCATTAAATAACATAACAAAGTTTTTAACAGGATTAATGTTGTAGAAACTAAGTAGGATGAATATGTTGATTCATCTATTTCTAGTGATAAGGTAAAATCTCATTCAACTCATCCTAGGATAAGAAAATAGACATAGTTCCAAAATATCATTGGTGATAAATGATAGTAGGTTCAAATGAGAAGAACATCAATAAAGGCCTCATATATATTTTTATATCCATAATATGAGCTAAGATATGATGAAAAATATTTGGAGCATCAAGAGTGGATTGATGCAATGAACTAAGAATTGAACCAGATTAAGAAGAATGTGACATTAGAACTTGTACCCAAAACAAAATATAATAATTTTATTGGAACAAAATGGGTATTTCAAAATAAGTTGAATGAAAAATGTAATGTGATAATAATTAAGGAATTACTAGTTTGTAAAGGCTAATCACAGGTTGAACACATTGATTTTTATGAGAACTTTACCTTAATAACAAGACTTGAAACCATCAAAAACTTTTTTTATATTACTGTACAATGAAGATACAAGATTTTTCCAATGGATTTCAAGTCAGTTTTTTTAATGGAGATATGGATGAAGAATTTTATAATGAGAAACCATGTGGCTTTGTATTCGGTAAAGATGAAATATATATGTTCATATTGAAGAAGGATTTTTATGGGTTGAATAAATCTCCAGGATATTGATATTATAAATTGGATACTTTCTTAAAGAAGTTAAATTTCAATAATGGAATATTTGACATTAACCTCTATATAAAATAAAATCAAGAGGTTTCAATCATTTTTGTTTTTTATTTTGTTGATATAATATTTGTAAGGAATGATGAAGAAATTTTGAGAATTTTTATGAGTAGATGAAGATGTTATTCAAAATTTACATTCTTTGAAAAAGGAAATACTTTCTTGGATTACAAATAATTCAAAAGAAATGGTACATTTTCATTTCACAGGAAAATTATTTTAAGGAACTTATGAAGAAGTTCAACTTTGATATTTAAAGCATTTTTTTACACCCATTTTAGTGGGAATGATTTTTTCAAAACATAGTACAAGAAAAGAGTTCAATCCTAAAGAATTTGTGAAGTTGGTTGGAATCCTATTATATATAATAGATTTGAGGAATGATATAGTGTATACCTTTACAATTTTTTCCAAGTATCAAAGTGAACCAAATGAATCTCATCTTATGGATAGAGAAGGAATTATTTGATATATTAAAGTGATAATTGGTTTCAAAATAAAATATTTCATAATTAGAAAAATTTATTTGTTTAGTTACAAAGATGAAGATTGGGAAGGTTGTTTTGATGATAGAAGATCCACATTTAGTAAAGTTTTATACTTGAGAGAAATATGTGTGAGTTAATATAAAAAGAAGAAAAATTCAATCACCCTTAAAAAATGAAAAAGTTGAGTTTATATCTTCCAATAAAACTACAATACAATTAAAGTGGATGAAGTAATAGTTAGAATATTTGTTATTTAATGTAAAGTTTACCCTTATGTTGGTTTGTGATAATAATATTGCTATAAATTTAACTAATAATCTAGTCCGACAATATCATTATAATAACATTGATATTAAATTTATATTTATCAAAGAGCATGTGGAAAGAAATGAAGTATATCCAGAGTTTATTTCTAAAATGGATAAAGTTTATGATATATTCACTAAATCATTTCCGAAGGAAACATTTCATAAACTAAGGTTGATTATGGGTATACAACCCCACTCTCTTCAAGTGTAAGGTATGTGACTTGCATCCCCTATCTCACCTTATATTTGGAAAATGTTGTTAAAGGGAGAGAAAATGTGTAACATAAATCTATCCATTGTTATTTTATTTACCTATAAAGGGAGAGGATATATTTAGGGGGAGTTTTTAAAATGGATAAGCTATGAGATCAGCCTATCTGAACTATTTTAATAGTATATTGAAGTGTATGGAAGAACTATTTGTTATAGGTTTTTTTATAAATATTTGATAATATAAGATGTTTGGAATCATTTATGAATCACTTTTTATGGACAATATGGTATTGATGTTCAATGATTCTGGTTTCCTACATTGATTTTTCTCATTTCGGATGAAAATTGTTGGATAAGTGATCCATTTATTAAGTTTCAATGTTTCGGTGATTTATGTTTCTTGGTTTACATCAAAATAAAAAGAGGGTATATTTCTAATTCCAAGAGGATTTGAGTTGATAAGAGAAGTTAGTTGATAATAAATAAGGTTTTTCTTATGTACTGTTTTTTGTTGTTAAATATAAATCACTTGAAAATTCTAACCCTTACTCATAAAGTTTCTAGAATGATTTCCCCGGATAGAGATATGTGAGCCCAACAGATTTAGGTGAAAATAATGAGTTCAATGGACAAATTAAATTAGATAAAGTTGATCAGATGGATTCCAATGCTTTGAATTGATCATAAATATATGTTCAATAAAGTAAATTAGGTGATTCTTTGATTATATTCAAAGTAGTCAAAAATCATGTATATATAAAGGTATTCATGATTATATATTAATTTTTTTGAAGGCATAATGTTTTTAAGACCAATTGAAAAAATAGTTATGGAATCTACTGATGACTTTGGATCGAATCGAGAGGAGAATGAAGCCTACCGAATGAACATCAGAAGTCCACCGGACAGAGAAACTCAGAGTCATTGGATAAACTATATCAAACAAATAAGTTGTCATGGAAGCTTAATTTGAAAGGTTGAATAAATTTATTGTAAAGATATTTTTGAGAAAAGGTGTTAGATAGAGGATTCCAAATGAAGCCATTGAATAGAGGATTCCAGACATAGCACACTAGAAGAATAATGTGTAGAGGAATCAGACAAAGGGTTATGAGTAGAGCCTTAGAACAGAGTTAATCGAAGAGATCTAAGTAGAATAACCATGTTAAGACTTTTGGATAGGAATATATGAAGTCTACTAGAATGAGGAAAACTGAAAAAAGAAGAACCTTATGAGGTTACCTGGTAGATAAATTCATACAAAGATGATCTAGATGATGTTTTGGGGATATTTTCAAAGTATTTTACAAAGTCATGAAATGTGATGATGTTGAGATATTCATTCAATGCTTTAATAAACATGAGGGGAAGATCATGATTCCAAACCATATTTTAGGAATGTTTGATAAACATTTACATTGAGATATTAGGAAAGTCTTGGCAATGAATGTTGACTCCTATTTACTTAGAAGTTTGAAAGAGGTTAAACATGGAAATACTAGAGCGGGATATTGAAATTTGGAAGGGAAAATTCAAAGTTGAGTTCACTCTTATCCCTTAATTTTTAGGGAAATATTTTTAATATAAATGGAGGTAAGTGTGTTGATATAAGGTTTCTGATTTTTTTGATTTCATGCATTTTATTGAATAAGTGAGGTTTTGATGGAAGAACTTTAGAGATCTTGTGTCGTTGCATCAAGAATAGTATCACTAAATAGTGTGATATGATAAATTGTATTCCTATCAAGTGGTATATGATGAAAAAAATGTATAGATGATCATAAGAAAATGGTAAATAGATGAAAAAATGAATATAAAATCAATTTTTACTAGTCTAATGATATACTGGATAGAGGGTATTAGACCAAGGATAACAAATTGAGTGTAACAGACAGAGAGCATTGAACATACATGTTCGGATGAAGAAGTTGATACTAAAGTTCTTGATCAATTATATGTAAGAAAGTTAAGAGTAATAAGAAAAACTTTTAAAAGGAATGTTTGAAGAAAGTTTACGCATAATAGTGAAAATGTTGAATCCTGTTGGTTAAGGTTCTTTTTTTGATGTAATTTTTTATATCGTCTAATTTGTGTGAGGATCACATAAACTGTCGCATAAATATAGGGTTACACAAGTGATGGATATTACCTTATTGTTATAACCAAAAAAATTATGGGTTTCTAGTGGTTTTGTGGCCTTGTATTACTTCTAAACCATGATAAGGAATAGATACTCTTTTTAAGTAGTGAACCATATACATACTTATATTTCTATGGGTGTACTTTTTTATAGTTTTCTAGAAGAGTTATTTATTACTATCCAAATGTGAAAGTTGTTTATTAAGTAAGAAAACATAAAAAGAGAAGACAATTGATTCAACCCTTCCCCCTCTCAATGATCACAAAAATGTTGATTGGTCCTTTTACACTCATGGGAAGCCTGGTCCACCATGAATAGATACAAGTATTCACTATAAACTCAATACATCAAAACTCGTAGAACACATATTTGAGAAATCACCCCCAATAATACCAGAACATAAGACTGAAACTTAAGAGAGGGAGGGGAGAGGGGGTAATCAACCATCCATATCCACACCAACCGAGATGTTGAGGAAAACACCCCTAGAAACTCTGGTTGTCAGTTTATCTTCTGAAATGGTTGGGGTGCATATAAAATAAAAAAAACATATATAGTAGATATATCTCACAAATAAACTAAGTGAAACTACCTTAACTTAGACTCATCTACCACCATCGTCACAAAAAACACTCAACAACCACCGTTGAGGTCTAGATATCAAATAATCATATAATCATAAAGTCAAATATTATTTAATTAGTTATCTATTAATTAATATTATTCCATTTTTTTCCAAGATTAATCTTTTAATATTCAAACCAAGTTTTAATGAATCCATTTATTCTTTATTGTATTCAAGTACTCTAGGACTTAGCCTAATATACCACTTAAAGGATGCACTTGTAGTTTATGGTATCAAACTACATCTTGTAGTTAGAAATTGGTCATGTAAAAAACATTCAGAAATAAGGATATCAAGTAAGAATCAAGAAAAAGTAATAATTGATGAGACAATATATATTTAAACTTTTCCCAACCTCCCCAGTGTACCACACCATTTTTCATAATATCAAATTTGATATCCCATTATAATATCATCATCAAAATTAACACCTCATGCCTATATCATCATCATAACTATCACCTGTTTCAAGAACCACCATCATATCCGGAATCCCGTGCCACCACTATCATCAAGTATTCAAACCACAATATTTAATAATTAAATAATATAAAATCTCTAAATCCATAGAGAATTAATATATATTAAATATATTTCTCTACACATAAGTTCAAAGGTAACTATAGACAAATAAAATGAGGAATTATAGCCTTTATCAACCAATATTGGGCTTGATCAAGTGAAAATCAATGATTTTGGCAATCATTAAATTTTTATTACCATATTTAATTAACCGATTTATAATGAATAAATCTCAGCAACATTAGCCAATAAAATTTCAATGGCTAAATATTATTTAATTAATTTGGAATTCCAACTTAAGCGACTCTTTTATATAGCAACAATCTTTATGTTAATTATTTCAACATGCTAATTTTATTATAATCAAAGAATTTCCATCATTATGTTATTTACTTTCCAAGTAAAACAAATAATCTTAACAACTATAAAAATAGATAGCACACTGTCTAGTAAATATCAAGAGGTAATAATAAACACATTCGATCACAATGTCCCAACCAATAATTTAATCTCTACATTATATTATTTAAACATGTGATAATATTATTATGCAATAATAATAACTCTAAACATTATATAAAATGATTTAAAAAACTATAACAACAACAACAACAACACATGTGACAACATCCATTTAAATTCTATAATATCCAAAATTATAAAATCATTGACAAAAATATTATTTAATTAGTTTAACACTGTGATATTCTATCATTTTAATATTAACAAGAATTTTTTTTACAATGGCATGAAATTATTTATTTCTATCACTTGAATAAATTTCCAAATAATTAAATATAATATAACATGTAAAAATAGATTCTTTCATGAATAATGATATAATTTTTATCGTGGAATGATAATAAAATACCTTAATTATTTTCATATCCAGAAAATTACTTAACAATTAATAATGTATCCTTAAGAAAATGTATTAATTACAACATTCTATAATAATTATACTTCAATTATTTAATTTCCATATTATAATATCATAACACTGCATATAACTCTATATTTTATTTTTAAGAAATATAAACAATATTAATAATATTTATGTGATAATCAATTCCTCTTTTCAGGATATTATTTTTACTATCTAAATTAATATAACACAAGATAAAGAGAATAATAATTCTTTATGCATGTGGTAAAATTTTAAATCCCAATATTGGATTTTTTTATCAAAAATATTAAATATATATTTATTTACCCATGTTATTTCCATATTTTAAGATAATTAAATTTATCCACCACATGTAATTTTATTTCTATGTCAATTCTAGAAGAACTATAATAACATGTTAATCATAATATCCATGAAATAAACTTCTATTTCATTTCTAACACATTATTAATATTTTATTTCATAAATTAATCTTCCATTTAAATTATGGAAATAATAATAATAATAATAATTCATTAACAATAAAACAATGCATGAAATTTATCTTCATCCTTTATAATTTCTAGATTATCATACAATCTACCATCATGAAATTATTTTCTTTATTTTTATCTAATTATAGTTAATCACATCCATTTAAACAAATAACATAAAAAATAGTTGATTCACATTTTCACATTAAATAAAGGAGAAGTATCGGATCCAAAACCTAGGGAATAGGTCTTAAAACACACACTACTGTGAATAGGATAGATATAGAGGTGATGAATTTAGGTACAGAAGTGGGAGAATCCTCAAATTCTTTGTAGAAGAATAAAAAATTTTAAACATTGGGTTTTTGGATAACTGAAACTTGAGATAAGTCAAAGAGAAACAATCATAGGGTTAAATACAATTTTCATAAATAATCATGCACTCTCGGAGGACTCCCAAGAAGCTCACTGAAAACTCCCATTTAATTGACACATAAATTTAACTTTCCAAATAAACCCCTTGAATAATCTATTCAAAACTAAAAAAATTAAGGGCAGTCAAAAGACCAAATTCAAAATTCTTAACATGTTTAAATACAATTCATTTCCACATTAAATACCATTTGTTCAGATAAAAAATGTGTTAGAGAAGGTTATAGGAAGAAAAATTGGGATTTTAAGGAAAATATGCTAATTGTACGTAGGAGATACACATTTAATAATGGTAATATGTTTTTACCCTTATGAATCTGGTTACCATTATTTGGGATTAAAAATTCACAAATGAACCTTACACAACCAATAATACAACTTGAATACCCTTACAGGACTAAGGGACTACGCTTATGTGAGATACAAATTACCACTATAAAATAAGGGAAAACATGGGCTAACCCTTATGTAGGTATTATACACTTGATATTACCCTTATTATAGGTAAGCCTTTCTCTCTCAAAATTAATAAATAGAGTGAGCTACCTTTACCTAGCTATTTCAAAATACATGTTACCTTTACACATCTTTAGAAAATTTGAACCTACCTTTATGCAGGAATAAATTGACCTTTATGAAATATTTTCAAAAAAGTATTCTACCTTTAAGTAGTTCATAAGATATCAAAGTTATCTTTATGTGACCTATAGAAAAGAAATCTTACCTTTACACGGCCTTTAGAAAACAATAATTACCCTTATGCAAAAATAAGGACTTGCGTAAGGGTTGAAGTAACTTTTAAAATATTTAATTTTCATATTCAAAAACTCATAAATAATTAATATAAGGACTAATTATCAATTATAATATCCAAAAAAAAACACTTCTAAAATAAAATATTCACTTTTAAGAACATCCCAATTAAATTCCAAATAATCTTTTAAATCTTTGAAACTACTTATATAACTTGTAAAAGCATTATAAACCATTTAATAATTTACAAATTCATCTTAAATTAAATTCTGAATTTTATGAAACCACTAATGATCCACCAAATATCCAAGAAAATAAAAATAAGTCTCAAGAATATTCTATACCATTACATTAGTTACCTGTCAAACAATTCTCATCTGTGAGAATTAAAACAAGACTAGAAAAGAGAGGAAAATGATGGGTAATTAAATCAACCATACTTTGAGATTCCTATCAAGGATCTCACTATATTTGGAACACAATAACCAATCTTGGGGAATAATTTTTATAGATAAAAAAATTAAAATAGTACCAAAAAAATATCTCAGGGATATAACTTTCAAATAAGAACAAGGTCATTAATAAAACATAACACCGATGAGAATCAATATCATATATCATCATGAGATCAGATACTTAATCTCAAAAAATCAACCATTAAACAACTTGGAATATTGAGCACATATATGTGTCTCTTGTTCCCAATTAAGGTCACATAAATACAATAAGTCCACAAAGATATCCAAAACAAAACATGAAAGCAATGAATATTAATAAAAAAAATCATAAAAAAACAACACTATAAAATGAAAAGCCTCAAGAAGCAATCACTTCACATTAATTTAAACATAAAGCATAAAAATTATTTCATGAGAAAACATTATAATATCTATAACTTCAACAACTTTACTTATTAATTCCGTCAAATAAAAATCTATAAGTGATTTATTTTCATTTATTATGCTAGAAAATTTAATTCATGACATTAAGAACATATAATTCTTAAAATGTTATGGATAAAGTAGGTTAGAATTGTTACATAATAATTTATTGATAATATTATATATGATACTTACAACAATTAATTAAGTATTGTATGTTAAGGAGTTTAAAACATAAACACCCTTTCAAAACAATTATTAACTTTTTATCCATGTATCACAACTTTTCAAATTAAAACATGTAAAATTAAAAATAATGATGATAAAAATATTTCACCAAGTCCCTTGTATTTAAAAATTGATAGGTTAGAAAACCTTTAAAAGGAAAATTTTTAAATAAAAACCTTTTAATCAATCTTTATAACAGGGTATTCATCAAAATTATCCTTTTGGAAATACTTCCAATATATTTTTCAAAAATTATTTTTTAAAGATGAATGTTTCATAAAATTAATTTTTAGTTTATTCAGGAAAAATTATTCCCAATTTTTTTTACAAGTGGATATTATTAAATAATATTACACAACTTGAAGAAAAATTACAAGGATGATATACCCAAAGTAAATTTTTATTTTCCAAAAACACTTCAATACTAATTAAATAAATAAAAATAGTAAATAAATTAATCAATTTAGTTTATCATGGTTTTCAAAATTTAATTTATCCACCCACTACTATAATTTAAAACTCAAACATGTTTCTTATCAAACTGTTTTTATAATTAAAAGAAATTTGAAACATTCCAATAATGATTTATATCCTACTATTTCATATTGTGACAAGATTTCTATGATAACCCACATATATATACATGTTACATGATTTTATAAAATTATATTCTTTTAACCAATACAGAACTACCATGTTATTTACCAATTTAATATAAATAAACATAACATCCAATTTAACATATGATACAAATTACAAATAAAATATGAGGTTGGAAAAATACTGTAACACCCCGAGATTTTATGAAAAATATTCTTTTTAATTTCATTAATGTCTTGTGTTGTACGCTACACCAAAAGGATCTTTCACAACACATATCCTTGACTTGCCTTGCATTACACGCAATCATGACCTTCCTCGATAGCGTGTGTAGTACGCAATACCGAGTTTCACTAAATGAGATATTATTATAATATTATTATGAAATAGCCGTTATGAATAGTAATACCCACTTTTTGAAATATTATAAATTTTATATTTCAAAATGGAATTCATTTTTGGATTCGGAATATCGAAATTAGCTTAGGGTAAAATTTTGGCACTTTTCAGATAACTTTCAAATTCTGATGAATAGTGAGAATGACTAAATTTTAATTAAAAACAACTTTTTTAATCGAAATAATTAATAGTGATAGATTATTAATTTGAGTGGTTTTAAAGTATATTTAGAATATATTTTTACAATTTAATACAATTTTGGTCATTGGATTTAATTTCACATTTAAACCAGACATAAACAAGTGTCAATCTTTTGATAGTTATTATCTCTTAAGAACACGCTATTTGTTTTGACGACGAGAATTAATTTTTAAATTAATTAATGCAACTGATATGTTTTGAATTTGTTAAAATAGATATCATTTTTGAATTCATAATATCAAATATAGCTTAGGCCTAATTTTTGGTATTTTTCTGGAAACTTTCATTTTTTGATGAATAGTGAAACCACTAAGTGGTAGTTAAAAAAAATGAATTTTTCATAAAACTTAATTTTACCGCTTCTGTGAGTGGAATTTCGAAAATCCGAGAGACACGGTTAATATTAAGGACTAAAATGTGGTTTAATGAGATGAAAATAATTTTTGGTGAATAGTAACTTTTTACTTTTTTTACCACGGTTAAAAGTAAATAGGGTAATTAAGGGTAAATATGATATTATTATTACCCTAAAACATGTCCTAATTCTATTGGATAAGTGTAATTCGGACAAAAACAACCTTAGGAATAAAATATGACCATTTAGGCCCACTTGGATTAGATTAGGACATTTATTATTAATTTATTTAAAGAAGGGTTAAAATAGTTAAAATCAAAGTTTAATAACTAAATTATTTTTAATATAGGGTTATACATAAGATAAATTAAACTATAAATATTAATTATAAATCTAAAAATATTTCCTACATAATGGTATTTTATTTGTAATTTTTAGACTTAAAATAATTTAATTTATTTATGACACAATGATGATGCAGTAATTATCTTATTAATGAAATATTGACATAATTGATGTTATAAATACCCAAATAAATGTAATTTGAGACTTTTTATGAATTACAATAATTTTATATGTTAATATGACATGTTAGTATTGATTTAATTAACTTTTTCGAACTAATCATTCTATTATGAGTTTCACAAAAATCAATTACCAAATAGTGTCAAAATTGACATAAAAAAGTTTTTAAAATAATAATTATATTATTAATTGTTATTATATTCCTAAAAGTCTATGGTTCGGCCAAGATACTTATATCATGATAGGTGTATCATTAATCGACCACTTGGGGGTCGCTTGGATGTATATGGTAAGTTTATTAACTATATAATATAAATATACAAAGTGACATGGTAAATGTCAATCTAATTAACTAAGAGTTAAAACTAAAAGATAAGGTTAATATAATGACCTAAACTTGTATAAATTCTATTGGATGAGAGGATTTCGACCCATACCAACCTTAGCTTATAAATATATCAATTTGGAGCTATTAAAAACCGAATATGACTTTATAATAAAATAATATTTTTAGTTATTCCAAAGGTGCCCCTCTCCTCCCTTACAAAAGGGCACCTCCTCCCTCTCTTCCTCACACCACTTTGAGCCTTCAAGCTCGGCCAAACCCTGCCAAATTCTCTTCTCCACTTCCATAGAAACATCCTAGAGGTTCTGGTCCTTTTCAAAGACCAATTTTAGTTACCTAAGAGGAGGTTTCAAAGATGCGCTTCAAAGAAGAGGTAATGTCCGTTACCGATTCTTTCAACTTTATTTCTTCTTCAACTTCTTCTTCATAGGTTGTTTCATAATGAAGTAATAACATAAGTATCACTCATATATTGATATATTATTTTAAGTATAAAAAAACCCTATTTCACCATCTATCCATCCTATAGAAAATGAAATCACCACGCGTGCGTACGTACAGAATACCGTCTCCACGCCATGGTGTAATCTATTTTCCACCACCACCTTACTTGGATGGGTATAATGGTGTAAATAATAACTATATATGATTATTGTAAAGTGATATTGATTCTGTAATAGTATACATACACTCCAATAAAATTCCATGATCATGGGAACGATATCATCACTCGTGCGTACGTACGGAATACCGTCTCCACGACGAGATGAGATTCATTCTCAATGATTAACCATTCATGAATGATTATAAAGTATATATAATAAGTAATCATGAAATATATGACATATTAATGATACTGGATTTATGTATATATATATTTATGTAATTAAATTAATTCCATTCAATTCAATGAGGAAACGAAAACAACGTTCATGCGTACGTACGACCTACCGTCTCCATAAACGGTGTATTTCCTTCCATTTATCGATCTATTATATATATGTAGATTATGAATATATATTATATATAAATCATGTTTTATATTATGGAATTAAGTAATCATGATCTACGTAATCATATGAATAATTACAAGTCAAAACACGGACGACAAATGAAACGATTTTACCCAAAACACACTTTAACATGGAATTTACAAAAGAACGGGTAATATAAAGTCATAAGTGAACCATATATAATATCATAACAATGAATATGATTCTGTAATAAGTCAATGGCATTATTTAAATAATTATACAGGAGGTTCGGATACGTACGAAGCATATCGGACCTAAGGTAAGGGATAATTTTGCAAATCTCATTTTTATCCGAGATTGCTTATTCGTAAGTATTTACTGGGGTTATTTCTATCATCCATGTCCATGTTTTATAAAAGTGTTTTCATGTATGTTTAAACTCATTTTTACCCATTTTTGACTTTTACTACATGGTATGTATGGAATCTTTCTTTTAAGAGGTACTTTTTGACCTTTCCAACAAAAGTACGCGAATAATGTTTTTTAACTTATAGGACATGAAAGAATTTTTAGGGTTTTATAAAGCCTTATTTTCATGAATCTTTCTCCAAAATATTTCATGACTATTTTAAACAAAATTGTTTTCTTTTAAAATTTCATGACATTTTGTGAAAAGAAATTGATTTTGAAGAAGAAAGGATATTTTACTCAAGAATTCATTTCAAGTGTTTTATCAAAACCATTTTCCATCTAAGATGACATTATTTCATATGTGTTTGTTTCAAGTATAATGTCTCTATGATTTACATGGTTTCACTTTTCTTATTATGAAATGATATCCATTTATTTTATATGGATTATGTGATGATGAGATTATGTTTATGAAACCCGATTTATTCGTTGGGTTATTATGAATGATGTATGTTTATTTTGTGTCACAAGTAAGAATGATTTCATTATGAGATTTGTGGGACCTATATCTCTATCCAATGAATTGGGTAAAGATTTATATCTCATGAGATAGACATGGCTGGAATGGTAAGTTAATTCGGTTCAGTATTACAGGACTGGAACGAGGAGTGAACTCGATTCAGAAAGGGACTTTGTCCATTAAGATGGTCTTAGCAGCAATGCCTTGGCTACTATGGAAATCATTACATGTGGTCAATGGATGCCACAATTAAATGTTTTATTTCCATGTTATGTTATCCTGATTTATGTTCCATTATGATCTATGCCTTATGTTCTTCCATGTTTTAAGTCGTTGCTCAAGATTTTGATGTTTAAACATTATGTTCATGTTTTTAAGTTCAAATGTATATGGTATGTTTTATTTTATCCATGTTTACCCTTACTGAGCATTTGAGCTCACCCTTTTTATGTTTTATTTTCCCCTAGGATTAAAAGAAAGGTTTTAGGTAAGGAAACAAAAAGTGGAAGATCTTTATGGGAGATGTTGAAGATATTTCACCACGATTAGAAGATTACGCTCCAAGTTTCCAAAGACACTAAACTATTATGGTCCTTGTGTGTCTGTTTTTGTTATGTATTATGTATTTCGAAAAAGTAATGTAATGTCCATGTACGTCAAGCTTCGGGTCTCTACAATTGGTATCAGAGGAAAGGTTTAGTTAACCTTTGGAAATTAGGATGCGAAAACTTTAGTGAGATCTCTAGAGATATTTATAAGGTATGTCTAGGGATGTCCCTAAGGTTAAGTATACGTATAGGTTATAGTCCTAGAATTATTCTAACGATCTTATAATTGAACATAAGATATTAGATATTGAAGGTACTCCCCCTTTATTATGTTGTTTTCCCTAGCATGGTATTTGCCTCTCACACTATTATTTTTGGGTTTTAGATGATGGATGGAACCCGAAGGAACCGTGTTGATCAATGTAATGGACAATGCAATGATTGTCCCCCTAACCAAACTAATGTCATGGGAGATGGAGTGCACAATCTTATTTCTATACTTACACACGCTATGAATCATTCTGGATTTCAAAATGAGCAGAGAAAGGAGAAACATTCTGTTGAATCCTTCATGAGGCAGCGTCCACCTTCATTCAGTGGTTTTTCTGATCCCTTAGTGGCTAAACAATGGATCAATACTACTGAAAATATATTTTCAGTTCTACAATGTTCTGAGCATGATAAATTCATCTTAGGAGTATATCGTTTGGAAGGTGATGCTAATCAATGGTGGAATCTTATCAAGTATACGAGGCAAAGAGATGAAATTGAGTCCATGGAATGGGATGAGTTCAAGAACTTGTTTTTCAGTAAGTACTTCCCTCGTATTCTTCGAAAAAAGATGGAAAAGGAGTTTCTTGAGCTTAAGCAGAAGGATGATGAATCTGTTGGTATATAGGAAGCGAATTTTACAAGACTTGCAAGGTATGCATCTGGCTTTATCATCCAACCTGAAAGTAAAGTTGATCGATTTTTCAGTGGCTTAAAACCAAGTCTTCGAAGGGAATTATCTATAAGAGAGTTCAGTAGCTGTGAAGAAATGCATTGTGCTATCAAGGTAGAATTAGAATTTGGTGTAACATATCCATATCATGGTTTTGACAAGAAACGAAAGATGAAGTTCAAGGAGAAATCTCAGAACAATGGTGAAAAGAAGATGAATGTTTCTTTATGCTCAAAGTGTGGAAAGAAGCATGGTGGAGATTTCCTTAAAGGTACTAGAACATGTTTTAAGTGTGGAAAAGAAGGTCATCGAGCAGCTGAGTGTCGAAGTAATGGAAAAAGGGTTGCTAATGATGTGAATAAAGAAAAGACTTTAGAGATAACACCACCAACACTTCAATGCTTCAAGTGCAATGAAATGGGGCATTATGCTAATCAATGCCCTAATCCAAGGGTTAGTGATGATCGACATGAGCAACCTCTTAAGGCAAAGGAAAAAGGGAAGTCACATGCGATCACTATTGGCGATGTTGAATATGAAAACGATGTGGTGGAATGATTAAGTGTTTATGTAATGGATTCCAAAATAATGTTGTGTATAGCATCGTGGAATATTGGAATATTTATGTATTGGTCTATTGTGGTTTTCAATAATTTTATGGTACCGATAACCATGGAAAGTGATTGAGATATTTTTGGAAAGAAGATGATATGCGCATAATGAAGGGATAAGAAGATAATGAGATGTTTGGTTGTATTCATGAGCTCATGAATGATATAAGGACTAAGTGATATTATGGTTTGATTATATAGAATTTTTGGATTTTTGTATGTGGAAAGTGTTAACTTTTAATTGCATTCATGGTTTCACTAAGGTTAAATGGGTATTCATTCTTCAAGAGAATACATGATTAAGGTATTCACATGTTTGTAATTTGACCAACAAGATATATCTTATGATATATGGGGGATAAATGATGGCATTCACGTGATTGTTATGTGACAATTCAAGTAATCATTTTCTTTATACTATGAGTTTGGATTGATGTATTTTAGATAAGCCTAAAGATTGGAATGGATTATGTTGGACATAAGTTAGTATTGTTTAAGGATATAATTTTTTTTTGATATTAATGATGGGATGTTGTAGTAATGTAGTTTTAGAAAAAGGAAAACCTGCAGGATGGGCGACATCCCATTGCGTCGGACAAGGCTGTGGGAATCGAACCCACAACCAAAGTGCGACTGGCCTTTATCGCCTACCACTGGCCTACAGGAAGTCCCTGGTTAGTAGAAACTAGTTTTATTTTATTTTGCGGTATGATATATGAAGTATAAGTTCATTTTTGGAATCGTATATGATTAACCTCACCATAGATGGACTTATGTATATTTGATAACTTTTTCTAACCTTTGTTTGAAACAGATGGAATGACCCATCATTCTATCACATGATCGGTTAACACTTCCCGAATAACAAATTCAACTTCATTTCTTTAATAGATGAAGTGGAAATTGTTCAAAACAAGAACAATAGTGATATTGTACCAAAATCAAGCAAGTATTTCTTCTAATTCAAAATTTTCAACTTTAGATAAATGATATTGAAAACCAAAAATGTTGTCCTAGTGCTCTTATATCCGATGAATCAGATGGTACCTTAGATCATCACAAATCTATGGATTTGTGATTGATGGATTTTTCATAGCCATGTTCTCTACCACTCTCCATCAAAACTTGATGGTTAGATTTTTCTTCCATATCCATATTTTCACCTATGTTCTCCTACGTGGAAACCCAGTGATGAGTTAATATGGGTAACCGTTACGTTTCATACTTTAGTTTTTAAAGCAAAGTTTTGGTTTTCCTTTTTACGATGTGGGTTTATATTAAAGAAACTTTCAAGTAGTAAACCATTTATAACCCCGACGAATTTCGAGGGCGAAATTCATTTTAAGGGGGGTAGAATGTAACACACCGAGATTTTATGAAAAATATTCTTTTTAATTTCATTAATGTCTTGTGTTTTACGCTACACCAAAAGGAGCTTGCACAACACGCATCCTTGACTTGCCTTGCATTACACGCAATCACGACCTTCCTCGATAGCATGTGTAGTACGCAATACCGAGTTTCACTAAACGAGATATTATTATAATATTATTATGAACTAGCCGTTATGAATAGTAATACCGACTTTTTAAAATTTTATAAATTTTTTCTTTCAAAATGGACTTCATTTTTGGATTCATAATATCGAAATTAGCTTAGGGTGAAATTTTGGTACTTTTCAGATAACTTTCAAATTTTAACGAATAGTGAAAATTATTAAATTTTAATTAAAAACAACTTTTTTAATCGAAATAATTAATAGTGATAAATTATTAATTTGAGTGGTTTTAAAGTATATTTAGAATATATTTTTAAAATTTAATATAATTTTGGTCATTGGATGTAATTTCACATTTAAACCAGACATAAACAAGTGTCAATCCTTTGATAGTTATTATCTCTTAAGAACACACTATTTGTTTTAACGACGAGAATTAATTTTTAAATTAATTAATGCAACTGATATTTTTTGAATTTGGTAAAATATACATCATTTTTGAATTCATAATATCAAATATAGCTTAGGCCTAATTTTTGGTATTTTTCTGGAAACTTTCATTTTTTGATGAACAGTGAAACCACTAAGTGGTAGTTAAAAAAACTGATTTTTTCATAAAACTTAATTTTACCGCTTCTGTGAGTGGAATTTCGAAAATCCGAGAGACACGGTTAATATAAAGGACTAAAATGTGGTTCAATGAGATGAAAATAATTTTTAGTGAATAGTAACTTTTTACTTTTTTACCACGGTTAAAAGTAAATAGGGTAATTAAGGGTAAATATGATATTATTATTACCCTAACACATGTCTTAATTTTATTGGATATGTGTAATTCGGCCAAAAACAACCTTAGGAATAAAATATGACCATTTAGGACCACTTGGATTAGATTAGGACATTTATTATTAATTTATTTAAAGAAGGGTTAAAATAGTTAAAATCAAAGTTTAATAACTAAATCATTTTTAATATAGGGTTATACATAAGATAAATTCGACTATAAATATTCATTAGAAAGATAAAAATATTTTCTACATAATGGTATTTTATTTTTAATTTTTAGACTTAAAATATTTAATTTATTTATGACACAATGATGATGTAGTAATTATCTAATTAATTAAATATTGACATAATTGATGTTATAAATACCCAAATAAATGTAATTTGAGAGTTTTTATGAAATAAAATAATTTTTTATGTTAATATGACATGTTAGTATTGATTTAATTAACTTTTTTAGAACGAATAATTCTGTTAAAATTTTCACAAAAATCAATTACCAAATAGTGTCAAAATTGACATATAATAGTTTTTAAAACAAATATTATATTATTAATTGTTATTATATTCCTAAAAATCTAAGGCTCGTCCAAGATAATTATATCATGATAGGTGTATCATTAATGGACCACTTGGGGGTCTCTTGGATGTATATGGTATGTTTATTAACTATATAATATAAAAATACAAAGTGACATGGTAAATGTCAATCTAAATAACTAAGAGTTAAAACTAAAAGATATGGTTAATATAATGACCTAAACTTGTCTAAATTCAATTGGATGATAGTATTTAGACCCATACCAACCTTATCTTCGAAATATATCAATTTGGAGCTATTAAAAACCTAATATGACTTTATAATAAAATAATATTTTTTGTTATTCCAAAGGTGCCCCTCTCCTCCCTTAGAAAAGGGCACCTCCTCCCTCTATTCCTCACACCACTTTGAGCCTTCAAGCTCGGCCAAACCCTGAAAAATTATCTTCTCCACTTCCATAGAAACATCCTAGAGGTTATGGTATTCTTCAAAGACCAATTTTAGTTCCCTAAGAGGAGTTCTCAAAGAGGCGCTTCAAAGAAGAGGTAATGTCTGTTGCGGATTATTTCAACTTTATTTCTTCTTCCACTTCTTTTTCTTAGGTTGTTTTATTATCAAGTAATAACATCAGTATCAATAATATACTTATATGTTATTATAAGTATGAAAAAAACCCTATTTCACCATCTATCCATCCTATGGAAAACGAAATCACCACGCGTGCGTACGTACGAAATACCGTCTCCACGCCGTGGTGTAATCTATTTTCCACCACCACCTTACTTGGATGGGTATAATGGTGTAAATAATAACTATATATGATTATTGTAAAGTGATATTGATTCTGTAATAGTATACACACACTCCAATAAAATTCCATGATCATGGGAACGATATCATCGCTCGTGCGTACGTACAGAATACCTTCTCCACGACGCGATGAGATTCATTCTCAATGATTAACCATTCATGAATGATTATAAAGTATATATAATAAGTAGTCATGAATTATATGAAATAATAATGATACTGGATTTATTTATATATATATATGTCATCCAATTAATTCCATTCAATTCAATTAGGAAACGAAAACAACGTTCATGCGTACGTACGACCTACCGTCTCCATGAACGGTGTATTTCTTTCCATTTATCGATCTATTATATATATGTAGATTATGAATAAATATTATACATAAATTATGTTTTATATTCTGTAATTAAGTAATCATGATCTAAGTAATCATATGAATAATTACAAGTCAAAACATGGACGACAAATGAAACAATTTTACCCAAAACACTCTTTAACATGGAATTTACAAAAGAACAGGTAATATAAAGTCATAAGTGAACCATATATGATATCATAACAATGAATATGATTCTTTAATAAGTCAATGAAATTATTTAAATCATTATACAGGAGGTTCGGATACGTACGAAGCATATCGGACCTAAGGTAAGGGATAATTTTGAAAATCTTATTTTTATTCGAGATTGCTTATTCGTAAGTATTTACTGGGGTTATTTCTATCATCCATGTCCATGTTTTATAAAAGTGTTTTCATGTATGTTTAAAGTCCTTTTTACGCATTTTTGACTTTTACTACATGGTATGTATGGAATCTTTCTTTTAAGAGGTACTTTTTGACCTTTCCGACAAAAGTACGAGAAGAATGTTTTTTAACTTATACGACATTAAAGAATTTTTAGGGTTTTATAAAGCCTTATTTTCATGAATCTTTCTCCAAAATATTTCATGAATATTTTAAACAAAATCGTTTTCTTTTAAAATTTCATGACGTTTTGTGAAAAGAAATTGATTTTGAAGAAGAAAGGATATTTTACTCAAGAATTCATTTCAAGTGTTTTATCAAAACCATTTTCCATCTAAGATGACATTATTTCATATGTGTATGTTTCAAGTATAATGTATCTTTGATTTACATGGTTTCAATTTTCTTATTATGAAATGATATCCATTTCTTTTATATGGATTATGTGATGATGGGATTATGTTTATGAAACCCGATTTATTCGTTGGGTTATTATGAATGATGTATGTTTATTTTGTGGCACAAGTAAGAATGATTTCATTATTAGATGTGTGGGACCTATATCTCCATCCAATGAATTGGGTAAAGATTTATATCTCATGAGATAGACATGGCTGGAAGGGTAAGTTAATCCAGTTCAGTATTACAGGACTGGAACGAGGAGTGAACTCGATTCAGAAAGGGACTTTGTCCATTAAGATGGTCTTGGAAGCAATGCCTTGGCTACTATGGAAATCATTACATGTGCTTAATGGATGCCACAATTACATGTTTTATTTCCATGTTATGTTATCATGATTTATGTTCCATTATGATCTATTCCTTATGTTCTTCTATGTTTTAAGTCGTTGCTCAAGATTTTGATGTTTAAACATTATGTTCATGTTTTTAAGTTCAAATGTGTATGGTATGTTTTATTTTATCCATGATTACCCTTACTGAGCATTTGAGCTCACCCATTTTATGTTTTATTTTCCCCCAGGATTAAAAGAAAGGTTTTAGGTAAGGAAACAAAAAAGTGGAAGATCTTTATGGGAGATGTTGAAGATTTTTCACCACGATTAGAAGATTACGTTCCAAGTTTCCAAAGTCACTAAACTATTACGGTCCTTGTGTGTCTGTTTTTGTTATGTATTATGTATTCTGCAAAAGTAATGTAATGTCCATGTACGTCAACATTCGGGTCTCTACAAATACACTTTATATAGATGTAAAAATTTACAAGTTTTTTAACAAAACGTCATTTACCAGGAGCACAATTATTTAAAAAAATACAAGGGTTTAAGGTTACAATTTCCATTTACCATTGGTGTATGTCATTAATTACAAGGGTTTTAAATTATCACCACATAACATTATAAAACTAATAAAAACACTTACATAAATATAAACAAAGCTATTGCAAGCATAAAAATAAAAGGAATCTGACCACTGTACCATGATATTGTCTACTTTAGGTGGCATTGAATTGATTGCAAGGTTTTAAAACACATCATGAAAAAAATAACATGTCATGATTGGTGAAGTGTCCCCTATATTCATATGATCAAGTCAATGACACACATAAAAATATGATATAGACCCCTTTCCTGGGATTTAAGCACATGAGGACATAATCACATCATAAAAAAAGTCATATGCATAACCCACTGTATATAAGAATTTAATTCACAATAGGGAGAGAAATTAGTCTGAAACTAAGAGTACAATAACTTAAAGATAAACATATAATATTCTTTTCCCCTAAACTAGGTCCCATTTCATCTGGAATTATTGAATATTATATTGATTAAAACAAAGGAAGACATATAAAAACCCCTTTCCATAGATTAAATATTTTTCACATCAGTTCTGAGAGAAGAGTATATGATGAATATGATGATAAAACCCCACCCAGACCACATATTCACATTAATGAGCCTCATGAGAGAGTTATAAAATGATATGAGTGAATAAAAAGAAACCTTTTCCATAGATCATGTATCCATATCGACACCTATTCCGAGTAAATAGTTATACTTACCATATTTGAATGAAATTAGGTATGGGTTGAAAACTAATGTTTAAAGGGTTACAAAAAATCATGGATCAAGGATTTAATAGGCGAGTCTCTATATAGTGAATGAGGAGGTTTCCCTGTACTCATTTTTAAGGGATTACAATTTAAGAATGATGATATGCTATCCATTCACATCATGAGGATAAAATTTGAAGAGTGTCAAGATCAAAAATGAAATTTAAAGGTATCACCACACATCCAGAGCAGAATTTATAAATTTTTAAGAAAATGGATAATATCAATGGCTGAAAATACCCCTCTATGGTCAAAGAAGAAACTTATCCTAAATATTGATCTCATAACTTCCCCACAAAAAAACCAACTCCTTGAAAAACATGAAAAAAAAGAACTGCCACTTTCAAGTTATCCCATGAATAATCATCACAATAAAAAAATCATGATGATTCTTTTGAGCATGATCAAACCAAAGGATATCACCACATCCTAAAAAAATCAATCACATGATCTGAAATGGAGCCCTAAAACTTCTACAAACTCTGGAATGAGGACTCTTGAAGTTTCTTCTGAGTATTGTTGTTATTTTCCTCCAATTTAAAGTGATTTGATAACACATATGTTGAATGTATTTGACATGAACCTGGAAAGGATGTTGACATGGATCCAGTCCTAGAAAAGAATTTTTTTAGGGACTTCTAACTCAAGACACATATTTATTTTAGGTTAATTAGTTAATTTAATTTTAACCTACTTCTATTGTCTAACCAATTAAAATATAGGTACATATAGGCATGATGAATAATATTTTCCTACGTCTCTACCCTGAAAATAGAATAACTTATCTTAGTATATCTAGTAATCTTGAAGGTCCTTACATCAGGTCACAATGGCACCTAAAATCCCATGTCCTAGCTAGTCTTCCTTGTTTAGAGAACAAACTAATCCCAATTGATACTATTTACTTACCAAACCATGCATCCTCACCAGTACCGAACTACAATACACATACTATCTATCAACCATCACCTTAGATACTACTCTATCATGACTCCTACCTCTAAAGGTACTCCTCTTGGGATGATAATGGGGAAAGAGAGATAATGATGTCCGAATATCGACTGTAGTTTTCCATGGGTTGTTTACTAGCACCGAGGGTATATAATCACACACATGAGAGGTATCATTTTTATAAAGATTTTAGAAGATATAGGATAATAATAACCACCAAAAAACTCCATCTTATAATAAATAAAGAATAATTACCAATACATGATGTAATGATACACAACTAAAAAACTGAAAATTCTAAAACAAACCCTTATCAAGAATCATGAAGCTCCAATAGATCCTAAACAAATCCTAAAACTAGTAATGTATATATTTATCACCAAACCTTTCATGCTTACCTAAAAAATAGTTTTATACATATATAGTGATCATACTATGTATACTATGTAGGATCCTCATTGAAACCTCTCATGAAAAATGTGAAAGAATCATACTAAAGCCCAATGTGTAAACAACTGAAACTAACTCATCACCTAAACTAGTTATACTATTATTTTTCCATCCTCACCATGGATCACTCACAAAATAATGCACATAAGTAAGACAAAATATTGAGAATATATATATATGGGTACCCCACAACCACTTCCCCACTGGTTTGCTGCTCTCATTCCGCAATGTTACATGTCTTGAGCTCCCATCCCTTTTAGGATAATAATCACTGATGTGAGTCAGGCCTCATCCCTTCCTACCTCAGTACCACTTAGTTACCAACATCTCATATTATCATTATTATATATATCAATCTCATCATTATCACTATCTAATCCATAATCAATTGTATGTTTGAAATCCTCTAAAACCCATGTAAATGAATTATACCTCAATACATCACAACCCATGAATGTACACTCATAGGAATACAAAGACACCATGGATAGATAAAAGTATGTGCTACAACCTCAAGATATCACAAAACAAAGCACACATGTATGAGAAACCACCCTTGGGCATACTTTTATGTAATACTATAGCCAAAGAGAGAGTATGGGAGAGGGGGTAGTCAACCATCCATATCCTCACTAACCTGCATGTTGGGGAAAACACACCTAGGACCTATGGTTGTTAGTTTTCCTTTTAAAATGGGTGGGGTATGTATGAAATAACAAAACATATAGAGTAGATATATCTAAAAACCATACTAAGGGAAACTATCTATCCTTATAATCATCTACCGCTATAATCACACATGACACCCTACTTCCACCACAAAGGTGTAAATATTAAATAATCATACATGAATCAAGTTCAATATTAATTAACTCATTATCCATTAATTAATATTATTATATTTTATTTTCTAACATTAGTCTTTTTATCTTTTAATCCAAGTGTCGATGCTGCCATTTATTATTTCTTGTATTCTCAAGTATGTCGTTAGCATAAGTGAGCATCAAGAACCTACCCCATTTTTACATTAAATAATTATCATTTTATAAAAATTTGGGTATTCTAGGTCTCAGCCTAAGATACCACTTAAATGATAAACTCAGAGTGAATAGAATCAAACTGTGTCCCATAGTTGAAAACTGGTCATATAAATAACATTCATCCATCAAGCCATCAAGAAAGCATCAAGAAAGATATAATCACAAATAAGAAATACTTACTCTGAAATCATCCCGACCGCCATAGTGTCCCACACCATTTCTCATAATATCACATAGAAAATACCATGCTAATATCATCATCAAAACAATCACCCTATACCTCCATCATTATCTTAACTTGCACCCGTGTCACCATCATCATCATAACCAGCACCCCGTGCCACCATCATCAAAAACTATTCTAACCACAAAAGGTTATAAATCAATCACATAAAAGCTATAAATCCAAAGATGATAAATATGTATTAAATTCATTTATCTACACCTAATTCCCAAGGAAACTATATCTAAATCAGACAGGGTAATGAAACCTTTATCAAACAACATCAGGATCACTAAGCCCAAAAGAAACGATTTAATAAATTATTAAATTTTCATTATTATCTTTAATTAACCGATTTATAATAAATAAATCCCAACAACATTATCCATATGAATTTATATGGCTAAATATTATTTAATTAATCTAGATTTTTTCATTAAGATAATCTTTCATATATCAACAATCTCTATGATAATTATTTGAACATTACGCTTTCATTATAATAAAATTATTACTAGATTTATGTTTTTAATTAATTTTCAATAAAAAACCATGATTAACAATTATGACAATAGATAACACTCTATCTAGTAAATATAAAGAGTAAAAAATAAACACAATCTATCATACATTCCAAATCAATAATTTAAACTCCACATTAAATTATCTAAACACGTGATAATAATATTATGATATAATAATAAATATATACATGAAATAAAATGATTTGACACAAGAATAATAATAATAACATAAGAAGTAATCCCCATTTAAATTTTATAATATCCATAATTATAAAATAATTCTTATCAATATTATTTAATCTGTTTAACACTGTTAATGACATCAATTTTAATATTATCAAGTGATATTTTCACTATGGAATGAAATTATATATTTCTATCTCTTGAATAAAATTTTAAATCATTAAATAGATAATTTCATGTGATATAAAATTCTCTCATGAAGAATAATATAAATTTTAACATGTATTAACAATATATCCCTTCCTTATTTTCATAAGATGAAAATTATTTAACATATGATAACAAATCCTTCTTAATTAAATGTATTAATTCCAGTATGAAATAATAATTATAATTAAATTATTTAATTTCTATATTTTAAAATAATAACACTATATGAAACTCCATATTTTTTTATTATATATAAATAATTTTAATCATATTACTATGATAATAACTTCTTATTTTGGGGATATTCTTTTGATTGTCTAAATTAACACAACATGATTTAATAAGTGTTATAATTTTACACACATGTGATAAATTACTAAATCCCATTCTTGATTTTTTATAAAAAATATTGAATATATATATATATATTTATTTGCACATGGAATTTCTATATTCTAAGATAATCAGAATTATCCACCATATGTAATATTATTTATAATTTTATTATAGAAGAACTATAAAAATATGTTAATCAAGATTTGCATGAAATAAAATCCAATTTAATTTCCAACATATTATTAATATTTTACAACACAAATTGATCTTCCATTTAAATAATAATAATAATAATAATTCATCAATAATAGAATACTTCATACAATTTATCTTCATCCTTTCAAATTTTTAGATTATTATATAATCTTCCATTATGTAATTATTTTCCAAATTTTTATCTAATTATGGTTAATCACATCTATTTAAAAAAAAGCTAAAGCATGGTTGATTCCCATTGGAACATAAACTGAAGGAAAAGTATCAGATCCCCTACAAATAGAAGAAGTGTTCAAGAATACACCCATAAGAACCGAAGAGAGGGAGAAGTGATACACATAGGTCAAGATGCAAGAGAATCCTCAAACAATTTGTAGATGACTCAAAAAACATTAATGTCAGGACTTTTGATCACCAAAACTCAAGATAAGGAAAGGAAAACAAATCATATCAATAACTAAAATATTTATAAATAATAGAGTATTCATGTAGGACTCCTCGAAGTCTTTTTGAAAACTTATTTTTAATTCACAATTGAAGTTTAGTTTCCAAATTAATCCCCTATATAACCCATTAAAAACTACCAAAATTAAGGGGAGTAAAAAGGTGAAATTCAAATCTATTAATAGGTTCCAAACCAATTAATTTCCACATCAAATCCCTTTATTTACATTAAAAACACTATAAAAATATTATGATAAGGAAAAATTTACTTTTAGGGAAAATATTCCACCTATATGAAAGAGATACATGCTATGTAAGGGTAACATGGTCTTACCATTACATGGTAGGTTACCCTTACATGGGATTCAGAATTCATGGGAAACCCTTACACAACCAGAAGTAAAATCAGATTCTCCTTATGTGACTAAGGGACCACCTATATGTGAGATGTACATTACCCTTGCGCAAAAAGGGGAAATGAAAAATAACCCTTACATAGGTATTGGAAACTCGCTATTACCCTTATGCGAGGTAATACTTACCCTCACATGAGTAAGGAAAGAGTGATTTACCTTCATGTAACTATTTAAAAATAAAAGATAACTTTATGAAGCTTTAGAAAACTCAATCATACCATTACACATGAAGGAATTGCCCTTTATATAAGATTAAGAAAAAGGATTTTAGATTTATGTAGTGTATAAGCGATCTATGTTTCCCTTATGTGACCTAAAAAACAAGATTAAATTTCACTACCTTTATAAAATAAGCATTACAATTAAACATAAGTTTGGAATTGTATAAGGGTAAAAGTAACATTTAAAATATTTAACTACCATATACACAAACTCATAAATAATTAACATAAGGCTTTATTATCACTTCCAATATCCCAAAACACTTCTAAGATAATAGAATCTCTTTAAAAAACATCCAAATTAAATTAATTTTTTTAAATTTGAAATTACTTCAATAATTTGTAAAACCATTTTAAAACCACTTAATAATTTAAAAATGAATTGTAAAACAACTTCAAAATTTTAAAAAACCATTCTCAAATCACCATATGTCCTAGAATAGCAAAGGAAGGCTCAAGAATATTCCAGACCTTTATAGTACTAATAATATTTTTACAAGTAATTAATATATAGATGTGAAAAGATATATTACATATTAGTTATATTATTTTTTATGTGTATAGATATTTAAATATCAATCATATATTAATTAAGGAATAATAATAAATAGAAATGTAATTAATTATAGGAAAAGAAATGGTTTTTATTTAAAATAAATTATTGTTTATATATTATATTATTTTTAAAAAGTTAAATTTATTATATTGGGAAATTGAATTTGATAAAATGGAATTTATATTTTGAATTATCATATAGAAATAATCTTGGGCTGTTTTTTTTCACTATTTTCCTAAAAAAAGTTCACTTTAAATTAATAATAAAAATACAGTTTTTTTGTATATACAGTAAGTTTTATGAAATCATTATGAAGTAAAAATAACTCAATAATTTATAAAAAAATTTCATTGATTAAAAAGTATTTAATGACTAAAATAATATATTAAAAATACTTCATATCATAACCTATAAATCAATTTTTAAAGACTATGTTATATTTCATTATAAAGATAATCTTTATTTGATTATTTAATTTGAATATTATATTAGCTGCTTGGGGGTAAAATTAAAAAGTGTACATTAAACCAACAGGAAATTACTCAGTGAGACTCAAACCCAAGACCTCACTGAGACCCCTTAGAGTCGCTACATTTACTTTGAATAAAATATTTACAAGACTGCAATCAATTTTGTATGTGTTTAATTATCTATAATATATATTTTAATCAAAGACAATGAAAAGTTATATGAATGAAATTTTTTGATATTATTGAACCTAAATAATAAATAAATAAATTTTATAATTAAATATTCCCCTACCTTTTGATTATATAAATAAACCTTCTCAACCCATTCCTACTAACTCTAAACAATTATTTCATTACCAAATATATTCCAAAATACATCTCTAAACCAATATCCATGTTCTTGTGGCTTTGATCTAACTAAAATACCCTCCTTAGAAGTATTAAGACTTGTTTAAAAGGAGTTATCTTAAAGATAAAGGTTTGAGTTTCAAATATAGTGTATTTTCATTTCAATCCTC
The DNA here is from genome assembly GCA_963277665.1 of Viscum album. Lineage (NCBI taxonomy): Eukaryota > Viridiplantae > Streptophyta > Magnoliopsida > Santalales > Viscaceae > Viscum > Viscum album. Next base: position 743,546,796 of record OY728136.1, on the reverse strand, counting down.
CTCTTATCCCTTCCATAATTTAATTTATCCTTATAATAAATTTAAAATATGTTAGTATAATTCACTCTAATATTTTTATTAAAATAATATTTTCATTAGTTTTTATTTTTTTTTAAATTTTTTTAAAAACATAATTATCCTATTATAGGTTTATTCTACCAAACAGAATAATATTTTTTTATTATTACTTATTTCATGCATGTTTTTTAAAAATGGTTTTCATATTTTAATAAAACATTGATAAAAAATTAACATCAAGGTTAGATTATATAATGGTTAAATTTTTATGATATTATTAATATCATTCTTGATTTAACGAGTTTAGATATCAAAGGGCACTATTCTACTTCTATCTCAGCTCTTGGGGATTAACCCATCATGTTATACCCTGTATTTAGTCTGGTAAATTGGTTTTTTGTTGTATTTTAGGATTATGAAGGTGGAGTGTTTGTTTAGGTACCTTAGTCACTCTGATTTTTTTGTTCTCATTAAATTATTTAGTGAGACAGTTTTCTTGGAATTATGGTATCTTGTTGGTGAAGAGTTCATTGGTGTATTTTTCTCCTCCATAAGATTGTCATCAACCATTCCAATTTTTAAGTTTCTCTATGGTTTTCTTGATTACTCTTTTCCATTATTCCCCCTTTTTTGTCTATTTATCTCCTGATGTTTGGATTCAGTCGAGTTCAACCTTGAATTTGAAACTAGGTTTTAGATGTGATCCCATATTTCAAGATGAAATGTATTGGAATCTTCAAGGTGAGGGCTTGATAATGATCTTTGGTGTCTCTGATATTAGATTTTATTTTACATGGTGGTTATTCTTGATAATTTTGAAGTTTTTTGTTTACATTTTCTGACTTATGGAGGTTCTTCCCTTCATTGATTGTGTTTTTATGATAGTAATGATGTTTTGGATAGGTTATGGTGAGGTGTATGGAGGATATTCTCAATTTTACTAATAGGTTCTGATATTTCTTATCCTAATCCAAGTGCGTGGATCTAGGCACATGTCTCAAGGTCGACCCACCCTCCATCTTATAAATCATTTTCTTTTGTTTTTTTTATTTTTGAGTTTTTTTATATTTAATGGGTGATTAAATATTTTTTTATATAATTTTTTTTGATTTATGGTTTCCAATACTACCCTTAATGTGGTTTTATGAAAACAAAAAAAATCTTAGAGAGAAAATGATAGAGTAATTTAATCACTTAAAAAAATATCACTGAGACATGTTTCTTAATATGAAGATATTTTAGACTATATAACATGGAACTTAAATTTCATTACCATTATATCAATTAAGTTTTGGAAATATAGACCAAATAACTCTGGGTGATCAGTAGAAAAATATGGAACTAATTATAAAAGAATAAATAGGAATAATAATAATGAAATAAATAAGAAAAATGTTCTTAATTAGGTAATTAATAACTATAATTTGATTATTTATGAGGCCATAAAAGATACAATGTGATCAAAGAATCGGGGTAAGGATTTTTAATCCCACACCATTATTTTACAATTATTTTATTATAATATATTTTAAAATTTCTCTAAATATACATCCATGATTATAACTCAAATGATATTTTCATCCTTCTTTACATATTATTGATGAATTATTATCCATTCCCTCTTGTTGAACCCTTTTTAAAATTCATTAATATATTGAAACATGAGTTTTTTTAAATATCCATTCATTTTGTGCATTGTTTATCTATTATTTATCTTCAAATATAAACCTTATATTCTAATCCTTAAAGGATTGCCTTACCATTTCCATTTATTTTGATGGTATTAACTATCTACTTACCTATCTTATACGTTCATAATTCATAACTTACATTTTTAATAAGGGATTATCATCTTAATTTTATTTCCTTGGTACATATTCCATATTATCCACCTATTTTAATTTATATGGTATGTATACTATAAAAACCTATAACCCACACTCTAAAATCCTATGATGAAATCGTGAACATTACATTATCAGATTTCATACTAATAATTGTGACCCAAACTTTTCCAGCCAAACCTTACAATGTGAAAAGGAGAACTTAGATCATTTACATTATTGAGTAACTTTTAGGTTTATAATTTTAGATAATTTGGAAAAACTCATACAAAAATAATATACATGACCTTAAATGACCATTTCTCCCACTTAACCCAGCTTTTCTTATTTCACATTAGGTCATCAAAATCATCCTTGTAAAATAATTTACAGACATAAATTATTCAACCTCATTCTTTATAACCCATGGAAAATGAAACATAAAAAGGGTGAGCTAAAATTCTAAATATGGTTAAACATAATAACTAACAATTAAATGTCATCAATATTCATAAGAGTGCATAAGGGTATGATAACATAATCAAAGTGCATGAGTGAATCATAAATGAATTCATACCCATCAATACCTGGATCATAAAATATGAAAACATGGTAAAGTAAAGAGTCATCATAATCAATAATTGTGAGCCATGTGATATAAATATCAATCATGATAATCATTATAAACCCATATTAATCATAAAGAAAACATGTACGTGACTCGAGGAATATTTTTCACTACACTCTTACAATAAATCTTACAAATGGAATAATAATATGGTTGAATTACATACCAAATACATTGGAGGGATATCACAGAACCACCCATAATTAGTTTATCATGGAACTACCCATCATTGTATTATAACTTAACCACCTATCAAATGTACAAGTACCATTAAAATCATAACACATAAAAGCTTTCATTTCATCATAAACTCATAGGAACAACCATTATCCCTTTAATAACATGATTAAACCATGGAAAATAAATAGGTTCTATAAAAATGTTTTTGAAACATGATTAAAACATGGAAAATAAATTGGTTTATAACAATCTCTTCAAAAAATGTTTAACACATGGAAAAGAAATAGGTTCCATAACAATTTCATTGAAACAATATTAATCTAGCTAGAATAAAATGAGGATGGTATCAATATAAAATATCCCCAATAGAGGATAAGTAACAACATAGGTTTTTTACATTTTTGAATATAAATACCATTAAAATATCATTAAAAACATTCTTTAGGAAAATATCCATTTTATTTTGATTTTTTTAAAAATATAAAACATTTTGAAAATGCTTTTCTTTGAAAACAACCTTTGGAACATATAAAAGAAGTTTTAAAAATAATTTAACATAGTTTTTAAAACAAAAAACATTTTAAAAATTATAACACTTTAATTTTATCTTAAAATATAATTTAAAAACATTTTTAAAACATTTTTTAAAGCATTTTTTTTGAAATAACACAGATTTCTGATCGAAGAGATAAATGAAGTCATATTTTCTTAAAAAAATTTCTAAAAAATTTTAAGTACCAAAGAGTGTAAAAAATAGTACAATTAATTAAAATTATCATTAATAACCATAGTATAATATAATTCATGAGAATTATAATAATTTAAGATTGGATACTTAATCATACATAATCCTGACAAATGATGAGATCGTAAGAAAATAATCTTACCACTTTGGTAACAATCATAGTCCCCACGGAATAATAACATTATGTGAAACATATAATATATTGAAAACAAGGATATCAATGATATAACATATCAATGGTGGTAGTATATACACCTCATAAAAGAAGATAGGTGAAAAACCTGACATTAGTCTCAAAGAAAGAAAATTGTGACAAAAATCCATTACTGCTTTGGTAACTTTGATACCATAAATTCGAAGAAAGATATATCCTAAAATTTATTTTTAATTCAAAATAAATTTAAGTATAATAATAATATAATATATTAATGAGAAGTACATATACCAAATAATAAAACTAATTGGAAAAAATGTCATATATCTTATAGAAATAAAAATGAGATGAGAAAAATCCTTACCAGAAGTTCGATTCATCACCCTTGTTATTTATCTTCATAAATAACAAAATTATATTAATTATTTAATTTCTTGAGGAAATTTTCCAATTTAATTATTAATTTTATTTTTACTAATAAATTATTTATATATAATTACTTAATAAATTAAGTTTACATTGGATGTTTTGACCATATTTGGATTATGTGTCAAAATCGACTTTGGTAGTTCACTGAGGTTAAAGAGGTAATTATATAAATATATATAGAATAAAAATACTGAAATAATTATCATATTTATACTTAAATTATAATATTTAAACCAATCCTGAAATATGGAAATGAAAAATGAACCAATGTTAGGATCATGAAGATGGTAGGCCGTACGTACACATGAGTAACGTTTCTATTTTTCAATGATCATTATAGAAAGAAGGTAAGTAATATTTTATCTTTAAATAATGATAATTATATAATAAATACCAATATAGTTAATTATATATAATTATATATATATCATTATTTTGATGAAAAAGGAATCACATCGCTTTGAGGAGGTGGTAGTCCATATGTCCACGAATGACTTTATCACTTTTTTAGTGTGTGAAATGGTAAGAATAATATGATATATTATATTTACAAAAATATAACTATGTCATTAATATCATAATTATGTAATTTATATCATATTTTTTCATTATAGTTACCCTTATTACCATTAATTTAACATGTTAGTGAAAAACACTTCACATCGCTTTGTGAGGCAGTAGTCCTCCTAACACCCAAGCGATGATATCATATCCCTTACAAAATAGAATATGAAAAGGGTGTATATGATATAATAATTAAATATGTATTATAATGTAATAAATATCATAAATATAACATATAAATAGTATTTCCATCATTATTACCAACCATGAAAAGTGGTAATGGAAAAAACGAATGACATCATTTCACGATGCGGTAGACCACTGTATACACAAATGATGATTTCATAACCCATTTTATAGAAGTATGCGTGGGTGTAAGTTATAAAATTAACATAAAAAAATCTCATTATGTTGAGTATAATTAGTTAATTAGATAATCATGGTATAAGAATAATTTAAGGAGGTGGAGAATGAAACAAAAAATGCACGTTGATGAACATTACCTCTTATTCGGGTAAGTCATTTTGGTTTGCACAAAAGGAATTATTTGGATGGATTTATTCACAAAGTGATTCTTATTTGATGATATTAGGTTATTTTGGATGTTATTTTTTTTAGGTTTTGGTTGATCTAAATGGATTTAGAGGTATGAAGAAGTGGGGATAGTGAATTCCCTTTTATAATGGAGGAGGGGTGGCATTCTTGTAAATAACAAAAAGAAAACACTATTGGGAGGTCACCCTTACCTAACATGGCTCCAAATTTAAAGACTAATTAAGGTTATGGATTAATTGGTCGATAAATACCTCTAAAACAAAAAACCAAATACATTTTTTGTCAATTTATTCCTTATAATTTAAGTTTACTCAATTTTATCTTTATAGTTTTTACCAAGAAGACTTGTATATTTTTATTTACGTAGGTAATTTATACATTAATATTATAATTAAAAAAATATTTATTAGATAATTTATACCCATTTATTATAAATATTAATTATAATTCAATAAATAAAAATAATATGTGGTGTAAAATTAATTTTAATACAAACACATGTAATGTGAAAAACCTTGTTTTAATCGTAATGACGTTTATTAATTTTAATTGATTTTACTAATCATTATGGTAAAAAATTAAGTTTAACTTATTATATAATATAAATTATGATTATTAAAAATAATTAATCCATTTCACTAATTCAATTCATAGATGTGTTATAATTTAATTTAAAATCAATCCCACAGATGTGAGAAGAAAGCGAGTTTTTAAAGTGAAAATGTTCAAAAGATTGAAATATTTTTATATCCAATGTAAATGTTAAATTGATTCCAATGACCTAAATTGAATTATTAAATATATAATTTAACCTTTTGACTTTAAAAATAGTTCAAAATTTAAATTTAATTTATAAATTATTTATACGGAAAAGTAGTTTTCAATTAAAATCCATTATTTTTCACTATTCATCAAAAAATGAATCTTCTCAGAAAAATACCAAAAATTAACCCTAAGAAAAATTTAAATTATTATTTAAATAAAAAATTTTATATTTTTAAATAAAATTTATAAAAATGTCAAAATTTATTTTTAAAACATTATCATCATTAATAGGAGAAAAACTACCTCTATAAACATACATCTTTTTATGCATAAAACTTGATTTGTCCTCATCTTATTCCTGTAAAATATATTGGTTGAATTTAAAAATATTTTATTGAATAATATATATATATATATATATCATTAATATCATTAAATAATAGTAATTAATTTAATTTATTAAGATAATACACCTTTGGCGCATAAAAATAATTTTTTTTAATAAAAACACTTCTTCAATATTAAATTTGTTTTTATATTCATTTATAATTAATTGGTAACCAATGAATTCATATTATAAATATTTATAAACCATATTTTCATAATTTAGTTAATCTCAATCATTTCAACCATTCTAATGGATAGGTGATAACTATCATGTTAAATAATAATATTAATTGTATATTGTTTCTTGATAAGACTCAGCCTTAAATGTAACACAAGTTAAGAAAATCAGCATTACATGGAATGAAATATAAAATTGGTGTTGTGTATAACATAAGCTAAATTGTTCATTGCATGAAACTAAATCTATTAAATAATTTAAATTAATTTGAAAGAAGATATTTCATAAAATCTCAAGATGTTACATCCTACCCTCTAAAAGGAATTTCTCCCTAAAAATTCATCTTAGATATCAAAGGATTAATATTTTTTAGAGTTCATTTATTAAAACCCACATCATACAAATTAGGTAAAGAAAAAATCCCTTAAAAAAGAAAATTGGGAAACATAAAGATCACCTAAAGTTATGCATAACTAGGATTTTACATAGGGAGAACATTGGTGGGAAATTAAAAGATGGATTTGGAAGGGAAACCAATTCCCATGGACTAATAGAGAGTGATATAGAACATGGATGAGAGAAAGTTAATTAAAAAAACCATAATCCAAAAAGGTGTGTAAAGGTTACTGATATGATCAGAAAATATAGTAATAGGATAACATTTTATCTCAAGATTCTTTTCCTAAAGTTGAAGGATTATTTCACCATATAGACTGAAAAAATAATGAAATATACTTACTTGAAAAGTAAAATTTCATCATTTAACCAATTTCCACCACAATATCATATTTTCCTCCATATGATGAGTATTCTAGATGAATTATTCAAGACTAAAGCACTAAAATAAATTTTAATAACCACATAACCATAAAGGGGTAAAAGATATATTCCTTCTATATTTATATGGTAACACTCCAGAAAGATAAAGGGTTAAAATACTAATTGAAAAGAATCATGTCAATAAGGTGAACCTTTCTTTTTGGGAGCCTACCTAATTAGATCTCTACAATTAAGTTTTCTTTCCCTGGAGTAGTGATCAGGATGGGTGACCTCTTGAGAATATTCCCAAGGTAAGTGTAAGTGTAGACAAAGAACACTAGAAAGAACATGTGTTGGCATGTGGGTAAATTCATTAGTCTGATGACCCGTTCAGGAACATGGGTGGGACCTAGGGTGGGGACCACATGTTTTCGGGGTAACTGGTGATCCCTAGAGAGCTAGGACCCAATGAACATATTAAGGAATGATGATTGTGCTGTCAATGGTTCCCAGTTGTTACATTGGTATCAGATTAGGAACCCAAACTTATGTGTGGTGGCACTGCCTTGGTTGAGATGTAGGATCCACAATGAGGATATTTTTCTCTAAAGGGGGGTAAATGCAACACCCCATAAAGATAAAGGGTTAAATAATAAATTATTTGACTCATGTAAATATGGTGTGACTTTCTTTTTAGGATTTTACCTGATTATAAATCCACAGTTAAGCATCTTGGCCTAGAGTAGTGATCAGGGCGTGTGGCCTCTTGGGAAGTTTGCTAGGGTGTGTGCGAGTGAGGAAAAAACACACTATAAGGAATATGTATTGGCCTATGGGGACATTAATTAGACTGATGAACCATTCTGTCTTATGGGTGGACCCCATGGAGGGTTCTATATTTTTGTGGGGAAACTAATATTACCTGGTGGGCTAGGACCTGGCATCCATGTTAAGAAGGTGTGTCTGTGCTATTAGTAGGGTCCAGTTGTCACATAGACAATAACCAAAACCAAAATAGTTATCATATGGTAATATAATTCTAAAAATGAATATAACTTCATAAATTAATCTCCAAATTTCAATAGTAACACTAAAAGTTCATACCAAACAATTCCATAAGTAATTATCCTTAAAATTCATCAAACATTTCCTGACAATGTTTGAAACCCAAATATTAGAAGGGTTTGGCCATATATTATTCCAAGATAAATCAACTATTATAACTAAAATAAAATATGATATTTTTCCAAAATAAACTTATTCTTTACCTATAAAAAATTTCATACTAACTAGGACATCGTGTAGGCCAATGGTAGGTGCGAAATACTTATCCTCCTTCAATCATGGGTTCAAGCCCCACCGCCTTTTTGGATGAAACAGGTTATTACCCAACATACATATTGTCTTTTCTTTAAACATGAAAAATAATTCCTCCCTAAATAAAACTTCATGTCAATATTAGGGGTTAAAAATACATAAAACAAATAAAAAATATCAAAAAATTTCATTAATCACATTAAGATTTCCTCACATAAAACCTCAAGGGGGTGTCTAATAATTTAAACCTATGATCATTATAAATCTTATAAGCCTATGAAAATATACATAAATATTAAGATAACATCATATTAAAACATTATAATATCTAACGTTTTATAAAATATCTTTGATACTAACTATAATATCCTAGAATCCATACTCTAGGAATCTGTGATGAAATCATGAACATTAAAGTTTCGGATTTGATACCGATAATTGTGACCCAAAATTTTCCATCCAAATATTACAACATAAAAAGTAAAACTTATATCACATACATTTTTGAGGAAATTTTAGGTTTATAGTTTCATGTAATTATAAAAAAAATCCTACATAAAAAATTCACATGACTTTAAATGAGCATTCCTCCTACATAACCCAAAATTTTTTATTTCATATTAGGTCATCAAAATCATCCTTTTGAAATATTTTATAGAAATAAATCATTAAACCTAATTATTTATAAACTAGTTAAAAGAAAAAATAATAAGGTTGAGCTAAAATTATCAGTAAGGGTAAAAATAATCATTAATAATTGAATGTAATCATTAAGAATAAGAGTGCATAAGTGTATGATGAAATAATAAAAGTGCATGAGTGAATCATAAAAGAATTAATACCCATCAATACCTGGATCATCAAATATGAAAACATGACAAAGGAAAGATTAATTAGAATAAATAATCATGATCCATGTGATATCAATATCAATCATGAGAAGCATTATAAACCCATAACAAGCATAAAGAACACATGTACGCAACTTAGAGTGTCATTTTCACTTCATTCCTGCAATCACTCTTACAAATGGAATAACTATACGTTCGAATTACATACCCAATTCATTGGAGGGATATAAAGGACCCACCCATCTTTGGTTTGTCATGAAACCACCCATCATTGGTTTATAATGTTACCACCCATAAAATGTCTAAGTACCATTAAAATTATAACACATAAATCTTGAATTTCATCATAAAATCATAGGAACAACCATTATCTTTTTAATAACTTGATTAACCCATGGAAAATAAACATATTATATAAAAATATATTTGAAAAATGATTAAACTCTAGAAAATAAATGGATTCTATAACAATCTCTTCAAAACATGGTTAACTTGTGAAAAATAAATGAGTTCTATAACAATATCTTTGAAATAATCTTAATCCATCCAGAAAAGAATAAGGATGGTATCAATAAAAAATATACCTTGTGGAAGATAAGTAAAAAAATATTTTTTATGTTGATGAATGGAAATACCATTAAAATATCATTAAAAACATTTTTTATGAGAATATCCTTTTTATTTTGAAAAATATTTTTTAAAACATAAAACATTTTAAAAATAATTTTATTTGAAAAAAAAACTTGGAAACATATAAAAGAAGATTTAAAAATAGTTTAAAACAAATTATAAAACATATATTTTTTTAAATCCTTTAACATTAAAATTATCTCAAAATATTATTTAAAAACAGTTTGAAAACATTTTTGAAGACATTGTTTTGAAAGAACCCAAATTTCTGACCGAAGAGTGAAATGCAGTCATATTTTCTTAAAAACAATTATAAAAAATTTTAAGAACCAAATAGTAGATAAAATGGTACAATTAATTTTAATTATCATTATTAAACATAGTAGAATATAATTCATGATAATTATAATAATTCAACATCAGATACTTATTCATACACAATCTTGATAAAGGATGAGATTGTAATAAAAGACTCTTGCCACTTTGGTAAAAGTGAATCACAATCTCCCTGAAATAATAAAATTTAGTGAAACATATAATATCATAAAAATAAGGATATAAATTATATAAAATTTAATTGGGTAAGTATATAAACCTAATAGAATAATATAGGTGTATAATAAGACATAAGTCTCAAAGAAGTCAAATTGTGACAAAAATCTTTTACCACTTTGGGAACATTGAAACCATAGACCCCAAGAAATTGAGATAATAAAATGGATATGTAAATCCACAAAAATTTAATTATAACAATAATAAAATAAATTCATGGTTATTATATACACCACACAACAAAAATAAGTGGTGAATATTTTATATATCCCACAAAAATAAAAGTGAGATGAGACAAACCCTTAAATTGAGTATAATTTGTCATGCTTGTTATTTATCTTCCTGAATAATAAAATTATTTTAAGTATATAATTTATATAAAACATTTTTAGGTTTATTATTACTTTTATTTCAATTATAAACAATTTATATATAATTACTTAATCAATTAAGTTTACATCGGATGTTTTGACCATATTTGGCTTATGTGTTAGAATCAACTTTGGTAGGTTGACAATGGTCAAAGAGTTTATTATATAAATATATACAGAGTAATAATCAAGAAATAATTATCATATTTATACATAAATTATTATTTTAAAACAAATCATGAACTATGGTTATAAAAAACAAACTAACGTTAAGATCATGAAGACGGTAGGCCGTGCATACACATGAGCAATGCTTCCATTTTTCAATGACCATTTTAAAAAGAAGGTAAGTAATATTTTATCTTTAAATAATGATAATTATATAATAAATACCATTATAGTTAATTATATATACTTATATATATAATTATGTTTATTGAAATGGAATAACATCGCTTCAAGGAGGTGGTAGTCCAGACGTCCACGAATGACATTATCACCATTTCAGTGTGTGAAATAGTAAGAAGAAAATGATATATTATTTTCAAAGAAATATATTTATGGAATTTATATCGTAATTATTTCATTTAAATCATATGTATTCATTATATTTACCCTTATTACCTTTCATGTAACCTGTTAGTGAAAAACACATCACATCTCTTTATGAGGCGGTAGTCCGCAAAACACACGAGCAGTGTTATTATATCCCTTACAGAATGTAATATAAAAGGGTGTATATTATATAATGAATAAATAGGTAGTATTATGTAATAAATATCATAAATATAACATATAAAGAGTATGTACATAATTATTTTCAACCATGAGAGGTGGTAACGGAAAAAGGAATGACATTGTTTCGCGAGGCGGTAGTCTGCCGTACACAAGAATGACGATTTTGTAACCCATTTTTTGGAAGTGTGTGTGGGTATAGGTTATAAAATTAACAAAAAAACATCTCATTATATTTAATATACTCAGTTTATTATATAATCATGGTATAATAATAATTTAATGAGGTAGAGAAGGAAACAAAACAAAAATTCATGTCGGTGAAGATTACCTCTTCTTCAGGTAACCCTTGGTTGGATTTATGCCCAAATAGAGGATTATATGATCATATTAGGGAATTTGGGGAGTGATTTTGGGAGGGTTTGGTTGATTCAAATGGCTTTATATGCATGAATAAGTAGGGAGAGTGAATGTCCTTTTATAATGGAGGAGGAGTGACATTCCTGTAAATACAAAAAAGAAAATAATATTGGGAGGTCTACCTTACCTCATGTGCCTAAAAAATTTAGAAATAAACAATTTTATGGATTAATTGGTCTATAAATACCTCAAAACACAAAATAAATACATTTTTTGATCAATTTATTCTTTAGTCTTTAAGTTTACTCAATTGTAACTTTATAGTTTCTACCATGGTGACTTGTGTCTTTTTATTTAACTAGGTAATTTATCCATAAAAATTATAATTAAAAATATATTTATTATATAATTTACACACACTTATTATAAATTTAATTCTAATTCACTAAATAAAAATCCTATGTGTGTGTAAAATTAATTTTAATACAAATACATGTAATGGAGAAAACCTTGTTTTAACTATTAGCACATTAATTATTTTCCCTTGTTTATGCTAATAATTATGGTAAAAATTTAATTTTAACTGATTAGATAGTATAAATTTTACTTATTAAAAAAAATCTAATTCAATTTTCTCAATTCCATTCATATAAGTGGCAGAATTTAATTTAAAATTATTCCTGTAGACGTGATGAGAATGGAAGTTTTTAAAGTGAAAATGTGAAAAATGATTTTATATCCAATTTCAATATGAAATTGATTAAAATTACATAAACTGGACTAATGGTTATATAATTTAAATATTTTTACTTTTAAACCAATTAAAAATATAATTTTACATTATAAATTATTTAGATGAAAATGCAGTTTTCAATTAAAATCCAGTATTTTTCACTATTCATCAAAAAATGAAACTTCTCATAAAAATACCAAACAATAACCCTAAGATAATTTTAAAATTTTTATTTAAAGAATTCAGTTTAATTTTTAAATAAAATTTATAAAAATTCTAGAAATTTAGTTTCAAAACAACTGTGCTATTAAAAGGTGGAAAACTGCCTTGAGAAAAATACTGTTTTTATGTATAAAATTGGAGTTGTCCATATCGTATGACTCTAAATTATATTGGATGGATGTTAAAATATTTTATTGAATATATATTTGTATATATGTTTGGTTAATACCATTCAATAATAGTAATTTATTTAATTTGATAAGATAATATGCCTTTGGCACATAAAAATAGTTTTTTATGAAAACACTACCTTTATATTCAATTAGTTTTTATATTAATTAATAATTAATTTATAATCAATGAATTAATTGAATATAAACTTGTAATAAATATTTTCATAATATAGTTAATATTATTCATTCCTTCCATTCCAACATCTAGGTGATTACTATTAGGTTAAATAACAATATTAACAATATATTGTTGTCTGGTAAGACTCGACCTTTCATGTAACACAAGTTGTTGAATATAAACATGGTGTTTAATATAACACAAGATAAACTATGAATTGTGTGTAACTAAAGCTATAAAATAATTTAAATTGATTTGAATGAATATATTTCATAAAATCTCTAGATGTTACAAATACTACTTCATTGACATATTTTGTCATAATTTAATTTTCAATCATGATATTTACAAGTCCAACTCATGTTCTATATATCATTTTAATTTTATTAATACAATATCTATTAAGACAATTGAAAAAAAATATTTTCTTTATCTCAATTTTTAATTATATTTTTTACTTATATGTCTATGTTCTTAGTCTTGTAGATGTATTCTATATCATTTCCAACATTACTATGGTTTTTATAATATTGAATCAACTATATTACCTTTACTATATTTAGTGTGAATACCACATATTTCATATTTTAGATTGAAAAGTTTTTACTTAGAATGTTATAAAAATTATTTGACTACTGAAATATCGATAATCCATATACACATTATTTCAATATGAATAATTACGGATTATATATCAATGTTAATTTAATAGGTTTCATAAGGAGCATCATGTATTTTAGTTTTTCTATTATTTTTATATTATTAATGAATTAGAGTTATTAAGTGAGGGTGGGGCCAAGAATTATATATCCCATTGATGAATGAGTTTGTATTATAAGACAAACTAGCATAGGGTAATGGGAGCATCCTTACTCTTTATTTATGATGTCTTGGAAAAATGACTTGAAAATATGGTTATAATTTATGAAATTATTCTTTACATAATTTTGAGATATATTATTTTTATCCATGTGATTATTTATTCCCATTTTTATGGTTATGTTATGTTATATTTTAATTTATATATAATTTATTTGTTTATTCCTACCATATTATGTGTGTTATACCTATTATATGATGAGATTATATTATATGATACCACTTACTAAGCATAAAAGATAACCCTTTATATTGTTTCCCAATTTCCTCTAGAGTCCATGAATAATACTATGTATGAACTAAGGATAAACTAAAAATAAATAATAAATATGTTATAATGTACTGTAAGTTTACAATGTAATATGATCAAGTATGTATCTAGTCTCTTGAGACTACTTAATAATTTAATACTATGTATTTTAACATATGAATTATATTGTTAATATAATAAATAACCACCATATTTGGTTTATTAGAGTTAGGGGTTTCATAATTGGTATAAAAAAAAGTTTCATAGAAACTCTAAGAACTATATTTATAAGAACGTATATAGAGAAAAAAAATTTATGATAAAACCTTAGGGAATTCTAGAAAATTTTCTATAATGGATAGAACATTTGATATATATTTTTTATAAATTAATAGTAATTATATAATTATATTCATAATTCATAATGTTATTCATAAAATTATTAATAAATGTCATTATTTAGAAATAGAACCCAATATATAGAGCATAAACCATATAAACACCCATAATAAGTGTAGGAATTTACCAACCAATAAAACCAATATAGTTAGTGTTGGAGATGAGAAAATATTCACTATATTAGTGAAGTTGAATCTGGTTATGAAAAATATCCTTTCTCATATGAATCAATATATCAACCCTTAGAAAGATGTAACAAAATTTATTCTTTTCATGAGGTAGAAACCTCTCTTTCAACGGAGTCAAAAATCCATAATGATAAAGAATTGGATTAAATATCTAGAGAAGATATTTATCACATTTTTATATAGTGCAAGGGATAATTTTATTATGGATATACATTATTTAAATAGAGAGTTTTATTAATGTTGGACATTAATTTAAAATAATATGGTGGAAAAGATAGAACAAATGGAATGAAATAGGTTTAATGAATTATTTATTGAGAAATTTTTTCCTTAAGGGAAATATGATATAGAAAGGAAATTTATGATTTCAAAACAAAATAAAGAGTAAATAATTACTAAGTATGAGGATAATTTTTTAATAATAGCAAGACATAGTATGCATTATGTACCCAATACAGAAGGATGTTTGTTCACTTAGTAGATGGACTAAATCCAAGCCTTCAAAGGATAGTAGTAGCTCAAAATAATTTTATCATATTAGAAGATAATAATAATTTAAATTAATACTGATAAGAATTATTTAATTCCTTATATAATTAAAGAAAAACATAAGAAAAAGATAGTGACTAAGCACTATGTAGATAGAACTTTGGAAAAAATAATAAATTAATGGAATAATTTCAAACATGAAATAAATGTGGGAAGAAACACCTTAGGGATTACTTGAAGGGCTTGATAGCTTGTTTAAAATGTGTTTATAAATTCCATCATGTATATGAGTGAAAAGGAAAGATCTATTATATGAATATATAATTCATAAATTATATGGATATTAGTCTCTATGCTAATATATTATCCATGCATCAAGGGAATATAACTCAAAATAGGATGATGAGACAATGATGGTATTATAAAAATACTATAACAAAAGTTAAAGTACAAATGATTTAATATAAAGTAATTTGATCATAAACTCAAATCATATTAATGAATTATTTTATTTTGGATCTATATTGTCTTTTATATCTTACAATATTGATGATAAAATTGAATTATCCCCTAATACATTGAGTAAGAATCTTTCATTTATAACATTGAGTGGAAATACTATTATAATGAAAATATATTAGGTTTTTTTCTATTAGTATACATGATATTTAACTAGATGAAAATATGGTTGTTATAAAAATAGTTTAATTTGATATAATTATATAGATGGATTGGTTTTCAAAGTATTGAAAACTAATTTTATAATGATAATAAGAGGTTATGAACTGTGATGAAGATATAAAATCACTTTTTTTTAGAGAATAAAACATAAATAAACTTAGGTTAAATTAATGGTGCCACAGATTGAACCAATAATATCATAATTAAACCAAATTCATCATAGTTTTAACTGAAGGTGTCATAGGTTATGAAATATTATGAATAATTTTTTATATTTATTAGATAATTTAATTTAATTTTATTATATATTATCATCACTCACACTAAACAAATCACATTTAGTAAATTTTTAGAAATGTGATAATGAAAATGAAGCACCAAAAGGTACGTCTCTCTAAACTCATGAGTCTTATTAATGAATCATACTTGAAACAAATAGTTGAGACTAATGAAAATCCCAAAATATGCCTACTTTAAGGAAAATTATGAGTTCCCTAGTCCTACAATAGAAACAAAAGTTCAATTATCAATAAAAATCATATATGTAGTGATTCCTATTTTAATGATACTATCACTTGTTTTTTTATTGGTGAGAGTTAATTAAAATTTTAAGGACACAACTTAATTAGGGATGGGGGATGTAATATCTCATAATTTTTATTTAAGCATTTCTACCTAATATGTTTAAGAAATATTATTTTTGTTTATTTCCTTTTGAAATTAATTTTTGACATATATATATTATTAAAGACTATTTTAAATGCCTTAAAACAATTGTGAGTATTTTATATAAAAGTTTTAGAATTAATTTCAATTTATTTATTTTTAAACAAATAAATTGATTATATTTTAAAAAAATAACAACATAATCTTGACTTCAATAAAGAAAATTAAATATAATATTTCAACCATGATAATTATTATAAATAAAAATGTATAATTAAATATCTATAAGATTGAATAACATTATCCTAATCCATGAAAATTAAAATTTTATTTCAAAGAACATTAAAGATTTGAGTGGTAACCCTACAAAATTTAGGATAATTTAAAATGTTAAACCATGTATGAGACTACCAAGACATTATAGAAAAAACTTAAAAAGTTGGATTCCGTCACTTTATATAGGCTCCATTCAATAGTGGTGACCTATACATCTGAATCCTCCTTGAAAATATCATTAAAGTGGTAGGTTTTCTTGTCCCAGGTCAGAATTTACTCATCCAAACCAATTATACCCTCATTGAATCTAAGAAACAAATATGGTTGTGTATATTTATCCAAAAATCCTACTCATCATTGAGGTCCACCTGAAGAATTATTTCAAAAAATTTGGAACCATAATCATTTAAAATGTTAATTAATAAGGAATACTCAATTATCTCTTACTTTGAGTGAAGGAGAATCTCTAAGGAAGTTTTTTTCATGACCTGTCCCCCGAGGCCCGTGTCGTGACTACCCCAAGCCCACCTTCCATAGGCTAGAGGCTGGCGAATAACACCAAAAGGAATAATCCCTAAAATCGGGAAGGTATTGCCTTTATAACCTGTAAACTCACGCAACCAAGCACACAACAAGATACGAACATGAGTAAACTGAATAGTAAAAAGAGTGTGTACAGAAAGTAAAATGGGTCAGAATACAACCCCAACTGGAAAGTAAAAGAAAAATGAAAAGTAAAAGTAAACTGAAACAGCTCTTGTGAACACCCGCCAAGGATCCTACCTGAAGGATAGGTACAACTCTTGAATGGTCGTCTTTGCTGTACGACTTGTCTAAGGTCCACCCCCCCAAGATGCCTCCAGTCCTGGTACCCTCGTCCTTAGTCTGTTTTATCTGTCATCTACACAAAACACAATAAGGTACGGGCGTAGCCCGTGTAGGGGTGAGTATAATGATACTCAGTAGGGACACCAAGACCCTCAAAGGTCTCTCAAAATCAACAAAGGACAAACCACAATGCATGAAATCAACTGAAAACCCTAATTAGGTATATGCCCATACATATACCTAAGTTATCAAGTATACCCATCTCATTCATGAGGAAACTCAAGGCCCGAATCCTCATCCAAAGTATAACTATTCCAAGAAGGAAAGAATACCATGAAGGTAACACCAAAAATGTAAGTACCACAAAGGTAACACCACACAGAATAATACCACAAAGGTATCACCCCAAAGGTAAGTACCACCAAGGTATGCCACACAGAAGATTACCACAATGTTAAGTATCACAAAGGTAATGCCACACAGAAGAATACCACAAAGGTATCACCACGAAGGTATGTACCACAAAGGTACTCCACAAAGAAGATTACCACAAAGGTAAAGACTCAACTCACACCAGGTATAACATAGGTACAATAGTAAAGATGATTAGATGTAACTACTGAATCATCCTACACTATTAAGGGGAATACCCACGTTGGATCCTAAATCATCAGACCTACATAGGATCCTAAATCATCAGACCCACATAGGATCTTAGTACAGCAGACACACATAGAATCCTAGAGTAGTCCCACGTGGATTCCTAGAGTGGATCCAAGTGAGACTCTCGAACAAAGACCCACATAGGATCCCGAAGCATAGAACCACATAGTATCCCCAAAGTATAGACCCACATAGGATCCCAAATCATATACCCACATAGGATCCTTTTCTCATGTTACAGCCAGCTATAGGGTTCCCGCACTAAGCATTCTTGATTCCATGAGGGTCCGATCCTCAAGCCATAGGTCGAATACTAAAACAACCACGAAGTCCCACAAAGAAGTATCCCAAAGGACTGCTGTGTAAAAGGGGTCTCAATGCAAAATATGGTGTGTCAATCGTACACCCGGTCTGTAAGTTATTGACCTTTTAGTCCCAAGGGCCCAGTTGGATTTCTGCTCGATCCAACCCAGCTGTACCCCAAATTTATCTAAAACTCAAGTGGGGTATACCAAAAGGACCGTCTCAATCCAAGGTTTATAGATCTTTATATGGTTCATCAAAATAATTCTAGTAACTCAAGATATGACCGAAAGAATGAAAAGGGTCGAAGTTGGTCCGGGTCTGATCCGACCCAGCCTGGGCCGACCCGACATAGTTCGGGTCACATTTGATTATATATTCTGATAAAGATTGTCTTTCATATCAGCTTGAGATTTCTCAACCTCATCAAAAGGTGGTGATTATTAATCCTCAAATAAAACTAATTCCTGCACTACTCGTGGGATACGATAAAATTCTTTCAGAATACCCTCATCCTTAGTGAGATTTGGAATACTAGAGGATCTAGTTTCCATGGGTTTTAGTAATTTTAGTAGTCTTTATGTTGTGTTGTTATTTTTGCTTTGATAAATGGATAATCTCCAGATTAAAAGGTTTATTTATTCCCATTACTTGATCCAAAACTAACAGACACTGTCTGGTGATGATCCTGCTCCATATCTGAATTTGGTTGAGAATCTAATTCATTAAAACTTGACTCTTTTCCAACCTAGTTCATAGAAATAGAATTCTTCTATTTTCAATATGAAATGATACTCCTCCACCCTTATAAAATTTTATCAACCTCCAACATTTTTTTCAATGAGTTAAACCGATTTTGGAATAGAATTAAATAGTCTATCCCACAACTCAAAAACCTCCCGCGAAGGAGAATGCCTTTCATCCAGCTCAGAAAAAGCCTAGGGACTCAATGTAACTAAATTGATTACCAAGGTAGGATCAGTAAATTCATTAGTAATTCTAATTCGTGGAAATTGAGGCTATAATTATATTGAATGTAAATTTTTTCTCATTCTAGAGATAGAGTTGGTTTGAATTTCAAGTTTCTACCCTTTACAGCCAAGGCTAGAGGACACTGTCTGAGAATAGGTGGGAATAGTAGCAGCAGACCTCATCCCCTCCTCTCCTATTGACTATCAAACTAGCTTAACACCTTCCAGGTCATTCCTTAGAATATAAAAGATGTCTACTACACTCAGTTTTGGTTGTTTTGGGCTCAACCTTTTCTAAAGAGGTTCAACATTTGTATTGACTCTATTATTTGAGAGCCTAGTTGAGAGTCCCATATGAGGATCATATTTCACCCCATGTCGAAAGATATGTTGAGCCTGACCTAGATGATTATAAGAAAAATAGAATTAGACCCATGATTCAATTCATACTTTCTTATTCCAACAAAGCTCCCTCTCGATATCAATTCAAATGGATTAAACCGAAGCCTTAGAGACATCATTTTTTACATAGATCTAGGGAGAAATTAGGTGAAAGAAAGCATGTGTGCATCGATATGAATGTAATAAGTTGACCACTATGTTATTAATAGACCATAGAATCCCCATATATTGAAATGGGAGAGTTAAATGGGAAGATTAATCCAAATTGCTGCTAGAGTATATTCTTGTTTCAGGTGGAACTCGAATGAACAATAAAAAAAATAAGAATATAGTGAGAGAATGAGAAGAAGAAGACTAGGATGAGATCGTGTCATCTTCATTCAAAAAATGAATCAAAAAATTACACTAGTCTAGGATCCATATAATTTCCCAATCATGTTAACCCCACTACTCGAAGATGAACCTACCGAAGACATTCACTAAGGGTCATCCCTTATCGAAGAGAGCCACCAAAGTGAGAAACAATAGAGAAAAAAATCATTTTTTAATTTTAGTGAGGAAATAATAAGCTATGAAACACCATCTTCATGTGAAGAAACTTTAGGAAAAACATCAATCTTGGGAAATAATCAAAGGTGACCATCATAATATAATTACTATTAAGCATTTTTGTATTAATTATATTTTTTATATGTAATAAATATGTAAAATTTAGATATATAATATATATTGGAAATATAATTCTTGAAATTTAAAAATAATTAATGAATATTTATATAATAACTAATAAATATAAACAAATATAAAAATAATCACTCATAGCCAAAGAAATAATTTTTATTTAAGATAAATTATTTTTATAAATATTATATGATTTTGTTTAAAATATAA
Source organism: Viscum album (assembly GCA_963277665.1). NCBI lineage: Eukaryota > Viridiplantae > Streptophyta > Magnoliopsida > Santalales > Viscaceae > Viscum > Viscum album. The sequence goes on along the minus strand of OY728136.1, from coordinate 743,525,603 downwards.
ATTTCTAAAATTCATAATTTTAATTTAATGAAATGGAAATCATTTTTATAATTAACATGTAAAAATTGGATAAGGGTTAGTTATTTTTATTTTTCTAAAAAAGGTAAATTTTGGGTAAATAGTAAAAATAATGTTTTTTTCATATATATCATGGTTTTTGAAATCACTATAATGTAAAAACGACTTAATGATTTATAATTTTTATTAATGAATTAAAATGTATACAATAAATAAAATTCTGTAGTTAAAAATAATAAACATATTTTTGAAATCTATAAATCAATTTTCAATGTTTAAGTTATATTTTATTCTAATAAAAATATATATTTGATTTTTTACATTGAATAAAATATATCCAAAATTTCATTCTATTTGGGATGTGTTTAATTTTTAATTAAATATATTTATTTTTAATAAACATTATAATAAGTTATAAGAATCAATACTATTCACAGTCTTGAGCTTAAATAATTACTTTGTTAATTTTTTTTTCAAAAATTTTCTCCCCCTTGTTTATATAAAAAAAACTTATGAACTCAGTACTAATTAATCAAAAAAGCTATTAATTTTCAAACATCTTACAAAACCCCTTTATAAAACCTTATATATATATGTTTTCGAGGCCTTTTTGAAACCAAACGACTCTCCTCCGAGGAATTAAATCACACTTGAAAGGAGGCATCTCAAAGGGAATAAAAAGAGTTTAAAATACCCTGAATTTTTATTTTAGTTCTCCTATTACCCATTCTATAAATTAAATTGATGTTATAATAAATTTAAAATATAATTATAATCCTAATTTAGTAATTCTATTAAAATGAAATATCTATTTTTTTCTTTTATTTTAAACTTTCTTAAAAACAACATTCCTCTATGTTAGGTTTGTACTACCTAACTGAATGATGCCATTTTATTTTTACTTATTTATTTCATGGATGATTTAAAAATAAATTTCATGTATGAATATAACTTTCATTAATTATTAATATGATGTTTAAAATTTTTTAATGATAAAATTTATATTTAAAATAAACCATAACAGTCAATATGATCGCTTAAAAATAAGTTTATTGAGACATATTTATTAATATGAAAACATTTTGAACTATATATTAAAACTATAATATTTATAACACTATAAATACCTAAAATCCAATTATTTTACACTTCTTGATCTTATAAAATTATTATCCAAGGACTTTTTTCTGTTTCTATTATATTGAAGTAGTTTTGGAACTGTGGATCGAACATCTACAAATGATTGACATAAACAACATAGAAAAAATTAGTGAAGATAAGATGAATAAAAAGGTATAACAACAATTAAATAAGAATATTTTTTTGAAATAAAGTAAATAATAAATATAATTTCATTATTTAGTAGGTTATAGGAAATTCAGAAAAATTCTGGACTCAAGGTAAGGGTTTCTAATCTCTCCCCTTTCTTTTGAAATTATTTTATTATAATCTATTTTAAACACAACCTTGATATAATTCCATGAATATAATTATAATGTTATATTATACTTTTGAATATATTATTAATGACATATTATTCATACTATCACATCAAATCCTCTTCAAAATACATTACTATGTTAGAGTATGGGTTTATTTATAAATCTCTCTTTTTTTTGTATTGTTTATCTATTATTTATCTTACCCTATGAATATTATATTTAAATAATTTAATGTATACTGTAATATTTTCCATTTATTTTTTATGTTTTACTTTTCTATTTACCTCAATTTTATATCAATAATTTAAGCCATAATTTGTTAGTATGGGATTCTCATCTTGGTTTCCTTTCATTGATAAATGTTCAATATCTCCATCTATTTTCAATTTTATGGTGTATATATAGATCCATGGACATATTTTTATCATATTTTACTTTTAACATCATTTAATTTATAATAATAATTCATGCTATATCTATTATTATACTTTGATACATGCATGTACCATTATGATACTTGAAAATAAATTTTTTTCATTATCTCTCTTTTTAATTGAATTTTTTTATTTCATATACACATTATTTATATCATGGATATATTCTATATCATTTCCATTATTTCTATAGTTTTTATAATATTCAATCAATTGTATACCATTTACTCTATATATAGTGAATACCCAATATTTCATAATTTAGATTGAAGGATGTTTACCTAGAAAGTATTATTATTCATTTGACTGGGGATATCATGACAAACCATATACCCATTAGTTAAAAATGAATAATTTTTTATTAATTTTTCTTATTTATTTATGGAATATTATTCGTGGAATTGTTTATCCATTAATTTCAGATGATGAATGATTTGGTATTATTAAGTGATAGGTGGGGCCCAAAATTAAATATTCCCTTGATGTATTGGTTGTCCTCAGGAGACAAATAACATAGAATAAGGAAAATGTCCTTACCCTTAATTTATAATGTCTAACATTATATATTACATAATTATGAAATATATTATTATTATTTTTCATTTCACTATCTATTTCTATTTTTATAGAAATGTTATGATTATACATTCATTTATTTGGAAATTATTTATTTATTTATTCCTTTCCTGTATTATATGTCATGATTATTCCATAATTAGATTTCATTATACACCACCCCTTAATGAGTTTCTAAGCTCACCCTTTTTATTGTTTCTCTATTTTATTATGAAACCATGAATAATACTATATATAAAATAAAGATAAGCAGTGGAGTAATAATAAATTTTAATATATTTTTGTGATGTATTGTAAGTTTTTGATGTAATATAATTATCTAGTATGCATCCAATCTTCAGAGAATACTGAAATTTTAGATCATGTTTATTTTTATCTATATATTTTGTTTCCAATGTAATAAATAACTACCTGATATTATTTATTAGAATCTAAGCTGTAAAATTTAGAATATAGCTTATTCATTTATTTTTCTATTTCAAAGGTAAATCTTCTCCTCTGTCTTCATTTCCACCTTCCTCTTACTTATCTTTAAATCTGTTGTTTAGTTTTTAGTATTTCACTTGAGGGTTATTCCAAGGCATTGAAAAACCCTTTCAATTTATCATGATTATTCTTAGGGATTCATGTGGAGTTTTAAATTATATTTCTTCATTCCATTGAATGATAAATTTACATTTTATGCCACTTGGTGATCATTTTTTTATTTTTTATTATATTTGGGTGACATTTTTAGAAATGAAATTTATGAAATTTATGAAATTTATAGATTTTACTAGGTTATTTTCATATGAGGATTATGTCACTCAACATGTGAATTAGTAAAATTATGGAAGAAATATGAGGTAGGTTGATATATATATTTTTAATATTATGAAAAACCATAGTTTCTTGATTAAAATGTTTTCAACAATGGATTTATAATTTTTTTTAATTATATATGATTCTTAAAATAGATGTTTTAGGATTTTTTGGGTTGTACCTAGGATTTAAAGATTTGTTTTATATATAGTTGGGTTATAAAGGTATTTTTGGACTTAAAATGTGTTATTTGGTGAAAATTGATTTTTTTTGTGATTTTTCATGTGTAGATTTTAACATGTGGGGAATTGTGTAGGTTTACATTTTTGATTTAATAGGAGGTTGGGTATAACATAGATAATGGTTTTGGTTTTTAGAAATGGTTATTTTGTTTTGTGTTTATGGAATATGTATAAAAACTACAACCAATTTTTTGTGGGTACTTGTAGGTTAAAATAGAATTTGGTAATTGTTTTTAGTGTGGGGCTTCATTAGTTGAGATAAGTCGTTATCAGTGGATTTTACCATAAAATGATAACTTAGGTCATAAGGGTTAGCAGTTTTCATTCATTATTAAGTCTACCTAGGTTCCCTCATTATATATTACGAGTAGTTGGTTAATTTGGTGCTCTCTTGGGTTGTTTTGGAAATTTATAAACACTAATAAATTCTTTGGGATTTGATTGATTGTCATAGGTAGACCCTTTGGTTTCTTAAATGGTTGTGGGTAAATTATTTTCAAAGGAAGGGTGTCTGTGTTCTTTAAATAATTTATGGGTTTTATTTACCTTTATTAATGGTGTTTACTAATGATTTTTTTGTGTGTTCTTCCATTTTAAATCACTCAGTTGATCTTGGAAAATTTAAATAGAATGGTAACCACATAGAGTCATTGTGGAAATACTACTGAGTTTCTACACTCACCCTAATATGTGTATCCCAATGTACATAAAAATGTTGTTATTATTAGTTCGAGTTGTTGGTACATGAGTTTTGGAATATTGAATTGGGAAATGATCTAACAGTGTTTAGAGAATACTATTAGAGGATTCACATTTTTTATTTTTATTATTATATGATTTTTTATTTGTAATGTAGATAATATTTGGATTATGGTATGTATTTATGTTTGTATAAATTTACATTCATGGTTCCTATATGTATTATCTTTAAAGTTATATGGTTTTTTCATCCCAATAATGAGGGTAGCCAACCCCACCAGTAATTGGTAAACCCTATATGTTTTCTTCCTAGGATATTGGCATATGGGGGACACAACTGGGGTTAAGTAATGTTCTAGATTAATTTATGGGCTGGGTTGTATTATTATGGTTAGGTTATAGATTTAATATCATGACCCCCTCCCCACAAGGTGTACCCCTCCTAGGAAGACAATGTGAGAAGAGTGAAAATGACCCCCGAGTCCCGCATCCGGTAGGCCCCGAGTTGGAGACTAGCACCGAGGGTATAATAAACACACAAATGGGAGGAATTAACCTCTAAGAGAACATATGTGAAATTGAGAGATAAGATAGACACCAAAAAATCCAAATCAGACTGAAATATAAAATAAATACCAAGAACACATATGGAATTTCATGCAAAACTACTACAACTGAATGGGGAAAACTTAAAGTACTAAAGGAAAGAAAAAACAACAGCAACCACAAGCCCTAAAAGCTCCTGCAACCCCAAGATAGTAGAAACCAGCTTGATCTCTAACCAACTCCAAGTGACCTAAAAAACAATTTATATATACATAGGGTGAGTATAACAGTATACTTAGTAGGATCCTCCCCATAGCCTCTCGTGAAAAAGTAATGAAAGCATGCTAAAGCACAGTGAACAACAAGCAAAACTAACTCGTCACCTAAACATGTATACTAAGTTCCCAAACTCACTATGGATACTCTCACCATGTATCGCATAGAATAGTATATAATACAATAAAGAATATCAAGGGTATCCTGCTAATACTTCCCCACTATTTTTTCTCTTTGCCCCAACATCACACGTCCTAAGCATCTCTCTCCAAAAATTCTAGCCCGCAAACACCTTGGTGAAGCACCAAAACATGCATCTTGTGAAAAAAACCACCACGTACACATAATAAAAGTAAGCATGTAGTTTTTGGGAGCCACCATAGCTCGAATAATGTGTATCATATGTCGAGCAATATACCTGAAGAAATTACAAACCATACACCGAATAAGGATCCTCTAGCCATCACAACCTATACACATTACACCTACAGTTGTCCATAGGAAACTATATCTAGAATATATGTGTGTGACTAACCACAAGCCATTATAGACCTTTACACACATATATGAGGAAAATAAACCGATGTGCCTACCAGCAAAAGTAAATATCAAGAGAAGAAAGCGGGGCCAAAGGGGGTAGTCATCCATCCATCCTCCCACTGGAATATTGGGGAAAACACCCCCCAGGAATAAGAATCACCAGGGTGTTAGTTTCCCTAACTGACGAGGTGGAGTAGCGTATTGAAAAAAAAAAATATAATATAGCTCACAACCACACTATGGGCATAACCTAGTCTTAGACTCAACTACAGCTAACATCTCTCGGACTCCCAACTGCCACTTCTAAGACTAGGTATCCTATAAGCACACAACTATTTAAATAGATTTAATACATTATTTAATTCCCTTTTTATCAGTTTCACTTTATGTTAATTAATTCTTTAAACATTAATTAACCATTAATAATTTCCACATTATATTTCATTAACATCACACCCAAAGTTCACCGTTCTATTAAATTGCAACCTCAACATTGTGTCCCAGCAAGATCCAACCCCATGGGTTAACAACATTTATTTAATCAATTATTAACAAAATTAATTTACCATATTCCCAGGAATTATAGAAATACATTCTAAGCTACTAAACACAAGGGGATCAATACGATGAATAGGTGAACTACCCAACGAGTATTTTCCACCTATAGCAAGAGCGTAGACACATCCTCCCTCAATAAGCTAAACACGGAAAGAACATGGAATACCCCATTCGTATTTGAATCATTTGGAATAAGGGTAAGTAAAACCAGCTTCCTTGAGCAGTGGGGAAAGAAAAGAAGATTAAAAACCAAAAATATTCAGCAAACATCCAATCATTCACATCTAACCCATTTCACTATCTTCGGTGTCCTCCTCGACACCCACATGCATAAACCGATGAATCTCGCCACTCCAGGCATCAAATACTACCAAAAATAATAAGCCTTCATCCCCCATGTATCACAACAGCCTTCCAGCATCACATCACAACATGAGCAGCAGGGAAACAAAGATCATATCAACTGGGCACTTGGCCCTTAAAAAAACCGAAGGGTAACTCAGAAACCTACAAGGAATTATTTTTTATCAAACAACCAATTCATTAATCCATCTTGAAATAACAAATTTATTATTTTTAGGTTCAAGCTAATGGAAACCTAAATAGTAAGCGATCACAATTAATGAAACATGCTTAATGTATCAATTTGATTAACATCAAATTAAAACAAGAAGAACTAGATTCATTTACATGCCTCTTTATCTTTAGCCAAACAATTAGCAATTAATTTAGGCTTTACGTTCTTTACCAATTTAATTTAATAATAAAAATCTAAACAAACCAAACATATATATCACACTATCTATCAAAACAAGAGGCAACAACATGTGATCAATATCAATTTATTTATCCGGTTCAAATATTTATTATTTCAATTCCATTATGATATAGTGGATAAAACATGATAACTGTACATTTTCACATAAAATAAAAGAAAATCAATGAATACCCACCTCAAAAGGTTCTTAACATTCTTTATACGAGAACGATCCACACAACGGATCACGATCGCCTCCTCCCGTGACAACTGCATCCACATGAGGATGTCACAACACAACCACACCAACTGAAACCAATGAAACTCTATTAGAAGCATAAATATCACATGCCATAATATTGAAAGCATAAATATGAGAAGTTGAACCGAAAATAATTATGATAAATCATACATTATATCAAATATTGATTTATACTTATTGGTTGCACCAAAACAGGGGATGCACTTGCAGTAAGAAGAACGTCGAGGGAAACCAATCCATGGGGATAAGTTTGATCTCACAATTCCTATAGGAAGGAAGGAAAGGTTCTAGAATATTTCACCATAGAACAAGTATGAAGAACAAGGGAGGAAGATATCTCATCCATTTAGAAGATCTAAAGGAGCAGTGGTTTAAGATACACTTGATTTTCCATTAAATGCGAATCACATTAAACCACATGGTTTGACCATGTAAAACCATCCCGAGCCTTATGAAAATTAATATAAGAGTTATGGGATTTGAATCGGACTTAAATCCCTTAAAATAAGGCTTTGAATGTATTTAATGTCAATGAAAATGTCAAACCGGAAAAATTGGAAAAAAATCTAGAAATTTGGTAAAGGAAATATGAAATAGTCCTAGAAACATTGTTCATGAGCTGTGACACCGTTTATGTGACACTGTGTCTATGACACTGTAACTGTGACACCATGACTGTGACACCATTTCTGTGACATCATGTCTGTGACACCATTTCCATGACACCGTTTCTGTCACACCATTTCTGTGACACCGTGACTTTGATACCGTTTCTATGAAACCATTTATATCACACCGTTTTTATGACACTGTGACTGTGACACCATGATTCTGACACCATTTCTGTCACACCATTTCTGTCACACTATTTCTGTGACACCGTTTCTGCGACATCGTGTTTGTGACACTATTTCCGTGACACCATTTTCGGCACACCGTTTTTGTGACACTGTGACTGTGATACCGTGACTGTGACATCGTTTCTATAACACTGTTTCTGTAACCCCATGACATTGTTCATGAAACTAGAAACACTATTCAAAGAACTGGTAATTTGGTAAAGTGTTGGGGATGAGTCACCTTGACCTCCCAGAACACCTCAAACACCAGATTTCCGAAAAGGAATAAACTAGAGAGGTCTAATCCATTACATCAGATACCTATCAAAATATTCCCATACTCGAGAATCCAAAACCAACACAAAAGGAAATAGAAAAGGGGTCCAAACAACCACTAATTGAGATACCTATCAAAATAGAGCAATCCATAAGAAACAAAAAAATAAAACCATCTTATAAAAATGAAAGGTCTATAACCAAAAAGAGAACACCGTTACATGAAAAGAGTTTAACATCAAACAACTCTAGGTATTGAGAACATATCTGCAACTCACATTCCCAAGTACTCTCCTCCACGCCACTATGTCGCCATGAGACACGAACCAATAGGATAGAACGCCCACAAAACACCTTATCTTTGCAGTCTTGGATCTCCACAGGCTGCTCCTTGAAGGTCACATCATCATCAACATCGATCTCTCCCCAATCTATGATGTGAGAGTCATCATGAAGATCACGACAGAGCTGTGATACATGGAAAACATCATTTATTCGGCTCATCTATGAGGTAAGTGCTACTTGATACACCATGGATCCAACACGAGCCAAAACCTAGAAAGGCCCAACAAATTGGGGAGAAAGCTTACTCCCACGACCAAAACTTCGTTGCCCATGATGGGGAGTAGCCTTCATAAAAACGTGATCCCCAACCTCAAACTAAAATGGTATCTTCCTTTAATAGGAATATTATTTATGATGATCCTGCACTGTCTTCATCCTCTCACGAATCACTTAAACTATCTCTATTGTATTCTGCACTAGTTCCAATTTGAGAATTTCTGACTCTCCGACCCCAGTCCAGCACAATGGAGAACAGAAAGGTCGGCCATACCAGGCTTCAAATTGCTCCATACCTATGGTGGAGTGAAAAATATTGTTGTAAGCGAACTCCACCAATGGTAATTGCTTCATCCAAAAACCTCCAAAATCCAAGACACAAGATCACAACATGTCTTCAAGAGTCCAGATGGTTTGCTCTGTCCAATCATCCATTGGAGGATGAAAAGAAGTGTTAAGGCATAATTGATAACTGAAAGCATGCTAGATACCTCTCCACACCCTAGAGGTAAATTGAGGAACTCGATCAGAAATATAAACCATAAAACCGAAACCCTAACCCTGAAATCATAAACCTAAACCTAAAAACCGTACCAAAAAAATTCTAAAACATAGTCCCAAAACCCTATACTCGAAACCCTAATCTCTAAACCCTAAAACCTAAAAGATGAACCCCGAACCCAAAAATATCTTTCCATCCTCGGGACTCCGTGGAGTCTCACCACCTCCTCCAAACACTTCCTTGACAAAACATCCACTGATATTGACTCCTTGATCTCTATGAAGTGGGCCGATTTTTTTTAAATGAACCACTACCACCCAAATAGCATCACATCCTCCTAGAGCTTGAGGTAAACCAGTAACAAAGTCCATTTTTGTCCTCCCACTTCTCCTGAGGAATATCTAATGGCTAGAGAAAACCATTGGGGACACGGTGCTCAGCCTTGACCTTCTAGAAGACCAAACATCAAGAAAAAAACTCTAAAACTACATGCTTCATCATAGGACACCAAAACTGACTCCTCAAGGCTCCATACATCTTGGTCATGCCCAAATACACCGCTAAAGGAGAACTATGGAACTCTCTGAGAACCGTATCGCGCATGGAAAAAGGAACAAAAATCCTTCCATGATACAACAACCTATATTGTTCATCCTCAGACCAACCATCAGGGGCCTCACCATAAACAACTCGATATCTCTAGAACTCCACATATAGATCCCCAAACTAGGACTCTTACACTTATTGCACCAGATATGACTGCACCGTCATCTAAAAAAGACAAACTCTGCCCCTAAATTCTCTCAAATCGAGATATAATGCTGAATGTTCTTCCATTACTCTCCCGGGATTACTAGATTCACACACTACATCACCAAATGACTTCTAGATTAGCATATCAGCTACAATATTCCCCTTCCTAGGTGTATGAGATTTTGAATTTGTATTCCTATAAGAAATTCATCCACCGATGCTGTTGCAAGTTTAAGTCATGCTGGGAGAAAACATAGCTTAGGCTCTTATGATCTATGAAAACCTCAAAGCACTCGCCAATGAGGTAGTGTCACCACTACTTCAGAGGAAACACCACTGCCGCCAACACAAGATCGTGGGTGGCATAGTTACGTTCATGGGGACACAACTTCTGAGTCCTATAAGAAACGAACAATCTCTACTTCATCAAAAAACAAACTAATCCTAGATGCGAAGCATCGTAGAAAACATCAAAATGAACTCCCTCTATTGGAAGAAAAATAATTGGAGCACTTACCAACTTCTCCTTCAGATACTCGAAAGCTTCCTGACACTGATCAGTCAACACAAACGCCTGATCCTTCCTGTTCAATGCTGTTAGAGGAGTCGTAACCCGAGATAAATCAGCTATGAACCTCCTGTAGTATCCTGCAAGACCAAGGAAACTTCTCACCTCCACCACTATCTTGGGGGATTACCAAGACACAACTACTTCTATATTTGATGGATCCATAGCTACTCCCTACTGGGAAACAACATGCCCCAATAAATGGACTTCTCGATCCCAAAAATCACACTTTGAAAACTTCACAAATTGATATTGTTAACGAAGAACTCCCAAAATAGTGTGTAGATGCTCCACATGCTCCTCCATAGATATGGATTACACAAAGAGGTCATTAATGAAAATCACCATGGAATTATCCAGGAACTCATAGAACACAAAGTTCATCAATCCCATGAACAAAACTGGAGCATTCGTCACACCGAACGACATTACAGTGAACTCATAATGCCCCTGATGACAACAAAAAATAGCCTTTAGGATATCCTCATCCTTCACACGTTTATGATGATATCCTGACTGCAAGTAGATTTTTGGGAACCAAATTTCACCCTTCAGTTGATTAAATAAATCATTAATCCATGGAATAGGATAGAGATTCTTCGTTGGCACTTTGTTTATGCAATGATAATCGATACACAACCACAAATTTCCATCAGCCTTCTTCATGAAAAAACCAGTGCACCCCATGGTGACACACTCAGCCGAACAAAACCACACTGTAACAGACCATCAAGCAGTATAAATATCTCTCGTAACTCAGAAGGGGCCATCTAATATAGAGACATAGAGATAGGAGATGCTCTTGGTTGTAGCTCGATCCCAAACTTGATCTCCTGTCAAGGGGGTGATTATACAACCTCTTTTGAAAAAACATCTGGGTACTCTTCTACGACACTAGAAAACTCCAATTACTGAACCTCTAAAGAACTCATCATCAGCTTAGCCATCATGGATGATAAGGAAAAAACACGCCTCTGACCCATCTGAGTGTCTCACTCGCTAACAAACACCGCTGGATCTCCATATGCATCGAAGAACACCACCTGCCTCATGAAGAAATCCATGATAGCCTTCACTAAATACAACCAATCCATGCTGATGATGAAATAATATGGTTGTATCCATAAACATAGGAAATCTCCCCAAGAGTGGTGCTACCCCAGTACTAGATCATAGTCTCTATATACTTCAAATAAGTCATCTCGACCTCTAACTGGCGTACTCAAAAACAAGGCCACTGGAAGCCTCTCTACCTCATGCCCCAAAGCATAGACAAGGGTAGGTGATATGAAGGAGTGTGTCTCTCCTAAATCAAACACGACATACACTGAGGTAGAAAATAAGAAAAGGGTACCTCGAACAATGTCTGGATTGCCGGGATCTGGAAACGATAAAGTATAAAGCTAACCGTGACCTCCTCTACGACCTCTCTGAACCTGATGACGACCACCAAAATGGCCTGTATCTGATCTCTAAGGATGGAGAGAATCACGAGGCTATACTATTCTTGCCACATCTACCCTCTGTCGATCCAAAGATGGTGCAACCTGCTGGTGTTGCCTCGACTAGAACTACCTCAACGGAGGAACCTGGAGAGGAACACCTGGTGCATGATGACTGTTCTGAAAGGTTGGGAAATCTTGTTGCTGATGACCTTGACCTCTATAAGAAAAACAATCACCGGATCCCATGGAATATCCTTGATATCCATTTCCCCAGGATAAACAAGATGCTGAGGGTGGGACCTACCCCCAACCGAACAAAAACTATTCTTCCTTAAAAACCAGGAACCCCAGACAACAACTCTACTTCGTGAGGAATCATGAAAACTCCCCACTCAAGACAATCTTGTTCTTTCCAATTTCCTCTCGAAAAACTCTACCCTTTCCAGAACCTTAAGATATGTCTTCAGTATAAATGGGGTGACCTGACACGGGATCTTTGGATGCAAAGACTCCTCAAAATGCCTCGCCCTGGTCTCCTCATCTTGCAATAGGTCCGAAGAATATCGTAAAATGTTCTTGAAACAGATTCCAAAACCTCGAACACTAGAGCTCTGCTATCAAAGGGTAAGAAGCTATTGGCGACTGGATGCCTTCACATTCGAAGAAAGAAACTCGACTCTAAACTAGTCTTAGAAATCCTCCCATGAGATCGCCGACTCCTCACGATCCCCAAGGAACAAGAACCACCACTTCCTCGCTGCTCCATGTAGCATCATCACAACCAAGGACACCCAGTGATCCTTTTGAGAACAAATCGAACTGAAGCCTATCTTGACCTCCTCCAACCATTCTTCCATGACTAAATCAGAAATAGAGCCCTCGTACTTCTTCAGACTCTGGCGCTGAAACTCTCAGAGTGTCATCCTCCAAGTGTCATCATTTTCAACCTCTACCCTATAACAATCTACTGGCATATCCTGTTGGACATCTTCTTTGTGATCCCGAAGAGGAAGTCGACCAGGAACCATAACTACAAAATAAAAAATAGTTAGAGCTCCTAATCCTAGAATATAGAAGACTCAAAATTAATTAATTAATTTTTTTCTTTTATTCATTATAGGTTTACCTATCCCAAGGTCTACCCATTCAAACACATGCAAAAAGAAGAATGATGCATGATCCTTTCCTAGGTATCTACCCTAAAACTAGTATCAAATCATTTAGTAGACATTGTAAACATAAAGGTTTGTGCATCAGATCACAGGGGTCCCTAAAGACCTATGTCTAAGCCGGTCTCCAGTGTTTACATCACTTGCTTAACTTGAATGACACTGTTTCCCTACCAACCCTTGCAACCTCACATTTGCCTAACACCAACTCCATCCTATCCTTCAACCAGACCTCTGATACCACTCTGTCATGAACCCCTCCCCATAAGGTGTACCCCTCCTAGGCCAACGATGTGAGAAGAAAGATAATAACCCCCCCGAGTCCTACCTCTAGTAGGCCTCGGGTTGGCGACTAGCACCAAGGGTATAGTAAACACACAAATGGGAGGCATTAACCTCTAAGAGAACACATGAGAAAGAGAGATATTAGATAGAAACCAACCAACTCAAAATTAGACTAAAATATAAAATAAATCCCAAGAACACATATGTAATGTCATGAAATACTACTACAACTGAAAGGGGAAAACTGAAAGTTCCAAAGGATAGTAAAAACAATAGCAACCACAATCCCGAACAACTCCTGCAACCCCAAGCTAGTAGAAACTAGCTTGATCTACAACCTGATCTAAGTGACTTGAAAAACAGTTTATATATACATAGCATGAGTGTAACAATATATTCAGTATGATCCTCCCTGGATCCTCTCGTGAAAAAGTAAAGAAATCATGCTAAAGCACAATGAACAACAAGCGAAACTAATTCATCACCTAAAAAGATATACTAAGTTCCCAAAATCATCATGGATAATCTCACTAAGTATCGCATACAATAGAATATAATATAATAAAGAATATCAATGGTACCCCTCTACTAATTCCCCACTGGTTTTCTCCTTTTCCCCAATGTCGTATGTCCTAAGCATCTCTCTCCAAAAATTCTAGCCGACAGACACCTGGGCGAAGCACCACAACATGCACCTTGTGCAAAAAAACCACCATGTCCACATAATCAAATTAACCAGGTAGTTTTCGAGATCCACCACATCTCATATAATGTGTATCATATGTCGGGCATTATATCTCAATCCATTACAACCCATACACTGAGTAAGGATCCTTAAGCCATCACAAACTATACATGTTACATCTATAGTAGTCCATAGGAAACTATATCCAGAATATATGTGTGTAATTAACCAGAAGCCATTACAGCCCTCTACACACATATATGAGGAAAACTAACTGCTGTGCCTACCAAAACAAGAAACTACCAAGAGTAGAGAGATGGGATAAAGGGGGTATTCATCCATCCGTCCTCCCACTATAATGTTGGGGAAAACACCCCCAGGGCTCAAAATACCCAGGGTGTTAGTTTCCTAAACTGATAGGGTCGAGTAGTGTATAGAAACACAAAAAGTACAGAATATACTATAGCTCACAACCACACCATGGGAATAACCTAGTCTTAGACTCAACTGTAGCTAATGTCTCTCACACTCCTGGATGCCACTTCTAAGACTAGGTATCCTATAAGTCCACAACAATTTAAAGAGATTTAATAAATTACTTCATTCCCTTTTTATTAGTATCACTTTACTTTAATTAATTCTTTTAACATTAATTAACCATTAATAATTTCCACATTATATTTATTTAGAATCACACCCAAAGTTCACTGTTCCTTTAAATTACAACATCTGCATTGCATCCCAGCAAGCTCCAACCCCATAGGTTAACATCATTTGTTCAATCATTCATTAACAACATTACTTTCCCTTATTCCAAGGAATTCTAGAAAAACATTCCAAGATTCTAAACACAAGGGGCTCAACACGGTGAGTAGGTGAACTAACCTTCGAGTCTTTTCCAACTATAGTAAGAGTGTAGACCCATCCTCCCTCGAGAAGCTAAACAAAGAAAACATGTGGCATACCCCTCACATCTTTTCCCCTTTTGGAAGTAGGGTAAGAAAAAATAGCTTCCTTGAGCAGTGGGGAAAGTAAAGAAGATAAAAAACCAACAAGATTCAACAAACATCTAATCATTCACATGCTACCTATTTCATCATCTTCAGTGTCCTCCCCGAAACCCACATGCATAAACTAATGCATCTCGCCACTCTAGGAATCAAATGCCACCAAAACCAATAGGACTTCATGCCCCATCGTATCACAACTGCCTTCCAGCCTCACTTCACAATATAAGTAGTAGGAAAACACAGAGCATATCAATTGGGATCTTGGCCCTTAAACAAACAGAAGGGTAACTCAGAACACTAAAAGGAATTATCTTTTATCAAACAAACCATTCTTTAATCAATCTTGAAATAACCGCTTTTTTATTTGCAGGTTCCAGCTATGAGAAACCTAAATAGTAAGCTATCAAAATTAATTAAACATTCTTACTGTATCAATTTGGTTAACATAAAATTACAATAAGAAGAACCAGATTCATTTACATGCCTCTTTATATTTAGACAAATAATTATCAATTAATTCAGAATTTATATTATTTAACAATTTCCTTTAAGAAAGAAAAGATAAACAAATCAAACATAGATATCACACTATCTATCAAAATAAGAGGGAACAACATATGATCGATATCAATTTATTTATTTGGTTCAAATATTTATTATATCAATTATATTGTGATCCATTGGCTAAAACATGCTAACTGTTCATTTTTATATAAAAGAAAAGATAATCAACAAATACTCTACCTCAAAAGGTTATTAACATTATTTATACAAGAATTATCCACACTACGGATCACGATCTACTCCTCCCGTGACAAATGCATCCACCCGAGGATGTCACGACATGATCGCACCAACCGAAACCCAAAAAACTATATTAGATGCATGAAGATCACATTGAATAATGTATAAAGAAGAAACACGAGAAGATGAACCCAAAATAATGATGATAAATAATACCTTATATCAAATATTGATGGATACTACATGGATTCACCAAAACAAGGGGTGCACTTATAGCAAGAAGAACATCGAGGGAAACCAATCCATGAGGAAAATTTTGATTTCACGATTCCTATGGTTAGGAAGGAAATGTTTGAGAATATCACACCAGAGAACAAGGAGGAAGAACAAGGGATGAAGATATATCGTCCCTTTTAAATATTTAACGGAGCAGCGGTTTAAGATACACTAGATTTTCCATTAAATGCAGATCACATTAAACCATGTTGTTTGACCAAGTAAAAACATCCCGAGCCTTAGGAAAATTAATATAGGAGTTATGGGATTTGAATCAACCTTAAATCCATTAAAACAAGGCCTTAAATGTGTTTCACGTCAAATAAAATGTTAAATCGGTGAAACTAGAAAACAATTAGGAAATTTGGAAATGGAAATATGAAATAGTTTTGGAAACACTGTTCTTGAGCTGTGACACTGTTTCTGTGAAACTATGTCTGTGAAACCATGTCTGTGACACAATGACTGTGACACCATGACTGTGACACCATTTCTATGACCCATTTCTGTGACACCATTTCTGTGACACCGTTTATGTCACACCATTTCTGTGACACCATGACTGTGACACCGTTTCTGTGACACTGTTCATGAAACTAGAAACACTGTGCATGGAACTGGATATTTGAAAATGTGTTGGGGATGAGTCACCTTGACCTCTCAGAACACCTCAAACACCAGATTTCAGCAAAGGAATAGACCAAAGAGGTCTGGGCCATTACATTTACATTGTTGATAAAGGATATGAAATAATCATTTCAATAAATATAGGAAATATCCATAATGTAGCATGAAATCCTTCTGAATATAAAAGTTTATAATTAATGAAGAGGAAAATGTGATAACCAAATTTTTTATATGATAATAAAGTTTTATTTTTAATATATGTCAATATTCTAAGTATGGTAAAATGAGTTAAAAAAATTGCATGTGTGAAAAAAAACTATTTTATGTAGAAATATTATATTTTTGTATACATAAATCCAATTTTTTATCTTCAATATCCAAAATCGTTTTACATTATTATTTTCAGTAATATATTTTTTAGTGAAAATGAACAACTTAAAATACAATTTCAAATTTACTATGTAAAATATAAAAAAATCCTCCCTTTTATTTGTTGAAATCTTATAAAAGTTCATAAACTTTTTTTTGATTTTACACCATATTGAAAAAATATTTATTTTGAACTATTGAACAATAATTTATTAAAAATTAGTCACACTATTTATCTTAAAATGTGAAATTTACTATGGGGATAATATTTTTCACCAGTATTAGACAATCAAATTTTAGTCAATTTTTAATATATATTAATGAGATTATTCAATTTATAATATAATAAATAACTAAGTTTTTTTAAATAAATGGGTAGGGAAATAAAAAATAAAAATAAAAATAAATAAATAAATAAAAGAGTATATTGACAGATTAAAGGGGAAAAATAAAATAAAAAATCCTAAATGGAGGGATGAGGGTCTCTTAAGAGTGATTCTAAGAAAAAGAATGCGAGAGTTGAGACAAGGATATTCCTAACCATTGTGGCACATAATACCTCTATTCAGGTATCTTAATATGTGATTTTAGTCTCTTATTATATGTGGGAGTGAATTGAAAATTTAATAAATGTAACAATCAATTATTATTTAATGTTTTTTTATCAATTTCATATTAGAGTTTGGAAAATATTTTTTATTTTATTTTAATCTGTTTGATAAGTAGTGATAAGATTCATGATCACCATTTTCTATTTCTTCATAATCAATTTGACATTGAGGTAGACCACCATAAATTTATCTATATGATCTTTGTTGTTTGTAATGTTACATGTGTCTTTTCATTTGATGTTAATATTGAATTTTTTTATTTTTATAGAAACCTATTAAGATCTATCAAAAAATTATTCTATCATTATTATTTAATAATTAATAATTATTTTATTTCTTTGAATCATTATATATGAGATTGAATCTATATATTTATAAGTATATAATTTATTATTTGAATAAAAATTTAATTTAGTATTTATTTCACTTCTAAATAGAAATACGGAAAGAATATACATTAATACTACATTGATTAGTAAGTTATGAATCTAAAGTTTAATTGTCTTGGGATATTTAAAATTAAACTATTTTGACTTAATAATTTTTTTATTTCATTTTTTAACTCCATGTTTTATGTATATTATTTTTAATGGAGGTTTTTAAGGTGAAAAAAATATCTAAACACAATGAAAATAAACAGCCAAAACTTATTTTTCCATAGGATCCTTCCATATACTGGGATTGAAGAAAATAAATAAAGAACACATACCTTTTTCTCTATTGAATAAGATCTGTCCAAACTCTTCACCATGATATTTATAGGAATTATTGTGAAGTAGAAAATGAAATCCATCATCTAGGGGTATACATGAGCTGTATAAAATCTCCAAATAATTTAGAACGATTCTATATTCCTCATTGTCTACCTGAACCTTATAGTTAAATTTAAAGAGAGTAATGGGTTGGAGCATTTTATATAACATGAATGTTGTAAAAAAAAATTATGGTCTTTCCTCGTTATGTATACTTCAAGGAAACTTCTTAAAGTATGGAAATTTTATAAGAATTCAATTTATTATTATAAATTTTTCATAAATGTTTAAACTATAAAATAACTTAAAAAACTTTTGTAATGTCCAGACAACCATAATGATGTATTTTACTGTTTAAAAAGTTCATATTCTATCATCAAAATTCATTAAATCATATTATCATGATGACTAAATTGAACACAATAAATTATGTTGAAAAAAAATCAAACAAAGATCATTATTGTATAATACATACACTATTATGTTCAAAACCATGATGTAGTGTTTCTCACCATGAAAAGGTTTACCCTTATGAAAACCACTATATGGTTAAGACCATAATTCACTAGTTTTGACTTTATATCATATTTCTATCAATCTCCCACCCACACTAAACTTTTATATACATAATGCAAATTAAACTAATATCACATCATATTTAATAACATGTGAAATCAAATCCCAAACTCCTTTTATATAGCTTATAAAATTCCATTTGGAAATGATAGAATTCATTTTCATCATATGTTACATCATATGTAACAACTTTTCAAAAAAATCCCAAAAATTATTTTGGATATCCTCTAATATTTTTAGGAAAACTCTTAATGTTTTATATGAATAAATTATTTAAAAACATAATCCTCATTAAAAAAACCATAAATTTTAACCCCACATGAAATTTCTAACCTTGGTAATATTTATGAATTATCTAATCTATAATTATAAAAAAAATTGTAATATCTATAATATTTTAGTTTTAATCAATGTAAAAAGGGATATAGAATTATCTTTATAAAATTTATTCATCTCAATACCTGTTTCCACTACACTATAAGTAAAATAGATATTAGCAGTAGTTTTTTTTAAAATGTGGAAGTTTAAATCATTGACAACTGATATGTTGAATTTTCTCAAACCACTATGTTTTATTAAGTCAGATATTAATTAGAGGTGATCATATTGAATCATTATGAATCTGTAATTGGATGTGGTTTCAAAAACACTACTATAAAGAATATGATGGTATAAAATTTTGTATTATTTTCAAATATATCATTAGTTATAAACACTAATAAATATTTACTAAGGATTACTTTAATTGTATATTTTTTCTTAAACTAGCGGTGATTAAACCAATGTGAGTAATTAATTGATAATGGTTGTTAAGTACTATATAACGGTGGTTAAAACCAATGCTAATTATATATAAATATTTTTTTTATTTAATTGCGGTTTAAACCACTACTAAACACTAGAAAAAATACCTAGGAAATAACATGCATCTAAATATGATAATACCTAAAATTTAAAATAAAAATATATCCATAAGGTATATAAGTCAATAGTAAATTAGATAAATATTATATCACACTATACTAAAAACATATAAATATTATAAATAGATAAAATAAAAAATATACAATAAAAATTATATCACACAAAATTTTAAACATAAAAATATTTCTTTTAAATTCATATTCTATAGAGACAAAATATATAATTTTTGATGAAAATCATAAAATACATGAAGAGGGGGATCTAACTACACCCTAAGTGAGGCTGGCTACCCTGAGATGATGCACACTCCTAATTTTTTTATTGATTACTAGACTTTGGTGCATCCTATTCTTGCATTAAATGGAGTTAAGAATATAAATTAAATTTAGTTAGATATGTTTCCTACAAAATATTATTAGGATAATTATCATAATAATATAAACATATTTAAATAAATGTACTAGATTTAAAATTTCTCGTATCAAGGATGAAATTTTTGCAGTCAGTTATCCCATGAAATAGAGTAACAAATACACTTCCCATCACTATAAAATAATCATCTTGAGGTATTCATCAAGAATCCTAAACTTGTATTCTATTCTTGAGGGTCATGATTTTTTTATGATTCTATTTGATCGAGAAAGTAATATTACTTAGAATCACAAGAGGAGGTGTTATAGTGAATGAAGATGATATCCTCCTAAAGGCTTGTGAAGGGGAGGGTTAAGTACCTAACCCTGATATATGATGAACATGATCCCTACCAAAAACTTGGTAAATAGGATTAATGTGGGAGAAAGATGATAAATGTGACTGATTTTCATCCCATGTCTATTTATTTTTTCTGTAAAAAGAAAAATATTTATCAGAATATATTCCTTTTAAAAATTTAATTATAATTTATATTTTTAACCTAGTATTTTCAGTTAGTTTATTCATGTAATTTCCATAAACTTTTGTTATACACATCAAACCATAATTTGGTCCTTCCAACCACATGAACAAATTCATTTGCCTATATCATCAATGGAAAAAGTTAATAACTATAAGAGTTTAATTAATTATATTATAAAAATAGTAGATTTAATTATAGATAACATATTAACTTGTTCTATATTCTTATAGGATTTGTTTTGGAACCAACTATGTGTGGGATTACTTGTTTCTCCCTATTTGATGATTTTTATAAAGAATCCTAAAAAAAATAAAGTAAATATTAATAAAAATTTCAGTATTTTTAATAAATTAATATCAATGTACTAAGACAATATCAAATACCTTATGTGAATAAAAATCATCCATATCCACAAAGGACTTTCACTAATCCCATTGTATCAATTCAAGTACATTTCAAACCTGTTATGGAGGCTCAAGGTGGTGTCATTGAAATCATCGCAAAACTTATACATAAAGTCCTTCAAATTTTCCCCAAACTTTTCAATCTTCATTGATACAAAACCACATCATTGACATAAAAAATAAAAAAACATCTGTATATTATACATACAAAAATAATTAGACTTATATTTTATAGTAATATTCAATAAAATAAACTATAAATATCTATTTTAACTTACCTTCACTTATTTTTCAAAAATCTAATTATTATAATTAATGGAAATTTTCCTCTAGTAATGATATATTATTGGATGGTACATCACCTCACGTGATAATTTCTTAAATATCTACTTGTATAAAGCTCCATAATTACATATAGGCACCCCATACATTTAAAATTCCACAATTAATTTAATTTTTTTCAGCCACCAAACATCTGAGGTATTTATGTTTGTTTATGTTTTATTATTATATAAATATATTAGATAAATATATTCAAAATTAATATACAAATGTAATAAATTACCTTTTACATTAACTATTACAAATCAATAATGGTCACCCTTTAATTCCCCCATGGTGTAATCTATGACACAATATGGTTAGTTGATGGCCACTCCTCAACTTCTCCATACAATCCCATTAATATATCAAAAACATAAGGTGATTCATTTTATGTTGGAATCATAGCTATTAAATATAAGATCATATTAAATGAAATCAATAGACATAAATAGGGAATACCGAAAGTATAGAGTGTACCTGATGATGGTGGGACTGTATTAGATGGGATATCTAATAATATAGGAGTTATATAATATGGGTTCATATATTTAAATTGTTTTTTGACATTACTATATCTAATAAGAATATAAAACATCTTATAACATGCTATATAATATAAAATAAGATTTTTTTGAAATGTTTTTACATAGATTAATTGAATTCAAGTATTATAAATAAACAAATAATAGATAAGTTAAAATTATTATAAATATATAATAAATCAATTTGTCACTAAGCACATTATTATCATCCTCCACCATTAAAATTATTTCATCATCATTAGCCTGCCTTGAAAGGATGAGTTTTTGAATATCATTATAGATAGATAGATCGATTTCCTATTATTGATGGGGTTATATATTATAAAAAATTTATTTAACTTTACCACCCATATCATAAAAGTATCTCAAATTGACATGTACTATAATAATCTACCTTTCACTAACTTTGGGATCCACCTTTCATTGACCTAGTTAAGTCATTTTCATTTGAATAAAATAGCTGATCATTATCCATGATAATTTAATTTGATAATGTCAATTAAATTTTCATAGTATCAATTTTTTTTGAATTTTTTGAATATGACACTATTTTATGTTTTCAAACATTCTTCTTGATAAACTATATAAAACTTAAAGCTATTAATATTATAATTCTTGAATCTCTTAGAATAATTTAATGTTTTTGATACAAATATTTCAAATCATTTAGCATTGCAGCTTGATTATAAACATTCATGATATATATATAGATAAATTATTATTATTTACATAATTTAATTATATCAATATATTATTAATATAAAATTGATTATGATATTACAAAATGTGCAAAATAATAAAAAATTCATTTTAAATGATTTTTTATCAGTTTATCATTTTGTGTTTTATTCTAAAGATATCTATTTGTTTTTATATTTAGTTCTTCAAAAAAAAAAAACGTTAAATATAATTATTGAGAATAACATATCTATTTTCTTTCATGAACTTTTTTTGTGTCAATAAAACAAATTAAATTTTCCCAAATTGATGAACTAGCATTGGAAAGTGAGTTTATTTACCATATGATTATGATTTAATTACATTATCATCAACATGAATAAATTGATTGAATCATTTCTTAATATTATCCACATACCTTGAACAAAAGTCGATGCACTCTTTAACCATATAAAATTTAGTAATATCACATTTTATATGATCTTTGTTTCTCAAAAAAGACTTTTAATGACTTAGATACCTAATAAAAAAGGAACATATCTAAATAAACAATATATGTAATGATCTTGAAAATTTTAATGTCATAATGATAAAAAATAATATGTCAATACCTCTCTATGGGATACTTCTATCATTAATATGTATTACCTACACATTTAACTTCCTTAGTCAAACTTATAGTTAGATGAATCATTATAGTGAAAAATAGTGGGATAAATATCATCTTTAAATTAAAAAGTATCAATAATATTCTTTCCCAAAATTTTCAAGATCAATGGGGTTTAATGTTTTCTCAAAATTTCATCTTAAGAATGTGTAAAAATAAATTAAAACACTTTTTATTTTATTAGGTGACAATTTTCTCAATGTTAAAGGTATAAATTACTCCATAGAAATATATGAGTTATTGGTTTTATGTTTATGTAAATTATGATATTTTAATTCAAAACATCTTTAAATGATGCTTGAATATCCATCAAGTACTTTCACATATTTCAATCTTCAAAGAAAAACATCATTTTCTTTATTTTTCAATGAAAAAACTACTAAAAAATACATTCCATTTTAATTTACACATATACCGTTATTTATATTCATTTATTCAATGTCCTTATAATAATTAAGATGATATTTTTATTCTACCTTCTTATTCAGTATTATAAAAAACAAATTATCACATAAATTATTTTCGATGTACATAACATTAGTATTATGATTTAATAATTGAAATTACCATTAAGGTATTTTAAAAAAAGTACTATGTTTCTTCTATTTATGTATACCAACTATATAATATGAACCTTGAACCATTTTCCTAGAAAAATTAAATTTATATTATTTTAAAAACTATGAATTAATAGTTGATTATTGTGACATAATTTCTAAACCTGATAACAATTTTGACGGAAACCTTAAATAATTATTTCCATCAAATCATGAATTATTAAACTGATATTTATGCTATGCATCCAATAATCAATGATGAAACATGAAATATACTTTCTGATATTTGGTTGTCTTTTTAACTCAAAGTCAAAGTTATAAACTACACATGCTTGGATAGTGTGAGTGTTCCAGCCAAACAAGTTTCATAATATAAGAAAATAACTAATCATCTATATTAAAGAAACATGCATTATGAAATTTTTTGTTTCTAAAGAATCACATGTGTCCATTCCATTGTCCCGTAACTCTTTCAATTATCTTATAAGAGGATGAAGAAATACATAATTATCACTTCCAAGAAATATCTTTCCTATAAGTATCATTAAAATAATGAAATATTGTTTCTACACACACACACTCAGATATATATATATATATATATATATATATATATATATATATATATCCATAGAGGTATACTGTATGGGATAAAAATAACTAGAAATATTCTATAGGTTATACTTAGAATCCCGAATGGATTAAATGCATTAGTATGAAATCCTAAACACACATTCCTAGGATATGAAATGAAATTTTGATATAAAAAATCAAAGGATTTATATGATTTCAATTATCTTTGATGTTGTATGAACCCATCTTTGTTTTTTTCCATAACATTATAGTTCATTTTCTCTACAATTTTATAATATATGAGAAATATCTTCCATTTTAGTTTTAATGTAATGTAATGTAAAACCATTAAAAATTTTTTATTTCCCTTCTTCTTCAAAGAAAATTCATCAAATTTCATCAGAATTCACCTATTTACATATACAAGTGTTATATCATTTACATTATTATTTATCTAAATTCGATCCCTTGTACAATATGTAGTCATTGGTACATTCATGCATATTTTCATAATTTATATTGAAATAGTTAACAATAGTATTGATCTTGTAAAATGATTGATGGATATTTTATTTTACAAATTCATCATGAAGAAACTTCAATATCATCAATATTATCTTATTTGTAATTCCAAAAATAACTTGATATGGTATAAATTTAATAAAAATCCTTCATACAACTCTAGATTTCCATCATCCACTAATTCATAAAATTCATTTGATTGCTCAATTAAATTCTATATTCTATTAATTTATTTAAAATAATAAAATGGATGCACTGATTTGTTAAACATATTTATCATATTACGGTACAATATCATAAACATATTTAATCTTTTTATGAATTTCATTCTCCACTATTGGAGAAACAAGTTATTCATTTTGATGAGTCACACATTGAAATTTTCAATGACCAATTCCCTATACCAAATCCATATCACAAATCTAATAGGAACATTTTTCAATATCATGTGCTCATAAAATTCATGTCATTTCAACCATCATATCAAATTAAAATTCAGACATGGAATTTTTATTCATCTATTAAAAGATCATTTCTTAATTGAAATAACTAAAAATGACTCTATATTTATAACAAGTTGAGGTGTATTTAAAAGTAAAGTAATTAACTGTTATCCATTTGTATCCCACAGATAAATATTTGAATAAAAAATATAACATATATTAATTAAATAAAATCATGTTAAAATAAAACATTACATCCAGAGAATAATAAAACATTTATATTAGAAGAAATATTAGAATATGTTAAATTTGACTGATAACTAATCATCAAATAAAATATAATTATAATAAATCTATATTATGATTTAAATTTTTATAATATATATATATATATGTATCATATAACATATAAAAAATAAACAATTGTGTAAACTGAAACTACATAGCTTTATTGAATTCATATCTTATTATTTAAGTTAATTATAAATACAAATATATTCTGATTTTTATTCTTTTACTTCTATAATTTAATTGTGTGAGTTAAAACCATTTACTTTTAAGTAATTTTTATATCCATGAATATTTAATAAAAATAACATAATCATATAATGTCTGATAACAAAAAATATTAAATTAAAAAACTATAATATTAAATAAATAATAAATCATCAAAAATAATTCATAAATACTGTTCAGTAATCATAGTATCAATAAAAAAGAATTGAATACAAAAAACTTAGAACATTTATTATCTATATAAAATCAAACTAAAAACCATAACTATGAAAAGTATGATAACAAAAAATAAATATAAAATTTTAAAAGAATGATTAATCTATAATATGTTAATAGAAAATATAAAAAATGAAAATAGAATTATTGAATGTATCAAAACAAAATAGTTCGAAAAATAAGACTAACCCAAAAAAATTACTATAATAATCAATTAAAAATTAACCACATAATATATAATTAATAAAATTAATAATAAATTAAAAACATAAACACATTACTAGATCACTAGAGTTAGACTATAGTGGGTAGAAGAGGGATATAGAGGCTGGACATTGGACTTTAGCTCCCTAAAAATTTCTCAAAAAGGTAATTTTACTAGATGATCCAATAACATGATAAAACCAAACTTTTGTACTGCTTCAACAAAAATCCCAATATCCAAAATTTGAAATCCCTATGTATTTCACATAGAGGTCATTGAAATCAAATAATAATGATACTAGAAGAGTAGAGCTTCTGATAGCATATATTTTTCTCATAAGTGACCAATATTATGGATGAAAAAGAAAGAGTTCAGGAAGAATTGATGGATAAAAAAAATAATAGTTTAGGAAGAAGAAGACCAAGAAAGAGAAGGGGAATATATTCCCAAGATGAATTCAGGGAAGTAGAAGGTGAGTGGTCTGAAAATATTTTTTAACTAACAATATTTTTTAAATCACCATTTCTAATTTTAATATTAGTGAATATTATTTAAAAAATAACCAAAAAATATTTCTTTTCATGATGATTATATTTAATAACCAATAATAAAATGGAATTTATGGTAAGGAAACATAGGGTTTTTAATTAGTAGCTTTTTTTAAAAAAAGACTCACTAATGAACTGTCATAATGTATTATTTTTTATAGTTCCACCGGTATCATATACAAGTTTTTATAATCATATTATCCTTTTTCAAAGAAATTGAGTGACCACAGGATATAAAATATGTCAATCCTATATTTCCAACTAATCACAGGACTCATCACAGGGCCCTAATCAATAATAATTTTAATCACAAATGTATATCCGAATAGATAACCCTAGTTTGTCTCTCATTGAGGTGCTACTCATTACTTATTCTTTTAATTGTAACTTTTTATTTTTTTTTGTATTTCTATCACAAAATAAATTCAAAACATAGATTTTTTATTTTGAAATTAAAAAAATACAAGAAATAAAAATTCAACAGGAACATAATTGTTCGTAAGAGGGATGAATAGACTCAAGAAGTATTAGGTTTACTCTATCATTATTTCATTAGTTATTTAATCTTAATTGTCTTCCATATATAGAATCAATAAATTTATTCCACAAACCCCATTGTATTTTTTTATAATGATCAACACCTAGATAAACAATATGAAATTGATCCCATCTCTCCATTGTATGGTTTGTTCACTCTCATTTCCCAAAAAAGTGAACATCCCTTGAACACCCAACTACTTAATGAATTGAAATCTACCTTAAATGAAATCTATTACAAGTATCCTAGTCATGGGTTTCAATCTCACACATGATATTGAACACATACTATAACAACATCCTTCCACCTAACTCTAAAAATACATTATCTAAACGAATGAGGGGTGGATTTAAATTATAAAACAAAGGTAATAAAAGAGACAGTGGGAATAAATTAAGACCATTATCACATAGTTTTCATCCGACACATGACCTCCAATCATCATGAAATAAAAAAAACAGTTTTAAAATCATGATCTTAATAGTTAGGCCATGTTTATCCTCATTAGATCCACCTATTAATAGGTTATCAATTCATTACCATGGAGTTAAAATTATGTATTATGAACAAAATGATTATAATAATGAATAATAATAATAAAAAAAATATAGAATTAAATATTAAATAAGATAAAATACTCCCTGAAATCCTCCTATAGTGAATCCTTTACCATTTTATAGGAAACCTAACTAAATTCCCCTTTTCTTAAATTAGAACATTGTTCATACATCATATAAATAGAATGAAATTATATATGTAGAATATATAGATGAATCATCTTTTCATGATTACCCCTCATCACAACATTTACCACCATATATATATTTAGATCTCATATTCTTTATTTTGAATAGAATTTGTCCCATGATCAATATCTATAGGCCTTTGATTAAATATTTGGGAAAAAATGGTAACTTTTTTTTGTGGATTAGTTCTTTGAATAATAATGAAAATAATTTTTTTAGGACTGTGAAGTGCTACATAATATTGAACCCATTTGGATAGATAAAGATGTAATTAGTGGATTAGTTGGATTTAGACCATGATTGAGTTGGGTTTTGATTTATTTTATTGGCATGGATCTAATAAATAGTGGGTTTTAGGTATAGGGTAGCTACAACCATATTTTATTATTAATGGAATTAGGTTGAACTACTTGGATTCAGAAAGTATGTTGCTACTATGAATCAATTCTAGGGTGATGAGGAATAAATTTAAACATATTATATTCAGTTGGATATATCATAACATAAGAGATATAATTCATCTATATTTATATAGAATTCATATAGAGGCTTGGTGTAGATGTGTTAAAAAAATATGGGTAGCTACGATTGTATTGATTTAAATATGGGATAAGTGTAGCTTGTTTAAAGATATGTGAGCATCAATTGGGTTGAGATGATGGAATATGTGGGTAGTGAATAATTTTTAAAAAGTTAATATCACAAGTTTGAACAAACTATATTGGATTGGGCAGTGTTGAGTGTTGCTATACGTTATGATCAAGTAAAGTGATTGGATTAAGAACTGATAGGGGCACTTAATGGATCTCAAGACCATGGTCCAAGCTTATCACCCCATATTTATATGGTGGATTAGACTAGAAAAAAAGGTTCCAAGTTTTAAATTGTATTAAATAGGTTGGGGAAGAAAACCTATAGGCTTAAGAGAATTAAAATCAATATATGTGGGTCAGCCTATAGACCTTTTTTATTGACTAGTAAAAAATATATTCAATGTTAGGCCTTTTATATTGGTTATAAAATAATTAAAATGAAAAAAATTATAACAATGAATATAATATAACCAATATTGTAAATTGTTGCCGTTCATTTTTAACACCGGTTATATTGTAACTGATGTAGAAAAATTGTCTTTAATATCAGTTATAAAAATAATCAAAGTTAAAAAACCTTTAAAAAATAAAAAAATGGAATCTTCAAAAAATGAATTTGTTTATTAATCCTATAAAAATAATACCACATTTTCATTTATGTAACCCTAAACCCAAAATATCTCGTTTAAGAAACTTTCCCTGACCGTTGTTGCTCTAATACCTCTCCTCCATTTCCATTATTCCAACATCATCTATCTTCTCCATACACCAAATATAAATATCTCATTCTATTATTGTAATTTTTATTTTACCAAACTGAAGATACATTTCTGGAATTTTTATTTTTTTAAATTTTATGATATCTTATTTATTGGAATAATATTATTGAAGTATATATTGTTTTATTCTCAATTAGACAACCATAATAGTTGTTAATCAATTTTTTTTAATTTTTTGAAAATTTATTTCTTTATTATTTACTTATGTTTAAAATTTTCTTCTAATTGATATATATACATATCATTCTTTGTTTTTTTTGAAGTTGTTTTTAAAAACCAGTATTTTTATAGTTAATTTTTAATTATATCTTTGATTTTCAACTTTTTTATTTTTTATATTTCTAATAATGTTTTTGTTTATAATTTAAATTAATATAATTAATTTTTATATTTTTTATTATATATATATATATATGAATAGTAACATATCAATATTACTATTAATGTTAACATTATTGTTATATTTTAAAAATAATATTCATTTTATTACAAATTAAATGAATGTGTGCGTGTGTTGATATATTGTTAATGTTAATATTAAATATATTTTAATAATTAATATTAATATCATATATAGATATTTAATATTAATATTAAAATTAATATATAATATATATAAATAATTAATAATATTATTATTTATATATATATTATTATAGATTATATATAGAAAAACATATATGTGTATTATTTTATACCATATATTTTAAAATTGTTGGTTCCAGGAACTGTGAAAGTATCAGATGAGTCATGCCTAACTTTTTTTCATCACGATTGATGATTAATCTAGGATTTATATGATGATAAATGTTGTGATCAACAGAATTTAATCAAAGAATATAGACAATGGATAAATTCTAGAACCAAAATATAGGGTCATCACATATTATTTATAATTAATTTAAGTAATTAAATAAATATCCTACATAAAATCATTTCTTCATTTATGGTTCTGATATTGAATCTACATAACACCATCATTGCATTTTATCAATAAATATTAGATCCCCTCTTGAAGTTATCTACACATGGTATAAGAATCCGTGAACGTCACCGTAAGAATATCCCGGTGCTAGCATGGTAGATCCTATTACTTACATTGTTTGCCTTTGATCAACCTGATAATCACTTCCAAATGATTCTCCTTAATCTCTCTAGAATCAAGAGTGGAAGGTGGATGAAGACTGTTCAATGTTCTTGGGAGCGTTATGATAGATTGAGCTCTTTAGGGATTGAGAGGATTCTCTCCAGATATCATTGTGCAAAACCAAAATAAATTTGATCTATTATAAAAATAATATGATTTGTTTTATATACAACTAGGGTTAGAAATAAATAATTACACAAGTTCCCTTTATTATTTATTTAATCCCCACATAACCCCATGTATATAATAATAATATTATTAATATTTATTGACATGTGTTAAACTCGTGAATTAAAATTAAATAATATTTATTCAAATAATATTCAATATATATAAATTATTTTTCACTAGAACATTAAACTTGGTCCTCCATTCCTCCATATTATTTATCAGACCTTTAATAATGACTATTTTTTAATAGATAAATATCACTCCATTATTTTCATTAAATAAATAAATATTATATTCACTAAATAGAAAATTAATATTTATTAAATATTATGCTCACATAATATTCTACCGAATAAATAGTGAGACAATATATGTGATAAAAAAGAATAATTATTAAATGACATGTGGGAATAATATTTATTTAAAATTTTAAATAATAAATAATAATATATTATTCAATTTATATTCTGGATACACTTAGTGTGTGACCCCCAAGCTTTTTTCTTAGTGTCATTAGATAAAGCAGCCTATAATCCAAGGTCTGTATCTAACAAAACTCCAATACACCAATAGAGAAAGAAGCTAATTCCATAATGAAATAATACCTCATATAGATGCTTACTGTGTAATAAAATCCCTTTATTGTGATATCTCTAATCAAGAAGGTTTAACATTGGTGCTATCAACCAATGTGTTTGATATCTCTTTCTTTAAATTTCATGAAATAAAACTTTCCAACAGAACACCATGACCATGGATTTATTTGGTCTATATCATTTCCATGAAAAATACTAATATATCAACTTCTTTTAAATAATAGAAAGGGAAAATCCTTTATCAAATTATTCATTAATGAAATATTACTCATGACGCACCCAATGTATCCTACCTCACTGCAAATATACATCATCACAGATTTCAGAAATACATTAAAGCATGTGACTTATAACACTAAATAATAATCATAATGTCTAAAGATAAATACACATGTCCTTAGATAAGAACATTCAATGAAATATATAAATTTGAATTTCATACTAGTGGGTCTCATTCTCATAATATCCTACACTAGATATTATGAAGGGAGTACACCATGAGAAGGTGCCTTAAAGGCCTATGAGTCTCTACCGCAGATAGCCTATATCATTTTTTACATACATGATTTCATCCAAATATTTAACATAAATTCAATAATACTATCATGTCCCTTCTTGGTTCTCATCATTTTGGGGAACTGATATGAGCTTTCAGTGTGAAAACTACTCTTTTGAAATTATCTCATACTATATCATGTATAAGAATAATCATGATGTGATAAAGAGTTTATTAATATTAAATAAATTAATACAAGTTTTCATAAAGTACACAAAATTTGGTTCTAGATCACTAACTACAATAGAATCCCACTTTCTCTAGAACCAACTACTAATGACCTTCAGTTCTCTATCTCTTACATGATACTCATTATTCAACTAAGATAGACCTTTAGTTAAGGGGTCCATCATGTTTTCCTCTATGGAAACTCTTCTTACTAAAAATTCACCCCTTTGATAAAAATCCCCCAGGAGTGATACTTCCAAAGTATGTGCTTTGTCCATTTCTTTGACCTTTTCTCCTTTGTAAGAGCCACCACTACAGTATTATCCCAATACACTATGATAAGGTTCCTTACTACTAGGTACCACATCAAGATATTGGAAAATTTTTTATATACAAATGGAGTCCTTGTCTTCATCATAATCTACTATATACTCATAATCCACTGTATAATCAGTGATAATTGGCTACTTTGAGCCCTTCTAGATCACAACTCCTCCATTGAGACATATAACATATCTTTACTGAAATTTCATATCCTTTTAATATATTTGGAAAAAATTTTATTAGTAAAACTCCTAATGACCAGCTCATTTTCCCCTCCATACACCAGGAACATATCCTTAGTTCCTCTCAGATACTTGAGGATAACCATAACAACTGACCAATGTTGTTCTCCCAGATCTCTTTGATATTTTTCTACCATGATCAATTCTTATGAAACTTCAAGTCTATTACATAACATGGCAGAGATGATTTATCATATTGTTGAATAATATGGTCTCTTACTCATTATCTCTTTCTCCTATTGTGTCTAAGGATACCTTTTTCTTAGAAATATCTATACCATGTGACATTGGAAAGAATCCTCTCTTGGATTTTTCCATACTAAATCTATTTAATATCTTATTAATATATATACATTGACTTAGTCTAAGAATCCTCTTAGATCTGCCATGAATGATCTTGATCCCTAGAATATAGGCTTCTTCACCTAATTCATTCATGGAAAAACACTTGTTCAACCATTCCTTAATAGATAGTAAGACAGGTATGTCATTTTTAATAAGTAATATGTCACATGTATCACATTAAATATATGACTAGGACAACGACCACATTTATACTAAACCTCTTTTAAACACATGTCTCACATTCATTATTAATGAAACCAAGTTCTTTTATAGATTCATCGAATAAAATTTTCCATGACCTAGATGCTTTCTTCAATCCATAAAAGGATCTCTGCAACTCCAAAATATTTTTGGCATTACCTAGAGTCACAAAACCTTCTAATTATGTCATGTATAACTATATATGAAGGTTCCAATTAAGAAAATATATTTTGAAATCAATATTCCAAATTTCATAGTCATGGTATGCTACTATAGAAAATATAATCCAAATGTATTTAAACATGGAAGCTGGTGAAAATGTTTCATCGTAGTCAATTCCTTGATTCTATTTAGAACCTTTATCCAATATGATTCCTTTATAGATATTTACATTACCTTCCATGTCCAAATTTATCTTAAATAATCATTTTCACCTAGTGATATTTACATCAATTTTCATATCAAGAAGAACCAAGGCTTGGTTATGATACATGGAATCCATTTCAGAATTCCTGGATTATTTCTATCTTACAGATTTTGAGCCCTCTAATACCTCTTTGTAAGAGAGAGGTTAATCATTGTCAACTAATAACGAGTCACCATATTTGGTGACTATAAAACCATATCTCCAGTTCTATTACCTCTCTAGTGATCCTGCGTAGTACTTGTGTTTCCAGAAATACTAATTCTATGGGGACCTATTGAATCTGTTCATGTACCAACTCTTATGTATCTTTAGCATCAAATTCATCAAATTCAATCATTCTCCCACTATGTTTTTTGATGATGTTATACCTCTCAATAAAGGAGGCTTTTCTAGAAACAACCACTTTTTTATCTAAGGTTTTGTATAGGTAGTATCCCTTTGTTTCCTTAGGATACCCTATAAAGATACACTTTGTGGCCTTAGGTGATAGTTTGTTTCCAAAAAAGTCCCCCACAAATGTCTCGCAACCCTATACACATGTTTGTGACAAAAAAATTATCTTTCCACTCAATAACTTTAAGATAATTCTATTTTCTACTATAGATGGTACTTGGTTTAGTGTGTATTCTGCAATTTGTAATGCATATCCCTAAAAGGATAATGGCTGATCTGTATGACTCATCATCTAACTTAACATGTATCACAAGTTACAATTCCAACTTTCACTAACACCATTCCACAATGGTGTGTATGGTGGATTGAGTTAATATATAATCCCAAACTCCCATATAAAGTTGATAAACTAATGGTTAAGATATTCCCCACCTTGATCCGATCAAAGATTCTTTATCTTCTTTCCAAGTAGATTCTCTAATTCATTCTTCAATTATACGAATTTCTCAATGGAATAAAACTTATAAATCATTGAGTAAACATATTCATATCTACTCAAGTCATATGTAAAAGTTATTAAGTAATAATATCCACCTCTATATTCTACTAGAAATAGTCATGAAACATTAGTGTATACCAATCCTAGAAGCTCTGTGGACCTATCATCCTATTCCTTAAATAACTATTATATTATTTTTACATGTAAACAAGCATGAAATATTTAATACGATTTTATCTCAAAAGAGTTTAAATAACCATCTTGGTAAAGTTTTTTCAAACACTTGTCATTTACATGAGCAAGATGGTGATGCCATAATTGAGTACTATATGAGTCTTGTAAACATGATTCGTTATCTATTACCAATACTTGGTTTCTATAATTAAATATATAAAATACATTATTTAAATTTTCCATACTATATCATATATTGTCTTTATAAATTAAACTAATTTTATTTCCAAACTTGAAAATAAAACCATTTTCATCTAGTAATGATACCAAAATTATGTTCTTCATAATAGTTGGTACATAATAAAAGTATCTTAAAAGAAATATCATTCTTATTAGAAATGAAAGGTGGTATTCTCAAATGGATAAAGAAACAAACCTCATGTTGTTGGAAACTCACAAATACAACTCTCCTCTAATTTTTTTTAGAATCTACTTGGTTCCTTTTTTTAGATTCGGATGTGAGAACTAGAAGCTATATCTAATACACAATTCTTTGACATTGAAATATTAAACTTATTAAAGAATTCACCTTTATCTTACCCTTGATTATGCGTGAAGTTATTATTCAAGTGGCCTTACTTTCCAAAAGAAACACATACCACCTATTTTCCCTTTCCCTCACTATGGATCTTCCTCTTCTTGGAAAGAGAGAGATTTGGAGGTTTAGACATGTTATGAATCTTGGGCCCCTTCACCTTGTTATTAATTTTCTTATTCACTACAAGTACCATGAGTTTTTCATGCCCCATGTCCTTATCCACTTATGGAATCAAAGTAAGAGGTTTCAAAAGACTCTTCTCATTATTTATCAGGTTATAATTAATAATAAAACTAGAAAATGTCTTGGGTAGTGATGAAAGTATGATATCCATGGTAAACTAATCCAGGAATTTAATTCATAATATGTATTAGAATTCAATGTAGCCAATAAGATTAACTACATGAGGCCCAGATGGTGCTGACTCTCCAAGAATAATTATAAATAGATCATTGGAGATCTCATATCTCTCTTATCTTGTATTCTATTCATAGAGATCCCAAAGGTGAGACATCATACTATACACATCCATGTCCTCATATTTCTTCAAAAAATAATTGGTCATGGATAATGGCATGAAAAATTGAGCATATACAGCATCGTTCAAATGTTTCTCATAGAGAGATAACTCTTCCCCACTACCTCATTACTATGCACACAATGAATAAGTTCTTCTAGAACATACAATTTCCTTTCACGGTGTAGGATAATGTGGCCATTATTAGAAATTTGTGCCAATTAAAAGGTTATAATTCTCAAGTATGGATCATAGTGATATGTTTAAAGTAATTTTTATAGATGTTTCTAAAAATAATATGTGGATAGTTTTAGTACATTATTTTATAAAATTTAAACAAACAAACAAATATTATATTTATTAATCTCCCACTATTTTATAAAAAACCCAATATAACTCACCACTAGCTTCATAATATATGGTTTCTTGGAAATTCTAGTGGAAAGGATCCATATTACACTTCTCATCACCCCAACTTTGGATACTTAATAAATTTAAAGGGTTTTAGGTAGGTATTACAAATTTCAATTGCATTAACTAATAGTTCCTTGAACTATTAAGTGGACTCCACAATCCTAAAGTCCATAAATTGGATTTCATAAACCTTTAACTCTTAGTTACACCAATTCCATCTTTAAGAGTCAACCCTTGATGTTAACTAATCTAATTTAACCCAAAAATTCAAGTTGCAATTCCTTGATAATTAGAAGCAACCCAACTTTAGCTGGTCAATCACTTTGAACTATGGTTCAATTTTAAATGAAGTGGTAGAAGGCTATGCTAACTTAATATATATAATTTAGAGATTTTATCTTTAGGTATAAAATTAAAATTATTAACTTTATTACATTCTTGTTAATATTAACTGGATTTACTTAAGTGATTATCCTTATCTTTGATAATATTTATACATTAGAAAATTTATTTTAGTTTTATCTTGTATACTGTTAATAAATTAATTGATGTGATCATGAAAAAACATTCATAATGAAATAACAATGTAACTTGAAAGAAATTAAATAATAAAGTTTTATGATTATGAGATTTTACTAATTGGTAGTTTATCTAGAGGATGATAAACTAACCGTTAACCTAGGAGAAATGAATCTCAAACCATTTATTGTTTATGTTGTAGCTTTCCACCTGCCCACCTATGTATCTCTCTTGGGTTGGTTTCAAATTGTATCCGTGATTGAACCACCTCCACTATCTTGAGAGTTCCATCCATTACATATGATTTTTCTCACAAACAAGTGAGGGGAACCAAAATATTTGTTATAAAATAAACAATGGTCACACATGCCCTTACATAATGAGAGGAGAGATAACACACTAGAAAACTATTTAATTTAATAACAAATAAAATGAAACCAATAATATTCAAAGTTTTAGTCTAGGATCGTGATCATCCATATGCATGCAACAAATTTAACATTTAATAAAATTAGAATTCAATTATCATCATTCTTATTTAATATAAATACTGGTCGAATAAATTAATTATATTCATTAATTAATCAATTCTATTATCTCAATTCACATCCAAATTTCTTTAAGATTATCATCCATCATAATTTTAAACAAATTAATCAAATTTATTTAAAATTAATTGTGTACAATAAAAAATATACCTCAGAGGAAACATGGTGAGTACCCGTGAAAACTACCCAATGTGTATTATACTCATATAAGGTTTAACCTTATGGAATGTGGCATAAATTACTTAATCACATAATTTCATGATGTGTACTATAAACTTAATGATCACTCAATTTAAATTTTATTTACATAGCGTGTTATTCTTCAATGTTCTTAGAGTGATAACGGTAATATGACTTATAGATAATATGTAGATCTAAACATTACGTAGAAATTAACTAGATATTTATATATATAACCCATAAAATGTAATGTCCTATAAACTTAATAACTTCATGAAATCACATGTGGAAAAGGTTTTCATAGAATAATAAATTAATTTTCAATTATGTGTAATTTGGTAAAAGTAAACAATGTATACATTGTTGCTACAAAAAATTTAATTTTTCTCACCATTTATCCATGGAACATTCCCAGGGACTTGATGTGTAGCTGTTCCATAGAAAATGTTAGAGTAAAAAACTTTTACATAGTCCATGAGGCATGTGGTACCTGAGTTAAACAATCACCAGTCATGTATGCTGTGTAAGATAATACACAACCCATATGTGACTAAGGGACTACACATCATGTACTAAAGTTACTCTATGTTTACTCTCGCCGACCATGTACCGGGTTGACCCGGTCAAAATTTGGTGTATAATTAAATTGACTGTGTTTAATAAATGCATTTTACTTGAATTAATTACAAATTAATTATTGGTTTATTAAAAACTATTACACGATGTGTACCTTTGGGTTATATTGTGTGTACTCTTATGTTATCTGACCAGATTCCTCAAAACCTCTATATATGATCTTCAAATTTATTTGATTCATAAAATTAATAGATTTGATTATATTTTTTAGGAACAAATAGGAAGAAAAAATATCTCATAATTTATATTAAATAATTATTAAACTAGAATTAAAAACCAATAATAAATTCATAAATCAATCAATGATATGTAAATAATTATAAATAAATATAAGACCACTTTGATATCACTTGTGGTTTACTGGAATAGTGAAAACATCAGATGGGTCATTCCAAACTTTTCTTTTTTTTTCACGATCGATGATTAATATGAGATTTATACAATGATAAATTCAATGATCTACAAAATGGAATCAAATAATATAGAAAATGGATAAATGATAGAACTAAATCATAGTATCGTCACATATTATTTATAATCAATTTAAAAACTTAAAAAATTACCTTATATGAAATTATTTCTTTTTTGATGGATTTTAAAATGGATCTATGTCATACCATCATTGTTTTTTTAGAATTAAGATTCAATTCCCTGTAGTGGTGATCCAAATTTGGTCTATGAATCTTCGAAATTCACCATAGAAATATCTGGGTGGCAGCACATTAGATCCTATTGCTTGCGTTTTTTTCTTTTGATCATATCAAGAATCACTTCCAAATGATTCTACTTGATCTCTATAGACTTGAGATTGAAAGGTGGAGAAAAATATCTCTCTATTATTGGGAGTTTTATTAGAGAGATATCTCTCTAGGTCTTGAGAGGATTCTCTCCAGATGTCATTGTGCATAACCAAAATGAACTGGATCTATTGACAAAATAATATAATTGGGTTTATATACAGCTAGGGTTAGAAATAGATAATTTCATAAGTTCCCTTTATTATTTGTTTAAACCCTATGTAACCCCATGTGTATAATAATAATTATAATATTAGTATTTCATAACCTAAATTAAATTCATGAATTAAAATTAAATATTATTTATTCAAATAATACTCAATATATATATATATATATATATAAATTTTAATTCTCACATGACTATTAAACTCGGCCCTCCATTCCTCCATAATATTTATTAGACTTTGAATAATGACTATTTATTTAATAAAGTAATATCATTTCATTATTTTCTATAAATAAATAAATTTTATATTAACTAAATAGAAAATAAATATTTATTAAATATTCCGCTCACATAATATTCTCTTGAATAATTGGTGACAGAATATATGCGATCAAGAAACCATGAATAATTATTAAACTACTTGTGGAAATAATATTTATTTAAATTTTTAAATAATAAATGTTAATATATTATTTAACTAAGATTCTGGATACACTTAGTGTGTGACCCCTATGACTCTTTCTTAGTGGAATAAGGAGAAGTAGCCTAAAGTCCAAGGTCAATGTCTAGAAACCCACCAAGGAACCCATAGAAAAAAAGTTAATGACATAATGAAATAATACCTCATATATACCCTTAATGTTTAATATAATCCCATTATCATGATATCTTTGATAAATAAAGTTGCATGCTGGTGCCATTATCCATTTTTCTCAATGTCCACTTCTTTGAATTTTCAAAAATTGAACTTTTCTATAGAACACCATGGACATGGATTTATTTGGGTTATATTATTTCCATAAAAGGGACTGAGATATCAACTTATGTTAAAGAAAATAAGGAAAAAATAATTTCTCTCATTATTCATTAACGAAATATTACTCATAACACACTCAACATATCTTACCTCACCTTGAACATATATCATCACAATTTTCATCAATAAATCAAAGTATACAACTTATAACAATCATTAATAATAATAATAATGTCCAAGGATTAATAAAAATTTCTATATATAGGAACATCAAATGACACATATAAATGTGTATTTCCTACTGGTGGGTCTCGTTACCGTAATATACTACACTAGATATTACCAATGGCATACGCTATGATACGGTTTCTAAAAGTCCTCTGAGTCTCTAACCCTGATATCCTATATCATTTGCATAACTAAAATGATTTAATTTGGATATATAACATATATTTAAGAATATTTTCATGCCACTTATGGGTTTTCATCATAGTGGGGAACTACTATGACCTTTTAGTGATATAGCTACTCTTAGGACTTTATCACATACTATTTCACACCGAAGAACAATCATGATTTAAAAAAAAATTATTAATATTACAAAAATGAAAACCTGTTATCATAATGTACATATAAGTTGGTTCTAGGGAACCAACTCTAGAAAAAATAACATATATATGTTTTTATGTTTGTATTATATATATAAACACTTAATTAACTTATAATTTTTGAAATATTTAATAAACCTATAGTTATATAAAATGCATAATTATTTTATTAAGTCATGCATGTGTAATTGTTACTATTATTATTATTTTGATTAAATTATTTTAATTAATAATTTTTCTTTCTTCACAAGGTAAGATTTATGGATTTCTGGCCTTGGGTATTTGAGCCATCTCATTTGGGGCCTTTGAAACATTAACAAATTGCATTTTCTGGCCACTGGGACTATGCATCATTTAGTTTATAAGGGTCTTTGTGGGTGATTTTCAATCCTAGTCTGGAGGGATGTGTCTTAAACAACTTGTGTACTTAGGGTGTGTGTGTGATTGTTGTTTGTAATCCACTCAATTGAAATAAAGATTATATTTGTGTAATTATCATTTTTTTAATTTTTTAAATGACTTTTTGTATTACAATTTGAATCAAATTTAAATTTAAATTGACAATATATAATAACATATATTCTTTATTTGGTATTTTTTATTGGTGATAATTAATTATATTTGGATTAATGCGTGATAAACAAATGTTAAATATGAGAAATGAGTTGATGATTTACTATAATTTGATAAATGGAATATTGAAAAAAATGACTAGTTTTATTATGCATGCATAAAGTGTTTATATGTGAGAAAACCAAGATTTAGAGAAATTTAATATTGTTGATCCAGAAATTGAATGAATCAAAATATTTATTTATTTCTCATAGTAACCTTATATAATGGAAAGTAGGGTCAAACCCATAGGGAAGGATTTAATGAGAAATAAAAGGAAAATGAATGAAAAACTCAATGAAAATTACAAAAAAATAAGAAAACAATGAATGAAAGTGTGAGGTTTAATTGAGAATTATTATTTTTAAATGTGAAATATGGTAAGAAAATTAAATCATGAAGGTACACAAACAATAATATTCAGTAAATGGAATAAGGTAATTTTGATTGTTGTGGATTATGAAAAATATGTTTCTATAATCCCATAGAATAATGGTTACTCATGATCACCACCAAAAAATACCATAAAAATATCAATAAAAATTTGAACATATTATTAGTTTGGTCTTAAAAATTTAAATTATAGAAGTGAGTCAACATTATAAAGAAATAGAAATGTTTTTGTTAAATCAGGTTGTCAACCAATCTTGAATATATCTATTCTTTGTGGAAAATTTCTTTTTGTGAAAGGGAGTTTTCATTTTAAATGGTTCTTGAGATATATTTTTAATGAAGAAAGAGATCTATAATCTAGATAAGAATAAAACACAAGAAGGTAGCAAAATAAATAATACACAAAAAATAGTATTCCTTTAAAAAAGTTTATCAGAAAAGAATTTGTATTTGATTATGACTCATGAATTTCATATCAAAATCAATGATAAAGAGAAAGTCAATGAATATTCCCCATAGGTATGTCATCCTCACTGTTAATCCCCCTCTGAGTCTTCTAAAAATCATATCTCCAAAAAGTGTGTATGTCCCCTTGAGTCTGAATATTATTATTCATCCTTAATTTTCTTGATTCCATTTCCTTCATGAGGTTCATTCAATTAAATTACACTTATTAAATCCTATAATTATCATTTATACCTATCTTATTATAATTATTTTACTCAACAATTTTGTATTAATTTAAATCAATGTTTTTCCCATTCAAATTTAATGAAATGTTCACTATAGGCTTGATGAAATAACTTTGGTAATTACTATTATTAAAATAAAATTACATACTAAATATGAAAAAATAAACCTAACAAACTCAAGTGAAACTTTAAGTGATCACTATGTTCTTAAAATCATGGTAAAAATCCTAATAAAACCTTAAGAGATATTTATGCCCCTCAATTTATAAACCGACACAATAAAATTTTCTTTCATGCTCCACAAAATTATTTTGAATTAAAATATATATTTATCCAATTATTTAAAAATTTCAATGGAATTTAATGTGGATATACCAACAA
Source organism: Viscum album (assembly GCA_963277665.1). Taxonomy (NCBI): domain Eukaryota; kingdom Viridiplantae; phylum Streptophyta; class Magnoliopsida; order Santalales; family Viscaceae; genus Viscum; species Viscum album. Next base: position 743,482,670 of record OY728136.1, on the reverse strand, counting down.
GTACATAATGGATTTCAGGCCATTTTTCTCAAAATTGAAACTCTGAGGGCTGTAAGAAGAAAATATTAGTGGATAGAATTCCATTTTTTACTTTAAGGAGTAGATGAACAGTGGTTTTACAGTCTATAACTAGGATAAGTACATGATTGAGATGATCTACATGGATTGTTTCAACAATTATTATTCCTTAATTCTAGAAACACTTCCATTAAAAATAAGATTTATGACATCAGATAGGATTCTGGGGAGACTCTATATGAGTTTTCAGAGATGTTAAAGAAGATTTTTTATTAATTACCCACACCTATCCATTGAGGAGTACTATTTCATTATATTATCTTATCAAGTCTTAATAGACATGTCTATAAACCTACATGATGCATTACTGGGATAAATTTTAATATTAAATCAATAAAAGAGGCTAAGGTACTTATTAATAAGATAACCTAGAACTCTCAGTAGTTTGTTATAAGAGGAACTCATACTATAGGTTTACATGATGTAAGGTATTATGACTCATCACTATTATTGGAATTTAAACTTTTGGAACTAAATATCCTTGTTAGAAAAATAGAACTGAAGCAATCTATTGAGTATAAATATCCACTGAAGGTATGTTTCTTATGTTCATCTCCAAATAATTATACTGATTAGTGTGCCAAAGATCATAAAAAAATGTTTGTGCAATAATGTACCAAAAAAATAATTTCAAAAACTTTCAGAAGGATAGATATAAAATTCCCATATTCAATATGGATTTTAAAATCCACAAAACCATGACATACCACCCTATGAAAACTAGTTGTAATAGTAACCACCTTACTAGCAGTAATACCATTAAGATACACCTTTCCAATAACTATAAAAATAGACCTACAACCAACCAAATTATAAAACCTCATCATTCTAGAAAAATAGATACTCTAATAGACCCTTAACCAATGTAAAATCCCCATTATAAAAATAGTAAGAATATGAAGTTGAGGATTTTAAGAATATAGTGGAAGAGTTAAGGAAACATGTTGGAAGACTTATGTAAATTATATCAAAAATCCTAAGGAAACTACAATCCAAACCATTCACAAATCCAAAGGGAAATGTGGGCATTGTAACTACAATAAGTTATAAGGAGGTTCACCCTAACTTCACCCCCATGTTTCAACAAGGTCAACTAGAATCTAAGAAATGTGAATCTAAAATTTTTTGATATAAAAAAGAGAGAAAATATTGGGAAGAAGATAAGAGAGGGGAGGAATATAAAGTTAGAACAAGAGGAAAGATTCTATAAACACCTTGACAAAAGAAACAAAGGAAAAAGAATGACCTCTAAATCCCACTATCATCAAGGATTATCTAATATAAGAATATACAAGATGAATAAATTCAAAGTGAAAAGCCCTAATTTAATGAATGGATTGATTTTTAAAGGAGTGTGTCAAACCCCATTACCATTTACTTACCCACAAAATGTCAGGATGTATGGATATTTTTTATCCCTTTCATAATTTTCTTCATGAAAATTTTATAAGATTTTTGTGATATAGGTGCTTCCATTAATGTAATTCCTTGATCTATGTTCAATTATTTATAGATAAGTTACTTGAATCCCATAAGAGTTATTTTTTAACTTTCAAACATGTACACTGAGTTTCTAGTAGGATTCTTGGAGGATGTCATAGTTAGAGTGAAAAACCTGACCAACTATAATGAATTAAATGTTCTAAATATAGATTATGATAGAACCCAAAACTAGTCACCCATATTCTTGGGGATACCGTTCTTGAATATAATGATGACCACTATCAATGTAAATGAAAAATATCTCACCATTGAGTTTAGAGACAACATAATCCACTTTAATATCATTGACTCCATTAAGTACCCCTAGTGGGATCATATACTTATTACATTATCATACACTAAGGATACCATGCTTAGTGAAGATCCAGACATGTATCATGAAATATTATCTCCAGGTAAACAATTAATGATTGAAAACCCTATATATAATGTGGTTGTTCAAAGATATAGAAAATTTGTTCATATCTTGGAAGAAGTGGAAACTTATAAATATTTTGATAGATTTAATTATTTTTTACATGATAATTAACTTATTTTCTACCATATGTATAGGGAATTCAAACTTTGGAAGTGAGGAACCCATGTTTTATATCATCTTTAGAACAACCCCCAAATATAGAATTAAAACCACTCCCATTGACCATAAGAATGTGTACCTCATGGAAGGGGATAAGTTTCTAGTAATTATTGAGTGAAACCTTTCCTTACATAAGGATCACAAATTGATTAAACTTTTAAGGGATAATATAAAAGAAATAGGTTAGAGCTCATGGGACTTACTTACAATAAAACATGAAATTTTTATGTACATAATTATGCGTGAATAAATTTCTAAATATTTTAGGTAGCCCCAATGAAGGATGAAGCCAACCATTATGGAGATATTAAAAATAGAGATAAAAAATCTATTATAAGTAGAAATAATCTACCCCATCTCTAACTCACAATAGGTTATCCCCATTAACATAGTTCCTAATTTTTTTTACTGACTATAGTGATGAATGAAAAAAATGAATTAATCCCTATTAGAATTTATAATATTGGGAGACTTTGTAACGATTATAGGAAGATAAATTAGGAAATAGATAAAATAATTTCCCCATTTACTTTATTAACTAGATATTATAAATTTTGGTGGTAAAAACTCATTATTTATTCTTATATGAATTTAAGGTTACTTTTAGGAGCCTATTACACCTAAATATCAAGATTATTCCATAATTTAATGTCCCTTTTGATACCTTCTACTATAAGAAAATTTTATTTGGATTGTGTAATGAACTAGATACATTTTATAGGTGTATGATAAGTATATTTTATGAATAAATTAATGTTTTCCTATAATTTTTTGGATGAATTCATTTTTTTGATAATTAATTTGATCATTATTTGAGTAATTTGGGTAATGTTTTGAAAACTTTTATTGAAAAAAAAATCTTGTTTTAAATTTTGAAAAGCTCCATTTCATAATGGAAAGAGGAATATTCCATGAGAATGATATTTTATAAAAATTAATTGTGGTGGACAGGTCATAATTAAATTGATAAGTTTATTTTATTACCCAACATTAGTGAAACATGTTAGATTTTTTCTAGGACATGTCAGATTTTATATAAGTTTTATAGATGAATTCAGTAATAATTCTCTTCAAATTTCCAAGTTACTTTTGAATTATAGTGAATTAATTTTTTATGATGATTTTAGGGAATATTTTTATGAATTTTATAGTAGGATTATCAGACCACTAGTAATTCTGCCACTCAATTGGGAAGATTTATTTGAACTACTCTCTGATGCTTCTAACCATGTCATGGAGTTGTCCCATCACAAAGGATTAAAAGAAAATTTCAAAACGTTGCCTATTTTTCCTGAACATTAGATTCTTACCAGAATCATTAAAAAACTAATGAGGAAGAATTATTATTAGTTGTTTTTTTATTTTGATAATTTTAGATATTAATTACATGGAACTAAAGTCACAATATTTTTTTATCATGTATCTATTTGGTATATGATGAAGAATGTAAAAGAAAATAGTGGACTATTTATATGGATCCTAGTAAATCAAGACTTTAATTTAGAGATAAAGAATAATAAAAGAGTTGAGAGCCAGGTGGTATATCACCTAAGTAGACTACCAAACACTTCTAAAGTGGAAATTCCATACCAAGAACTAGTGTATGACTTAATTCTGAGAGATAAGATATACCTGGTGAAAGGAGAGGTACATTGGTATGTCGATATTGTAATTTTTTTGGTAACTTATCTAGGTCCATCTCATCTAAAACCCTAACTAGTTTTTAGACTCAAATTTGATTCAAAATTTTACATATGGAAAGATCCATATCTGTAGAAAATTTTCGATGGCCAAATTATAGAAATATGTTTACCTAAGAGTGATATACAATCTATTCATGAATTTTTGTATATCCAAACTTATGGAGACCACCTTGGACCTTAAAGGATATAAATAAATTTTTTGAAATTAATAATTTTCTAGACTACTTTTCTTAAATATGCATATAAATTTTTTAAAATATGTGAAAAATTTCAATTAAAAAAAATGTTCCAAAAAGAAAATAAATACCTCAAAAACCATAATAATGTTGAGAAATATTTGAAGTTTGGGGAATAGACATCATGTGACCCTTTACCATGTACTTAAACTCTTATATATTGTTGTATTTTGATTAGGTTTCAAAATGGATGTAATACAAGGACACTAAAATTGATATTGAAAAAGTTGTTTGTGATTTTTTAAGGACTAAAATATTTTATAAGTTTTGAATTCCAAGATCCATAATTATTGATCAAGGGACTCATTTCTACAATCGGACCATTGAAGCATTGATGATAAAGTATTGTGTACACCACAAGACATAAACACCCTACTATCCACAAAAAATTCCAAGATGAAGTTTCCCATATGAAGATCAAAGGAAATATAGATAAACCTTAAAACAAATAGAAAATATTAAAGATAAAGACCGGAAGATACTTGATGATCTTATGGGATAACTTTTTAATATCAAATTATAATGATCACATATAAACTAATTAATGGGGAGATTTCACAAGTACCTATGGAGCTAGAGAAGAAGGAATGATAGGAAGTGAAGGAAATGAATTTGTATCTGAATAAATCTTGAAAAGAGATGAAACTAAAAATAAATGAGCTTAAAGAAATTGTGAGATAAGAATTTTTGAACTCAATAATTTATATGGAAATAGTTGGAGTGGCACATGAAAAATTTATCCATTTAAAGGACTTACATATAGAGAATTAAGTGTTAGTTTATAATTATAGAATCAAGATGATGAGGGGTAAAATTCATTCCAGATGGGAAGAAAACTTTATTTTGACTCATGTATTCTATTTTGGTGTTTTTTGGTTAGTAAAATAGGGGAAAAAAATCATTTACTATTAATGGGTTCAAGTTGAAGAAATTATATTGAAATATGCACCATGCACTCGTAGAGGAGATCACACTCCTCTGATTGATCTACCAAGGTAGACACTCAGGTTGTACCTTTCCCAAACACCTAATTTATTACTATTTTACCTTTTAAATATATTTTAATTTTCATATCTGTTATCATGCATTGAGTACACTGCATCACTTAAGTGTAGGGGAGGGAACCTTTTTAGTTTAATATTTTCAAATTCTTTTTTATGTCTTTTTCAAAACTTTTTGTGTCTATTATTTAATTTTGGAGTTTTTTAAAACCCACATAGATCAATTTAAAGGACCTTAGAAGTTTTTAACCTAGATTTATTTTATTTTACCAATTTACATACCTTTAGATAATGCTAAAATAAACCTATTTTTAAATTATAAGTGAATGAAATTCAGGAAATGAACCATGATTTTTTAATCTTATTCCAAGATATGCTGAATAATATTTAAAACACTTACATGAAGAGGATTCTAAACATAATTTTACATATTCTTACAATTCTCTATTTCTTGAGAGAACTATTTTTCGTTTCAATAACTAGAATTTCTTAAGTAATCTAGTCCAAATAAAGAAGCATTTTGGACCATGTTTTATACATGTTTGAGGTTTTTTTAAAATTTAGTTTTACAATGAACCTATATTTTGGACTACCTTGAAATTTATACCATGTATCCCTCAAAACACAAGAATAATCTAGTTATAAAGCCACATTATAATCCAAAAATATTCACATACCTTTCTCTAGAAGCCAATGCATAATCATGGTTTAATTCAAGTGTGTGTATGGGGGGGAGGTGAGCTGGAACAAGCGATGTTTAATAATATTCTTGAGCTGAAGTAAAGAAGTGATACATCAATAATGATATTTTTTGTGAGTAAACTAATTCTATGATAAATGGGAGGATGACCTATATATAATTCAAATACGAGAATGGATGTCTAAAACTGATTTTAAGTGAAATATTCCCCACTTTCTATCCAAAATAAAAATTTACATTGAATTCCTAAATAAAAAAACTAGAAATATCTATTAGAAAGGATATTTGAGAGAAGAAAATGGTTAATACCACTGTATTATGGGAAGAATTTCTAGAATTATTTTAAGAAAGACCATATAAAACATCAAAATAGAGGAAAATATCATCTAATATAGGGGAAGAAAGATTACAAACCTCCTTAAAAATATGAAGTTCCTCTCTTACCTTAAGTGCTGAAAAAAGAAAAAATGTAAAAAAACTAGAATTTAGTGAAGAAAATTACAGAAGAGATGATGGTAGTTTTGAAATTCCAATTTTGTGGGATTAAATAAATAGAGTTGGCGAGAAGGAAGATTCCACTCTTTAAAGAAACTAAAAATCATGAATTATGATTCATTATAGAGACAAACCTCATAGACTACCTAAAAATTATCTCATTATAAACCTTAAACCCTTTCGCTACATAACAAAACTAAAAATACCTCATGATATGTACAATTATTGTTAGAACCGAGGATCCTTGTTGATAATAATGGAGGTTGGTTTGTGTCTATTGTTAATCTTCACATGGATGATTAGGGAGTTTGCAAAGAATAGGATCATACGTTTGAGGGTGAAAGCAGTATTAAAGGTGTTTCAATTTCACAGGGTTTGTCAAATTTTTGGGGCTAAAAAATTGAGAGTTAGGTAATAGTTCGCAGCAACGATACAAAGTGAAGGTGTGTGGCATGTGGTGATAGGGCATAATACATGGTGAAGGTGTGTGGTACGCAGTAAAGGATAACGATATGCAGTGAAGGTGTGTAGTACGTGGTGAAGGCATGCAGTACGTGGAACGATGTGTAGAAATGAAAACAGTTCATAGAGACAGTACATGATGAAGGTGTGCAATAAGCGAAATGCTGCGGAAAATGGTTCACAGTGATGGTGCACATTGTAGAGATGCAATACGTGGACCAAAAAACAAACGGTATGTTGGTGGAGTTCAGTTTACAGTTAATATTGTCCAAAATTAAAAATTTGGGTAAATTTGATTACTGAAATTTGCAGAGTTATGTGCCTATTTAAGGAGTAGTAATCCCCTTTTTTAAGGGACAAGTTTGGAGATTAAAATTTTGGGAAGAAATTTGGTGAAGTCCGATGTGGTATGCAAATGAGAAGATGGTATGCGGAGAGAATAATCCACATAAGGAAAATAGTTCGAATAAGAGAGTGTAGTTCACACAGGAAGCTCTTGCAGTATGCGGCCGGGTAAGGAAATACACAGAGCATGATGGTACATAGAGGAGTGGAGCAGTACGTAGAGTAGGGCAGTTTGTGGAGAAGGATAGATTGTGGAGGAGTTGGACAGTATGGAGAAACAGTTGGACGATACGCAGAAACAACTAGATGGTACGTGGAAATAGCAGTGATACACGAAAACAACAGTGGAAGGAAAAAACTACAGTAGTACGCAGAACACTGAAGGAAGCCTAAGAATTGACTAAATCGGTTTGTGAAATTAATTTACATAACATATCAGTGTACGAGAAAATAAATTACATATGTAGGTGATTAAAAGACTTCAATAGAGAATCCATTTATAGTTTAGGATGTATGATATAATGATAAACCATTGAAGAAACCCTCAAGTCATTAAATTGAGTGAATATTCTTCCAACACAGTGAGAAAGGGGGAGTTAGCAGATGTGATCTGAGGGATGCAGTGTTATATCCCTAAAATCTTGTAAAGGTAGTGTGCCTAGAACATAGTGGCTATGCTAAAATCCTATAATCCACATGTTGTGAAGATTAGTGGTTTTTGGAACAACTGACACACTATCGGCATAGGCTCCTTGGACATATCCCTTAGCGGTGAAACAAGTAAAATTACAGTGTCATTGCTTTGTATGTGATTTTTTATTTTTTAACTTCTTCTTCAGATAGGTTTAGTTGGTTTCCACCAATGTGGAAATAAGGTCAACCAGTTTAAAAGAATAAATTAACACCCTGATTCACCCCTCCCCTCTTAGGGTGTTCCAATCCTTCAAGTGGTATCAGAATGTAAATGTTGCTAGTGTTGAATATGTTTGTCATGGAGAATCCGATAAAAGTTAGGTGAGTTCCCCTCTTTGATGAATGAAATTTTCAAATATAGAATAACAGGATGATATCTCACATAAGATCTCTTAAAATGGAAGTCTTATTTTCTATTGTGCATGGAATACAAGTCAGTGATCCTATAGGACTGTCGATGAAAGGTATAGATAGGAAATTGCTTGATGTTGATGCAAAAGAATAAAATGCTCTCACTGCAGCCCTTTCTGATCAGATTTATGTAAAAGTAATGAGTTGCACATATTCCAAGTCAATGTGGGATAAACTGGAGAATATTTATGAAGGATATATAAAAGTGAAGGATGAGAAACTTCATATACTACTCAATAGGTTTGATGATCCGAAGTTGAACCCTGATGAGAATGCAAACTCCTTTTTCAATTGAATTACTGAAGTTGTAGGAGCAATCCGAGGTCTGGGTGAAGAAATAAAAGACATTGACCTAGTGAAGAAAATCTTGAGAAGTCTTACACCCCTTTATAATGCAAGGTGTCATCCCTTGAGAAAATATATATCTCTAAACTCTTAGTGGATGATCTTCTGAGTAATCTATTAGCTTATTAAATGAGAATCAAACAAGAAGAAACTACGACTCATGTGAGAAAGGAAATGGAATTCAAAGACATGGACAAACTAAAAGTTTTAGGAGATAACAATGATGAAGATAATGAGGAAAACGAAACTCTTTCTCTTATTTACAAGAATCTCATGAAGGTAACATAGAAATTTAAAGGCAAGATACCTTTGGCTTGTTTTTGTGTGTGGAAGATTTGGGAACATTTCCACTCAGTGCTCAAGACTATTTGATGATGAAGAGAGTGAATTTGAAAACATAGAGAGGCCTCAGAAAAGATTCTTCAAAAAGGGAAACTTCAAATTTTTAAATAAAGTAAAAAATAGGAGTTTTTTATGTGAGGGGTAAGATGATGATAATTAATTATTTTGGGAAGAAGAACCATAATTTAAGACTGGAAACCATGCCTCCATGATGGATACTATTGAAAAGTCAGAACCATTGACAGATAAATCTAGAGATAATCAGTTGACTACTAATGTTGATCCCAAGTTGAAACTTAAGGATTATTTTTATAAGATTGAGATTAAATTTAAGAGATAAAATAATTGGAAAGAAATGGTGGATGAGTCAACAAAATATATTGATCACCTGGAAGAAAAAATTGAACAACTAGAAGAACTAGTGAAAGTACAATCATCAATCCTTGAAAGTACTGATGATGTTGTGGAAATAAAACACCGAATTGAAGAACTAGAAAATGCCATCAATAACCTTACCTCAATACTAGTTGAGAAGTCGAATAACATTTAGAGAATCAAAGAATAATTTTTTACTCTAAGAAGTAAACTCGAAAGTGAATCAATTTCAAAAGAAGCAAAGAAGAAAATACAATTTGTAAGGTTCTCGGATGCTGAGATTCTAGAGAGAGAAAAATGTGGTTATGATGGAGTTGGAAAGATCTTGAGTGATCAAAGACACATATGCACATGAAATAGTGGAATTGGTTGTGATTTCGAAATGATAAATGCTATAAATAGAGTGAGACAGAATAAAGGCAAGATGGAAGTTAATCATGTTGAAAATCCACCAGAAGTGCTGAAAAAGAAACCCTTAATTCAAACTGAAAAGAGAACTAAAGATTATACTCAATTATTCAGAAATTATAGGCAGTCAAACTATTTTCCTAAGGAAGAAGGAATGATGAGGAATAGAATTGATAAGACATTTTCTTTCATGAAGTGTCAGTTTTTGGGCTATCTGGGCCATACAATGTCATACAGTGAAGAGGTAAGGAGATATATGAATAGGGAAGAGTTAGGAGTTCAACAAAGGAGAACATATTCATATCCTACTTATTATAGAAGAAATCATTTATATGGATATTGTTTTCATTTTTCTAACTATGACCATAAAGATGTGTATTACAAACATAGGTATGACATGTGAAATTGTTTCACTTCTCAGATAGGAGTCAATACTCATCAAATAGAAAATGATGCTATTTAAACTAGGATTTATCCTCTAGAAGAAGAATTTTAATATGAAGAACCCATGAACGAAGAAGATATAATTGAAAAACCATCAATGTCCTACACTGAATCCAATATCTCAAGGAAAGAAAAGAGGAAAAATTGAAAGTCCAATTTTTCAGAAGTAGCCCTCAAAGCTAGAAAGAACAATAGCACCTGGATTCTTGATAGTGAATGATCATCCCCAGGATGGGTAATGCCGACCTATTAATGAATGTCAAGAAAAAGGTCAATGGAATAGTGAGGTTCAGTAACGATGGTTCTTTGAAGATAAATGGCAGTGGAAGTACTAATCTAGCTAATGGAGAGCTCAAGAAAATTTAAGTCTTGTATGTGGACAGTCTGCATCACAATCTTATTAGTGTGAGTCAACTCCATGACTCATGTCTTATTATGAAATTCAATTATAATAGTTGTAATATAACAGGAAATTCTAGGAATTCTCTCATGAAATTCTATAGAACAAAAGACAACTTATATCAGGTTGATAGCATAGAGAAAATTTTCTACCTAACAGTTGGAGAGGAAGAAAACTTATGGCATCCGAGCTTGGGGTAAATCAATCAAAAAGACAAGGAAAATATATCTAAGCTGAATATAGTAATGGATATCCCTAATTTGAAGTGTAAATGAGAAAATACCTGTGATTCTTTCATGTGAGGGAAACTGGTCTACAGTTCCTACCAATCAAAGAAGAAAAGAGCATCAAATGTCCTTGACCTCATCTATACAGATATATGTGACCTGATAAATATTGATAAAACACATGGAGATAAGTACTTTGTTCTTTTAATAGATGAATATAGTATAATAGCACGTGTTATCGTTATACATAGGAAGTGAAAAGTGCTTGATTACATGAAAACCTATCGACAAATAGCCAAGAATGATACTAGATGGAAGATCAAAGTCCAACAGTCTGGTAATGGAGGGGAATACACGTTCATTGAATTTGAAAATTACTTATAGAAGAATGTGATACAACACGAGGTGGATGCTGTGAGAACTCCATAGAAAAATGGAGTTGTTGAGAACAAGAATTGATAGGTAAACAACATGGAAAAAATATGTTGATTGAGAGTTGTATTCCTTGAAATTACTAGAAATAGGAAGTACAAGATGCAATTTATATTCAAAATCAAATAGGGCTATATATGGGTGAAACAAAGACACCATATGAATTTTGGCATGGAAGGAAGCCCTCTTTGAAATATTTTCGTGATTTTGGAAGAAAATGTTTTATCCGAAACAAAGAATGAAATCAAGGGAAGTTTAGAGAAAATGAAGATAAAGGAATATTTCTTGGATACTCAATGAACAACAAATCCTACAAGTGTTTCAATAAGAAATTGGGAAGAATTGTGGAAAGTAGTGATGTAAATATCATTGAAGAAAAAACCCCGAATGCTTCAAGGAATTCTTATGTTGATGTGATAGATGATGAGGAAGAATGTGAACATGGAATAAATGATAATATAGAGGTCGAGGAAGGTTTGATAAACTCTTAGGATTCACATTATGATGTTGATTCTAAGGAAGAATTAGAAGAGAAACCCATAGTTGGAGAGAATTCAGTCGAACCCCAAAGAAGAAATCGATGAGTATAGATTTAAGAGTCCAATATTATCAGGGATCAGAATGCACCTACATATATAAGGAGAATGAAGAATAATGCACAATCTGCATTTCTATCAGTTGTGGAACTATCTTCATTTGAAGAGGATACAAAGGATGAGTCATGGGTGAAAGAAATGAATGAAGATTTAGATCAGATTGAAAAAAATAAAAAATGAGATCTTGTTAAAAGACTTTAAGATCATAATGTGATTGGCACAAAGTAGATTTTCAAGAAAAATTTAGACGAACATGGAAGTGTTATAAAAAATAAGGCGCACCTGGTCTGTAATTGATATTCACAAATCAAAGGCATTGATGTTGAGGATACATTTGCTCCTGTAGTGAGACTAAATCTAATTAGGCTATTTATTTCCATGGAAATCCAAATAGGTTATAAAGTGTATCAAATGGATGTAAAGAAATAATTCTTAAATGGAGTATTAGAAGAAGAAGTCTACATTGAACAACCCGTAGGGTTCTTTCTTGACAATGATGAACTAAAGGTTTTAAAATTAAATAAATCTCTTTATGGGCTGAAACAAGCACCATGGGCATGGTACTCTCAGTTAGACATTTATCTGAGAAAGATTGAGTTTACAAGAGGAGGACTGGATCACAATATCTATGCGATGAACTCTCAATAGGATCAGTTCATGGAATTGGTATACGTGGATGATATTATTTTTAGTGGAAGAAGACTTAAATTAGTGGATGAATTTTCCAATCACATAAAATCAGAATTTTAAATGTCCATGATTTTTTAACTCACATACTTTTTAGGGTTATAGGTTATTCAAAAGAAGGATTACACATTATTTTATTGAGAAAATTATGCAAGAGAGCTACTAAATAAATTTAATATGCATTATTCCAAACCAATTTCGACTCCAATTGTAGTTGGATAAAATCTCAGAAAGAATTAAGTAGGGAATCTGTGGATCCCACCATGTACATAAGAATCATTGAAAGCCTAATGAACTTCATGGCGACACAACTAGATATTATCTTTTCAACTTGCCTTGTTGCCCGCTTTCAGAGTAATTCGAAGGAAGAACATATGGAGGCAGTGAAAAGAATCATGAGATACATTCAAGGTACACATAATTATGGGCTATACTTTGCTTCATGAAGATATAATGAAATAAAATCATTTTATGATGCAGAATGGGTTGGAGATATAGTGGAAAGGAAGTATATCGGTGGTGGAGCATTATATATTGGGAAGAAATGTGTGGACTGGTTAAGCAAGAAATAGGAAAGTACTTCACTTAGTACTACTAAAGCTGAATATATATCTTCTATCAAGGCATGCACTCAGTTACATTGGATGAAGTAGCAACTGAGTGACATAGGTGTTGATGTGAAACAACCAATAGTGATTTACTGTGATAATAAGAGAATAATTATCTTACAAAGAATATTGTTCAACATTCTCATACGAAACATATTGAGGTTAGATATCACTTCACCAAACAAAAATTTGAACAATGCGTGAACAAAATGGACCATATGGGAACTGATGAGAAGGTAGTGGACATTATGATCAAGCCACTGTCAGTGGATGTGTTTGATAAACATTGGTCGAATTTCGGTGTTCATCCACCTTCCATTTCATAAAGAAGTTATGAGATTCTCCTGTCCCCAATTGTTTTAACTATTTTTTTTTCTATTTGTAGAAATGATGCATGTTTATGGGGGAGATAAGATCCAAGGGAAGCATATTTTTTTAACTCTACAAGTCAATATTGGGTTCATTGGGTTAATCGACAATGGAAGAGAATGGATAAATTCAATAGAGAGTTTTCAATTTCTTTCTGGTTGTGGGAAAGATGGAGAATAGAAAAATCCATAAATGAAACTATAGGGGATAAAAGAAAAGGATGAGAACTCAATTCAAGTCCTCTATATTTTTTTCTACACCAAGAACTGCTCACGTAGACATAGATTGATGGCTGGGTTGTTTCTTGAAGGTTTGTGTTTTGATCATGGATGACACATCAGTGAATTTATCTAGAGATTTCCAATAAACCCAAAGGGGGAGATTGTTGGAACCAAGGATGGTCGTTGCTAATAATGGAGGTTAGTTTTCATTTGTTTTTAATCTGTACATGGATGAATAGAGAGTTTTCAAAGAATAGGTTCGTACATTTGAAGATGAAAGTACTATTGAAGGTGGCACAATTTTCTAGTGTTTGCCAAATTTTTGGGCTTAAAAAATCAAGAGTTTGATAACGGTCCACAACAATGGTATGCAGTGAAGGTGTGCGGTACGTAGTGAAGGAGCACGATACACGTTGAAGGCACACGGTATGTAGTGAAGGCATGAGGTATGAGGTGAAGGCATGTAGTACATAGTGAAAGAATGTGGTATGCAGAATGGTGTGCAGAAATGAAAACAGTTAGTAGTGATGATAAATGGTGAAGGTGTGCAGTATGAGAAATGATGCTGAAAATGGTTTGCAGGGATGGTATGTAGTGAAGAGATATAGTATGTGGACCTACATACATACGGTACACATAAGGTCAATGGTACATGATAAAGGTTTTCAGTTCATAGGATTTTAGTATGCAGTGGAGGCTAATAGTTTGCAGATAGAGTTCAGTTTATAGTGAAGATTATCCCACATTGAAAATTTGGATAAATCAAATTATCAATATTTGTGGAGTAATGTTCCTATATAAGGAGAAGTAATACCATTTGTTAAGAGATGATATTTGAGATTAAAATTTTGGTAATAAATTTGGTGAAGTCTAAAGTGGTATGTGGAGGAGAAGAAGGTACGCAGAGAGAATCATCTGCGTAAGGAAAATAGTTTGCGGAAGAGAGTGCGGTTAGCACAGGAAGCTCTCACAGTACGCGACCGAGAAATGAAGTACACAGAGAAAGATAATACATGGATGAGTGGAGAAGTATATGGAGTAGGGTAGTACATGGAGAAGGACAGTTCACAGAGGAGTTGGACAGTACACAAAAATAGCTGGATGGTATATGGAAATAAAAGTTGTATGTGAAAACAGCAGCAGTACACATAAAACTCAAGGAAGCCTGAAAATTGACCAAATCAGTTTGAAAAATTAATTTCCATAACATATCAATGTATGGGAAAATAAATTACATCTATAGGTGATTACAATACTTTAAGAGATCATACATTTACAGTTGAGGATATATGATATAACTCTAAACCATTGAAGAAAACTTCAAGTTGTTAAATGGAGTGAATATTTTTCCAAAGATGTGAGCAGTGGGGAGTCAGTGGAAGTTATCTGAGAGACGTAGTGTGCTATCCCTAAAACCTTGTAAAGGTAGTGCAATTGGCATAGAGTGACTGTTATAAACTCTTGAAATCCACAACTTGTGAATATTAATGGTTTTCAGTACGACTGACACACTGTCAGTGTATGCTCCTTGGATGTAGCCCTTAGTGGTGAACCGAGTAAAATTGTTGTGTCATTTCTTTTCATGTGATTTCTTATTTTCTACAATTCCTCTTCAGACATGTTTAATAGGTTCCTAGAAACATGGGAACAAGATCTATCAGTTTAAAAGAAAATGTTGAAAACCTGATTCACCTCTCCGCTCTCAGGGTTTTCTGGGGTCCTTCAATTATTTAACTCATTGGGTGGAGACAAATAAATTCATTAAGACTATGATGAACCTTGCATGAATTTGGAATGATAATATATTTCATTTAAATTAATACTTGAGTTTTGGGTGAAATAATTATGAGAAAGAAGGTATAAATAAAAAAGGAATGATAAAAGAAGTGGATATGAATTGAATTAACTCCATAAAGAAATTAGAATCAAGAACATTAATGAGGCATGATAAGACTTTGAATCGCGGTGTTAAAGAAGGAAACTCATTTATATAAGGAAATATATTTTAAGATCACTTGTCTAGGAGTCCAAGAATTAAGTGTGGGGGAATTAATTTTGACACACCATTCATGGGGTGGTATAAAATATTATTTATATTCTCTTAATATAGCACAATGGTTAACAGACTTCATCTCTCTTGAGAATCTTTTGTATTCAATATCTAAATACTCCTAAAAAATATTATATTATTATATTATAATTTTTTATGAAAAAATATAAAACATGGTTTTTTATGGTATGGATGAATCTATGAAATTAAATGAAATCAAGTAAAATATAAATTAGGTTTAGAAATAAATTATTTGGTTCTGGGGTCCGTTACATGAGATCTTTTATTATTCAACTTTATTTTCTAAATTTTATTTGATAGTGTATACCATCATGCATGGAATACAACACCTACTTTGAGTGTAAATCTTATAATTACTAGGACATCTCTTCATTACACCAAAACTTACCTCCTAAAATATCCAAGGTTGATGAACACACTACAATGTATGCACAACACCTTCCAAAACCCGAATCCTTCATATTCTATTATATCCCTTGACCACACTAAACCCCATCATATATAAAGAATGACCAAGAGTAAGGATGGAATAAAAATTTGGTAGGGAATAGAATGATTTTTATAATAATGTTATGAATATGTGGAATATGTCCACAAGAAACACTAAGACTCCTACCTCCCTCACCACAAAAAAATAAAAAAAATGAAAATTTAAAAATAAATAATACAAGAACATCGATAAAACCACCCCAAGGCCAAGCTTCAAGTTAGTATCTCACCATTGTGACTGTAATATATCACAATGAATTAATATCTAGACAGATAGAGATATATAGAGTGAGATAGATATTAATAAAATGAGTGATAACATAATCAATTTTTATGAAAGCATGATGTACGTGAATTATAGTATGAGAAAAATGATAAAAAATATAGAAAAACCTAATATCCCTTTGTCCTAGTGCTCCCTAATCCATAAAAGTCACATATAAAATGGAATAATACATATTTATATAGTGTATGAGAGTAAAGTGTTATGAATATTTTTAAATGGAATGTTCAAAATCAAGGTAAAATAAATACCAATTTTTTCATCTCATTACCCATACAAATAAGTGAATTAGATATAGATCCCATTAATGAAATATTTAGTTTTGATACCTATAAATTATGTAAAAAGTTCATCCAAATTTTATTAAGGATGAATATGTTATGAGACAAAAAATGAATTAATATCCAAATTGATGAATCCAATCCAATATTGAATTCAGGGCCCATTATAACTTTGGAAAATTGTGATCCAGCTCGTGGTATTGAAATAAAATATGTATCCTAACATGGGTTATATATATTTTTAAAATATTATTCCACACATAAATTGTTTTAATATAATAATACAAGAGTGAAATTAAAAAGGGAAAATAGTAATTTCTATGTAATTTACAATTCATTATCTAATTAAAAATTCTTACAAATTCTTCACTTAAAACTCATTATGGGATTATTATATCATTAAAATAAAAATTTTAATTTATCAAAATATTATCTCTATTGAATACCACAGACATATACATTACACTAATAAGAAATCATCTAATGTTCATAATAGACCACTTAAGAAACAATAATGAGAGAATTTTCCAAATATCTTCCAAACTAAAATTTCTCATGTATCATCTATGAAAAATAATTCAATTTTATTTTCCTATGACACATTTACATTTTTTTAACCTAAAAAATTCACCCATGACCCAATAACAACTTACCTCACATGGAAATTCATGTCACTAGTCACTTAATAGAAATGTCATCTAGAGTTATGCTCATATATATAAATGTCATGTACCACTATAGGTTAATGAAAAATATAATTCCTCCACATCATGAGGAAATGTTTTTCAATCCTGATATATTTTTCAAGGAGTTTTTTGGTTGATTAGGGATTCTGAGTGAAATTATTTAAAATATAGAGGCTAAAAAATGATGTTAAAACTCTTAAATAAAATTTAATGAATATTCAAGTAAAAACCCAAGATATGTGACTTAATTAATTCCCCTGAAAAATTTAAGACACCACACCCCTGTTTTTAATTTCATGGGAGTTGAGTCAAGTAATAAATGTAATGAATCATTTCATTATAATTCTTCTATTTTTCTTCATTTTTTCTTTGGTTATGAGATTAAAAGGAATATATTAAAGGAATGAAAGACCTTGCTCTGGATTTTGAAAAGGTACAAGAGCTATGAAATTAAAAACAATGAATAATTCAATTTCATTTCAATTTAATATATATTTTGTTTTTATTTTTTATTTTTTTATTTTTATCAAGGAAAATTATGAGAATAAATGAATTATAATGATAAAATTAACTCATGCCTATTCCTATCCCACAATCACAAAATCATGACACATACCTTACACACATAACAATGAGATGCTTCCCAAAGGGAACACAATAACCTTCCCACCCACTCATACTTGAAATACACAAGAAAAAAAACATTAATAGTGCTGATAGATATGGATATATCATCTTATAAATTTTCCTAAACCTATAAGGAAATCCACAGATTCTAATGGCTAATAATGTTTGACGTAAAGGGTAAGTCTCAAGTTAAAAATGTGGGATTCAAAAAGTAATTACTAAATAATATTTAAAAAAACTATGTATTCCAAATATTTGATATAGAAATAATAATAGTTTAATGTTTTCACCCAAGTTCCATGTTTCTATTAAGAAAATGAGGGTATTATGAAGAATATATCAAAAAAGGTTTAGAATAACTAAAAAAATGGGAAAAATAATTTTAGTTAGTGTTTATTGGTCTTGTATCTCAGAAATTAATCTAACTCAGAAAAATGTTTGGAATAAAAATCTTGGGAAAAATTTCATCTCAAAAATCATTGAAAAATACTTTTCTTAAAAATCCAGTCAAATATATCAAAATATTTTTTAGTGTGAAAAATTATTTTGAATATTTAGTGAATCTAAAATTACCTAAAAAACTATCCAAAAATTAAAAGTATAAAATAAAACATGATAACCTAAATTGATTGATACCCTCTAACTAAAACTGTTACTACCACTTTTTGATTAAAAAATGATCTTATCACCTTTTAATACAAATTTTATTTAAGAAGTAAAATAGACAAGGGAAAAATAAGTGACACAACCTAATTATTGGCCATAGAATCTTTGAGTTAATCATTTATATTCCCCCAATTGAAAACCTATAGGTAAAATCAAGGAAGAAAAGATAAGAAATTTATTAAAATAAAAATAATTAAAAATAAATAAAAATTGAAATAAAAAGGATAAATCATTTTTTGGACCACTAAATCAGTATTATAGTTTTACATCCAATATCCAAATAGTTCATTTATTATCTAAAATTTGATGGTGGGTGTGGTTTCTTTAATATAAACCACCAAAACTTTTTTCTTCTAGTTCTCCTCAACATTCACTTATTATAGATGATACTATGGATAGAGTAAATAAAATACATCTCCATTGTAAATAATTACAAATTTCATGGTGTGTGTAATAGAAAATATAGGTCACCCACCTTTGATTTGAACATTTATTCTTTGGAAGTTTATAATTCAACATCCTTGTATTTATCATGATATGTTAAATAAATGGATTTACCAAAGGTAATGTTAGTGAATAATTTTATTTGAAAAAAGTTGAAATATACTGAATTCAAATCTGATTATCCCTCATTAATATCACATTTGAAAGTTGTTTCTTCATGAAAATTATGAGGAAACTATTTATCTTCAAATTATAGCATTAAATTCTCTTCAAAGCCACTTCTTCCAATTATTTATCACTATATTGGGCAGTGAAAAACTCATATAGATTTGTAATTTCAATATAGATGGAGTGAGAAGGTGATTCCATCAAAGATAAATCAAAATTTAGTGAATTTTGTGAAAGGTTTACTCACTTTAGTGATTCATCCTCTTTATATTATTCTTAACTACAAACCTAAAGAAGGATTTATTTAGTAGTGGTAAATGGGTAATTTTTCTTCTGCAACCATAAAAAATTTTATATCTTCTTTGAATATGGGTGGGAATGAAAACTTATCTTATGGTTTATTGGAAACTTATTTATATAACTTAATAATGTAGTGGAAGAACTTAGTTAATTTCCCAACTAAGGCTTCTAGAAAGGGGTGATCAAAGTCTTCTATAAAATTAATGTTATAAATAAGAAAATTCCATTTTAAATATTGTATTTGAGATCCTCTTAAATATATTTAAATTAAATAGACAATCTCATCCATGGCTGAGGGAGAGTTAGATTTTTTTTAATTTTATTTTATGAAAAAAGAAAAAATATTTACAAATAATAAATGGAATAATAAATAATTAATTAGTTGTCTCCCCAAAAATGAATCCAAGTTTTTGAGTCACTAGTTTTTTGGTCTTAAAAAATATAATTAATTACTTGGTTAAATTTAGTTTTTATGGAATCCAAGGGTTTTCTCTTGAGAGGGGTGATTAAAAATTAGTTTTCACTTTTAGTTTTTAAAGGGGGTGTTTTGGTTTCTTGATTTTAAAAAATAAGTAAAACCAATTAAACAAAAATATAAAAATTGTCGAAGGAAAATTTATTGGGTCATAGTTGATTTTCAAATAATAATACAATCATGGTATTCAAATGGTTTTATATCTTTTTTATTAGTTGATAAATGAGAGGTTTCCAAATTTCTTTACCTCTCACCCTTGGTTGAATGGTTATGGTGAAGCTAAACCCAATAATAATATTTTCTTGATCTATCCTCTTTCATTTTTGTGCAAAATAGAATCAATGACACCAAAAATTTCAGTACTCATGAATTCCTCAGGAAATCCCCAATCAGGTATTGTGTTTCCCATGCAACCCAAGGGTGGTCATCTGCTTTCTCACACATGCCAGCAATCACCAAACACTTTACCTCTCATCCAAGTATTTTCCATTTTATATGTACTTAATTAAGTGGAGGGATATGAATTATAATATACAAAGGTATAATACCATATTAGATTAAAATTTGAACACAATCACATTAAAAATATTAAAATTCCACTGCACACTGATATCTGTTGATAAAAAGTAAAAACATTATTAATTTAAGTGAAAAACTCAAGAATTAAAATAGTATTCCCTTCTATTATCCAATCACTATAGGTCCTTATCCCTCTAAATGAGTGATAAAAATGGTATGTAGGGAAGAATACGTCATTTTAGAAATATAGAATATTTAAAATAAATGTGAAAATTGTAAAACAACATCAACAACAGTAGACCAGTCAAAATCTATAGTGAGAAATCCCTTATTCATCTAGTTTTCACCTATTATTAAAGGATATTTATTAACATATTCTTCGGATAATAATATCATCATGATTCCCTTTATTATTTTAATTTTTAATGTTTCCCTCTTCCTTGGAATTTCCTTTGGGAATCATGGTCCAACGTCCCATAAATTACACAACTTTACTAATAATATTTTGATTGAAATATCATGAATAAATCATGGATATAATCATTTTGGACTCTTATTACTGGTTTGTGTCTATTATAACTTAGAAACTCATATCATTTTATTACAACATATAACTCATCTGAATTTTCTTATTATTTAGAAAAATTAATTCTTGACTTCTCAACATGGACATAAGGATAAATGATACCCTTTTGTAAATAACTTTATGTTGTGATCCAATTCCTGATCCCCATACACTAAGGAACTATGAAATGGATTCCCCTGATGTGTATTAATTTATATGAGTAGATAACCCTACTATTTATTTCCCTATTACAGATCCTTTTAGGTCAATCCCCTTACATTGTGGATGACCCTTACATGATTTTTCAATGAGTAATTTTTATATATTTGGATTAAAATTATTCTTTAAACCTTTAAAGGCTTTCTTAATAACATATAATGACTCTTGAAAATCATTAAAACAATGGAAAATCCAAATTAATCCATCTATTTTCATAAATAAAAAAATTTAATAAATATTCATGGAATCTAATGAATTGGATCTTTAATTCAAAAAATCTTTAAAAATAATCGTATTAATAAATATAAGGGAATAAAATAAATTGAATTTCATCAAAATTTTATGAATTTATTGACTATGTATGTAACGTCCTGAACCCAGATGCCACCTAATAGTGCCTCGAACTTGGTTGGTTACATGGCCTCATGCACATCTCTAAAAACGCTAGCGGATTCGGACTAGAAGTGTGGGCCTGGGTGAGTCAATGGAGAGACTATTACCTCATTACTAGAGTATAAAACAATGGAATTCAAACACATTCAATAGTGGAAGAAAATAAATAAGGAGAGATCTAACAAGTAAAATGAGACAGGAATACCTAATAAATCATGAAATGTCAAATAATTAATAAGGCATATGATACATGTATCTAGAAATCATCAAGAATAGTACATGGCAATACAATACAACAGAAGTATCCAAAATGACAAAGGAAAAAAAGTTCCCATAGAATCACATGCCTTAGTTTGGTCCTATGCTCCCCTAATCCAAAGAAACATTCAACAACCTATGTTAGGGTGCTTTCCCATATCAACACTTGAATCCATATAATCTTTTTGGGTCCCCAAGGAGTCCGAAACTGGGTGTGAGATAAACATCCTAACAGGTTTCCACCCAAATATCTATACAGTTCTAAGAATAAAAATTCAACATACTAACAAGTGTAAGTAAAGAAGTAACATAAGTGTAAATGTACAAGACATAAGTATACTACAACAAGTAATATTAAATAACCTCTCAAGGCTCCCTGAATTAAGTGTTAGCTCCTAAAAAGGTAGCTATAAGTAAAGCAAACAATTGACATGATGTCACTATTTATCCATCCATATTAAAAACCCATGGCCTTTATATATAAAGAAGTGTATCAGAAACCCATGACCATACCATATAGTGAAACCATAACAGAAACTCACGAACTTACTATATAGTGAAGTGTAGACCATGAAGGGCCAGATCCAAGGTGTCGAAGATCAAGTAATCCTCATCGATTTCGAAGAGAATCTTAGGGGAAAATCAGTCTAGGTAATGGTTGGAGTCCTAGGATTATGTGTACCAACATGCCCTATATGAGTCCAAGAAAACAATATCCACAGGGTAGTAAGGCCCAAGGTATCCCACAAAATCAAGACCCAAGGGGAACAATCAACCCAAGACATCCACTACCATGTTCTAGATCCATTTAGATCCTTCCATGGAATATATCAAACTATTAATTAATTTCATACAATTTAAAAATTTCAATTCCATGTGAGTATACCCACTCACATATCACCTTTTCCCAATAAACCATTCAAGAAATTTAAAAACAACCAACAAGTATACCCACTCATTTAACCAAATCCTTTTAATACATTTAATCAATATAATCATGGAATGACATGATAAACCATGTTAAGGAGGTAGCATATCTCCTAATAAATCTCCTAAAACTCATTTAAGTATAAAAAAGATTCCTCTAACTAGGAAAGCATAAGAACTCACCCCTTGGGGCAGTTTATCAAAGGTCAAAACTAAAGAAAAGGAATGGAACACCCCATGGGTGGCCTCTAGTTGGGGAAACAACCACCAATACATCTCAAAGAACTTAAGGGTGTCCTTAACATGTCTTACTACATATATATCAGATAAAAATATCAAAACTAGGCTCAGAACGAAATGTATTGCAACTTAAAAAAAGGCTGATAACTCTATAAAGAATAAAAAGATGAAATAAAATCATTATACACCTACCTTATATATTTAGTATAGTTATCATCCAATATCTAGTCCTAATTCACCTTTATCTAGGAGAAATCTGAAGAGAAAATACAGAATAAGAAATTAGGGCATATGAACCTAAATCCAAATAGTGCATCCATTATTCTAAAGAATCAATAATGACTAAAAGGGAATCGATTACTTACCAACATAGTTCAAACGTGATTGCCGATGGAAGAATCAGATCTCAGATGGGAACTAAATCTGAAAAACTAGAATAAAGGGGTTTTAGGCTTCCAAAAATAGAGAAAAGGATTATTTAAATAAATAAAGGCTAATGTATTTATTTTAAAAAAAATATTGTGAAAATAAATGATGTGTAATTTCCTTACAAGTCATGTAATTCCTAATTTCCCCTTCATGAGGAAACTCCCATACACACTATGAAAGGTCCTGGACAGAGCATTATACATTGTGAAATGGGATCACATGACATGTATCCCCCTTTCACGTAGTGTAACCATCTTGTAGCCAACCTACCTCCTTCCGAACTCTTCATTCCCAAGTAATACCAACCGGACCATGATCTGACTTAGGGTTTAAGCCAAAAAGGAAAGGTAAACCAGCATTTAAGGGGAAAAGAAAAGATCCACACCTCAAGAAAAAACTGGGACCTTAAAATGTCACCCTTCAAAGTGAATCTCTCCATAAATTTCTAGAAACTTTCCATTTTAAAATCATTTTATAGCTATATTAAAATCACACACGACTAAGAATATCTTTTCCATAACCTTAGTACAATCAATTTTTTTTTAAAAAATTTATTTTAATAATTTAAAAAATCTAGGTATTAGTGCTCAACTAGATTCAAATCCTGCTTGTTTCAATCAGTAATCATGTTTCATATAGTTTCATTATTTAAAAAAAATTACCATCTCAAACACTCTTGATCAATGAATGATGTTTTCAAAAAAAATCATCATTTTTTCCTTCAAGACTAATTTTCATGCCTTCAGCTAGCTTTTCTATAAGTAAGACCTTCATCAGTTGGTAATCACCAGCATTGGTATCTTTTGTAAACTAGTTTAACATCATAATTATAGATCATCATGATCTAATAAACTAGATAAGATCTTAATCCAATAGATGAAAACTTAGATAAATTATTTCATCTTTGTGCATGGTTAATATTAACATCAACTGGCCATTAACAAAATGTACCAGCCAAAAACAAACCAAAACTCCTTGATTCTTAAAAATGTATTCAAACTCAAGCTCTCAAATTAAACCCTCTACTAAGATACAGAGAACTCGAACTAGTATATGATGATCCTTGGACCTCTAAACAGGCTAATGGTTTTGGATTTTTTCACACTAGAAATTGACCGAGAACTTGGTGTGCATCCATTTTCATCATCTTAGACACAATTTTCAAGAATATTGAGGCCCTATACTCTTCATCAATTTAAACCTACATACAAAGTAGTAGTAGAATTTTTTTTTCTTTAAATTAAAATGCTTCTAAAGATCATAATCTTAAATTTATCTTCCATGGATTTAGTTTTTTCAATCATAGTGATCTCAATTAATCACCAATATCCTCAGAAATTTTATCCCATTGAACTTTATTGATGTATCCAAATCCCAGGAATAAATAAACCCTATATCACCCCTTATTTTATCTTTATAAAATGTTCCCTAATTGTTCTTAATCAATGAAATGACATCTATAAACCCAAATCCTCAATTGTATTTATTGATACATCCATAAAATTGATTTTTACTCTCTGGTTTTGGACTCTCAATTGACTTAAAAGTATAATTTTTTAATTTTGATCTCAAAAAGATAACTTAAACTTGTCTTCTTTCGTGACTCTAAGTTGGTATTCAGTTTATCTGGTTCTATTAGCTTTATAAACATGTCTCTGACTCCCAATTATTAGAGAAAAACCAACCCACAACTCTTAGTAAATTCTCTTGGCCTTTGTTCTTCTTCCTCAAACATGAGTTTGTTGTCAATCATTATCCAATATTATTTTCGTATCTTCTCTTCACCTCATTCGAGATCAACTTGGTTTGTTGAGGTTTGGATGATATTTTTAAAGTAAGAAAATAATACATCATCCCTATGATTTTTTTATATCCTTAGCAAACTCTTTGTGATCCTTATGAAAAATTGGATTGATTTTTACAATAAAGAAAAATGATTATTATAGTAATTGGACATTGTCCTTAAAAAAATTGATAGGAAGAACTATATTTATATAAATTTTCTTTTATCCTTATGAATATAATGAAATTAAACCTTATAAAAATTGTCACTTCATCCTTATGAAAAATTCCATAATCCTTACACAAGTTTTCCATTTCCAAATATTTCTTCAAGATGATAGAAAAATCATATTTAAACAATATAGGAATCATCCTTATGAAGGTAAATTGATCCTTATCGAAATAGAATATCATCCTTGTGAAAATTATCTAGATGATGTAGTTGGAAAGTTAGTGGAAATTATAAATTCAGATTATAAAATTAAACTTCAAACAGAGCTAAAAAAATTTATTATAGATTTAAAAATATCAATAAAAACTGAATTCCAATAATTATTATTTAAGATAAAAATATATAAATTGTAAATAATAATTTAAAATCCATAAAACCTTCCAAAACCTCCTCAAAATAGTATTTTAATTAATGTTTTATAAAAAAACTAAAAACATTTTTATTAAGATATACAGAATTTAAAATAAAGATCATTTAAGTAATTAAACGCAAAACACACACATTTTCATTCAAATATGGAATGAATTAAATTTTATGCATATAATGGACCAAATATAATAATTTACCAATTAATTAAAATTTTAAAAAAAATTATTAAAAATTCCATAAAATAATTATGGAATAAATGCATTAAAATAAATCCACATCAAATTCCCCAACACTTAATTAATTTCTTATCTTGATTTAATCAATTAAAAATATTAATTTAATAGTTATTAATCCTAAAGAATAATTAATTTTCAATTCCAACCAAGTAGGTGTTCCAAAAAGTTTTTTTACTAATGGAAATTCTTAATTAAGTGTGCATGATTTATCTCTCAAAATAAAAAGGATCCGGTAAAATGTTGGTGAGATGGTTTTATAAATAAGATCAAATTTTAAAAAAATTTAAAGTCTTTTAACTAACTTCAGTTTTCATTCAATTTTTCTGTTAAACTTATCTTTTTCTCATTTTTGAAAAACACAAATAATTTAGCATTTAACATAATTAGACCAAACTAATGGATGAATGAGTGTAATAATTATCATGAATCATAATTAACACATAAAATAGTTTTAAAATAAAACAATAAGCTTAATTAGGATTATGAGTTCATTTATAATATCGTTGAAACCAAATATTATAAATTTAAATATAGTCAAAAAGTTTAAAATAAATTAAGATTATAAAAAATACTCCCAAAATTCCACAAAAAATAAGTGTTTTAAAGGTATAAATGAAAATATTATACCCAATTTAATCCATAGAGAAATAAAAAATGATAACCACCATTAAGTATGAAAACAAAATTCAAAATCAAGAAAAAGTTCTATTCCCTAAATATGAAAACTAGTGCTTGAAAGTAGTCAATTTGACAAAGTTTAATTGATTTATAATGTGTACTTCAAGAAAAATATTTTATAAAAAACGTGAGACCCCTAACCCATATTTAAATACCAATATTATATCAAATATATAAATTTAATATGGTAGAAAAAATCAAAATAATTTATGTTGAAAAATATTTTTTATATTTAGAAGTTCAAAAAAGAAAATGTTCACAACGTTAAAATAATGTTTAAATATAATATTTACCACCAAGCACATCTAATAATAAATTTAAAATTATTAAAAAAGGTTTCCAACTATAAAATTTATATATTATTAAGTGAACATTATTGAATTAAAAAAAGTGAATACTTAATGTATGACGTTTTAAAATATTTTCAAATAAAAATTGAAGTTTGCATAAAATGAAACTAATTTGAAAAAAGAAATATCAAAACAGTATTAGTAAGTAGAATAATTTTCGAATAAATTCATCATTTATCAAAACATTCAAAACAATTTTCAACCATTGAATTCATTAAAATAGAAGTAATAAATTATTTCAAATATAGGAGAAAAAGAAGTGAAAAATTTTAAACGATACTCCCATGGAAGTGAAATATTTACTCCCTTGGAATCTGGTGCCTCTAATCCTTGAAAAATAATTTAGTTCTACTCAAAGTTCATGAAAATTATTTTTTCCAAGTGATTTCATAAAATGTTCATCTTCTTTTAAAATATGTAGTGGCAACCAAGATATAATTTACCATCAATTCCCAAGCTTTAAAAAATATTCCAGACAATTGAAGTGAGTATAAATGCTACATTTTACATTAAAGGCACAAATAAACAATAGAAAGATCACAAAATCATTTTATTTTTATTTAAAACTCAATAAACAAAAGAAAATAATGTGGAATAACCATGGGTAAATTACCATGAATCATTGAATTTAAATTATATAGTTATACTTAGTGAGTAATCAAGATTCAAGAACATAGATAACAACTAATCTCTTTAGATAACCCAAAATTAGTGTCTAACTCTCTATACATTGACCAATGATGTCATATTTTTCTCACCTACCAACTCAACACCTTCATTAACTGAATCTTTAAGGACAGGGAAAGGTACAATCCATTTTGAATTTATTTTTTTGGGGAATAATTTTAGTCTGGAATATAAGATTAACACCTTCAAACTCAACCTAAAATTTATATTTTTGTTGATTGAATCATGAAAATAAATAGTTCATTAATTTTAAATTATATAATTTTTGAAATATTCTCTTTTAATTACACCCATATCACTTAGTTCTTACAATATCCTTTCTCTAAAAGTTTAAAATCATATTTTAAAGATTTCATAGACCAAGAAGACTTATATTTTAACTCAAAAGGTAAGTGGCATTATTTTTAAAAAATAATAATATAAATATGCAACCCTAGGAGATTTTTAAAAGTAGTTAAATAGTCCCACAATTTCTTATTTAATTATAAGGACTAGTCTTTTCTAGAGTAAGAATTATTTTCCATGCTTTTTTAGGCTCTCAATTAAAATTTTTACCTTTCCCATTTGACTTTAGATGATAATTTTTTATAGATTTATGCACACATCCATATTTATCCATAAAATTATTTAATTTAAAAATATTAAAGTGAGTTCCACTATAAGTGTTGAAATCTTTGATAACTCAAAATACAGACAATTTTTTTAATGAATTTTACTACACCACTAGATTGGTTGTTTGGAAGTACTAATTATACACACTTAGAGACATAGTCAACTAAATAAATTGTTTTAATTATGACAAGTAGATATAAATGGTCCCATAAATTCAAATCCCCTTACATCAAAAGTCTCAACATAGAAAATTACCTGACACGTAATCTCTTTTCTTATATCGATATTTTCCTTCCATTGAAATTTTTTACATATAACCACTATGATTATTTCATATTTAAATAGATCAGGCCAGTAGAAGAAAAATTTCAAGTCCTTTTAGTATGTTCTATCCCCCATGA
The DNA here is from genome assembly GCA_963277665.1 of Viscum album. Classification (NCBI taxonomy): domain Eukaryota; kingdom Viridiplantae; phylum Streptophyta; class Magnoliopsida; order Santalales; family Viscaceae; genus Viscum; species Viscum album. The sequence continues at coordinate 743,453,625 of OY728136.1, read as the reverse complement.
TTTCTTTCCCATGTGAATATTGGAAACTCGAAAAATGTCCAACATCTCTTCCTCAGGCTCACAAATCCTCAGGATACCAGCATCACACCTTCTAAACAACAATGGATAATCCCTAAAGTCTAATTTAAGGCCTAAAATATATTTTTTCTTTTATTTTATGTTTGGATTGTGGTCATGACTCCAAAATCTATAAATTTAAAAAAAATTAAAACCATGGAGTCTATTTTATTGAAACTAAAAGAAAATTTCCATTAGTAAATGAGGAATTCATATCTATTAGATTACAAAATTTAATATTGGATGACCTAGATAGATTTTCAGCAACAAAATCATTAGTCCCTTACTTATATTTGATTTATAAATCAATCTATTCTAATAAAAGGATCTATCTAACGATCCTAGGTTTATCCTTCTTCATAGAAAAAAGGTACTTTGGGATTTAATGGTTAGTGAAAAATATGAATATGGAAAAAATAAAATATTTTTAAAATTATTTAGAGTAAAAATTACAACCAATTGGTCCCAATCATGCATAGTTTAATTCTATTGGAAATAATATAACAACTTATTTGTGTAATATAACATATGAAACCTCCTATCCTTTCTCCACCACAAAATTTCCCCTACAACAAGATCTCTATAATCACACATAATCTCGAAGGGAATCGTCCAATCTAGGGAAGTGATGATGGGTGAAGAGGCTAGTTTTTTCAAAAGAATATTAAATTATTTTAAAAAAATTTAATCATAAAGTGTGTGTTTTTACTAATAAGCACCACGTGGACCTAATGATATTAAAAAATCATTAATAAATCTATAGTATTAATAAAAATTCCTTGAAAAGATTCTAACATCTTCAACATTTTTAGTTGTAAGTAATTTCTAAATTACATTAATCTTAGTATTTTTAACTTATATTCCCTCTTAATGACCATGGGTGCAAGTAAAATTCTCTTACTGAAGACAAATTAACATTTATCCTTATTCAAAACCTAGTTTTTCTCTTGAAATATTTTCAAGAGTAATTCTAGATTATGTTAATATATTTAAAATTTATTTGAAATGATATAGAAATCATCCATGATAATATCTGTTATCCTCCCAATCATGTTAGAAAATATAGCCATCACACATATTTATAAATTATTTGGGTCACCACACATTCTGAATGGATTTTGTCGGTAGAAAAATTCTCAAAAGGGACATGTGAATATGGTATTTTATTGATTTTAATATGCTATAATAATCTTATGATAACTAGAATACCAATCAATTATGAAAAAAAATTATTTCCAGCCAACATATCGAAAATTTGATATAATAATGGAATGGGGAATTGGTATTTCCTAGTGGTAGAATTCGTCTTTCTACAGTCCATACAAACTATCCATTTTTCTCCTTGTTTAGATTTTATCATTATTTTCATTGATCATAACTGTGACCCCTAATTTTTTAAAAACAAATTGAATAGGTATAACCCATTTTTTTTTTGAAATATGGAAAATGATTACAACATAAATATTTTTGATGAATTTCTCCCTAAAAAAATATTCATGTTTGGATTGGGACTCCTTTTTCCCTCAACTCTTGGTTTATGATCAGGTGGGATACTATTCCTGAGAAATTATGGAAATATCCCATTAATATAACAAATTTTACTACCTATAGTAGTTTTAATCTATAAAGTATAGACAATAACCTCTCCTCTTGACTACCATCTAGTTAAACATAGATTAAAACATGAAATATGAAATTATCACCTAAAAAAATATTTTAATTGATTTAGAAGTGTTTTAAGTTACACATGTGGCACTTAATAACTATAAAGAATACTATTTGGACTAAGTGGTCTAATATATTTAATATTTCTCTTAAATAATGAGTTAAAACTAAACAAAACCTCTTCTTCATCACTATTTTCCTTATTAATCAACTATTAACCCCCATACTACAAAATGATTTCTTGGGAAAAATCATATAAATATTTAAAGAACTATTCCTAAAACTCATCTAAGTGATCCTCCTATTTACTAAAACAAATTACCATATAGGTTTATATAGGGTTGGATTTACAATTTATATATTTCACGATCCCTTAAAATTATCCCTCTTCTTCATCAAAAGGTAACTAAAATTATTTCAATTCATATTTTTTGTAGTTTTTTTTCATGTGTAGGTATCCTAGAATTCATAAAAACATTAAATTAATTACTTTATTTATCAAAATTTAATATATAATTACCTATTAAAATATAAATCATAGATCCACCAGTGGCAATTAAAGTCCTACAAAGGATTACATTGACTTAATTTTCACATTCCAAATCCTTGATGAGAAAATTAGTTGGTAAATATGATCTCCATACTCTATTGACAATTCATTCACACTTTCTATGGGATGTTTAATAGAGTGGTTAACTAACTGTAATACCACAGTGTAAGGTTGAAGTTATTATAATCTCAACTATAGAAACAATGAGAAAGGGATAAAATTTATGCTTATTTCATGGATAAAAAGGTATCTTATCTAAATATTATCTATTAAGGTCCATTAAATAACAAAGATATGTAAAACAATAACATTAAGAGGTATCATATTCTGAAAAATAACATTACACTCCTCCATTTGGTTATAAGTGGAGAATTTATTTAAAGTTTTCTTATTTGAAACAATATTTTTCAAATAATTTTGGTATAATGGTATTCAAACTAATGCTTGAAGAAATGGTTTATTGATTTAAATATTCTTAAATAGCTAAAAGAACTTGAGAAGTTCAGGTTCCTAATTATTTTTATTTATCCTTTTTGGGAAATGGATTGGTGGAGAAAAATTATTTAAAATAGCTGGTATTTCCTTAAGTTCCTATATAACATTTTCTTTCTTTATTTTTAATTCATTCTAATAAATTTACATATTTTTTAGGTAGGAGAGTAGGATTTAATTCATTCTTGGAGTTTGTATCCATATTTTCATAATTTTTTTATATAAAATTTTAGTGTCAAGATTTGTCTAGAAATTATTTTCAAATCTCTATAGGGACTTCCCATCTATTATATTGTGATTTGATACTACTCCAAGTGGTAATAACAATTATGTTATCTACAGGGTTATGTTTTATTTTTATAACAAATTTTCCTTTATATATTTAAGCTATATCCCTATCGAATTAATCCTTTTACAATTATATATTTTTAATCATATAATCTATCTCAATTTTTTTTGTGTTTTTAGATTAGATTCTTATGAGTCAAAATTACTTAACATTAAATCATAATACCAATTAGTTTCACTTTATAATTAGAGGATTTATCCCTAGGTTGTTTTTAAAATTATTCCCTTAGATGTGGTGGGAATCCAGGGGTAGCTACTTATCTAATCATTCTTTATTCTATCCAAGATAGATTGTGGTGATTCATATATCCAGGGTTGTAGTTATTTGAAAATGGATCATTATTGTATTGAATTCAAGGACCATATAAAATAAGGATAGTATTTTTATTAGTTTATATAGGCTTGTAGAAATTTGGTTAGAAGTTTCTAGTGTGTTGAAACATTCCAAAAAGGGTAAATTACTATTTAAGATATTGATTTTAATTATGACATCTCTCTTGATTAACACATTGTTTAACATTTTAGTTCATTAAGGAATGAAGTCGGTATTTAATTTTATTATTTTGGGAATTAATTTTCATCCATGAATCAATGTTTGAATCTATCATATTAACTATTTTTATACTAGAATTTTTGTGTTGTGAATTTAATTCAAGGGTGTCATAAATTGTTCTTAACTCTTCATGAGTCGTATCTATATAATTGACTCAAAAATATTGATAAAATTAGTTTTGAACTAAAGGTATAAGAACTTAATAAAACTTATTTATAAGAATATGAGAGGGAATATGGTGGTGGGGAAACTACCTGAATATGTCTCTAAATCGATCCTAGGATTCTTGAAAAGCTACTTCATCATATTGAAAAAACGTGTTATTTATTTCTTAGTTATCCCTTAATAATTATAGGGTACAATTTCATGAAAAATAATTATAAACTAGTTTCAAATACATCCTCATCCAATACTAGGAACCAATTCTAGAATTTCCCTTAATATAGAAGGGAAAAAATCTCATTTTTAACACAACCTCACTCAACTCTTGAAGTGAAAACCAATATACTATATTATACAACATCTAATTGAAGGATAAATAGTCTTCATTAGGAATTCCATTAAAGGCAGGAATCATATAAAATAATACTATTTAGGATCATAGTTTCATGTTATTTGTGTTAGCCAAATAAAATATGGGTTTCCTAAAACATGAGAGAGTTGGTACTCCCTCATCCCATGCCTTCCTATATTTTTTTGAAGAAACTATTAATGATTTCCCATAACCCTATCTTATAAATATTCTATTTCAACATTTATTTATTTATTTATATCAATATAATTTTTATGAATTTTAATTATAATAGGATCTATATTTTAAGACTTTTATCTAGTTCACATGCACAAGATAGTTTTCCAAAATATATATTTTTTATTTTTTTATAGATTCGTTGTTGTTTTTTATGTTTTAAGATTTTTTTATCAATCGCAAGATTACTTCACTAGAGTTTAAATAAAATTTTTACTTAGTCATCGGATGAGTCAGAATATTTATTTATTTTTTCTAATAATATTTTCTAAGGTAAATTTGGTTGAAACCAATAAGGAAGGATTTGATAATAAATCCAATGGAAAAAAAATAAGACTTAAAGAAAAAAACCAAACACAATAAGAAAAAATATGAACAATAGTGTGATGTGTAATTGAAAATGAAATAATATATGTGAAACAAGTGAATCAAGGAAATTAATTAAGTAATACATATTAGAACGAGTAATGAAAATTATAAGGGAACATTGATTGCTTCTTATTGAGAAACATATGTTGCAATAATCCAAAATATCAATGATTAATCTAGATCACCAACACAAAATTATATTAATACCTCTATCAAGAGTCTACCCCACTATTCATATAGTTATAAAAATTTGAATTCTAGAATTCAGTAGTCATTGAAAATAAATAGTGATGTATTTGTAAAATTAATTTATTAACATATTTTTAATGCATCTATTCTTAGTTAATTTTTTTTCAAAATGAGTTTTAATTTTAAATGTTTTTTGAAATAAGTTTAAAATGAGGTAAGAGATCTATGATCCAGAAAAGAATGAAATAAAATAAGGTATTAAACTAAAATATCTACAACCAATCATATTACCTTTAATAATTTTAATAGATAATCATTTTAAATTCATTAAATTTCATTAATTTTATAAAAAGAGTAGTTAAAAAAGAGTAAGAAGTAGAAGTCAAGGAATATTTACCATTAAGATGATTCCTCTATAAGATATTCCCTCCACTTGATCCTTGCTATTAACCCCCTCCATATATTTCCAAGACTGTGTCTCCAAAAGTGTGTGTGTCCCCCCAAATTGAATCCCTCCCCGAATATTTAAAAAATTACCTTTTAAAAATATTTCAATCACTAACTTAAAATCATGTACCGCATTGACTAGGTTATCCACCACATTAACATAGTTATATTTTTTTAAAACATATTCTTTATAAAATTTTTAAAAACTTTTTTTTAGGTATCACCTATATTCAAATCCTTTTGATTTTAACTTATAGTCAAGTTATCTATAGTTTAATTTTTGACTTTTATTCCCATCTTGAGAACTCTTTATTAATGACTAACGTTGTCTAAATAAAGAATCAATTTTTTTTATTTGAGACAAGTTTTCATTCCTTCAATCTGGTTTTCCACCATTAAGTCCATCATTACTCGGTTGGTTATATATTCGATTTCTTGTAAAATATCCTGGAAAGAGACGTTCATTTCATCATGAACCAACTAACCATTTTGGATATTGAGCGAGAAGATTAAAAATTGAATGAACTCTAGTAGATCTATACATTATTAACATTAATTCAAGCTGACCATTATCAACATGCACCATCCATTCATGAACCATGATCCATACTTCTCCAAAATGGATACAAAATCAATACTACATCTTCAATACTATACTAAGAATTAGGGACAGTCAAACCATCTTATGATAAACTCAATATGTTTAGAAAGACTAGATCTTGTGAATTCTGTGTCACACATGAAAAAGGTTGAGCACCTGATGTGCATCCTGTTGTAAAATCATATCCACAACAACCAATAATGTCAATTACCAATATTCTTCATTGATTTAAATATATAGATATATATGTAGTTAACTAAATTGTTACCCAGCTTTAAATACCACTCAAAATCACTTTTATTTAATATGAATTCCATGGATTCAGATTCATCGATTATAGGGTACCCAATTCGTCATAAAATTCTTCAATACTTGAATCCCATTGAACTCACAGGGTGTCTCCTGACCGTAGAAATAACGACTCTTGTAGTATACCTACTTCTCTTGGACTTGTCCCAATCTATTCTTCATATAATCTTCCTCAGATATTCTTACTCAATAAACTAACATCTACAAACCTATATCATCAATATTATTTATTGATACATTCATAAAACATGATATTCCCTCATATATTTCAAACCACCCATCAACCTCAATTTATACTACAATAATTTCTCGCTCAATAATCCATCTTTGAATCTTCATCTTAAATGACTCTCGATAAGTATTCATTTCTTTAGGTTCCATTATCTTGGTTATATTTTTATTGACCAACCACTTATCCCATCTTCAACTCCAAGTTATTATAGAAAAATAAAATCACCATTTTTTGTAATTTATTTTTCATTAGTTTTTATTCCTTGAACTTGAGTTTTTTTCTATCATTGTATATCCTTGGAATATTTATTTGTTTTCACCTCATCAGAACCAGGATTTAGTTTGTTGAGGTTTATATGATATTTTCTCAAGTGAAAATATCACAAGTTGTTATTAAAAAATTTGGTTTTTTTCCTTAAAATTATCCCTTTGATCCTTAAGAATAATTGTAGTGATGTTTAGGGTGATGGAAAATTATTATTATAAGAATTAGACTTTACCCTTTTGAAATTTTTTTGTAATAAAAATCATTATAGAAATTTTATTTTATCTTAATTTAAATAATAAAATTTATCTTTATGGAATTTTTCTCTTAATCTTTACAAAAAATCCCACTATCCTTATGAAAAATTTCATTTATAAAATTATAATTCAAGCATAAAGAATATTGTCCCCTATAAAATATTTGTGATATCCTTGTGAAGGTATAATAATCCTTTTGGTCAAGTAATTTCAACCCTATGAAAATCACCTAGAAGATAAAATTTAACACTTAGTGAAAATTATCAATTAAAAGTGTAAAAAAAATATTATTAAAAATAATGAAAAATATGAAAATTGTTATTATTAATTACAAATACAAAAAACCATTGATAACCTCATTAAAATATTATTTTAATTAATGTTTTATAAAAAACATCTGTAATATTTGTTCTTAAAACATATGTAATTTAAAATAGAGAACATTTAAGAAATCAAGCATTGAAAATAATCATTAACATTCAAATATGTATAAAATTACATTTTACACTCAAAATTATCCAAATAAAATTATTTATCAATTAAATAAAATTTGGAAACAATTTCTTAAAAATTACATCAAAATATGCGGAAAACATGTATTAAAATAAATACATATCAACAATTCAATTTTCAATGGTTTTAAGACTTGTTATATTCCTTAGACTAACATGTAAAATTAAAACCAAATTAAATATCAAATGGGGATGAAGATTTTCAAAATTATAAATCAGATCAAATAGAGGAAATTATTCATGATATCCATGGGAAATAAATTTAGAAAAAATAAATGATTGAGGGACTACATAGTGATGTTGAAAAAACAATATATCCAAATTGTATCGAATTTATGCATTTATAAATGGTGTTTAGATTAGTTAACTTGAAATATTTGAATGGATGGATTGATAAGTGTTTTATATAATTTATTAAGCTATTAAATTCATAATTCTAGAAGATCATGGACTACCAAATCCAAACTATGATTCAAAAAAATTATTTTTGACGAGATTAGAGTATAAGGAGAATCATGAATTACCCAATGAGTGTGCGTTATATTGAAAGGAATATATTAATTTTTTTGATTAGAATAAATGAGGGACATCATTATATAAGTTAAAATAAGGACCCAATTCTGATTCATTTATTATAAAAAGTACATAGCCTAATGGTAAGGAAATATAGAATATTTCTATAATTCTTCATTTGAAACATTTATTTTTAAATTCAACTGATATAATAAAGAGATGTGAATATCCGATAAAAAAAATTCAATCCAGTGTATTTACCCAAATGAAAAAAAATTGATCAAAAATCTATTATATTTGAAACTAAAGTTTGAAAATTAGACTTGGAGTGTGCACAAATGGAACGAATTTATATCAGATCTTTAGTATTAACCATAGTTCATGGTCTATTATGTAATAAATTTGAAATTGTTCCCATAAATTTGTGCAAAGAAGAAATTTTTTTATGTTGTGTTTAATTATTTATAGAAAAAAATGGAATGAAAATGATATTTATGTTTACTTATCACCATTAATTATTGATTGGAAACTGTTATGAAAGGAAGGTATCCAAGTGTTTGATTCTTATAAAAAGCATTTTTTTTAAAATTTATGCCATGACAATGTTAATTGTATTTGAGTTTCCAACATATTAATATTTTCAAGATATAATGTTAAATGATATAAATAATTTCCGATTTATAAGGGGACTTTATATTATCAACTATATCATGAGAAAAAAATAGGGTATATAAGACATTGATGGGTTTTAGTGCATGTATCACTCTTATCAATGATTAAGACATAATTTAATGTCTCAAAATTATTTTAAATTTATTCAAATAATTTATCATTTGATCTATATTTTAAGAGGGTAAAAACATTATTTTCATGTATGGGAATACATAAATATCTAGAAATGATAGTATATATAAGACACACTCGATACTATTTGTGATTTGTTATTGGAAATGTCTTGAAATAAAACATAAGGTCTATGTGATGAATATTGTGAAGAATATTTATAATAATATGATTAGAACATTGTTATACAATAAAATAAATACCATATATCGATTTAATATAAGATTTTAATTATTATTAATGGGTATATGTTAGGATTTGGTTCCCACTACTATAGAAAAATGAACATAGCTTCCTCAATATTTACATATGTTATCTGAGGGAGGGAAAATTAATTTTTTTTAGTGTTTAAACAGTGTTAAAGTGACTCATTATTATTCTATAAATGTGAAAATAATTTTATCATTAAAATATTTGAAGTTAATAGGCATGAAATCTCATGATTTTAATGTTTTGATGCATCAACTAATATTAGATACATAATGTCGAATGCTATAAATCTGTGTTAGAATGACTACCATAATGGTGTATTAATATTCCAACTATTTTTTAGAAAAGTGATCAATCTTGATCCATTAATCCTTTTTTATATTAAAGCATTCAATATACTATGTTTATTGAAAATTTATTTTTCACCATCTTTTTGGGATATCATGATTTATTTAATGGTATATTTTTTGTAAGAAAAAAAGTTATGTGGAATCATATATTTATATTGGATGTATCATTAATAATGTTATATGATTATTTTTAGGGGGTATGTTAAGAACACACATCGACCACTGGACTATATTATTTAAATGTATATTTCTGAGTAGGTGATTGAGTTATGTGTAACAACCTATGTTGTTACGAGTTGTGAAATTCATGGGAATTTGAATTTTTAGTCCTATATCATAGGATGTTTTAAAAAATGGGATTTATATCAATATGATGAGGATTATAACTTCTAAATGATATTTTTTTGGATTTTATTAGAGGTGAAGAGATGTTTTGGGTGATTTGGTGGTTTTTGGAGAGGGGTTGGGGTGTCTCAGGTACTGAATTTTCTATAGATGTCTTGCCATGCATTGATGGGTGGAGGTCACACTGTGAAGATAGGATAATCAAGGATCACTATATGTAATTTTTAGGCACTTTAGTGTGGGAAAATTGGGTCATGTCATGATAATTTAATTCCACAATGAGAATAAATTTTTGGGGGCCTTTTGGGTTATGGTAAGACTATTATGTATGGGCATCATGTTGTGGAAAGGGGTAAAATGCCATAGTGGTGGCACTTACTTGTGGGGTTTGGTGACTCTTACGTATGGGTCTAAGGACCCTTACATTATTCATTTTTAATTTTTCATAAAAACATACTCATCACTCTTTGAACTTTAGGTTATTCCCTGATAGCTCACCATGAGGAAGTGTTGTAGTGTGGAGTAAAAAGGCCAAAATGTGGAGGAAAAATGCCAAATATTTGAGGTAAGAGTTGACTCCATGTAACCCAAAGCCTTTGGATTTTTATATATACCCAAGGGGGCTATATTATTCCATATCTATAGGGGTTACACAATTAGGTAAGTCTATAAGGTTTGTTAGTTATAACTGGGGTCAGTGTATCACGTCGTAATCTAATGGGCCATATCATGAAAGGTTCTCTTGGGATATCATTATAATGTGACCCATATAAGTCACTCTATGGTAGGTAATTATTAAATTTTTTAAATCAAGGGTATAATTATCATTTTGGGGTTTTTATCCTTCAATATTTTGAGGAGAGGGTTGTCGAGAGAGGTCCATTTTAATTGGATCTCCAACTTCATATGATGTTTGAACCCCCTTTTTGAGGAGTGATTCATGGTAGTTTTGCATGTAAATTCATGGTATCATTTTTCCCAATTTACCTATAAACTTATTTACCATTTCTAGATTATGGTTTTAGTATCCTTGTACAGTTTTTAGTGATTATTTCACTAAATAATTATATAAATTATAACCAAGTATGGGGTTTTTTCATGAAATGGACATAGGATATCCTGAAAGGATGAATGCATGTTTTTGATCTCTTTTTTTTTTATAAATATAAGTATCAAACCTTATTTATTTAGGATTTTTGAAAAATTTGGATTTTATTGGCCTTCAATTTTATCTTGTAAATTGGGTATTTTTTTTGTGTTATAAGAGGTTTAAGTGCATGTCGTGAGTGGAGAAAACCTCATTGTTTATGTTTTTGGAATCATTATTCTATATGGTGAGTTTTTAGTAAATGTTTTCTAATAAAATAAAAAAAATAATTAATTATAATTTTTTTATAATTAATTATTTGATATTTTGGATTGATAGAGGGTCTTGGGTGTCGGTACGAGCTTGGATGAGTCATAGACAAACTTTGCTGAGGTTGAGTAGAGCATCAAGAGGATGATAACATTATATTTTAGGTAAGTAGTCCCTTTAACACAAAAATATATTAATATTTATTCTTGATTGTGAATTTATAGATTTTACATAGGAGTAGGTAAAAGGATAGGTACTGATAGTTCACTATATAAAGAAATATGATGGGTTGAGCCTTTTAGTTAGGAAAGTGGAACTTCCAAACATCTTTGGTAATTTGGGATCACCAAATGACTACGACGCCAAGGGGGATATGATGTCGTTTCAGTTATAAAGGGATATAATTTATGTCTTCTAAAGGGATAGGGATTAAGAATAATCTAGGTTGGAAACCAAGGTAAATTTGGGAAGGTATGAAGGGATTAAGCCTCTTTTGATGGGTAAAATGATTGTATAGCTCATATTTGGTGGGGGAAAACCCCTTTGAGGGTGGATGCGAATATTAGAAAGTTCAATGAGCTATATTAATATTCTAGGGATTAAAGAGGAGTGAAAGGGAGGGCTTCAACCATGTTATATACTAAGAGACCTACAAGGGATTTTTGGAATGATACCTAAGTTCAGGTTAAGATAATTTTCTAGATGACTTGGAATGGATTGAAAAGTTTGAGTTAAATTGAGATGGAACTGGGTTAGTGGGAATAAATTATAGTGTTGTATTGGATGAGAATTTAGATTAAGCTCTTGGGGATATGGTTTTATAGTGAATAAAAAATGATAGAAAATTCTAGAATGTTTGATACAACTTTATTTCGATGAGTAGAAAAAAGTTTTTTTCTAAGGATATTAACCAATGAGGATAATGTATGATGATATTTGATTCATGGTGCAATTATAGGCTATAAGAGACTATATACTTGAGATGATACAAATATTTTATGGGTTGGGTTGCGTGCCATATTTTTTGTTAAATGTACGTGCCTAGTTGGTTATGTATCAAATGGAGAGACAAGATAGATTTATCCTACCTTGAGTCAGAAGGTAGAGGTCAAGATGATCTTATAAATTTTTTTGGATGATGATGAACTACCTCACTTGTCATATAGGGGATGGTTCAATCCATGATGTTTTCCCTATATTTATAGGGGATATGTTAAGTTTTTGATAAATAACCTCTCTTGTACAATATGGGATGGTCTAGTACAAATTGTGTGCTATCCTCCATGATAGTTGTGTTGTTTCCTATAATGTGTGACCTACCCAACATCTTAAGGTAGTTATTGGGTATAATAATGTGACACATCCCATAATACCGATTTTGTTTTTTTACCATATATCTGGTCTCCCCTAAATGGGAGTAGATGGTTTGAGACCGGATGTGATACCTCCCATGAGTGAGAGAGGATGGTTAGGGTATGTTCTATACACCCTACCATAATATGGGATGGTATGGGTACTTTATGTGCGGAATCCCATGAGTGTGTAGGGATATATATAGTACTTCATTTTCCACCTCCCTTGAGTGAGACGATTTAGTGTGGATCTTCATGTGTAGGCTTATCTGAGAGTTTTTGACTTGGGGAGTGATGTGAGATCTCCCATGAGAGGTTGTATTCAGGGTAATATGTATAGTCCCTTACTTGTGGATAAGGGCAGATTACATTATTTGATATGAAACCCTATCCAAAGTCTTGGGGTATGTGTTAGGATATATGGAAAGAGAAAAAATTATTTTGGTAGAGGCTAAAGTAGGTATGGTCAGGTTTCATGGTGGTTTGGTTAGTACATTATAATTTGACATGAATTAATGTGTGTTATTTTTAAGTTATTTATTTTCATCATACTTACAAGAATATATGATGGAATACATTAGGGTAACTTGGTGAGACCCTACTAAGATGTATTTCTCATACTTTTTATGAGATCCCTAGATCATGTGAAAACCTTATGTTAGTTATACATATATGAGAACATATTATGTAGTGGATTACGATGATGAAGCTTGATTGGTATTTGGAGATTGAGATTGCAGTTAATCTTCGAGATAATATTAGAAAAGTTTTGTATTTATTTCTTCTATTTAAGTTTTATATGTTATTATCAAAGTGTGTGATCAGTTGGGTTTTATGACTATATGATTGTATTTATTTGTTAAATAATGGATATATTTATTTGATTATTCATACTCTAATTATTTAATATGGATGATTTTTGGTAATTTTTATGGTTATAGATGATTATGGTATTGAGGGGATTGTATCCCTAGGGCATGATTTAGGATATTTCCATTAGTCGATAATATTTAGCGTATAAGGAGTTGTTCCTGATGTCCCATGTAATATTTGACCATGGTGATAATGAGTGATCTATGGTCAAGGAATCACAATTTTTATTAGTGAATCCTTTATTTTAGAATATTATTTAGGATATAGTAGATAGGGAATAGGGATGTGCCTGAGCTTAGGATGTACCTTTGACTTTAGAATCATGATCATCTTTATAGTGGAAAGTCTAGGTTATCGAGGTTATGAAATTAATATTCCAGTTTTTCATTATTATAGTTAAATTATTTATTCAAGTATAATGTTTTTGTTTTTGTTCCATAAAATTAATGAATGAATAACTCAAGAGGGGGGTGAATTGGGTTCTTAAAAATTTATTGAATATCAGACCAACCTCTTTGTAGTATGAATTTTCAATTCTTTCCTTAAAAATATATGTCGAGAAAATATAAAAACAAGTAGAAAGGAAATTGAACACAGAGATTTATAGTTGTTCAAGGAAAATAAATTCGCTAGTCCACTCCACCAACACTCTTCTTAATTAGTTTGGTGATTTTCACTATAATAGCCCTATTAATGAGTGCTCCCAGTTGAGTATATGAAACTTTCACATAATAAAAATATCCAAGAGCTTTAAACTAGGATCTAAATTTACAAGAACTATCCTTTTTCTTAAACACACACTTACACTGGGTGAAAACAAGATAGAATAAATAGAAACCTTTAGAGAAGAGTTTATAGCACATAGTTGCAAGAAGAAATTGATAGTAGATGAAGATTCATCCTAAGAAAATTAATGAATTCAAAGAAGATCAGGGTGATCTTTATTGAGATTGATAGAATTAATAAGCTCGACATGAATGATTTTTTTTTAAAAATGTTTACAAGTCTCCAAATTTTTTCTTTATGATTCTCAAAGGAAATCAACTACCATTCCTCTTTTTTTTATAGTAGCTAACTGATCATTTTATAGGATTTTTAAACTTGAATGTAGGATAACTATTAAGGTCTATCAAGACATATACAATGATCTTTATGAGATAGGATATTAAGGATATGCAATCAAAATTTCCAAATATAGGAATTTATTTTGCAACATAAATCTTCTTATTCTTTAGATTGTCCTATTTAGGAAAGTCTTGTGTAGACCAGTATTTCCATAAATGGATAATATCCTTTTTATGCGCTCCAAAATTATGAAATAAATTATTGAGAGATTATAAAATTAATCATGAAGTTTTTCAATACTATATTTTTTAAGGTATCGACTAAAATCACTATTCATCAAAAGATAACTTTCACAAGATAAATAAAATCTTACTCATAAAATAAAATGACTTTAATGAAGTATAATAAAACTCTCCATCATAACATAAAGTGTTAATGTGATATAAACCTTAGCTTATTAAACTTATTCTAGCTATGAATATCCTTTTTAGAAGATAAAGTCCTTTTATAATTGTATTATGACAAGAGAATCTATCCTAAGAAACATGGTAGACCTTCATAAGATGAATTCTTTAATGATAGTATCTGATTCTAAGAAACTAAATTATTTTATTCTTATAAGATAAAGTATCTTCATATTATAAAATAAATACATTGACACACAACATAAGATACACATAGTCTAAAACACTTGAGATAAAATTGTTAGAATAAAATTAGGTATTTTTTGAATCATTAAAACACATAACACAAAGATGTGATGTGGAAACATATTATTGCTAAAAATCTCCCCCTTTTGGATGATCACAAAACCCATTAAATTGGAAATCAAAAATTTCATACACTAAACTTTAATATTTCATAAATAAGGAAATTTTCTTTTATCGATTTCCATTTATTTTCTTTCTCTGAAAAAACTCATTTTCCTATCCCAAAAAAGATTAAATTTTTAAATTTTTCTTTTCTTCATCCCATTTTTGTGATATAAAAGTGAAGTATAATAAGGAGTAAAGTTCATATTTCACACAAACATTAGTAATCATTTAAAGATATTTCTTGATGAATAGTATTTTTAATTAAGTAGAATTCATAATGAAATATTAAAACATTATTTGTTAGGAGAATGATGAAGTAATATATTGAAGAGAAATCATAAAACAATATCATTGAATTATACAAAAAATATGAGTGTATAATAAAAATAACCTGGTTAAAAGAGTAGGAACGAAATTAAAATATTAATATTATTCAAGGAAAAGGGAATATCAAAAATAAAATACTTTTTCCTTGATAAAGCATTAAGATCAATCAAAATATAAGTTAATGTAAACTAATTCAAATATTTGAATTCTATAAAATATGTCATAATTCAAATGTTTTTGAGAATGCCCAACCACTGGGAAACCATTCCATGAACTTTAAAAGGAGTGTATCAACTTCATATGAGAAAATAAATTTTTAGAGGTGGATTCTTGAAGGATTAGGGTTGATTATAAAGTAATGAGGATTAAGGAATAAAAGCTTCATCTATAGTGCCAACAACATCACACAAGTTCTGTAGGGATGCTTCAATACTGGAACAATATTCTTGAGAAAACCATACTAATGTGGGCTCGATGTTGAGAGCATCTTTCTTTTCCATTGATAAGTTGAAGATACCTATATGGGTAATGGTTAATTTAGTGGATAGTCAGGTAAGGATAATGATTCTTTTTTATCAAATGTTAGATTTTCCCTTTAATGAACCTTAAATTTATCAAATATTTCTTTAAGGTCCTAAGAGGTTGAGATATGATAGCCAAAAAATTCTGATCTAGGAAAATGTCTACCATGAATTTGATAAAGTTCATTATCATATGCATCAATTATCTTGACAATATAATTTTACAATAGTCAAGAAGAATTGTAAAACCATTCCACACTCATTGAGAAAAGTTCCCAATGAAGTTCTGTAAGTATCCCATGTTTTCAAAATTTTGAAATCAAACTTTTATAAACATCAAACTGATTCTTTTTTATACTAATGACACAAACAATTATTTTTTGCCATTGAGAGAACATACTTATCTAAAGATTATTTAAAGGCATCAGCCTATACCTCATCATCATCTGAGTATTCTGGTTTAGAACTATTAATGACCACTTAATGCATCTCTTCCCCTTTCTTCTCTATAAATTCAAAATTGTTTGCTAATGATCTTTCCATTATTTTTATTCATGTGATGATGAAACTCACATCCTTCTTCAGTTTACAAAATGTTTCTTACACTTATGGATTTTTGACAACATAGAGAAAAAATACTTTATTTATTTATGAACCGATCCTACAATCTCCTTGAGAGGACCTGGTATCCTTATAACTTCATATACAATGGTTATCTTAAGATCTTGAAACATTTCTATTATTATGAGTTCACATTACAATTAATTAACAACTAAAGACATGGTATAAAAAACTTGGGATAATTACAATATCTTAAACTAAACATCTAAAGCATGCATTATTCCTACAAAGGGTTGTTCTGAACACTTTTCCATAACAGATTGTACTAATAATTTCACTTCCTAAATATCATATTTTGATGCCATATGATCAAGAAGAGCTTTTAATTCTTAGTTTGATTCAATTATTTTATCTTTTATATATTCTACTTTATAAAAAAACTTTGAATGGGTCTATTGAGATTTTTTAGATATACTATTTTCAAATTTAAGAACTTCTTCGTTAAAAAAACATGAAATATAGGTGTATGAATTTCATTGTGAACATCAACATTTTTTCCCAAATATATTGATTTTCAACCATGCCAGGTACTTCATCCTCATGATGTGATTCATACGAATTTACCTACTGATTATCCTTTCATACATTCTTTCCAAATCTTGATAATGAGACTCATTCCAAATAGGATATGCACTTGATCTTATAGAATTTTTCTTATCTTAACCGAATAAAAATATCTGAGTGATCGACGAGGCTATCCTTTCTCTTTGAACTTGGAAAGGTACAAATGAAGGAATATGAGGGGAGTTCTTCTGAAAATTAGATGATTAGCCTATTTGAATCCGAATTATTAATTTTATTTTACTTTGTTCAAGAGTTTATTCTTCCTCATATCCTTCTCTAATATCAGTACTATGAGATGATTATTTTACTATCATCGGTGTATTATGAATACAAGATGACTGATCCTAAATCGATGCATGTGATTCTTCAATGATTGAGGAGAAGTGAATCAACTTTCCTATTATAAATTCCCAATGAAAAAAACTTTTCATTAATACATTGGAATTTAATTTCATTAATCTATGATAAGGGGTTGCGTTTTTATCTTCCAAATCAACTTTAGTACTCCGAAAAAAGGGTTAAGTTTAATCTAAAAGGATAAAAGTTTAGAGATTTTTTTTGAACATGGAAGATATAACGTAGAATATATCATGATTGATACACATGAATTAATAACATAAACAAATAAATAAGGGTAATGTCTTGAAAAATAATCTTTTCAAACTCACTATTTCATTGAGAGATTAGAAAATGAATGAATTTGGTCAAAACATTTCTTTCTGGATCCAAATCCTTAACATGCTTCTTCTCTCTAACATCGGTTTTGAATATTGACTTCATGATTTCTAGAGGAGTGAATCTATCTAGGGTAGACAAATAGGTTCTAAAGACCAGATATCCTTCACGAGGGATCTTTAGTGCTTCAACTAACATGAATTGGTTTAAGGATATATTTGTCTTGTTAATATTTTTAGTAACCAAGTCTTTTTCATTACTGAATTGAAATACTGCTGAGTCATAAAAGTAACAAAATTCCTTCTTTAAGACAAGCAATGTTTGATAAGCATAAAAAAATATTACCAACCATGATGATTTGTTGCTTTATTCAGTAGAATAATTGTCTTTTTATCCATTTGGAATCATTAGCTCATCCACTTAACACATTTCTTTAAATCCTTTAACATTTCATTCTACTAGATGATATAGTATAAGTTATTTTATTTTTTTACATTTTCAAAGGGATTGAAGGGTTAGTTGTTTGTAAGGATAGGGTAATTTGAGCCGATAAAAAGAGGGTTTGAAGGTTTTCAATCCGTTTTGTCTGTAGAGTTAAAAAAAATCTTTTTCATGTGTAGTAATCAAGTGGTAGTGCAGTGATGTGAAAGTTAATTAATACTAATATTAGGTGGTGTATCCTATTGGGAAAGACAAGTACTCGAAACAGAGGCTCAAAAATTAATTTAATTAAATGAAATAATTAATTTACTTTAAATTCAAGAAATAAGTTATAAAATATTATTTAGTAAATTAAACACACCTAATTATTACTTAATAAAATTGAATATGTTTGCAAGAAAAGGTTTTATAAAAATGATTATGAATTGTTTTTATATTCAAATGAAATATAAAGAGATATAAATTTTCAATGAATGATATCTCTCAAGAAATTATGTCTTAATTCAATGTTCTTAATTATTGAATGGTTTATTGGATTCTTTGATATGTTGATAGCACTGATGTTATCACATTTGATTGGAACACACTTGAAATTAAATACAAAATTTATTAATGGGTGTTTTATACATAACACTTTTATATAAAAATATCCTATGAAAATATATTTAGCTTTAGTAGCTGATAATGAAATTGAGTGTTGCTTCTTAATTGACCAAGACACTAGGAATTTACCCAAAAAATGATACATTAATGAGGTTATTTTCCTATCAAATCTATATCTAGAAAAATAATCATCAGAGTATGAAATTAAATTAAAATTAGAGGTTTTTGTAAAAATAAGAGAAAGACATATAATCCATTTTAGATATCTTAAAATTAATTTTTAGAATTAAAATGTGATTAGTTTAAATTATATTGAAATATTTCACACGAAAATACTGAAAACATAATGTTTGGTCTGCTTGCAGTAATGTACAACAAACTTCTAATGATTTCCCCAAAGAACTTATTGTCAATTGGTTTTCCATTTTAATATTAATCAAGTTTGATATTTAAACTATTAAGAGTTGAGTAGGTCTTACTATTTGAAAGTAAAAACTAATTAAGTAAATAAAGTATGTGTTTTATTTTATTTTAAATATTTCCAAAATCTTTTTGGGAAACTTGAAATCAAAAATGATAGTGTAGTTCAACCATCATAATCATTTTAAATTATTTTTTCATAATTTTTTAAATTCTTTGTAGAGTTTTTTTTGACTTGAAAATAAAATCATCTATTTATATTTGAAATAATAAAATTTCAAAAATGTAGTTTTTTTCATATAGTGTAGGGTATATTATTACTATTGTAAAATATTTAATAAAATAAAAAAACATTATCTTTCATACCATGACCTTGGAAATTATTTTAGTCCATATAGATCTTTGGTAAATTTAAACACTAAATTTTGAAAATGGGGATCTTTAATTACTAGAGGTTGTTATACAAAAAGTTTCTCTATTAAAAAACCATTTAAAAAGGAATATTTAACATCCATATGATATAATTTATAATTTATATACAATACATATGATAGAAGTATTCTAATATCTTTTAATATATCCATGATAGAAAAGGTTTCTTTAAAATCCATTCCTTCCTCTTGATTATATCATTTGGAAACTAATATAGATTTATTTCTAGTTATTACACCTTGAACATGTTGTTTGTTTCTAGAAATCCACTTTTCCTATAATATGATAGTTTTAGAGTCTTACAACTAGTTCCAATACATTATTTTTATGGATTTTATTTAGCTCTTCCTGTATTTCTAAGAACCAACTTTCATCAGATAAGTATTCTTCTAAAGATTTAGGTTCTAATTGGGATAAAAAGGAAGAGAACCCTACTATATTTTCTATGTTTATTTTGGTTCTTACTACATAATCTATGATTCATATAACTATTTCTAAAGGATGGTCTTTAAGGTTTCTAGGTGTTATAGGTTACACACTTTCTGGTACACTAGTGTCTGCCCTTATTGTATTTGGTTTAAAGTAAAAAAGTTCCAAATCATCATCCTTTTTGTCATTAAAGAGAGGTTCCAATCTCATATTTTTGATTGAATCATTTTGATCATTAATTTGAGTTATTTTGTGTCTGGAAGGATCAAATTAATCATATTTCACATGAACCGATTCTTCAAAAATACTTAAACATTTATTGAAATCCCTATAAGATTTGGAAGTAGTAGAATAACCTAGGAAGATAACTTCATCAGCCTTTGGATCTAACTTTTCAAGATTATACTTAGTGTTCAAGATATAATGCATACATTGAAATACATTTAAGTATCTAACTTTCGGTTTTCTATTATTCCACAACTCATAGGGTGTTTTATTTAAGATAGGCCTTATTAGTACTCTATTAATGACATAACATGTTGGGTTAACATCCTTTGACAAAAATGAGTGGGTAAATAATATTCACATAACATAGTCCGAGTAATTTCTTGCAAAGTATTATTCCTCCTTTAAAAAACAAAATTTTGGTGAGGTGTCCTAGGGGCATGGAATGTATGTTTAATTCTTTTATTATAGAAATAATAATTAAATTATTGATTATCAAATTCACCTCCATGATCACTTTTCAAAGAAATAATTTTGATATAGTTTTCATTTTGTACAAGTTTATTGAAATTAATAAAAACAGAACATGATTCACTTTTGAGTTTTAAAAAGTAAACCCATGTAAATCTTGAAAAATCAACAACCAACATACAAAAAATGTAATTTTCTAGAAAAATTTTCAGTTATAGTGGGTCTGAATAGATCTATATGGATGATATCAAGAGCTCTAGAAGAATAAACTTCTTTAATTGGTTTGAAATACGATTTGTGTTTCCTACCAATTTAGAATGCATCACATAACTTATTTATATACAATTTGAGATTGGTAAAGTCAAAGACCAGATTTCTTTTAGAAAAATTTATCAAGGAATTCAAATTTTAATGTCCATGACTTATATACCAAATCCATGATTCATCAATTTAGTATTTAAACAGTTTACAAGGAGTTAAGATCTAGTGTGTAAAAAGTATCTATTATTGGTTCTTTAAGAATGATACATTTCTATTTAAAAAAAAGGAAATAATTATTAGAAAAATAAATAGAATATCCATCATCACAAAGTTGATAAATAATTTTTAGGTTGGGGTTTAATACTTCAACGTAAAGTACATTGTTGATGAGAATAGACTGAGGATTTACAATTAAGTCAATTACAACTATAATTATTTTTATATTGTCACCAAATGTGACATACCCTCTCTATATTTTTGATAGATAATGAATTTTGGAGTAATATAAATTAAAATTTATTGAACAAACATTATTCATAATCCATTTTGTATTGCTATTCATATAGACAATTCCTTATAATGAAAAATCAAACAATTGAATTCTTTAGTACCCAAATTATTTTAGGTCAAAAAATGTTATCTATTAAAGATCTAGGAATACAAACTTTCTTCTATTTTCCAGATAACTTTTCAACTTATTTTAAAAATTATTTTTAAGGGAAAAACATTTAATTCTAAAAACATTATGATTTTTCAAATCATAGATATTTTCAAAATTTTATATTTCACTACAATGAAAATAAGTAACTTTAGGAAGGTGTTTTTTGTTAGAACTAAGCACAAAAGGTTTTCTATAATGTTTAGGCCTTTAACCTTGGATTAAAATTCATAATTTTTATTTTATAAGTTTATTTTGAGAAATAATCTTGTTTAAATAATCTTTCCCTTCAGTAAATACACTTGTAGCATCATTGAAATTTTGAACCTCCTTTTTTAGGTTCTCAGTTGTTTTAACCTGTACAGTACTCATTTAATTATTTGTATGAAAAATTTTCATTTTTTAATTATTGTTCATGATTAGAAGAGTAATAATAATTTACCTCATCTGTATATTCCATGAAACATATGTTGGACTTCCAATTTGTAGCTTTAACTTATGATTTAGATGATCTGCATTCACTAAAATCTTCTGTAGTAGTCAAGGTGGCCTTTATAGGTTTCTTATATTTCTTATATCCAATATTCTTGAAATATTTATTTTTTGTATACTTATTATATTTAATATTATTTAATTAAGAATTAATGTGTCCAAAATTTTGGCACTTATATCATTTCAAATCTTTAGTGTTGTCACCACACTTCCAATGCTTTTTGATGGATCTTTTGAAACCTCACATTTTGTTATATAACTTTTTGAACTTTCGAGAAAATTGAGTGCACTCATCATTTGATTTATATTTTTTTATAGAATAATTATGCTTAAGATGCTTCATAAATTTTTATACTTTTTATTTTTCTATCATCTTTATAAGTATAATCTTTCAAGGAAACATTTTCCTTCTTGATCATTTTATGCTCTTCACTTACAGTTTCCATTTCTGCTCTATACATCATGAGAGTCCCAATGATATATTTTAATTTGAAAATTTTGACTTTTGTAGATTTTATAATATTAGTTGAGATTCTACTCCACTTAGGTGGTAATACTCTGATAACTTTTAATTCCTTTTCAAACTCAGTGATAGTCATTCTTAGAGAAATAATGTTGTTCACAATCTCATTTATTCTTCCATTTAGATGAGTAATGATCTATACTTCAGCCATTTTGAATGTATCAAACCCAATAGTTTTTGAATCATATCTAATATCTTTAAAATTTTTAGTGCGTTCATATGAAATTGCTATAGTGGTCTACATTTCATGCGTTTTTAACATTGAAAGATTATGTTAAACTCATATGGTGCTAAGCATCATATGATAGTGTTCTATATTTTGTTTTCAAATAAAAATCATTTTTACTGTAGCATCCCATGTTTTAGGTTTTGAACTCAGAATTTCATATGGATGAATAAATTTGATATATTATTTTAGACCAAGATTTTTTAGATAAATGATCAGTGATCTAGAGGGAGCTCGCCGAAGAAGAGGCAATATTTTTTACCGACACTCTCAACGTAATTTCTTTTTATACTTCATCTTCTTGAATAGTTTACATTATAAATTAATAATTATAGTATCACTTATATTATGAGATGTTATTATAAATATGGAACAAACATATTCCACATTCTATCCATTCTATGATAAACAAAATAACCATGCGTTTGTACGTACAACCTACTGTATCCACACAGTGTTGTAATCTTTTTTTCATCACCACTTTAATTGGATTGGTATAATGATGGAAACAATAACTATATATGATGATTATAAAATGATAATTATTCTTTAAAAAATATATACACCATCCACTTCCATACCATTTCACAATTAATGGAATGATATTGTCGCTCGTGTGTACGTACGACCTACCATATCCACGATGCGATGTGATTAATTCTCCATGATCACAATTAAATAATGATTATATATATATAATTAATAAATATGTTACCAATTAACTTAATATCATTTTTTAAATGAAAAAAATATATCCTATGCACATTAACTAGGACTTATACAACAAAATTCACGTAGGAAAATGATGCAGTTAACACCTGAAAAAAGAGTATTAATGAAAATTTATTAACAAATAGGTGATAAGATGATAATATATGATATAATAAATGTTAATATGGTTCTAGAATATGTTAATAACATTATTTAAAACATTATACATGAGGTTTTTATACATATTAATCAAATTGGACCAAAGGTAAGAGATTTTGGTCTCACCTTTATTTCTATAAGATACATTCCTTATACACTACATTTTTATTCTACGTGGTGTATATACTAACCATGAATGTATTTTATGAGTCTTATACAGAATATTATTTTATTTTCATAACCTTATAATTCAATTTATTTCATGAGGCATATGATTATACTGATTATAAAGTGATGAGTATTTCTTTCACAAACTCTTCAACACTTGGGATTGTTTCATTTTAAGTCTCCATTGGAAATATTTAACATCCATGTACATATTTTCTAAATATGTTTTAAAAAAATTGTTTTACTCTTTTCTTATGGATGTTTAAAATCATTTTTACCAATTTTTGACTTTTTAACTTCATGGTTTGAAAGGAATATATTTTTTCCAAATAAGGTAATTTTTTAATTTTCCAGCAAAAGTATGAAAGAAATGTTTTTTTAAATTACATGACATGGACATAAATTTCCACCATCATGATTCCTTAATTATTTTAATTTACTCTTAAAATATTAAAAGGTAATTTTTAATTAAAATGTTTTCTTTTTAAAATTGTGTGGAATTTTAAGAAATGAAATCATTTTTCAAGAAAAAAGATATTTTCCTTAAGAATTATTTCAAGTGATCATTAAAAATTATTTTCTATTTAAGATAGCATTATTTGATGTTACTTATGTTTAAATGGGGAAATTATTAAATGTTACCAGGATTATTATTTCTAAGAATGTCTTATGTTTATGAAGGAATGATATATAATACTGATTTATTTTCCATGTGTTATGTTATGATTGAATTATGTTTATGAAACCCATTTCATTCCATGGGTTCGGATATGATGAATGATTTATGTTCTTGTGGAGCACATATGTACGGTTTTAATTATGTAATGGGGGGACCAATATCTATCTCTAATTAATTGGATAAATATTTATATCTCATGAGATAAATAGGATTGGAATTAGAGAAATCCAGGTTTAGTAATACAAGACTTGAATGGGAGTAATCTTGTTTCATTAATAAAGGACTATAATGAGAGTAGTCTTGGTTATTGAGATAGAATGGGGAGTGAACTCAGTTTAGTAAAGGGCATATTCTACTATGACAGTCTTGTAAATGATCCTTGACTAATATGGAAATGATTTCAAATTACTACGTGTTTCCAACAATTCCATGTTTTATGCCGATGTTGTTATTTTACGATTTATTTCATATGAATTTTATTGACTCAAGATTATGATCTTCAATATTCAGCATATAATTTTCAAATGTCACATTCATAATCATATACCCTTATGTTTATGTTATGATTCAAATCTCCCGTGTTCACCCTTACTGAGCTTATAAGCTAACCATTTTCATATGTTTCTTTTACCTAGGTTATAAATAATGGTTTTATATTGGAATACTAAAGAGGAAGAAAGTTTTGGGAGATGTTTAAGATCTTTCACTAAATTAGATGAACATGTTACAAGTTTCCAAATGCACTAAACTAAAAAAATATTTGGTCATGTACATTTTTAATGTATGAAATATTCCAAAAAAATTATGTAATGTCTATATACATCAACCTTGGGTAATTATAATAATGATTAATTAAAAATGACAATTGATTCAAAAAATAGAGACAATGACCTCAACCATTAGAGTCATACCTTTTAAATACCATTTTCAAAACTTGATAGGGAGGTGGTATTACTGAGGTTTTTTATTGACCAAGACTAAGTAGTGATTCAAAATGTTATTCTCGAATGAAATCACCTACGATAGAAGTAGAAGTTAGTGGAGATCACCTCTTGGTCAATGTTAGCTGAGCCACCCCATGAAACTACCATTATCACATACCATACCCTTAGGGTGTATGCTAATGTAATAAGGGGTTTTGTATCTTTACTATAGTATTATAAAAGTGTAATTTCCTTTGTATAAATGAAATATTTATTACTTCAAATGTCATTTTATTTATATTTTTTAATAATAAACACATTAATATAAGATGAATTTGGCAAATTGATTTTTTTTGATATAGAAAAAGGATAATTTTATTTTAAGAAAATATAAACACATTTATAATAAACTAAGGTATTCTAAATAAATTTTATTTTTATGGAATAAACTTTTAAAACTCTATTTATTTAAATATAAATGATAATGTGATTTTATAATGTCCTAGGAAGTTTTTCTAATTTTTAGAAAGTTGACTATGTCATAAAAACTGTTATTTTTTAGTAAATATTTTTTTTTATTTTAAAGTAAAAATTATCATAATTATAAAATTATTTTAATAAAATAAAAATTCTCTTTGTAATGAACATATCAAAATTAGGTTAGTTTAAAATTTTAAGAATTTTCTAAAATTCCATATTTTTCATGAACAGTAAAAATATACTTTTATATTTTCGATATGAAATATGACTTCATATATATGTAATAATGATATAATAATTAATTAAAAATAATCCATGACAAAAAATTACTTATTTTGTTAATATTATGTATTTTAATGGATTTAAATCAATTTCAAAACCTATACGTGACTTTCCAAAGTCTAAAATGGAAATTATGATTTCAAAAACTATATTTTATGGAAAATTTACTTAATGTATTATTAAGAAATGGATTTCTGTTCTAAGGGAATAAAATAATATGAAACATGACTCAAATTTTTAAAACTATGAATAAAAACCATTGGTACTCCAATGGTTTTTCATTTTCCACAACCTAGAATTCTGAGACCTAAATTTATAAAGTATTAAAAAATTCACCCTTTTTTACTATAAATACACACATATTACCCATATTAATATCCACTAAAAATATCTTAATTATGAAATTATGTTCATTTCCTTTCTATAAATACCCTCCAAGGTGTATCCATGGTTATGAGGTTTCCCTCTCTAAGATTTAGGAAGTTGCATCCCAAGGTAATGGAATTATATTCCCCATTTATCCTTTACTTACAAGTACTACTCTTATAGTAATATATTTTCATATTATTATTCCTTCATGCATTTAAATTTTTCCTTTGGTTTTTAAATTATGTTATATTAACGAGGGTCTTATATATCCTCTTATTAATACTATTTAATAATACCTTTTGTGCACCCATTATACTACTGATCCATTTAATTTTCTTTTCATTTCCAAGCATTATAATTATGTTGTGAATACCCAACCCATTTCTCTTTTGATGGGAATTCACATAGATGTTACCATGGTTTTTTTATTTATTACCTCAAAATATTAAACCTAAATTTTTTTCTCATGGGTTAAAAATTATTCAATGCTAACAAATTTAAGAATTTACAAATTTAATTAATTTTACAGAAAAAACGTTCACTATTTCCCATGGGTTATTAATGAAATGTTTTCTTATGATCAAGTGGCACACATAAATTTAGACACATGAAGGGTGTTCCATTATAGTTCTCCAATGAATTTAGTAAAGAATTAATATATATAGATGTCATGTTTTACGATACATTGGTGGATAAATTAGCTAATTATGTATTAAGACATCTTTGTGATAAAATATAGTGATATGCATATGAATGACTCATTTTTATATTGTAGAAATATTTCCACGTTATTCTCTATGATCATTCTGTTATGATATGACTCATGTTCTTATGAGCACTCCTTATTTTTATGCCTCATGATCACATGATAAATATCTCCTTTTTTGTTCCCCTACTAGACTTTATGCCCAACCCTTTCTTTTAATATATGTCCCCAAGACATGAGATGAAATAAAATTAACCTATGATTAATATATGAATAACCCTTTCAAGTGGATTAGAATAATTGTTTTTTTCATATATCTTGTCATTATCTTCCAAGAAACTAACCCACAAAATATTCTGTGTATTATTAAATGTTGTACTATGAAATGAAATTTTTATGTACTAAAAAAGGATAGATTACATAGTTGGTATCGAAGATAATTTTAGTAATTTTTTGAAATTAGGACTAGAAAATAGTAGTAAGAACACTATGGATAAATCTAAATAAAGGAAAAAATCATAAAATTTTGGTGCAGTATAAGGAGAGTGGTTTCAAATTAATGAAATCCTTATATAGAAACTACAAGTGAATGTGGCTCTAGCACAGTTATACCTAGGATTAATAACCCCAAAAAATAGCGCATTGAGTATTAACTCTATTTTCACCTAGTTCATGATAAATTGGTCTTACTACACACATGTTTGAAACTCATGGGGTATATTCTCTAGTTAATCACTGATTTTTGACAAACCATTATGTTGGATATATGGATAATGTATATTTCTTTAATATTAAATAATATCATACTAGATGTATGATATTAGAAAATATTAGGTATCAATATTTCCTTTATAATTATTATAAGATTTAAAATATTATCTAATTTCTCACTTTGATTTTTCTTTTGTAGTAAAATAGGTAGAAAATAGAAGAACGCATGTAAACAATGGATGCCACAAACAATGTGATGGTGGACTTCCTAATACGGGAGATGAGGATTTGATAAATTCATGGTGATGATGAATAAATTAACTCAGGTCATGAATAAAAACCTAAACCATGTAGTGTTTTAGACTTCAAATAGGAGGTAATAACTAGCAGTTGAATCCTTCATGCATTAATAACCACTTATTTTTAGTTGATCCCCTAATCCATTGATCGCAAAATATGGATCAATAATATAGAAAAGTTATTTTTTTTCACTCCATTTTACTAAGAAAGATAATGTTACATTCATAGTTTATCACTTAGAGGGATAATCTAATCAAAGGTGGCCACTAATCAAGAACAGTAAACAAAGGGTTGAGGTGGAATCCATGGAAGGAGAAGACTTCAAAAAAGAATTTTTCAACAAGTATTTTTCTTATACACTCTGAACAAATATGGACAGGGAATTTATTGAGTTGAAATAAAGAGAAAATGAATCATTGGGGAATTATGAGATGACATTTACAAGGATTACATAATATATTTTAATATTTTTCATTAATTATGACAAGAATATTGACCAATTATATGGTGGAATAAGACCCCATCTAGGAAAGCATTGGTAATAAGAGAATTTGAGAGGTATTAAGATATAGTATATTGTTATCTCAAAGTTGAAATGGATTTTGGAGATGTGAAGTTGACACATGGTTAGAATGATAAGAATATAAGGATGGATCAAAATTTTGTAATGAACTCAGGTGAGAACAAAGTACGACATCCCATATACGACAAATGTGGGAATAAGCATTTGGGTAATTGTATTTAATGAAGTGGAAAGTTCTATAAGTGTGGAAAATATGGCCATATACCTAAAATATATTTTACATATGTTTAGTCTCAACATCTAAATGCCATTAAAAAGGGAATATGGCACAAGAACAACCTGCCATGCAATGCTTCAAGTGTGGGTAGTTTGGAAATTTTCCAAATATATGTATAAATGAGAAGATAATAGAGGGAAACCACCCTCAACCTATACATAGGTAATGAGAGAAAGTTTTTTCCTTTTCAATCACAATGGTTGAAGTTGAGGCTTCAAATTATGTTGTGCTAGTTACTCTCATTATACACTCAAATCTAGCAAGTACATTGTTGGATTCAAGTTCTACACATTCTTTTATTTCATTCAATTTTAAAATGAAAATGAAGTTAAACCACGATATTCTAGTGATATAGATGTTGATTAATATTATTAGAAGAAATATTCAAGCATAAAAGATATATAGGGATTCTTCTATTAATTTTTGTGACTGAAATCTCCGGGTAAACCTGGTGTTCATTCCTGTATAAGAATTCTACATGGTACTTCAGATGGATTGGTTAAGATTAATGCCAAGATGAACTATAGAAGAAAGGATATTAATGTTATCTTTAAGGGAAAACTAATATTTATCTTTAAAGGAGAGATATACCAGTCTGAGTCTCACCAAGTTACACCTCTTATTTCATTTTTATGGAAATTATTTGTGAAGAAGGAGAAGAAATAAAAATTATAAAGATCATATATTCACAATTTTTTTTGGAAATACATTGATGTATTTTGTGACGAGTTACTTGGGACTCCACAAAAAAGATACGTGGACTTCTCAATTTAACTCATAATTTGATCCAAGAGAATATCAAAGACCCCATATAGAATAGAAAATGTGCATTTGGAGTAATTAAATAAGAAAATACAAGACCTCCTAGCAAAGTTTTTATTAAAAAGACTGTTTCTCCATTGTGATCACATGTTCTATTTGTAGAAAATAAACATTTATTGATGAGGATATGCATTGACTATAGAGAGATTAATGGGACCATATTAAAGAAAAAAAATACATCTTCTGAGGATTGATTATTTTTTCAAAATTTTTTTTGGGGATCAATTATTTTATAATATTAACCTATACTTTTGGTATCATAATTTGAGGGTGAAGAAAGAATATATCCCAAATTTTAACTTCCTAAAAATATATGGGAATTAAAATTTTGTTGTTAGGCCATTTTTATTGACTAATGATCCTGACATATTTATGGATTTGATGTATAGATTATTTAAGGACAACGTTGATAATTTTTTGGTGGTCTTTATTGATGTTATTATGATATATTTTAAAAGTTGTGAGGAGTATTAGGATCATCTAAGGTTCACACTAAAAAAATTGAGGAAGGTGAAACTATTTGGTAAATTCAGAAAATCTGAGTTCTAGTTACAAGATTTTTCATTCTTAGGGAATATTGTGACCAGTGAAAGGAATCTTAGTGGATCTAAAAAAGATAAATAAAGTAGAATAGTGATCACATCAAATAATAGTGTTATTCCAATTAGGTTAAATACCATGGGGGGGGGGGGTGAATTAGGGTAGGATATATTAAAACAGATTCCCATTCAAATATTGTTTAATTGATAAAAAACACTCTTCTATCTCTTTCCCATATCAATGTATGAATTGAATTGAAATCGTGCACAAGATACAACAATTTTACTTGGTTTACCATCACTGGTATACGCCCAAAGAGCATACAACGATGATGTTATGATGTACCAAATACACTAAGTCTCACTTAAGAATTATATTGTTTAGTCTATATCACTTCTATGACCAGGGTCACTAACTTTAGAAGGTTTAGGGTCAGCCCACATTTTTCCCAAGGGTGACTCCCTAACTCTATTTCTATGGATCACTACTAGTGGAAGCGATCACCTCCTTACTCTTCTATTTCTCACTACTCTGTAAAGGATCCACACACAGTTTATGGGCATGTAGGTCCATTCATTATCACAAATGAATACATCCTCCGTTGTAGATAAATTATATATTTAAGTCCCACATTTATGCATACTTTTAGTTTGTGATTTTTTTTCAAAAACTATTTTAGTCCATCCATGAAATATCCCAAGTCCTCTACGAACTATCTTGAATCCTCCATGAACTATATTAATTTATGTGAAACAAGTGCTTCGTGGTCACCTTTTTCTTCCATAGACCACCCCTACTTCACAGACGACTGATACCTAATGGACTGCCTTATATTTGTAGTCCCTTTTTGTTTTCGGGCTATAGATCCCTAACAAATCTTTTCGTGAAATGTTCTCATAAACCACTTCCTCCTACACAGAACCCTCCTTTGAAAACTCCTCTCCTACATGGAATTATTCCCCATGAACTACTTAAGACTTCACTAAATTATTCCCATGGTGATGATATTTTCTAATGAAATCCACTCTTCTTAATGATAGGATTAGGAGTCATTATATAGAAAATAGATCCACAAAACCTACTAATTCAATTTACCTAAAAAATTTATGTGGTACAACCTTCACCAAAAACTAGGATATGTGGTATATAGAGCACCATTAATCCTTTACTGTTCCTGATGTCTTCTTAAAAAGATAACCCATTAAGATTACCTAAGTTACCACCTCAATTCCTCAAATGATGAACCTACTATGCACAATGAGCCTCCTGCGAACTGATTTCACTACATGGTCCGCGTAGCACAATTATCCTTTGAGATAGCTGAAAAAAACACCCTCATCCATATAAAGTAACATCCTTTCTGGTTTCTCATACCTCCTTTGTGGTCTAAAAACTCCATGCTTCATGGCCCATGAACTCCTTTGTGGTCTGTAAAATCCTTTTCATTCTGCATAATGAAACTTCTATGTGGAAATATTTCCTTTTCCAAAATATAAAATCCTAATTTTGAGGCCAAAAAATTTGGAAAACATTTAGAAATTGTTCTATCTTAAATATATTCATTAAAAAAACCAACCATACTTATTCATGATCATCTCACTTTTTCAACAAATATAATCAGCCCAAAAATAATAAGTTGAAACCTTAAGAAATTTTCCCTAATAAATAGTAACTAAGAATCGTCATTTCCTTAATCCAGAAGGATACTATAAAAGGTTTGTGAAAACCATTTCATGACTTTATAATCCACTAACCAAGTTAAATTAAAAAGGAGTTATTGTTATGTAGAAAAAAGAGTGTGAATAAAATTTCCACAAACTAAAGAAGAAGTGAGTTAATGTGTTGGTGCTAAGTCTTCCCTCTTCTAGGGAAGAAATTTTTTTATCTATAGTGATGTATATTTAAAAAGTCTTGGATGTGTTCTAATGTAAAATGACAATGTGATTACCTATAAATATCGACAGTTTCATCATGAATAAAATTATCCTACCTAGGGACTGGAATTAGTTGTAGTTATTTTTATTAGGAAGATATGGAGAAACTATCTTTATGGGGAAAAGTGTGGTATATAGACAGACTAGAAAAGTTTAAATTATATATTCACACAAAAGTAAATAAACATGAGACAAAGGAAGTGGAAGTATCTTCTTAAAGACTATGATTATTCAATTCATTATGAAACAGAAATAGCAAAAAACATTGCATATGAATTGATTTGGAAAGATATTGGTGTTTTTGGAATGATGAGAATTGATGGAGATCGATTGATCAAGGGCCTAGGAATGATAAGGGAAGGGAAGTCATCAATCCTATCCCAAATTATTTCTCAACCATCATTACTATAGAATATCAAGAAATCTAAAAGTGAATATCCTTTTATGAAAATGAAGATAAAGGCTATGAAAAATTAGCAGTTTCCTAAATTCAATATTGATCAAGAAGGCATACTAAAATTTGGTACAAGTGTATATACACAATTTATTCAAGAGATACATAAGGATATTATGAATTAAAATCATAGCTATACTTTTTATATACATCTTAAAATCACTAAAAGGTATAGGGCCCTTCATGATCACTATTGGCGGGATAATATGAAAAGGGAGATTTCCTATTACATTAAAAGGAGTTGGTGTGTCAAAAAATGAAGGGAGAGTGACAACATCCTAAAGGTGTATTACAACCACTACCCATACCTATATATAAGTGAGACAACATCACTATTATCCTTTTCACTAGCCTTACTAATATATATATGGGAAACAATGCTATATGGGTAATCATCAATCGATTGAAAATGTATGCCCATTTCATTTCTATAGGAGCTGATTTCTACCTGGAGTGCCTTACTCACTTTTATATTCAAGAAGTAGTGAGACTCCATGGAGTACCATTATAGATTGTTTTTGACCAAGATCCAATATTAACATCTATATTCTGGAGGAACCTTCAAAGGGATATGAATACAGAAGTAAACCTAAGAACATACTATCATCCTCAAATTGATTGGTAGTCTTAGAGGACTAGTAAAACATTGGAAGGCATGTTATGGGCTACCTCACTTGATTTTCAAGGGATTTGGGATCATCATATTCCACTAGTTGAATTATCCTATAACAATAGTTTCCACTAAATTATTCAAATTGAACCATTTGAAGCAATATACAAAAAAGGTGTAGAACTCCAACATGCTGGGATAAAGTTAAAGAAGGGAAACTGTTGGGACCATATATTGTGAAGGAGACCTCAGAAAAGATACCAATGATTTAGAAACACACAACACTATAAATTAGGCCTTTAACAACTCTAAAATTTTCCTTTATCTGTGCTTGAAGAGTGTTAACTACTAGATTGTGATTAAAATCCCTTGGATTTTATTAGCACTGTAAAAGTTATGATAAAGGACCCCATTTATCAACACATTAATTTAGCATTAATAAAGGGAGAATTTTTCATTACTTTTAGAAGAACTGATAAAGTATCCATTTATCAGTGATTTTAGAAGTATTGATAAATTCTACCTTTATCATCACATTTGATAGTGATGATAAAGGGGTATACTAAAGTGTGCTGTAACAATGCATTGTAACACCAGAAACAACATGATAAAGAAGAAATATCAAGTACAAATACTAAATTTAAATGAAATAAAATTTACAATACAAATACATTAAAAAACACTATATTATAGACATTTCAAAAATTGTTTTATACAATTACATGTGTATGTACAAATTATTAAATACATTCAAAAAAATCAATGTTCTTTTGTCTTTTTCCCCTGACCCAATGTCATTCTATTACTAAGCAAACAACCCCTACTTGAGAAAAAACAAATTAAATGGTATAAGAAAATAATTCTTATGTTATAAATACTATAAATAAATAAATTAAAACAAAATTATTAATTTTTAACTAAAATTTGATTCATATGAGGAACAATGTGTATCATATTGATTTGCGATTCATTCTAGCACATCACACCATTTCTTGTTTGTCTTGAAAAATTATCTCTGTAAAAATTATCTAAATAAGTGAAATATAACAATGATGTTGAAATTAATTGAGTACTAGTAGATAAAATGATTAGAGATCAATCTAGGATTGTTTGCTCAATTTTGGTGATGTGATGCAAATTTAAAACTAAAATTGAACCTATATATTGAAAAGACACACTTAGAGTCATAATGGTCACACCATGAATAAAATTGAATTTCATATGATTCATACATTTCCCAAATTACTTACAGATAGTTTTCCTAAAGTATTAAAATAATTTGAATGTTTTTTCTTGGTATTAAGTACGTCACTTGTCTTTTTTACTAAAATGTCATTTTAAACTGAAAACATGCACTTTGAGTCCTAATGGTCACATTGTGTGTCAGTTTTATGTGAGAATGACTCATAAACATCCAAAATGACTTTTTAATCAGTTTAATAATTTATATATACAATCCAAGTTTTTTTTTCAGTGAGTGAAACTTTTTGAACTAAAATGTCAATTTTGAACAGATAATAGACAGTTTGATCCTCAACAAGCATACCATGTATCAGATTTAGGTGAGGATGATTCCAACTCATAAAAAATATCTCATAGATCATTTTCCTAAAGTATAAAAATAATTAGAATTTGTTTTCTTAGTTTTGAGTATCTCAGTAGTATTTTTTACTTAA
The DNA here is from genome assembly GCA_963277665.1 of Viscum album. Lineage (NCBI taxonomy): Eukaryota > Viridiplantae > Streptophyta > Magnoliopsida > Santalales > Viscaceae > Viscum > Viscum album. Next base: position 743,418,096 of record OY728136.1, on the reverse strand, counting down.
ATTAATGTCAATTTTAAATAAAAAGATGCACTTGGAGTCATATGGGTCACACCGTACATCAAAATGAGGCGAGTATTATTTCTACACATCTCAAATTACTTATGTATCATTTTCATAAAGTATAAAAATAACCTGAATTTATTTTATTAGTTTGGAGTATGTCACTTTCTTTTTTCACTAAAATGCTATTTTAAACTGGGAACACGCACTTTGAGTCAGATCGATCACATCATGTGTCAGTTTGATGTGAACTGATTCTTATACATAAAAAATGAATTATGAATCATTTTACTAAATTATCAATATAATATGAGTGAAAAGTCTTGGTTTTTAGTGAGTAACACATTTTGAACTAAAATGAAAATTTTAATTTGATAACATACACTTTGAGTAATACTAGGAACATTGTGTATCATATTGAGGTGAGGATGATTCATACATGTTAAAAATGACTTATAAATAATTTTCATAATGTATAAAAACAAACCAATTTTTTATTGGTTTTTAGTAGATCAGTTGTCCTTTTTACTAAAATTAATGTCAATTTTTAATAAAAAGAGGCACTTGAAGTCATACCATTCACATCGTGAATCATATTGAGGTTTGGATGATTCCTAAACATATAAAATTCCAAATAGACGATTTTACTAACATATCAAATCAATAAGAATGTTTTTGTTTAGTTCTGAGTGTGTCACTTTTTTTTACTAAAAATCATTTTAAATTGGAAATATTAAAATTGAGTCATATTGGTCACATCATGCATCATTTTGATGTGAGACTAATTCCTACACATCGAAAATTAATTATGAATCCTTTTAATAAATTATCAAGACAATTTAAGCATGTTTTCTTTGTTTTTACTGAGTGACACATTTTAAACTAAAATTTCAATTGTAAATTTATAACATACACTTTGAGTCATACTGACAACATCATTTATCAGATTGAGGAGAGGTTGATTCCTACACATAAAAAATAACATATGGATCATTTTCCTAAATTATCAAAATATTAAAAATGTGTTTTCTTGGTTTATAGTATGTCAATTTTCTCTTTTATTAAAACTAATGTGAATTGTAAATAAAAAATGCACTTGGGGTCATACCGGAAACACCATGCGTCAAATTAAGGTGTCTCTAATCCATAAAGGTCCCAAATTACTTTTGGACCATTTTTCTAAATTATCATAAAAATATAAATAAATTTTATTAGTTTGAGTATGTAACTTGTATTTTTTTTAATAAAAAGTCATTTTAAAATAGAAACACGCACTTTGAGTCATACTAGTCACATCATGTGTTGGTTAAATGTGATACTAATTAATACATATAAAGATATATTTTGAATAATTTCCATAATTTATCAATATAATCTATGCATGTTTTCTCAGTTTTCAATGAGTGACACTTTTTGAACTAAAATGCCAATTTTAAACTGATAACATACACATTGAATTATACTGGGCACATCATGTATCCTATTAAGGACATGATGATTCATGAACATAAAAAATGACTTATGGATCATTTTTTAAAAGTATCAGAATAATATAAAAGGTGTTTTCTCAGTTTTAGTTGCTTAGTATTTTTTCTAAAATTAATGTCAATTTTAAATAAAATGACACACTTGGAATCATACCGATCACATCATGTGTCATATTGGGGTTCATATGATTCTTATATGTCCCAAATTACCTATGGATTGTTGTATTAAATTAGAAAAATAATTTTGTTGTGTTTTCTCAATTTTGAATATGTCACTTGTATTTTTTACTAAAATGTAATTTTAAAATGAAAACAGACACTTTTATTCATACTAGTTACATTTTGTGTGGGTTGGATGTGAGACTGATTACTACATGTCATAAATGACTTATTAATAATTTTCCTAAATTATCAGGATAATCCAAGCAAATTTTCATGGTTTTCAGTATGTCACAGGTCTTTTTTAAGAAAATAATGTCAATTTTAAATAAAAAATAATTGAAGTCATGATGGACACACCATGAATCAAATTGAGGTGAAAATTATTCTTACACATTAAAAATGATTTATGGATTGTTTTCTTAAAGTATAAAAAATATATTAATGCATTTTCTTAGTTTTGAATATGTGATGTGTGTTTTGAACTAAAATGTAAATTATAAAATAAAAACATATAGTCTATGTCATATTGAGCATACTATGTATTATATTATGGTTAGACTGATTGAGTATAAGATATGTGTTTTTATTCAAACTATCTAAAAAAATCCAGAAAAAAGAGAAAATATACAATTTTTATGGAAGAAAACATCCATGCTATCTGAAACACTTTATGTTTCAGGCATCATGGGGTTTCCTCTTCCATCAGAAAGGAATGTGTTATCTATTTTCTGGCTTGTTTTAGATATTTAAAAGAAAAATATGACATCCCAAAAGATCTTTTAGAAAAAAATAAGCATTAGGTAAAAATTGTAAGGAAATTAACATAAACATAATAGATAAAATGATGAAAAATATAATTAAATAAGTAGTAGGAATTCATCTTTTCCTGATGGTTGTATACATTCATAAACAATTTAATTTTTTTCACTATCTTAGTTAAAACCTAAAAGTATAATATCTCTCTAGCATGAGCATATTCGAACAAACCACCCCAAATCGAACAAAAATAATCCACCTATATAAGGAAAAACTTATTATGCGAGTAATAATAAAAGGAAATAAATTAAATATAAATATGAAATAATAAATTAATTGTATGGAAAATGATTTTACTATGAAAATATCAATATTACCTCTATGATTGAGTAAAGGAAGTTCCATTTCTCTTCCAGCAAAGGTTGTGGTGGGAACCTGAAGGAAAGTGTTAAATAAAAACACTGTAGGGTGAAAATTATTTGAGGGAGAAGAAGTATGTGGATGTTTTGGTGTATAATTTAATGAAATATTGACATAAATATTCTATTATAAACTAACCCTACAAGTAATAATGAAAATTAAATCTGTTTTTTAATATATATTTTTTTATTAAAATAGATAAATTATATCATAACATTACCTTTACATATTCCCAAAGGTAATACTTTATTATAGTGTGATATTCCAAAGGATTGGTGAAATAATTAGGTGAAGAAGACGTTGTCTACAAGAGAAGTAAATCATTTAATTGATATTATGTTAATGTAGTTGAGAATACATAATTTTTTGAGGATAAATAATATATTATAAAACAATTTTACCTTTTAATTGAACTCACTTTCCTTTTTAATGGTTTTAGGGATTTGGATTCTCTATCGGGAATCCAAATCCCATCTTCTTAGTGCCCTAAAACATATAAGACATTGGATACATTGGGACTATGATGAACTGATTATGATCTCCCAATAAAGTTAAATACTTGATTGAATTTTGATATGACCCAATGGTTGTTTTAATCACCAATAAGAAAATAAAACAATTTTTTCTTATTGGATATGAGAGATAAAATACTTACATTTGTTTTGATTATATTACTAATGAATCATATTTTTCCCCATCCACACTGAAATTTACCTTCATAAATCCCATTTCATTAAATTTTACTGCACTGATATTGTTAACCTATTTGAAATGGAAAATCAGAGCTTGAAATAACTACAAAAAAACTTTTTAGCATCAGTTTATTAGCAGTAGATCTAGTAATATCCATAAAATAAATTTTGTTAAAAATATATATAATATAACAAAGGTTTAATCAAACCACTACTATATTTTTTAATTTTAATAATTAGCATAAGTTTAATTGAAACCACATCTAAATGTTATATAAAATCCCTCACCCCCTCCCCTCTCTCTATGCAACCCCGACCCCGAATCCTATCCCACTCCCCTACCCCTCCTCCACATCTCACCTCCCTAGAAGTGACCCTGACCCGACCACTCGAAAACCCTTGTTCCCTATACCCTTGGAAAAAACTCAATCCCTAGTGGAGAGACCAACCCCCACAACCAACCCTCTTAGTTCCCCTCCTCGATGGTGATGCAGACCCCCATGACCTCCCTCCCTCTAGATCGGTATACTCCTCGATGGTTATGCAGAACCTCCTAACCTCCCTCTCCCAAGCTCATATCCCCTAGTTAGTGATAGTGCATACTCCCTAAATGTTATATCACCCTCCCCATAATCTTCATAATCTTATTATTCCTCAAGGGGTCATTTTCTAGCAATTTATCTCTATAGTTATGATTTTATGTATACATGGTATTACATTACACTTTATTGGTTAATGAATAAGTAATAGTAGTTGTGTCCTTTTGTAGTTTCTCCTAGAAAACTCCCCCATTGAGAGTGTATTTATATACATAATAGGGTATGGGGTTTAAAGGTGTTATAGGTATGTCCTTGGTTATCACACTTAGAGCTCATTTGGTAGTGTATATTTGGGAGGAAAAGAAATTATTTGGGGTGATTGCAATTGATTTTAATCATTTGGTGAGGTCATAGTGAGGGATAGAAATGTTTCTCATAGAAAAGGGGATAGACTCATTTCTCTCCAGCCCCTCATTTCAAATCATCCCAAAATCGGGATGATTCTTATGGAAATGGTATGTGAGGTTGTGATATTTTTTAAATTTCCCAAATCAACACTATATATATTTATAAACAACTTTCATTAATATATATTTTCTAATATGACAATCCAATTATATTATTACAATAAATTAATAAAAGAAATATTATATATTTATTCAATATATAATATAAATATTTTAATGATAATTTAATAATTAATAGTAAATAAAATGAAATACATTATAAGGGTGAAAGATAATATTTTTTTATGAAATTTTAGTTATTAATTTTCAACTGGTTTAAGTCCATTAAATTTTAAATTATCAATTTTGTATTAGATAAATCAATTTTAAAAAAACAAATACTATATTGAAACTTTTAAAAAATTCATTGGTTAATGTATTTGATTAATTATTATTTTTTAATTTTAAAATTTGTATTAATATATATTCATATTTTAATGTTTACAAAATTTTGCTGATATGAAAGAAAATGATTGATTAAAATCAAAATTATTTTTTTGATTTGTTATAAAAAAAGTAATAAAAATGTTTTTTAAAAGGTTTATTTGTGTCATTTAATATAAATTATTTATGTTGGGAATACATAGTGGTAGGTTTGCTATCTGTAAAAATCTAATATATGGTTAGTTTTTATCTTGGACATGTGTACAATTTAATCTTGGGTGTATGTTTTATTTTTTAACAATGGTTATTTTTTTCATTTTAACCAAAATAATTTCTTTTATTTTCTTTTAAAAATTTTCATCACACAAGGTGGAGATAAATAGAAATCATTTCATTTCTTTTAAAAAACTTCACATCCAAAAAAATGAAGAGAAATCAAAATAATTTCTTTTATTTTATTTTATTTTATGAATTATGAAATCATTTCTTTTATTTTACTAATACATGACCAAACATAGTGCTATAGGCTATCCATTCGTTGATTAATTGGATAAATATCATTTGATATAGGTTTCCATATAATAGAGAAAATTTTGATTATACAACTAAAATTTTAATAAATTGGGAATATTTGAGGGCTAATATAATTTACCCCTTTCACATTAATTATAAATCATCATTATTTCATCATAATTATTCTAATGAATCCATGGAAGCTTTAAAATTATTAATAGAAATACTCTATATAGCTTGAATAGATGGAATTTTCTGGGGTGCGTCCTCTATAGTGGCAAAAGGGGGTGTGTTATATTTTATAGCTATGGTAGACACACAGAGTTGAATATTTTGGGTATGCATGATATATCCTGAGCTCATATATTGTTGAATGTTTTTGTAACAATAATTTTCCTATGAAATCCCATTTCATTATATATGTATTTTTTTTATTATAAATATTATTAAATTTAATTTTATGAAATAAACATCATTTTCTGATTCTAACATGTCAATATTATGTTATGAATAATTTTTCATAATTCTCATAACTAATTGTTTTGTAGATAAATAGTGAAAAATACCAATTTTCATGAAAAATTTTCTTTCATTTGATTACTATAATATATAAATGGATTAATTTTTTTGAAGCCTTTTTATATTATAAAAATTTATAAAAAATATACTTTTTTATTTATAAAACACTTATAAATAATTATTCAAACATATGTAAATGACAAACTCAAAACTGAGAAAAAAATATTATTATTTCTTTGATATTTTAGAATAATGATCTATATGTAATTTGTGACATGTATGAATTAAAATCACCACAATCCAATTCACAATGTGTTCGGTATCACTCAAAGTGTCCGTTATCAATTTAAAATCCATATTTTCATTCAAAAAAGTGTCTCTCATTGAAAACCGAGAAAACATACTCATATTTTCATAAATATTTATGAAATTGATTAATAAATAATTTTGGATGTGTAATAATTAGTCTCAAATCAAACCGAAACACGATGTCATCTATACGAGTCAAAGTGTGTGCTTCCATTTTAAAATGATATTTTTGTAAACAAGATAAGTGATGTACATAAAAATGAGAAAACTATTTGATATTGTTTTTATACTTTAGTAAAGTTATCCATAAGTCATTTGTGACATCTAGTAATGAACGTCACCTCAATATGATGCATGGTGTGACCGGTATGACTCCATGTTCACCTTTTTATTTAAAATTGACATTAATTTTAGTAAAAAGAAAAAATGACAGACTAAAAACTGAGAAAACACATATATATAGGATACATTGGGAAACTTATATATAGGTAATTTTTGAGGTGTAGGAATTGACCACACTTCAATATGATACATGATGTGCCTGGTATGACTCCAAGTGTGTCTTTTTATTTAAAATTGGCATCCATTTTAGTAAGAAGAAAAAATGAACTACACAAAACCGAGAAAACACATTCAAACTATATTTATACTTTTGGTAAATGAACCATAAGTCGTTTTTTATGTGTATAAAATCAACCTAACCTCAATCGAGTACATGATTTGACTAGTAAGAATCAAAGTGCCTGTTATGAGTTTAAAATCGGCATTTTAGTTCAAAAAGTGGCACTCATTTAAAACCAAGAAAACATGATTGGATTAGCTTGATAATTTAGGAAATAGATTCCTAATTCATTTTTGATGTGTAGTAATTGGTATCACATCAAACTGATACCTGATGTGATTGATATGATTCAAATTGTGCGTTTATTGTTTAAAATTTCATTTTAGTAAAAAAGACAAGTGACTTAATCAAAACTGAGTAAACACATTCAGGTTCATTTGATACTTTAGGGAAACAGTACATAAATCTTTTGATACAAGTATAAATATTATATACCTTAATCCAATGCACAATGCGACTGGTATGACTCCAAGTTCATCTTTCTATTTAAAATTGACATCAATTTTAGTAAAAATAATGGTTGGACTACTCAAAACCATGAAAACATATTCAGATTGTTTTCATAATTTAGTAAAATGATCCATAAATCATTTTTGACATGTATGAATCAATCGAACCTCAATATAACACATGATGTTCCTGGTATGACTCAAAGTTTATCTTTTCACTGAAAATTGACATGAATTTTAGTAAAATGGAAAAATTACTCACTCAAAACCAAGAAAATCATTTATATTGTTTTAATACTTTATAAAGACAATCCATAAGTCATTTTTTATGTGTAAGAATGAACCAAACCTCAACATGATACTCTATGTGCCCAATATGACTCATGTGTCCGCAATCAATTTAAAATCGTTATTTTAGTTCAAAAAGTGCCACTCAATAAAAACAAATAAAATGCACTTTTATATTATTTATAATCTTGTAAATGGATTCAAAAGTCATTTTTGATGTGTAGGAATCCATATTACATCAAACAAATACGTGATGTGATAAGTATGAGTCAAAGTGCGTGTTTCCAATTTAAAATGACATTTTAGTAAAAAAGAAAAGTAATGTACTCCAAACATAGTAAATTCATTAAAATTTATTTTATAATTTATGAAAACAATCTATAATTCAATTTAGACATGTAAGAATCAGCCTCACCTCATTTTGATGCACACTATCACTAGTATGACTCCAAGTGCATATTTTTATTTAAAATTAACATAAATTTCAGTAAAAAGGAAATCTGACCTACTCAAAACTAAGAAAATAGATTCATATTGTTATTATACTTAAAAAGATACATAAATAATTTATTATGTGTAGGAATGATCCACACATCATTCTAAATTACAGTTTTCCCATTACGGCCAAAAATATGTTTATAGTGTTTTAAAATACTAAAACACACGTGGAATGGTCAAAAGCATAAAAAACGGACACTGATTAATGTGAAATCATGGGAAAATCACCAATTATTTTTTGACATGAACATACTAACAACATGACAATATTACATACAATGTGGTTAGAATTACTCAGTAAAAACTTCTTAAAGGTACAAAAGCCATTAAAAAGTGTTGGGGGGGGGGGGTCAAAACTAGGAAAATAAATTTTGATTTCGCGGAAACTAGGGGAAAATGACCATATATTGAATTTTGAAATATATGAACCTGTGACACATAATTTTTAATTATGGGTTTCTTGTGATGGCCATAATTTTTTTTTGTTTTTTAAAACACTAAAACGGGCGTGGAATGGTCCAAATAATAGAAAAGGACATCAAAATGATGTGAAATAATGGAACAACCACCATAGATATTTTTTAAATATAACAAATGATGTGATATCAAATTATTTAATTTTTTTTATAAATAAATTTCAACACAGTGCATATTACTTTAAAAATAAATTAGAATATGTAATCATCCCTTTTCAGTTACAAGTGTTTAATCTTTTATTTAATAGTTAAGTTTATTTTTTCAAAGTGTTTTTAATTATAAATTATTTGTTTTATGTTAAAGTTTATTCTGTATGATTAAAAAAATAATAAATTTTTTGTGTGAAATTATGAATATATTCTTTGTATTTTCTCTTTCAGATTTCTTTTCTTAAATGTTCAAATTTTCATTGTAGGTCGAAGATGCCGACAATATGTAGGAGGTTAACCATTATGATCCACAAAATTCTTTAGAAGGAAGTCGTGATGGTTCTTAATTTCTATGCTATGTTAAAATTTTATCAATTATTCTACTATAATTATGATTTAATATTTTTAGATTTAATTTATGTTTTATTTTTTTTATGGTTTATGAGATATGATGGTCGATTCCAGTTGATAAGATGATGTATAGGTAGATAGATACAGTGGATGTCATCACATAGATGAAAAAATATGCACTAGAGGTTGTGATGTGGATATATATTGGGAATGATTTGTTGTTGGACAAATTTTATAAGTATATATTGATTAATGACATATAGGTTGAAGAATGAATTGGTTGACTGATATGGAAGTTATGATGATTGTGGATGTATGAAATATAGATGATGGGTTTATCAAATATTTATCTTTTAGTTTATTTTATGTTAGTTTTTTTTATATTTATAGTTTTATTAAATATTTTAAATAATATGATTTAGCGGTACTTCTTAGTATCCACCTCTTAACACATATTTTTAAAACATGTTTAGTAGTGGTTAGGATGAATCGCCGATTAAACAAACCACAACTGATATGTTTAGAGATGGTTTATTTCATTTTATTTATATTTTACTTCGATATTTTTTATAAAATAAACACTGCTAAATAAAAAAAACTAATGATAAATGATCCAAAAAATTACACATAAAATATCCACAAAAAAATTAAATAAACCACTACTAAATGACTAGAGACCATGCAATATATGGATGTTTTAAAAAGAACCACTATATTATCAAGTAGCAATTTGAACCGCATCTATTCCAAGAAAAAAACACCGCTAATGCCCCATTTTTTAGTGAATGTTTTATAATACAGATCATATATCTGTTTGATATTGAAGAAATATGACATATTTTCATAAATTGGATTTCAATACTTGGAAATAGATTTATGCATTGCTTTCTCCACAAGTGTAACTCAACTATTTTGTATCGTACTATAGTTTTTGTGTTCATTTGTATAGAATTTATAACCATTGATTATAAAAACAATGTAAGATATTACATTTTCATTCGGTCCCCTGTCTATCCATCTAAGTTGTTCAACAATTGAATCTCGATTTCCAAATATATACTTATAAATCTAATCTCAAAACCATCCTATAATATATTAATTATGTGTATTTTATATCCATAATTTAGCCATTGATGGATTCAAATATCTAAGAATTTATTTATGGGATTTAACATAGGGATCAACATCTTCACTGTTATGTAAAATGTAAGGATGTAATTGATCCTACTCTATGATGGTAAGTGTAAAAAAATATCTTCTCAAAATCCCTTCACCTATGAGGCATATGATATAACAAGACTTTGGGAGACTGATGATGTCAAAATCTGATAGTTAATCGATATATAATTCAACAATTTTTTTTATCAATATATCATTCATCAATACAACCTTCTGGAAAACAACGAATCTTGACATAACCTTTCAGAATATTCTTATACCATTCAATGGGTTACATCCAAATATAATGGGAGAGCCAAAAAATTGTAACCTCTCTAACTAAGTGAACCATTTGATGGACCAATATATCAACAAATCATGGTAGAAATAACATCTCTTATTCAAATAATATAACTGAAACCTCCTTATTCCTGATTATAAACTTCATTGGGTCTATAAATTTACTGCATATGGATTTTAAAAAGAATCAGATTCTAGTTATTGTATGCCATAATTTTTTACGAAGAATTTAAAGGATATCAATGTAAATCAAATCTTGCATCAAAATATTATAGTAATGCGATTTTAGTCCTTATAACTTCAAATTAGTCATTAAAATGAAATTATTTATACATGATTAATACCCCTTTAAAAATTTTACAGCATTGAGGAAAATGAAAATTTTCAATTTTTTATGTCTGGAAAGAGTGTAAGCTTCTGGAGGAAGAAAGGTCCACCATTTACCCTTCACCGGTACTAACTCTCCCCATTTTCCCAAGTCAATCATATACAACCTAGCCTTGATTCCATATTTCATTCTTCTAGGAACATTTTATAATGTACCAATAACACTATCAAATACATTTTTTCTACAAACATTACATCAGTAAGTGTATGACATACAAAAAGTTCCAATAGAGTAATTAAATAAAAATTTATCTCTTATTTCAATCGGATTTTTTAAGGTTTTTTGAAAATGGTTTACCGAAAACATTGTAAATATTAGTTACTTTATTGAATAGTTGATCTCCTATTAGTGGAGATGGTTTTGTACCTTGTTCCGTATTCCTATAAAATGTTGTCATCTAGGATCAATATTTATTTCGTTGAAGTAAAAATGTCCAATGTTTAAAAAACATAGTATTAGATAAATGTTTCAACTGAACTAATTGTGTGAATTCTTCATAAATAAGACACCCCAAAACAACTTTAATGAAATAGCCTTAAAAATTTACATAAGAAGGAAAGTTATTTATCATCCCATACAACATATCCCTTAGTGTTAATTCTTCACTTCTATGAGCATCATACATTGTAACACATGTATCCCACATAAGTTTGAAATCATTGACTAATGTAACCAAAATATCATTAATATCATTACTAGGCTTCTGTAGTCCAGATATCAGTAGATAAAACATAAGTTATTTTCACTTCCTTCATAACCATTGTGGAAAGTTATAATTTACCACCATAATGGGCCATGCACCATGAGTACCACTCTTTACACCAAAAGTATTTATTCCATATGTAGATAATGAAAAATGAAAATTTCTCAACTCAGTATCAAATTCAGGATACTTGTAATAAATTTTCTTCCACTAAGTATAATATACTCGAGGTTCCCATATTTAATTATTATAGCTAGATTCCATGTCAATTGTATCATGGTTTCTAGAAATCAATATAGTCTTATGAACTAAGTAATGATAGGAAAGTATGATATAAATTTCAAAGGACTTGATTCATTTTTGTTGTATAGATCTGTGCCACACTTAGGGAATTTTATGAGTAATTCATGGTCCTTATGAAATAATATTAAATCATTTGTACAAGGATATATTTTTTAGATACCATTCCAATTGAATGTATAATTATTTTAACATCATATGTTCGACATGCAAGTTAATTTTCTTCTAAGGTCATATCATTCAGGAGACCAAGTAGTTCTGTAAAGCTGGTATCTCTCCATCCACTACCAGTTTTAAAATTATATAACATCAATACATCTAACGATGTTGTGTATTTAGTAAAAAATATATAATATAGTCTCTAATAAAAACTATTTAACATCTCAAACAAACTTATAAAATCATGGATGTTATCTTTAGTTTCCATTTTCATTTCTTCCATGTGATATCCATCATCATCTACACTGGTATTCATATCAAATGATCCATAAATCACGGTATCATCCTAATCAGTGTGCATGTTTAGTTTCTCCACATGTTAAGTCCAAAATTTATAACTCTGATCAATTCTATGAAAAAAATGTTATTTTAACTCTTCGGGACTAATTTTTCTTGAATAACAACATAAACACAAAAAAAGGACTTGATAAGGGTTATATGCATGCTCTATTGAAAACATGATGAGCACTTTAACTCCATATTCATACTCTTTTTTCAAATGATTATTATGCATCAATTTTAGATTCATGTCCATCCTATTAGGGTCATATTATATACATTTTATATAATAAATAAATAAATACACATAAGATATTCATTATCAAAGGTTAAAGTTATAGATAATTCTAATAAGGGGAACAAAACATCTAATGGTTTCAAATAATTTCAATATGATTTGAATTAAATGGGAAATTGAATTTATGAAAAAAATTACTCCACTGTAGTAGGTTTTATCCACTAATTCATCCAATGGTAAAAGTTATAGAAAACTGTTATCCTCATCAGCTTCATCTCCCGAATAGTTATAATTGCATTTTATTGCTTAAGACTCACCCCCATCTCTTCTAGACATGCACCAATGTTATATGAACTATTATAATGAGTAGTCATCCCAAACCAGGTACTAGTTATCATTTTGGATTACTAATATTCATATTAGTTCAATAAATATATAAGAGATGAGGGCTGAGTCTCAAGCAACAAAATAAAATAGTGACTGTTTGGGAGATGATGTTGATGAGGATGAAAGTTGTATCCTTATTTTTTTTAAAATTTATACATATTAATTTAAAATTTCAAATATTATCTCAATACTAATTTCAAAATAAAAAAGATTTATTTTCGAATATTTAAATATCCACTTGAAAATCATTTTTTTTATTCCACATGAAAATCAACCATTTTTTTCAAAACACTTCCAAATCACTTCATGAGTTTAAAACACCGAATAAATTTTAGTTCATTTTAAGGGAAACCATTGTTTTTTTATTTCAAAACCCACTTTAACATTTCAAACCAGGTTTCATTTTTTAAAACATAAATTTAATATAGGAATGACCATAAAAATGCTATGTAGGCCACCACATAGTGTAAAGCAAAGTATAATTATTAAACATTACAAAAATATTTTTTTTAAATATGACATTAATAAACATTTTTCAAATGATAGTAGGAAATTAAAAATTTAAACCCTAACAAGATTGTCCTAGACTAACCACTAAAATACTAAGGGTCCCATGGGATTATTTCAAAATTCAAACAAGGGACTATTCATTTATCAAGAAGCTGTTTCATCAAATATCACACAAGAAGACACAAATCCAAGATTTCACATTCCATTCAATTTATTCAAGAATCAATATCAAGAAGGTTTTACAAATATTAATGAAATTAACAACTATTTTTCCAAAATATCATGAGGTATTAGGCAGAGTATATGTTTGATATTAGGATTAGGTTTGATTTTTATTTATCTAAGTGTGAGACGGATAGGAGGTGCTCTAGTACTTGGGGTGAGAGAATGATAATGGATTTAGTTTTTATTTGGAAAGGAACAACCCATGAAGTTACACTAAGTTTTGTGTTTGGAAATTTTTGTGGGTGTTTAAAAGATCATTTTATGATTTCAGTTGTTTAGGAATCATGATAGAGATAAGATATAGCACGTTGAAGGGTGAAACTGATCATTTTTAGTGAAAATTTAGCCAGAAGAGGATTAAATATTTTTTTCATGATATTGGGTGTAGTGATATAGAAAGAAAAACCCACATGTTGGTCAAATTATATATTTATGCTTGGATTATTGTGTAAATTTAGTTAAACAAGTTTACTTATTTTAAAATTATTTATTCTATGAAATTAAAATTTGGACTTTTTTTCTTTAATTATTTATGTTATTTCATTTATATGAGTTCATGATTATAAATTCTATAAGCTCCAAATTATTTTAAGATCCATAAAGTAATGTAGCTAGAATATGTTTGGGTTGTGTTACCTCACTCTATTTTGATAAAGTAACCTGAATATTCACATGTATTATACCTTTTTTCATGATGTTTTTCTATTAGGTACATATTTATGTTCTAATATCTTTAGTAATTCTAGTAAACTTGAATTTAGTTTTAAATCATGAGTTTAAATGGTATTAATATACTTAGATCAGTATTAACTTTTATACCTTGAGATCATAACCTCAAATTGGTGAAAATCTAATTACAAAACCATCCTTGTTATAAACCTAGAATACTATTTATCAATTACCAAGAAAGCTAGTTTGAAATACATATGGAGAATATGTTTTTATTATTTTACGAAAATACAACCATGAGATTTTCCATGAATAAATCTTAAAAAATGAATAATATTTTAAACAATTATTTAGAATACTTTATTAAGATATTTCATTATTCCTTTTAAATGAAAATAATCGCTTAAAATAATTTTCCTCACCCCAATCCTTATTTATTAACAAAATGAATTTAAAAATCCATTTTGGAATATTTTTTTAAAGAAATGAAACTAATAAAGTAATCCAAGCATAATAAAATGTAACTAAACTGAAATAAAGAAATAACCTCAAGTCATTAAAATAATAAATAATAATTAAATAGCAAGAGGGGTGTTGAGAAGGTGGCATGGTTGCTAGTTGTGCTTGATTTTGGAATCTGATCGATGTGTCACAAAAAATAGGGGAAGGTTCAATTTCAATAGCCTTGAAAAAAAATATTTTATAATTTATTTTAAAAAGGTTTGGATTGGATAGTTAAAATATGTGAAAACAAATAGAAAAACAGAATAATTAATATGGTACAATAGCCCATGCAGCATAACATATTACTTGGAGAATCATCCCAATTTGTCTATTGCATAGGCATTGGGTGGCACAATGGTCATTGGCGCTAGCCAAAGCATGATCATACAATAGTGAAATACTCATCCCACGATCTTTCACCAAGCTACCTAAGGTTTCTCATAACATGTAAGTGGAGGTTAAAAAGACAATATAATACATCATAATACAATAAAAATAATTATTAAAATAGTTCAACAAACATAAACTCACCCACACCATCAAACAAACTTTAATGAAATATCCTCTTTATAATAACATAAACAATATAATGATATAATGACTCATGATCAATTAATATTACAATAACAAACAGATTTTCAATTATGAATCAATAATGAGTTTAACTTCAAAGGTGTATATAACACAAAATATTAATCTAATTGGTAAAATATATAAAACATAGCTTATTAGTGATGTAGGTCTTATGAAACATGTAGTATAACATAGGCATGACTTTGCATTGGGCCTTTGGTCCATGTAATGGGTCTCATTCCCACTGATCCTTCAGGCCATGTACTCAATAAATAAGGCTTGATGGGTGGGATATACCTTTGGGGTGGGGTATATCCTCTCTTTTTTCCATGTGTGTGTGGTGTGTCTTTGCCTGTTTAATTTAATTTTACCCCTATGCACCTAATATATTATTTTCATGGAAGGAAGCTCAAAAAAATTAAACTTAAGAAAAATCCCATGATGTTAATGAAATATTAATAAAACCATTATAAATCCATAACCCCATAATTTAAAATTATAATTGAATTTAATATATATAAAAACATGGATTTAAAACATGTAAGAATTCATGGTTACACATTTAATGGAAAGTGAATAGAGCCACCTACCAAAATTGATGAAATTAGTGCGTGGAAATCCTAATACACTACAAGGAAGCATGAAATTCCCTTAAAGGGTCAATACTAAAGCACAAATGATTGTCACCAATCAGTTATTCAAAGGTTCGGTGCTCTGCTAATGTGTATAGTGGTGCTTGGGTTGAATCCTCAATGATGGTACAAATTTTAGAGATGATTTTTTTATGTTTTGTCTTTTGAATGGGGGGTTTATTTGTAGAAATTAAATAAATTTAGTAGTAGATAATTTTTAATTTAAAATTCTAATAAATATTGGGGTGATTTTATTATTGGGTATTTAATCTTATTATTTCCTTTAGATTTTCTTTATATTGAATTAAATTAAGATCCACTTCACACAATGATTTTGATCAGAATTCCCCACTCTGGAGGATTTAATCCAAGACTTAACTTAACTTAGTTTTATAATATCAATCAAAACATGTTTATAGTAGTGTGTTTCTAGTTCCAATAATCCATGTAATCCACTTGTTAAAAAAACATGTCATTAATCCATGAAATTTTAAGTTCAACATACATAATATTAATTTAAAGAATATAAATTGAGAAAAATATCTCAATATCATATCATTACCAAAGTATTACTCACCCCAATGGGAGAGTAACTTAGCCATTGAAATGGTTATTACTATGGTTTAATTTTTTTATGATGATGAATTATAAATAGAATGAAAATAATGGGATAAGAAAATATTTGTGCGTCAGACACACACATGAGAGGTGAATAAAGTTAAATACAAACTTTGGATTAAATTACAAAAAAGAAGAAGAATGATTTGATTTTGATTGATATAAAATATTTTAACACCATTAATATTATAAAATATATGGTGTATGAAAATAAGAAATTATGAAGAAGAATCCTGCATTAAAATTCTATTGAAATGAAAACAAACTTACATGATTACAAATAATAACACAAAAGAACATGAAAATAAAGAGTGGAGGAAGGGTATATAAAGTGAAAACATGAGTTTGGAAGGTCCTACTAGGCATTTGGAAGGGATTTGGTCATTCCAATGTATCCTCCTATATTTTTACATTCCATATCCTTACAAAGCTAATAAGGGGATGTATTTATAGCCCAAGGTGGTGGACTATCTTCATTCCAAATGTTCACCACCACTTGGATTGAAAATTTGGAAATTCAAAAATCCTAATACTAATATATATTTTTATTAAATATTTTATATATGGATGTTTACTATATAACTTCAAAATTTTGTGTCTAGTTGACTTTGGTATCCAATTTGATTGCTACATTAATAAAAAAATTTCTTATATCAATTTTTATCCAAACCTTTTCAAAGAAGATAATGTGAATGAGTTTTTGAATTGGAATATTCCCTCAAATACAAACAATTTATTCGAAAATGTCCAACCCCTATATCATTTATTTATTACTAAATAATATTGGCTCAATTTTTTTTATATATCAGGAGAAAATTTAAGGATTTTGTGATTATATTAATTCCTGTACAGAATGGTGGGATGGACATCAATACATAAGTTGGGACCCTTTTTTCGTGGAGTTGGGGCTTGAAATATTTATCAAAGATAAATTACATTGTCCACTGATTTTTGTAGAGAATAGTGATTTTGGACTTCTAGATTAAGCCCAAAAATTATATCTTTATAGATGATCTATTTTTTTAACAGATTTATTGGGCGTTCTTGTATGAACCATATGACCCCTCAATTTACCTAATTCGAAAAGTATACCTTATAATTATATGTTGGAATTTTTATCAAGAAAACTAAAAAATAAGAATCACATAATTTAAATTAATATGTTGAAATATATAATAAAAAAATAAACTAATTTTTAATTAATTTAACTCAAACAATTATATTCTTATGTGTTTATGATCAAAACATGAACATTGATTGCAACTTAATAATTTTTAAGTGACAATTATATGATAGGAGTAATGTAAAATCATGAATGAATATGTAATATCAAATAAAAACCCAAAATCATAGAAAACACCAATTAAAAATTCATTATATAAGGGAAAGACACAATAGATAATGAATAGAAAGAGATAATGAACAAAAAACCCAAAAGATATCTTCAAATAAGAAATCAATGAGTGATGAGGAGGAAAAAATAAAATACATTAAATTGAAGCTTTGATTCTCACTAGATAAAGTAGATATATCAACAAATATTTGATTTGTTCAATCCTTGGATTCATTTGACCCTTGATTAATTTGAGGATTGGATTCAAGCCTTGGATTTTTCGATCCTTGATTTGATCTTCAATTTGACAAGGAGGATCCCTAACATTAGGTGAATTCCATGAAAAGATTCAGATATTGTGAATGTTTATGGTTTTTTAAAAATTTTAGGGACACTTTTATCAGCACTAACAAGAATGTGCTGATAAAGATGTTGATATCCTCACATGGTGTCATTAGTTCCCAACAATACTATGAAAAATCAAATTTATAAACTCAAATATGCTACACAATTAATTAAAAATGAAGTAAAGAAGAAGATTGAGGTCGAACCCACATGGGCGGTGATTTTATAATATTTTAAATAGATTTATTTTTTTTAAATTAAAGAATTAGGTGAGAAATGATTCGTCTAATTGATTCGTAAAGTGAAAATGAAACAGATTGATTGGATTGTTTGAAAACAAATTTGGAAAGCATGCTGGGGTAATGTAATATTTGTGTTTAGGTGCATTTGGATTTTAGAAAATAGATTTATTGAATCATTTTTGGTGTCAAATTCGAGACGAGGTAGATCCAATGGTAATGGTATCTCCTCCTCGACATGGTAATACCCTATTTCACTTGGTCAGATAATATAGGATTTCACCGAATCGAGTTTTTCTCGATACCGTATTTATACACGATTTCCCCCAAAGTTGACAATGGGAATACCTACTTTAAGGTTATCAGTTGTACAATTTTAATATCCCTTTTAATTAAATTATCCACGGTCATGATAAAGTGAAAAGAAATGTATTGGAAGTTGAATAATATATTTGACAAACAAAATACATGATTAATTTAAATAAAGAAAACAAGAACACCTTCCCCCTTCTATTTACATCACCATATCACATTGAGGGTTTACTCCCTAATCCTAGTGATGGGAGGTATAAAGTGAATGAGGAAAGAAAATAAATGCATAATTAAAATAGAGAGGACCTAGGGAGGACCCTATATAATTCATATTCTCGCTCAAAGTTGTCTCTAAATCAGATTTCCCCCCATAGAAGCAGGCAAGCTCTCTATTTATAGGCTTTGGAAAGTTCTGCCCGACCCATTTCTTGATGTGTAATGTAATTACACACTGTATAATCCTGATCGGAAATTGCCTCCATTTTTTTAGATCTGCATGATTCTCATTGAAGAGTTTGACCATTTACTCATCTCATGATGTGTAACTGTGGCCCATGTCATGTCATAGCTTCACAACATGGAATTTTACAACTTGGATTCACGGTCTTCCGAATGTCATGAACCGATACTACATGTTGAGTGCTGATGATTCACAACATATAATTCCTTTTTCTGCTCCCGGTTCTCATCCTGCCTTGGTTTCTTCAGTTTGGTGTCTTAGAAGTGCTCCATGATTATTCTCAAAAATCCAGTGTTGCGCCACTTCACTTCACTCGCGGTGTTAAGTTTCGTTTTTCTCAAAAATAATCCTCTTTTCATTATTTTTCTGAATATCTATTGTTTCTTTCCACAAAACCCAAAATATATTTATATCATTATATATATTTTTAACATTATACATATATTTAATAAATATATATAAATATAAATATAGTAAATATATTCATTATTTAAAT
Organism: Viscum album; assembly: GCA_963277665.1. NCBI lineage: Eukaryota > Viridiplantae > Streptophyta > Magnoliopsida > Santalales > Viscaceae > Viscum > Viscum album. The sequence goes on along the minus strand of OY728136.1, from coordinate 743,398,087 downwards.
ATATTTGTTATAATTTTTTAATTATAAATATATTAATATCATTATATATATTTGTATAATTATATATAAACATATTTAGAAATTAAATATAAATATAGTAAATATATTCATTATTTAAATATATTTATTATAATTTTATAATTATTTAAATATATGATTATTTATTTATATATAATTAATTTTTTTGAAAATAATATTTATATATTCGTATCATTATATACATTTATATAATTATAATTATAATTATATTTATTATATATATATAAATATAAATACAATAAATATATTCATTATTTAAATAAATTTATTGTAATTTTATAATTATTTAAATATATAAATTTATTTATTTATAATTATTATTATATAAATTAATAAATATAGTAGATATAAATTTATAAGTATAAAAATTTAAAAAATTTATAGATATATTTTTAACATTATTAATGAATATATAATCTTAAATGCATGCATGTTAAAAATGAGTGAAATTGAATAATTAAAAATGGGTACACTTTAAAAATATTGAAAAAATGGATTTGTTTTCTTAATTATATATAATTTGTAAAAAAAATAAGGATATATATTGAAATTTATGTGAATACATATTGAAAATATTAAAATATAGTAAGTAAATATATATAAATAAAAATTTGAAAATGATTAATTTCCTAAAAAATAAAAAATAAAAAATAAAAAATATTAAAATTGAATTTATACCTATCTATAATAATATTAAAAATAAATAAAAAATTTATTAATTTAGAAAATAATATATTAAATGTATCATATGTTATAATGAAATTCTAAAATGAATATGAAAATTTGAATAAATTACATAAATATTTGGTGTATGTGTTTCTATATAAGATTTCATCAATCACATAAATATTTGTGTGTGTTTGTTGTATATAAAAAGTCATTAATTTGGTATATGTATATATGAAATCAATGTAATAAAATATAGATATATGTTAAATTGAAAAATCAAATGTTATTCATTTTTTCCATTACTCGATGCAGTTAGTTAGTATTTTTAATTAATATTAATTTTCAATTATAAATCATTCTTCACCTAATATATGTATTATTTAATGTAAAGTAAAAGTATTTTGTATTATATAAATCATATTTTAGGAAATATTATTTTCATTCATATATATATATTTATATATATGAATATATTTCTATATTATATGTTTTAATGAATAATTATGTATAGAAACCATTAAAAATAAATAAAACATTAATATGTTTTTAATTATTACATTTTATTGGGTTTTTATTTATTTTTCATATATATTATTTATTAATATTTATAATTAATATATGAATATAAAAAAATTATTCTTTTTTATTAATTTCTGTTTCATTAATTAAATTTTTAATAGTTTTGTAATTTAATCATTTTTAATATTTTTGTTTAATTATAAAATTTATTCATTTATTTTAATATTACAATTTATTCATTTTAATTTTCTTTGTTTAATTATTAAAATTTGTTAATTTATATATCCATATTTAATATATACTATTTATTAATATTTATAATATATATACGTATATTAAATTTATTCATTTTCATCAACAATTCTTTAGTTAATAAAATGTTTTTTTTCTAAATTTAATTATTTTTAATTGTTATTTGTTTAATTATTTCATTTTATTCATTTTAAATATCTAAATATTTAATATATACTATTTATTAGAACTTATAATTTATATATATGTATATTAAATTTATTCATTTTTATCAATAATTTTTTAATTAATAATTTTTTAATAATTTTTTAATTTACCTAATTTAAATTTTAATTGTTTTATTATTTCATTTTATTTGGGACCATTTTCATCACTAAAAAAACACTAAAAAAGTGTACCTTTTATCAGTATTTTTTTAACACTAATAAAGGTCAGCGCTTTTAAAGACCCATTTTGTAGTAGTGACATCAATGCTACTTAGAATCGACAAAGAAGCTTTGTAGACAACCGAAAGAAGAACACAAAATTTCTTGTTGAGGATAATTTATTCCTCTAAAATATCTCCATTGAAAGGGTTTGTGTGGTTTGGAATGAAATGGAAATTAAGTAAACGATATATTAGACCATTTAAAATTTTGGAGAGTATCAGAACAGTTTCTTATTGATTAACACTACTATCAAATCTTTATAATACTCATTATTTCTTTCATGTGTCTCTATTAGGACCTTATATGTCTTACCCAACACATATACTTGAAATTAATGGTGTGGAATTTGAACCTAACTTTTCTTATAAAGAGGAACCATTCTGGATTCTTAACAGAATGGAAAAAGTGTTGGGGAACAAGAAAACACGACTTGTGAAAGTCTAGTGGAGAAATAAAAAGTTTGAAGAATCTACTTGGGAACCTAAAGGAACAATTTATAAAAAATAACCTTTTTTAGGAAGGAGTCAAATTTCTTGGATGATATTTCTTATGGTGAGATAATATAACAACCTTAAAATTCCTTATTTGGTAAATAAAATAATTCCTCTTTCACATAATGAATATTTTATTATATTACCAAATGGAATTACATAGAAAAACTATTACAAAATGAATATTACATGTCAAGTAATAATACATATTACTATAGATAAGACTAGTAAAGAGATATAAAAACAAAAAAATAGTGACCACCCAATGGTATAATCCATAGGATTAAACTTTGTCATGATGATTATACCTTCCATGGAAACTGTTAAATGAAAATGGAATGTTGGGAATATAATAGAAATTATTGAAGGAATTGTAATTTCTTTTGGAATGAAGTAGTAAATGTTTTTATTTGGTAGTAAATATATAGGTTATAAATGGAAAAGTGATTTTTGGGATCTTATCTTTACCTGACCATTGGTCAATATGAATATTGGTCAACATGATCATTCAGAACTATGACCATTGGTAATAATGTTACTATTATAATTAGTGTTTATAAAGGATAATTACTATATGTAATTGGCCTTAAAAATAGATAATCTTGTGTTTTTAAAATAAAATTGAAATTCGAGGATCTTTTTAGTTTAGAGTTATACATAATTAGGTCAAAATTCATACAAAACATTCTACATTCATAAAAAATGGATACTACTAAAACAGTTACCATTTTTTCTACCAAAAGAACCCTTTTAAAATAAAACATGGTTTCTCTTTATGAAAAATCTTCACAATTATACCCTTGATCTCATGATTATATCTATTCCCCATTAAATACTATGAATTTTTTTTTAAAACATGGTATTAGAACAACAAGTTCAGTAAGGGACATAAACGAAAGGAAAATAAAAACATTTTCTTAAAAACATTCCTTTTACCTCAAAAAGGGAATAATCTACTCTAAACGATCATCAACTTGCCCTTTGAAAATAAAGTGATTTTTATAAAAACTCATAAGAAATCTTATACGATATAAGTAGGTAAATTGTGACATCATTTTACATATCACTCTTACATAAATTGTTTCTCTCTTAGATACATAGTGGGTAACAATCATAGTTATGTTTGGACTAACCACCGCAGTATATTACCTTAATCACATAATAGAAACCCTACTAGTTAAATCCATTTAATTAACCATTGTATCAGAGAGATATAATGGGATCACCCACCCTAGGTTTATAATAGAACCACCTTTACTCATAAACAATTCCCAAGAATTATAACATAAGAACAACACATAAATCTCACATAAGAGCAAAATAATTTTTTCACTTTGAAATCACTTTTCATTTTAAAAAATTCACGCTTTCAAAAATGAAAACAATTTATTTGAAAATATAAATTTAAATATGTAAAGTAAACTTCAAAACATTAAATAATCAAGAAATTTTGAAGTTTTATTTCTGTCGTATATGTTTATTAAAACATTCCATTTTGCTTTTGTCAAAATAGTTGAAATAGTAACTTTAAAAGAGTATTTTTTTTAAAAAGAATGTTCCTTACCTCGAGTTCATCTCATTAGGTAAAATATTTATCTTCCCGAATAATAAACTTATGTTAATTTTTTTACATAATTGATAAAATATTTAAAGTTTATTATTCCTTTTACATCACTTATTATCATGTTATAACAACTACTTAATTATTTATGTTTATTTCAAACATTTTGATGATATTCGGTACTTCTTTCCAAAATAAATTTGGTATAATGTAAATAGTTAAAGTGGTGATTATTCCATCATATCTAGAATAATATTCATAACATTTTTATCATTTTTATAGATCAATTATACTTTTAACTCAAACCATTGAGTATGGTTATAACCAATGGACTTGTTCCAATCATGGAGATGACTGGTCATACGTACGCATGATTATCATTTTCATTTCGCAATGATCGACATAGAAAGTTGGTAAATATAATTTAATCATTAAATAATGATCAAGATTTCATTAATATAATATTAATAATTTAATTATACTTATATATATCATCAATGTGATAATGTGATGAAAGATGAATCACATTGCTTCATGGAGGTGATAGTTCACAGGTACGCATGAATGACATTATCTTTTCTCTGTGCATATAAATTTAAGAAATAAAATGATAAATTATTATTTAATAATTATAAATATTTCAGAAATATAATATATGAACATTAATTCCATCATTATAACTAGTCTTGAGAGAGGGCTATGGAAAATGAATTTCATCGGTTCGCGAGGTAGTATTTCACCGTACACAAGAATGATAAATTCTTTTCCCATTTTATAGAAATTTATATGTATATTGGTGATTAAATTAAAATAATAACATATTTTTATATTTAATATAACATATTTATTATTTCATCATGATTGAAGAAGATTTTATAGACGTGGAAGAAGAAATAAAATAGAAACACTTAATTAAAAATGATACATCATCTCTGGATAATCTCCTTTGATTAAACCCTTAACACCTCTAAAGAGAGTTTTATGCCTAAATTAAGGACTCTAGAATGTGGGGAGTGATTATATTAAGGTATTTGGGTAGATATTAGTAGAAATAAATAGTTTTTTATGTGTTAAAAGAAGAGGATAAGAGGTTTAATTTTCTAAGAGAGGGGATGGGCACTCAAAGAATTTCTCAAAATATTAAATTAATATAAATTAATTTTTTATTCCAAATAGATAAAAATTAATTAATTTATTATATAGTATGATTATGGGTCTAAAAAAATTCATCCAAAGAAATTTATAAATGTTTTTATTATTTATTAATCATTATCTTTTAGATTTAACCCTTATTTAACCTATTTAACTCTTACTCTAACAACATGGTATTTTTATATTTGAGGGTTAATATAGTTACTATAAATTCCAAAAAACCATAAATGAATAAATGAATAAATAACGAAATATTATAACTTATCAAAATTACTTGTCTGAAGTTAATTTTTTTTAATAATTTTATATCATTTAATAAAATATTATTTGTTTTAAAATATCATTAATGTCAATTTTAAAACTATTCATTATTTGAATTTTTAAAAATATCATAAAAATGATAAATTTGAAAAAATTGATCTAAAACATCACTAACATCATAAATTAATATTTAAAATTAATTTTTGGAATTAATTATCTAAAATTATATTTATTTTAATATTCTTAATATCATTTATTTAATATTTCTTTTAATTAAACAATTACTGTATCTTCATTGTGTTAGCATTTAAGGTAATTATTTTATCCCATAAAAATTATAAATAAATTAATATGATGAATATAAATATTTTATATTTGAAATATCTATTTATAATCTAAGATATCTTCTAAATAAACCTATATTAAAAATGTTGTAGTTATTAAAACATAAGTATGACATCTTTGACTTTTCTTTAAAATAAAATACTATAAAGGGATAAAAGTCATCTAAGTGGCCCCAAGAGGTCATAAAATTGAAAAAAAGATGGTTTTGGATGATAATAACTCATTAAATAAAATTATGAAAAGTTTTAGGATAAATTTCAAATATTTATATCATTATTTTTCCCTTAATTCACCGATTTATCCTTAACTTTGGTAATAAAAATTACTAAAATTACTATTCATATTGTCCAAAAATAAAAGGGTCCTATTTAATAAATTTTGACCTCATGATTCAAAAAAAAGAATATATTTTTCAAAATTTAAAACACATAATTTTCTAAAATTAATTTAAAATTAATCCCATTGATGGAATAAGAAAACTGGGTTTTAAAGTGAAAACATTCAAAAGATTCAAATGTTTTTATATCCAATGTCAATGTAAAATTGATTCCAATAACCTATATTGGATTAAATGATATAAAATTTATCTAATTATACTTTAAAACAAATCACAAATTCAATTTAACACAATAAATAATTAATATGAAAAAGCTGTTTTCAATTAATATTAAATATTTTCACTATTCATCAAAACATGAAATTTATTGAAAAAATATAAAAAATTAAACCAAATTAATTTTCATATTACACTTTAGAATAATAATTTTATTTCTTCATGTAGAGTTTTTCTTTCAAAAACTAGATTTAAAACAAGTGTGCCATGAAAAGGTGGAGAAACTATCTTTTCAGAAAAATACATCTTTTATGCATAAAATTAGATTTTTTCTTATATCATATCTAGAAATCATATTGCATAAATGTTAAAAATTATATTGAATATTATATATATATATATATCTTACATTAATATAATCCAAACAAAGTTATTTTTTTATTTTATTGGTATGAAACACACTTGTGCGCATTGAAATAGTTTTCTAGAAAAAGGTTTTAGTTTATTTTCAAAGAGGGTTTTATTTTAATTTATAATTAATTTGTCACAAAATATTTACTTATATATACATGTGTAAAATATATTTATATAATATCATTAGTCTTATTCATACACTCCATTATAATGGCTATGTTATAACGGTAATATTTAAATAATAATATTTAGTTCATTTAAGATCGATATGGCGTTTTATGTATGCTATCGAACACAATGTCTCCAAAAAATCAAGATGTTAAATTCCCTCCCTCCCTTAATAAATTTTATCCTCACAATTTTAACTTGTCCAGGGAAACCTGGGTTCGACTATTTAAATTACCTTTATTGAAATCTCATATAAGAAAATGATTAATAAAACTTCCACTTTAAAAAATCAAAAGGTAATATGAAGGTCACCTAAGATAACATATAATATATTTCCATGTATGAAAACACATACATGTAAGAGAAAAATAACTATAAAAGAATAATAGAGAGTGATAGAGAACTTGATTATGGGAAAGTTAACCATCAAAAAAATATAAATCTGTGATGGGTTAAAAGGTTACTAATTACCTAGTAAGAAAAGTAAACTAATAAAATTTTTGTTTCAAGATTATTTTCATAGAGTTGAGGAATTATTTTACTACTTGGAATAATAAAATAAGTAATTATACTTACTTGAAAAGAATAGTTTCATCCTTTAATCAATTTCCACAAAAAATCTCATCATTTTTTCCAAACAAGGAGTATTCAAGAGTAATTTTTCATACCTAAAGCACTAGAATATACTTATAGAGAATCAAATAGTCCACAAAAGTTTAACCATCTATTTATCCTATATTGAAACATTAACCAATACAAAAATAGTTAGGACAAGATATGATAATTCTTTAAAAATAATAAAACATTATATGAAAAAAATAATTCAATCTCTAAAATTCAATAGTAATACCCAAAGTTCAACGTAAACAATTTGATATATAAATATCCTTAAAATTATTCAAAAACATTCTAACTAATATTAAAACCCAAAATCCAAAAGGATTTGATCACATAGTCTTCCAAGATAGATGTTAATAATTATAACCAAATAACATCATTTACTCATGAAGTCTTATACAAAAAAGTAATTGTCCCAATAACCTGTAGGGTCCTAAAAATTTCGAATGCAAGAAAAATAAAATTCCTTTAAACTCAGTAAAGAAAATAAATAAAATATATAAAGAATATTCAAAATAATTTTGGAGAATCCAAATTTAGAAAAGGAATATATTTCGTCCGTATATTGAATTCTGGGAATGGTTTGTTAAAGAGATCACCCACAAAATGAGAAGTACGCAGAATGAATAATGACAGTGCCGACTCCCACAAATGAGGTCATTCACTGAAATGAGATGGAGAAATCTACTCTGCATACAGTTCTAGTGAACCGAGCAGTATATAGAATGAATAATGAGACACCCCTCCCCTATGAACCATTTCATTAGTGAAATGAAGGCGTATAATTCCAACCCCACATACGACGTACCCCGCGTACAGTATCCCACATGAACTAAGATGTTTGTAAGATGAGGTGGCATCCCAGTGCCCAAAAATGATGCCTCCTACTTAGAATGTTGTCCGTGGATCAAGGAATTCTCCATGGGCATTGAAAAATTCACTACATGGCCCATCGATCTAGCACTCAACTCCTCTATAAATGACCCTGAGGGGGATCCAAAAAGAACTCTTCAGACAGTACTGTAAGAGATCTCGGATGAGCGGAAGAGAAACAAAATATGGGAAAAAGGTAAAAATCCATCCCACACCCAATGTAGTTCATGGAACTCTATCCTGCAAAACATATGCTGGTGGCCCTATGTAGAACTCCACCCCATAAAACATATGCCAAAGTGACTCTACACAATATAATACATGGATGCACTATCATTCATGGAATTGAGGCATCATTTTCTGACCCCAAGAATGAAAATGAAAAAAAGTATGCGGATACCCTTTTATGTGAAATAGTTCACATCCAGCTCTTATCCAATAAATAGTTCATGATCATTTACTTTTCGAAAAACATCCTATACAGACAAATGGTTCATGTCCAGTTCATCTACATATGCTCCTACACAGACTACATTTCGTAGACACCCCTATGCGGAAAACAGTTCACGACCAGCTCTTATCCAACAAACAGTTCACGACCAACTCTTATCCAACAAACTATTCGTGACAAGATATTTCATGAACAACATTCTACAGGGATAGACAGTTCATGGCCAGTTCCTATGTAGATTATACTATGCCGACTACAGTTCACGGACACCCCTATATGTAAAATAGTACATTGCCATCTCATACGTGGATGCTCTGATGCGGCCGACCGTTCGTGGAATCTCCTATACAGAAAAAAGTTCACTCCCAGTGCTCTATATCATGGGGGTTGCGCCCCCACATTCCCTCTTGGGATCAGTATCAGGCTACACTTTGAGGCATGTCCCTTTGATACCATCACTGACCCCCCATTAAAAAAATGGAGAGTCGCACCACAAAATTTTCAGGCTGGGTCAATGAAATTTTCTTTTGTACCCTTATGCTACAAAACATCCATCCCTTAAATACCATGAGTTGAGCTACTCCTCATGAGGTTCCTAAAACCCCATCACCTACCTCCTATGCCTAGTTGATCCAAAAATCTGTGGAAATTTGTAGTCTGAATGTTTTCTTTACATGCATGGACAAATCCATTTTATCTATCAAACTATGTGTCTCGGGAAATTATGAATCTTATAAACCTCCATGGCCAAAAAATGGATGAAGAGTGTCATAAAAGAACCTCTTCTAGACTATGTACATAATTCCCTAGAGGCTCTGTATACTTTTCATACAAAGATGGCCAGTCAACCGGAGAAATAATTTTTCCCAAGAGAGGATTTTCCTACATTCGTATGCCCTAGTGGATCCAATTCCATGTATCATATCTCCAGATCTAGAAATCCCCAGAATAATGGTTTAAAATTTACTTCCCTCTCATGTTTGAGGCATGTCAGAAGATCTCAGCCCTATTATCCTACATTTAATCATGGTTCCTACAATAACCAATCTAATCTCTATGAGCTTAAATTAGGAGATATCATCTTGACCACATGACATTAAACATTATGGTATTAGTCCATAAAACACAACATTAAACTGTGCTTTCATAGCCCAAGATATATGACATTAAACTATAGTATACAGGGAAACTTAGGGTCTTTATAAAATTTCCTGGTAATCGGAAATGGATGTCCAGTGTACTGAGGAAACCTATTCTTGAATGTGTGAAGAATGCCTTGGTGGCTCTTCATATGTTTCCCAAAAAAATTTCCTATCAAATGGAGGAAAATTAATGCTCAATAGAGGTATCTCCTACCTATCTACTCCTCAATGGATTCGATGCCTCATATCATTTCTTCTGATATGAGATCTGCTAAAATCATGGTTTGAATGTTCTTTCCCTCTCATGATTGAGGCATGTCAGAACATCCCAACATGATTATCCTCTAGTTAATCATCGTCAAAGATATATGACTTTAAACTATAGTATACCCCACATGATGCTCAAAATGGAACTCCCACAGAGGTAATCCTCTAGATTTTCTTGCAGGATGTTGCATCAGTGTTCCTCTATGCCTCCGATCAGGGCATACCTAGATAGGTTTATTTAACTATCCTGGATATCAACATGGGAGATGATGTTGGAAGATTCAAATCCCCCCCTCTCCCTTTGGAATCCGGTACCATATATCCACATATGAAGTGGGACGGGCGATCTCCAGATTAGCTACTTCCTATTTTTTCTCACATCGGGAATGACCGACGTGGGCTTAGAGGATAGCAGTGGTTGTGACACCCACATAATCCCAATACATGGAAATCATATTAGGTGTAAGCCCCAATAAAACCTCAAATAATAACGAGTCATGATCCTCTTCATGGTTCCAGTAACATGGGATGCTTCTGTGCGTAATCCCCACCCTAAAAAACTATTAGAACTCTGATTTCCAATTCAACTGGGATACATAGGAAGCCTTTATCTAGGCCCAAGCTCCATATCATCTCATCCATGAAAGGAAAGATCGTGTCCCCTTAAAATTGGTAGCTTTTACATGTATGCCCCAACCAATGAACTATGATAAATCTGATTCCCAACACAATTGTGATACATAGAAAGCCTTTATCTAGGCCCAATATCCATATCATCTCATCCGTGAAATGGGAGATCATATCCCCCCTTAAAATGGGAATCTCCCATGTATAAGCGTCTATCAATTCACAACTCGAATCGAACTATTAGGAATTTGATTCATAGTTAACTAGGATATGCAGGAAACCTCTCTAAGGTTCAAACGTAATACCCAAAGAACCCCAGAATTCTATGGTCCATATTCCTAATGGGGTCATATTCATTCAGGATACCATATATTTCATGGGTATACTAGGCCACCAGGACATAATCCCCACATTGGATCTTGAATTAGAACATTTTAGCTAGATTTCCTTGCCACACAACATTAAACTGCAAGGATGGATCCTCGTCACATGACCTTAAAAGGTAATGTGTCCAGTTAAGTGACATCAAACTACGTGGGTTCTGATTCCTCTCAATAGGATATATAGGAAACCCATATAATATGTTTAATAATGATATTAATGAACCCTTCATCCCCCTGGATGATAATAAACTCCATATCACCTCATCACGAGGCTTAAACTATCATGTCATCAGTCATTACTAATCCATGCACATCCATGACTGATCTTGAAACCCATGGGTTATTTATGGACACACTCTTCTAGAAAGAACCAAGGATTTTTTAACATATGAACATAACTTAATTCTTTAAGAGAGTCCTATAGTAGGAAATAATTTCCCCCAAAAGGGCGTGATGAGCCCGACCTCCCATCCTCTTGACCAATGGAGTCTTGAAGTGTCATTGGCGAAATCGTCACCCAATAAGCACCATACTTTGGAAAGAAGGTTTATGGATCATGGATACCCGGGCCATTGGGTGTTTCTGGATCCATGAATAAACCTTTTAGATACCATCCAAAGACATCATACCCAACATAGGTTGATTGCATAGACATATAACATCCTTTGCAATCACCATCTAAGATCATAAAAATGAGAACATCCTAAATAACATAAAAATGATACACTGATCAATCCCATTGGGACAATCCCTCCATATCAATTCCCAGTGTGACATGAATCAGGATGAAAAAAATGGTGTACCCGATGTGAATCCTTCACCAAGGTGAAAGATTACCCCACCTCAATCCCCATTCACATTCCAAATAATGAGGGCCAAACATGATCATCAATTTTACATATGACCACAAAATGCTACCTTGACAGGGTTTTATTTTCTGTGTATCTCATATATATATATAATAAGAATTTAGCAGATCTCTATTCATTTCAAATGGAATCTCAACAAATTGATTAGACACACATGCCAATGCCCACATGGGTGGTCAGATCCCCAACAACGAACATGACCCCCTCACCTACCCAGCTCATTCAACACTAGGTTTCGAAAACACTGATCAAAGAGTACCATCAAAACACTACTCTCCCCACAGTGAAGGCTACAAGGTAAGCCCTTCAATTAGAGATATATCGCCAGCCGTATCTTCATCCATAGTTGAAGATCCTGCACATGATGACACCACATGCCATCTTTAACTACTTCAGGAGTCTATCTTTGAATCATGATAACAAGTACCTCCCTTATCTTAGGGAGGAAGATGAAGGCGATGCCAATAAATTCATACCAGATGCACAGGAACCCCAGTCAAGGGATCTTGCTGAAGGATGCCACCATCAACAGCATACAACCTGATATCCTCACTCTAAAGAGTATCCCATGTTGAGAACACCAACTGATGTCCAAGGGACATGTCCCCCTCAGTCTTCCCTTAGAGGGAGGAAAATGAATAATCAAGAATAGATTATCTTCCGGGTTCCTAAGGAGGAGGTATACCACACAAATGTGGCAGCATGTAATAGGCATGCATACAATCCTTACCCTCATACTTAATCCCACCATGGAAATAGGGTCACACAATATGAACAAACACACATGCCTGCCAGTGATTGTCGATCCCACCACCCAAATAGAGCAGAAAATTAAAAGAAGATTAAAATGTCTTCCAATGCGCAAGAAACCTATCATCCAAATAGGATGTCACCCATCTATATATAGGAACAAATCACTATTGATACAAAAAAATCCTGCTATCTAAATTGGGCGGCAAATTATGGGCAGTCATACAACACTACTAGCACATATAAAAACCACCAGCCAAATATGATGGAAATTAAATATAGGTAGAGTCAAATTCCTATTGATTCAAATCAAGCCTGTGAGACAAATAAAAAAAATAGTAGAAGCAAATTCCTACTCACAAATTCAAATCCCAACAGCCAAATACAATGGTAACTAGAGAAAATAGTTGACGGAAAACTTGATCCATTTCCCCAATATATGCGAACTGATAATACCCACTAGTGACCCATGGAGGACCATAGTAGTCACAAAATCCTTCCCTGACATCAGAATGAGAATTCATGCCAATTACAACCAAATAAGTATTTCATCACATCCTAGCCATGATGGTGGATCAGACGTCGATTCTAGACTATATCCTCCAAACATGTCAAGATGTAATTTCATCGGCAGCAAAAGAGAGGAGTCAGGCCTACGACCCGATCACCCCAGGTGGGGTGATCTATCCACTAAATCAAAAAATCAATCTAGAGTAGACAAATATCCATGAATTATTCTAGGAAGGTCGACGACCATATTTCATGATACAAGGACAACCAAATCATGAACAAATACCCATTCCAACTAGGGGACACCAGGACAATGTTGTGGCTGCTACAAGGCAGACATATATCCCTACCAAAACTCAGGATGCCTATCAGCATATCCCGGAGACATCACATGAACCAATTAGATAGAGACTCGTACATGAAGGTCATTACCAACAGTAGACAGTCCTAACTCTCACAAGAGAGTGCACAAAAAATGAAATGTGCTAATGGAAATTGGAAAATGAAGACCAGATTCATGATTCTGCTCTGCTGAAATATGGAGTTCCTGGTGCCATAATTTTTTTTTATCAATATAGTCTCAAGATCCTATTAGTACATTACCAAATTATGGATGTGAAAGTAGTATTTTCAAAGGTGCTCCCTGCAATTTTTGTAACCAGCAGATCTGAAGCCCCTCCTCAGAACACCCACATGGGATTACTCCATGGGCAAAAAATGATCCATCACGAGGGCCTATCTCCTGATTCATGTCAGGGTATCACACCCATGGACAAGAATATCACATAGAAAGAAGTCCCTCCCCTTGTTGTAGTCTTACCTGATGGTCCTCCCCAGGGTACACACTATAGATATGCTTCTCCCTATAGTCGGACGTCAAGTCATAGTGGTAGTCGTCTCCAAGATAGAATTCACTACGAAGGCCCTCCCCATGGTGACATTAAAAAATGAGAAGATCCTCCCCTCCTTGAAGTAAACCATGAAGGACCTCCATTGAGTGTACACTATAGATACTCTCCCTACAACCAGAGTTATGATGGTAGTCCTCATCATAATAGGATTCATTATAAAGACCTCCCCTCAATGATTCCAAGAATCCATAAGGTCCTCCCCTTTTTACGGTCCACTATGAAGGTCCTCCCCAGGGTATACTCTACATAAGTACTCTCTACAGATAGAAATTAATATTTTATGGTCGTCCTTTATATCATGGAATTGACTGTGAAGGTCCTCCCTATAATCCAAATTCACATTGAAAATAAGTTCCTCCCCTCATCAGGTCGAATATGAGAAAACCCTTATATGATTAGGCACTTGAAAAAATGGAGTATGACATATGGGATACTATATACCTAAAAAGATATATCCTTTATCAACTAGAGGATGGCCCAAGGACACGCTCATCTTCTGAGCCACCCCCACACCATTCAAATTTCAACAAGACTCCTGCTAACACCACTGCTTGGAATGAAATCCTTATGGAATAGTTAAACTGGGAGGATCAAGCAGAAGAGTTTCTAGTAGAAAAACAACAAGATATGTTTCTTATGAGAATAAAACTATAAAGGGATGAAATACTAGTGATTTATTGGCCCATGAACAATTCTCATTTCAACATACCAAATGATTTTTCAGAATAATGAATGCATAACATTTTCCCCAATATCTAGACAAATCTACACCAGTTAAAAGAAATATTTTTTCCCTGTGATGGGTACACATACCATGTTAGCATCTTGGGAGAGATTCATCATCAAATTGACCAAGAAGCCCTTCCGTATGCATAATGGACACAATTAGAAAAGAGAATGAAAGACCTCGGGCTGGCCTGCCTCCATGTGTTGCACGAGTTGTGTTGTCTTATCAGCGATGACCCTTCTAGTGTTAATATTTGAGGATGGAGAGAACATGGATCTATACACTTCACCCCACTCTCAATCCATTATAACTCACTAGTAATGACACCCTGTAATGTCATTACCCAATGATGACGGTCAAATGAAGTCCCTACCTAGGAAAGGTGGAACGCTCGACAAGAGATGGACTTGAGTAAGTCTCAGAAGCATCAAGCCAGACAAGATAAATCCATCGAGAAGATCCTGAACCAGGTAACTGAGAACATACATTAGGATTCCAATTTAAGAGAAGCCAATAAAGGATCCGTGGTCCTGTATTTAGAAGCAAGTAATTCACATAGAGACCCAGTACCATATCTGAATCACATCTTCATGGGAATGCGTGAGGTCAAGAAGGTGGAAATAACCGCAGCATCCCCCAAAAAACAAGATCAATCCCAGCCCATAGGGATGTGTATATTTTAAACTCAAAATTCCCCCATAAGGCCATCAAATCTAGGCCGAGGACTGTCAACATAAGAACATGAACAACCCTAGACGTAGGGTTAGGGGTATTTTTTCCTCAAATTCCCACCCAATAGATTTCTATTTTCTCCCATTTGGGGGGAACAATGGATAGATGGGCCACCTATTACATCCCATCCTGTGAATCAAATCCCTTAGAATAGAGTCATACTGTATGGTCATATAAAAGCTCCCTTCGAGTCAATCTTCACCAA
This sequence comes from Viscum album, assembly GCA_963277665.1. Classification (NCBI taxonomy): domain Eukaryota; kingdom Viridiplantae; phylum Streptophyta; class Magnoliopsida; order Santalales; family Viscaceae; genus Viscum; species Viscum album. Next base: position 743,382,170 of record OY728136.1, on the reverse strand, counting down.
GAAACCTGGATAGTATCATAGAATGGATAGAAAAGATTTGATAAAGGGAGTAAGAATATCTCATACCATTGATTACCTGGTACACCACCCTAGATGCAGTATGCATTAGTGAATGTCCTAGAAATTATCCCCAAAAACCACACTGAAAGTAATGAAAATAATGAGGAAACTGGAGAATAGGGTTCCCTCTCAAAGATGGTCCACACTGAGCCTTGAGGCCTACACACCAGAAACCAAAGAGTTGTCTTAAACTTGGGTGCCCACTTAGTCAATCCTCCATTACCTCCCGCATGAATCTTCAACAAGGAGAAGAATAATAACAAGGTCTAAGACCCGCCACCTCCTTCCCATGAAGATGGTTACCCTACACTTGAGGAGATGTTCACTTGATAGGTGGAACAAATGAAAGATACAAGGTGAATCAACACTGAGATGTTAAGATAAAGTCATCCTACTGGGTGTGTTCTTTAGGAGGATCATCAAAACACACTTCCATCAGATGTACCTCTGACTTAGGGCTCATCCCGATGAATGAAGTAAGGATGGAAGGATCATTCAGGGAGACACTAGGACCATCAGCCCACCTGAACCCAATATTGGTATGATATCAAGATTTACCTCCATTAGTGAAGAAACCAGAATAGATTTAGGAAAATCGTCAATGGATTCCCCTGGTTGGGTATCCTCATCAAGGTCCAGTAGCACCAACACATCCAATCTTGTCCCCTGCTATGCCCTCTCATGCACAGGTCTAATAGGACATGCATCAAGAGATACTGAATACCATCGGGTTATTAACTACTATAATGGAAGAAATGGAAGGATGGCACACTCTAGTACAACTAGAACAGAGGCCTTTCCACGACTAGGTGGGTAACACCCCGCCTACACCAAATTTTAGGAATCCCATATTCCTAGTGTTCAATGGCTCAGGGGACCCGAAGTGACATCTAATGCACTACTATTATTATTGTGATCCCATGATGGGAACTCCAAAGTAACTAGAGGCTATAAAACATAGATTATTTGTGAGATATCTACATGTTTTAGCCTTCGTATGGAATAAAAGTTTGCAAGCTAACTCAATAATGGGATAGGGGGATCTCTAGTGCCAGTTCCTGTTCCAGTTCAGCTTAATGTTACCCAAAACAATAGTTAGTGATCTCATGAACTATGAATAATGAGAGAATGATAGAGTCATAGACTTCATTGCCATATGGAAAGGATTGAATTACTCCTTGAACTGACAACTCCTTGAAGATGAGATGTTGGAAATATTCATCATCAATCTCTGAGATGTGCTGTGAATGCCACTCATTCATGTGAAGTATCCAAGTGGGTTCTGTGACTTCTTCACCATCGCTCAAAGGATAGAGGATTCCTTGCAACAGACTAATATCAAGTCTAGGGTAGCCCCATCATCCCCAGTAAAAAGATTAGGGAGAACCAAGGCGTCTTCTGTCATGCTTAAGCCAACCCCTTACATCAACCCCAGCTCTGAGGCCCCCACCATACCATGTAGGGCCCTCTAGACGTCAGTAGACACTCTCAACCCATCAAGACAAGTGGAGGGGGACTAAAGAAATCAATTTGAGGAACATAGAAATAAAATATACTCATACCAAGATGACCAAGTATTTGGTTACTTCATATCCACCTTGAATTTCAAATTTCTTTAGATTTCCTAGAAAACAAAAGGCTAATGAAGTAGGTCTTGATGACCGTCTAGATTACTGTCCCTTCCATCGATTATTAGTTTATAATATCTAGGAGTGTTTTGCCTTTAAATAAATCCTACAAAAGATGATATATTTGGGACAAGTTAAGATGAGATCACCACTAACACAAGTTTCATATGTTTCCACCATAAATCTGAATGAATAAGGGAGCTAGAAAAACGTTGTTAACAAAATGGATCAAAAGCATGATAGTTGGATGACTCTAAAGACAGTTTATTAAGCTCATGGAATAATCTAGGAATAGTTGAAGCAACAACCATGCCTCCAAAAGATCATATCGAATCATAGCCTTCATCCAAGGCTCTAAAATTTTCCAAAGGAAAGCCGCCCAAAACCAGTCCAATTAGAAGGGCGGAAAGCGAGTGCAAGAAGAAAAACTCACACCAAAGTCAAGGTTGTCTTTGAAAATCTCATATTTTATGCCATCTAATATTAAACAATGGTTACTACCCCAAAAAATGGCACAAACAAAGGTATATGATGAGGAAAAGTCATCATCAGAAGAGAAAATGATTTTTGGATCCATCAATGTCATCCAATTGATGAATCCTTTCTCCAATTATGAGTATAGTTATCAACCAAAATCCTCTGCACCCAACCAGGGAGCCAGAAAAATAAGCCACAGAAGCCAAGGATACTGACAGAGACACATCCATGGATGAAATCAAGCATATGGTTGAAACCACAATCAAAATGTCAGTGTTCTAGAAACCCACAGAAGGAACCTCCAGCAGATCCGACAGGGACAGGAAAATCCCCCTGCCCCCACAAGAAACCACCTAGGTCCAATTATTTTAAAAATATCCATCAGAGGAAGAATTAATGACCAATTTACCTTGGAATGTTAATATATATGGATAGACCAATCCACAAATAATGGATGCTACTTAGGCTTGAGTACTAAGGCTCGACCCATCTTCATCAAATGCTCAAGCCCCTAAAGCACCTATAAAAGAGAATCCCCAAGATGGTAAGCTCTGAACTTTAGAATAAAAATATGATATTTTGAAACAACTAGATTCAGTTCCAGCTAATCCTTCAATCATGGATATAGAAAATCTATCAGCAGATATTAGGGTATCTCTCATAGAGGCTTTGCTGAGTCCACAGTATTTTGAAGTTGAAGTAGTCACTGCTGAAGTCTTCCAAACATAGATTAATCCTGCAGAATTTCATGCAGTTATATCCTCCAGATATTAATATGAAGACTCCATTATGAATGGACACAAAAAACACTTATACATTTCTAGAATGATAAATGGCGTCGATATCTGAAAAGTCTTCATCGACAATGGTTGTGGGGTTAAATTCCTCCCATTGCGGACACTCTGTCAGTTGGGCTGCACTTAGGATAATCTGATACCCTACACCAAAACTCTGTTAGGCTATGAAAAATACAAGAATAATCCATTCGGACAAATCCAGATCAAAACCTGGTTCAGTGACCTTATAGCTCACCCATAATTTCTGGTGGTCTAAAATAATACGACCTTCAACGCTTTGATTGGGAGGCATTGGCTTCATAAGAACACAAAAATTTCATCATCGTACCATCAATGTTTGAAGTATAAAATTAATGGAAAAAGTGTGACACTATATGCCGATAAGGCCCCATTCAAGTCCTACGAGTCACACTACATTGATGTAGGGTTCTACGAACCGAAGGAAAGATAACCCGGTACTGATGGAATTGATTGGTTCACCACCCCAAATGGTTTGGAAATGTTTCATACTAATCCCCTCAAGAATATCAGGGAATAATACATACTATCCATCAATAAGATTGAAGGCGCAAGTCCAAATTTGAATGTTTATTCAGTAGTCCTGATGATTTCAATTATGACTACTGAGCCTAATAATGTTGAAAGCCTCATTTACTCCCAAGATAATAGGGAGGGATTAGATGAAAATACCCTCGAACTGACAAAAAAACTCTAAAAAATTCCCTCCTCACCCATTGTGTATATTAATTAAATGAAGGCGAGTAAAATCTTTTACCCATAACTATATCTTTCTCAGTAAAACCCCCACCAATGGTCGAGGTAGAGGAGATAAACTTACACCAAAATTGGAACTCCCCCTCAATTATGGAGAAATCAATTCATGAATTGTTTCCCTATCAGAAGATGAAGATGAAGATTATGGGGATGTAGAGGAGGAGGAAGAAGAAGACCTAAGGTATGACCCTATAGAATTTGAGGAAGGCATTTCTACCACCATTTATGAACTCAAGGAAATCAACTTGGTTACCGAAGAAGACCCATGGACAACTCTGGTTAGTGGAACCATGACTACAGAAGAGAAAGAGACATATTACAATTTCCTATAACATAATTGTGATGTTTTCTCCTAGAATTATACAAAAAATTTAGGTCTTGATCCAGAGATGGACACTCACCACGAGGGTTTTCCAGAAGATCACTGTGGTTACAAGCAAACTGCCAGAAGGATGCACCCGACATGTGCTTCCAAAATAGAGGCTAAAATCGACAATCTCATCAAATATAACTTCATTAGGGATGTCCAATACCTCATATAGCTAGAAAATATTTTCCCTATCAAGATGAAAAATGGGCAGATCAGTGTCTGCATCAATTTTAGGGACCTTAGTCGGCACTACCTGAAAGATGATTTCCCAGTCCAGATCACAAAATTGTTGATCAACGTAACTACTGGATATGAGGCCCTATATTTTATATAAGGCTATTCATGATATAACCAGATCCAAATGGCCCAAAATATGAATAATCCACCACCTTCAGTGCTCCATAGGGCGTGTTTTTCTACAAGGTGATGCCTTTTAGCTAGAAAAATGTTGGCGCCACATATTAGTGCACCACGCACTGCATTTTAAACCATTCCTAGGAATATTCATTGAATGTTATGTCGATGAACTAGTAATTAAATTAAGAAAATTCCCAGAACATCTGGTGAATCTTGAAACAATATTCAACAAACCATGGCCGCACAGTCTAAAAATAAACCCCCGAAAATGTTCTTTTGGAATCACCTTAGGGAAATTACTTGTCTTCGTCATGCACCACTGAGGCATCAAAGTCAACCCTGAGAGGAAAAAGAAAATCCTTGGCATGTCACCACCTTGCGACCTCACTAGGATGAGAGGAATTCAAGGGAATATGGCTTACATTAGATGCTTCATATCCAATCTTGTAGGAAAATGTTTTCCCTTCACCAAGTTGCTGAAGAAAAGTCTAGAATATCAATGGACTAATTATTGTCCTGAATCATTCGAAAATCTCAAGAAATATCTCTTGAGTCCACTAGTACTAATGCTTCCCATTGAAGGAAGATCACTCATTATGTATGTAACTTCCTTGGAGTGATCCCGAGGATCTTTTCTCACGCACAAAAATGTTACCAGCAGTGAGAATAATGTCTATTATCTCAGCTAAATCATGATTGATTCTGAGAATCATTATTCAAATATCAAGAAGAACTGCCTTGTGTTTATATTTTCGGTACAAAAACCGAGATATTACTTACAGAACCACAAAGTCCATTTGGTATCACGTAGAAACATGCTCAAGCACATTCTCAACTGCCCAATGTTATTTAGACCACTTTCACAATGGGAGGTGACCCTGCAACATTTCGATATATAGTTCAAACTGCAAAAAGCTTTCAAAGTCCAGACATTAGTAGATTTCCTGGAAGACCATACCTAAACAAGTGTGGCCCCATCAAATGCTGAGATACCCAATGAGGAAGTGTTCTCTATTCAAGAGAACTTCAAGATGTGGGAAATACACTTTAACGGTGACTGCAGAAGCCTAATAGAAAGAACAATGTAAGACCATAACTTCATCAAAGTTGTTTTTGGAGTCATACTCATATATCTAGAAAAATAAGTTCTCCCCTACTCTTTCCTACTATTATAAGGATTCATGAACAATGAAGCAAAGTACCCAACCCTCATTACTGGACTAGAACTAGTAATCCAAGTGCAAGATAAACACTTTAAGATAAAATGCAATTTAGAACTGGTCATCAAGAAGGTCAATGGTGATTATTCTATCAAGAAAGGGGAGAGAATCATTTTTATTACCACATATGTGAAATGATGCGCTGAAATTTGATTATATTTCTTGATCACAAAATGAACAAGCCGATGCATTAGAAAATGTATCTATGACTCTGGATGATCTAGATTAGAATGAAACAGTCATCGGTTTTCCCATCAATGAATGGTTTTACCATATGTTAAAGCCAACGCGGAAGAAATTATTGAGACCAGTCCCATATCGGAGCCATATAGACCTTCCACGGGTTGAATGACTCCTATTATGGTCTATATTAAAAAGGGATAACTCACACTAGATAGGACTGGAAGGGAACAGATCCAAATAAGAGCATTCAATTTCATTCATTATAACGGCACACACTAGAAAAAGGTTCTTTATAAGTGTGGCCTTGAAGGGGTCTTTCTCAAATGTGTTCATAGAGGATATAACACCACCATCATGAAAAAGTGCATGCCATAACTTGTGGGGCACACCATTCAGTATCCAAAATCTCTCACCAAATTCAGAGGCATTAATACTATTAGCCCACCATGATGCAGGATTGTGCTGATTTCACCAAAAAGTTTCATTCCTGTTAAGTCCATTCCAATTTCATCCATCAACCCCCGAAGTTTCTTCACATAGATAAGTACTCCTATCCATTTTACATATGGGTAATGGACATCATTGGACAATATCCTCCCTCAATGGATAGACAATTTATGTTTATTCTCACATCCACTGACTTCTTTTCCAAATGGGATGAAGATTCACCCCTAAATGAAGTTGGGGTAAAAAGCATTATCAGCTCAGTGAAAGAAAATATAATCACCAGGTTTGGTTTCCCTCACACAATACTGATGGAAAACAACACCCATTTCTACTCTATTGAATTGGAAAACACTACCAGTAGAATGGTATCAAATCCAACCATTCATCTCGCTACCACGCATTGTCCAATGGGAAGACAGAGGCTTCTAACAAGACCCTATCAAACATACTTCAAAAGATGGTATACAAAGATAAGAAATTGTGGCTGGAAAAGCTCCTACATAATCTTTGGTCTTACTAGACCACAACCCGAACTGCCACTCATGTAACCCCGTACTTGTTAGTATATGGGATAGAGGTGGTTCTACCCATTGAAATTAAACATCCATTTCTCCACATCACTATTTGTGATCAAATATATGTAGATTAGAAATCCCAAAAATAGTTTGATGAGATGGATCTGTTAGATTTGAAATGATTGCAGACCATGCACCATCTTGAAGTCTACCAAAATAGGATTATACAAGCCTTCAATAAGATGATTCTCCTCTGATATTTCTTCAATGTAGAAATGGTTTTAGTCCTTAGGGACCTGATGATACTCAGGAAGAAACCTCCAAAGTTGGAGATAAAATTGAAAGGACCATATGTTGTATAAAAAGTTTATTCTAATGAAGCGTATGACCTAATTTCAATGGATGGACAGCTGACAACAGCCCCCACCAATGCGAGGTTCCTAAAAAAGTAATTTGTTTAAGCACAGTGAAGTCATCCTCTATACACAATGTTAAAATGTATGGAAGATATCCTGATCAAATGAAAATAAACTCATCCATGCTGCATGATGTTAAACTGCTTAACACCATCATCTATATTGCACGACGTTAAACTTCTTAATTCCCTTATCGATGTTGCACGATGTTAAACTGATTAACACCCTCTTCTATGTTCTAAAAAGTTAAACTACTTAACACCCTCATCAATACTGCACAATGTTAAACTACTTAACACCCTCTTCCTCTCCACATGACATTAAACTATATAGAAGATGTCCAGATCACCTGAAAATAAAATTCACAATGAATTCATCCATGCTGCATGACATTAAAATGCTCAATGCCACTATCTTAGTTTCATGACATTAAACTGCATAGAGATATATTCATCCTCTCCAGATGATGTTAAACTGCATGGACCCAACAATGTTCTCACCTGAGAGAACATTGTCTCTAGCATCGGTCACCTACCATTCCACACTATAGAACTACTTACAACTTGATTCCTATTCATAAATGGGATAGGTAGAGACTACTTGACCTATGTCTTGGTCCAACCACCACATGACATGGAATTCCTTTTTTATATCCTCTATTTACCCTATACTATAAGGTAAATCCCCATCGTTCCTTGTTTCTCACATTGATTATAACTCACATGAGCTTACAAATGGTGGTTATGATTTCCCCCGATAGAAAAAGTATATAGGAGTATAATAATCCCATCATCTTGAAAGCATGGTATAAAATGCCACCACTCTCTCCGTGAACAGGTCAAACTAGCACGGGGGGGGGGGGGGGGTACCTAGAACTATGTATGTCTTGATTCCTTCCCTTGTAGGATATGTATTGATTCATTGATTCTATATACAGGTCCACCCACCAATTGAAGTCAATAATTCCCCTATGTTTGCTTAAAAGTCAGACTTGTGTTGGAAGAAATTTCATCCTTACAACACGATATTAAACTGCAGAGCCCTAATGATGTTCCCACTCGAGGGAGCATTGCCACTGACATTGATCACCTACCATGCCACACTCTAGAACTATGTAAGGATTGATTCATGCCGTTTCAGGATATGTAGTGACGCTTGGATCTTCCATCCGGCCCTATCCACGATCAAACAAAGAAAAATGTAAAATTCCCCCTCTCTATGATTGTGTTAGACTGGCATATGGAACTCCAAGAACTACATTTGGCTTGATTCCTTCTCTCATAGGATACATAGTGATGTCTGGATTCTTCATCCTAGTCCAACCACCACATAAAAAAAATCCCCTCCTTGCTACATGTAAATCAGACATATATAGGTAATTTTATTCAATCACTAAATGGACTTTGACTTCCAATTAACTGGGATGCATAGGAAGCCTCCATAAGGTTCAATCCCTACACTTCAAATGCCTCGTCCTTTTCAAGTCAGTTCACATTTGTCTTTACTGTATGGTGTTAAACTACATAGGATACCAGAAATACATGTGGCTTGATTCCCACCCACCAATGAGACATTTAGTGAAACTTGGGCCTTCCCAGATCTATCCATCATGAAAAAAATACCTCTCCCTTCATAAAATCCAGACTTGCATAGGGAAATTCATGATTCCTCACCACAAAACATTAAAATTCATGGACAAAGAAGTCCTAACCACACGAAAATAAACTATAAGGTATCTGAAGAACTGCGTATGGATTGTTTCTCAGTATAATGAGATACGTAACGACACTCGAGCCAAAAATCTTGGGTCCAACCATGCATAATAAAACAAACGGGAAAATCCCACAACCACCCACATGTAAAATGAAAATAGATGTAGGGGATTTTAGATCTGAATTATTACATCTCAAAAGTGTCAAGAGACCATGGTTCCCCTTATATATGAATTAGATCTATGTAAAGGATATATTACTTCAAAACTAATCAAGTCCTTGACATTCCTCAATACCCAAACATCCTATTTTCATCTATCAAACTCTAGGAATCAGAAAATCTCATGTCTCCATAATCATTCACAACTATCAGAAATGGAAAATTGTTGTCCCATTGAAACCTTTGTTTGAATATGCACATTATGCCCCAGCGGCTCTGCATATGTTTCCCACAAAAATACCAATCAACCAAAGTTAAATTAATCTCTAGGAGATGATTGTCCTCTCTTCATATGCCTAACAGCTTCTAAGCCCCATTCCATTCCTCCAGACTCAAGACCCCCCATAATAATGGTTTACACCTTCTTCCCCCGATCATGTCTGTGGTGTACCAAGAATATCCTGGCCAGATTATCTCATATTTTTACATGATTGCTTTTATGTTTCATCACTACAACATGAAAATTAAACTATGCAATAAACATCATTTCCACAAAACCTTAAACTATATGGAAGACATCCTCCCCACATGATGTTAAACTCTATGGACCAAATTACTAACTGTATGATATAAAACATTTCCTGGTACCCCAAGTATAGCTAAAATACCCACACTCCTTACACACAAACAAATACTTGTGCAGGGGACATAGTCTCGGGAAGCCTGGATGTTCAAAAATGGGCCCTTATCTGATAAGGGAGTCAAAATATCCGACCTCACATATAGGTTAAATATGTATCAAGAGACTCCAAATTTTGTGAATAATCACAGAATTCCGTGAAGAAACATGTCGTGAGTGTTTCTGATGCATCCAAAAAACCCTATCCCTTTGTCAGAATATGTTCTTTGATTGACCTTGGACCATCATAACCCTTTATATCCATCAAGAATGGAAGGTTAGTGTCTTGTAGACACCTTTGTTTGACTACGCAAATTATGCCTCGGTGGCTCTGCATATGTTTCCCATAAAAATGTACTGTCAACCAAAGGAAAATTCACCCCTAAGAGAGTCTTTTCCTATATTCATATTCCCAATAGCTTCTATGTCCCATGTCATTCCTCTTGATCTAGAAACCCTTGAAACCATGGTTTACACTTTCTTTCCTACTCACATCCTAGACATGTCAGAACATCCCAGATTGATTTCCCTTTGATTACTCAAGGCTTCTATATAGGAATCCTGATGGAATGGAATTTAAAACACACAATATTCAATACCAAGTATTCACAATTAGGAAAAGTCATATATAATGGTACATCCCCTCATGAAACTGCAAAATAAATCAATCCACATAAGAAGGATGGACATATGCCCCTGTCTCACTAGTGAATCGATGTCTAAAATAAAATTTCTCATCTTTATGTGAGAATCAGATCTTCATATTGGAAAACCTTAAAAGAACTACATAAAACTTGATTTCTATAATCATAGGACATGTAGTGATATCTAAATATCATAATTAGATCCAAATTTGAAACAAAAATGTCCCATCCCTTCCCATTAAAGTGTCAGACCTATGTAAGGTAACAACTCGCATTGATGGGATAGAAATGACTTCATCAGTTTCTAGCACTCCCAATAAATTTAAACATGAAATTAACCATTTTCATGTTTAGAAATACCCCTTTTCATTATCCATACCCTATATCCAAAAGGTATGAATCTCCATAATCATCCATGACCATCAGAAATAGAAGGTTGGTGTCCTGTTAGAACCTTTGTTTGACTATGGACATTATACCCTAGAATATTTGTATATGTTGATCACAAAAATGGAATGCCAACCAAAAGAAAATCTATCCTCAAGAGAAGATCTTCATTCCTTTTTATACCCTTACGAAATTTATGTCCCACCTCAGCCCCTGGATTTAGAAACCCCTTCAGATTACGATTTACATACTTCCCCATATCAATGCCTAATGGTGAAGTACGTTCCTAGCCAAACAGTTTTGGTGGAAAAGAATAATATATCCTCCTCTAGACAGAGTAGGATTATTTCAAAAAATAGGTCCCAAATGTTTTGGTTGTACAATGTTAAACTACACCATATTTCAACCCTCCTTTACACAAGCCAAATTCATCTTGGAGCGGTTCTCCATCCAAATCCTAGAAAAATTCTCTTATTAATTTCAGAAATAATTCCTTAAAAGGGACACCTATTATGGACCTTAATTGGAAAATAAATCCAAATTTATATAAAAACATTTTGGCCATCAGAAATGGAAGGCCAGTGTCCTCCAGAAACCTTTGTCTGACTATGCACATTATGCCTCGGCCGCTCTGCATATGTTGGCCACAAAAATGGACTATAAACTAAAGGAAAATACATCCTTATGAAAGGATTCTCATATCTTTATATGCCTCATGGATTTCATGCCCATATCACATCCCATATCCAGAAATCACAATTCATGGTCAAGAAAAACCCCTCATCCAAGCATGAAAGTTTTCGAGAGATTCTTGATTAATGAATCCTAAATTGGGGACCTCGCCCCATAAGTCATGGTCAACTCTATTCATCCTAAAACATCAGTAATTATAGTCTGTTTGCTAATACACTAAACATAGAATGAAAAAGACACAATGTTTGACATAGTTGAAATCCACAAAGGGCACCCTGGAAAAAATTCGAGTACCCGCTCACTAAATCTATACTACATACAGTTTAGAAAAAACATTGAGAAATAAAAAATCATCAAGAGAAGAAAATATTTTTAGGTCAAAAACCTGCAAAGGAAAAAATAAGAAAAAGTCAAGTTATACCCACTGAGTCCACACCATAACGGGCTTAGAAAAAAATTAGGGTAATAATAGGAAAAGACACAATGTTTGTTGGATTTTTCATATAACCCTAGCAACAGTCAAATTATGCTCACATAGTCCCTTGCCTCAAAGAAAAAATTAAATAATTTTCTAATGTTCTATTCAAACCGGGACCACTTCAACATCGGAATAACCTCCTCTTAATCCCGATCATACCTTTTTCCAATAGGGGGCTTTTGTAGGGTCCTGAAAATTCCACATTCAAGATGAAGAAAATTCATTCAAAATAAGAAAAGGTAAGAAATAAAATACTAAAGGAAGATTCGAAAAGTAATGTTGGAGAATCCAAATATAGAAAAAGATGATAATCCATCAGCATACTGAATTTTGGGAACGGTTCACGAAAGGCATCACCCACAAATAGAGCAATACGTGGAATGAAGAATGATAGAACCATCTCCCATGAATGAGATCATTCACCAAAACAAGATTAAGAAATATGATCCGCATATAGTTCCAACTAACTAAGAATTATTTAGAAGGAATAATGGAGATGCTCCTCACCCATGAACTGTGTTGTTGGAGAAATGGAGTCAAAGAAATCCACCCCCACATACGACATCCCCTGCATAAAATATACCCAGCGAACTAAGTAGTTTTTGGGATGAGGTGGCATCCTAGTGCTGGAAAATGATGCCTCCTACTGAAAAAGTCATCTAGAAATCAAGGATTTATCCATGGGATTCCAAAAAACGCGCTACACAACCCATCGATCTAGTACTTAGATCCTATATAAATGAACCATGAGGGGGATAGAAAAAATAAATCTCTAGAGATAATTGGAAGATATCTCAAACATGTATAAGAGAAACAAAATATGGGTGGAAAAGGGAGAAATCCCTACCACACCTGAAGAATTTAATGAAACTCCATTCCACGAACCATATGTGGGTGTCCCTACATGGAACTCCACCTCGTGAAACACATGAGAATGACCCTATTCAATATATAATACGTAGAGGTGATGTCATTTACGGAATTGAGGTGTCATTTTATGACCCAAAAAATGAAAAAAAATAGTATACAGACACCCTTTTATGGGAAACAATTAATGACCAGATCTTATCTAGAAAACAATTCACGACCTGCTCATTCTTGAACAACATCCTATATGGAAAAATGGTTTGTGACTAGTTCCTATGTGGATGCTCTTATGTGGACTACAGTTCATGGATGAACCTATGCAGAAAATAGTTTTTTGTCATCTCTTATTGAGAAAACACTTCGTGGCCAATTCATACGCTGATGCTCCTATATGGACTATAGTTCGCAGATTCCCCTATGCAGAAAATAGTACATGGCCAGCTCCTACGCGGACACTCTTATATTGTCGACCATTAGAGTAATCTACTATGTAGAATTTTTTTTGATCCCACCAATCCATACCATGGGGGTTGAACCCATGCACCCCAACTCAGGATCAATGTCAGGCTGCGATCCTGGTGCTCCGAGCCAGTCCCTTCGCTACCATCACTAACCCCCATGAAAAATGGTGAGTCGCACCACAAATTTTTTAGGCTAAATCAATGAAATTTTCTATTGCACCCTTATGCCACACCAATATCCATCCCATAAATACCACGAGTCGAGATACTACTCATGAGGATCCTAAATCTCCATCACCTACTGACTATGCCAGGTTGATCTAGAACTCCATGGACAATTTCTTTCTGGATATTTTCTTCACATTCCTGGAAACATCCTTTCAATCCATAAAACTATGTGTCCTAGGCAATTATATATCTTCATAAACCTCCATGTCCATCAGAAATGGATGAACAGTGTCCTAAAGGCACCTCTGCTATACTATTCACACAATTCCTCAGAGGCTCTTTATACATTGCCTATAAAGATGACCTATCAACCAGAGACAAATTCGTCCTCAGGAGAAGATTTTCCTACCTCTGTATGCCCTAATGGCTCCCATACCTCATATCATATCTCCTAATCTGAAAATCCCCATAATCAGGGTCTACAATTTCCTTCCCTCTCATGTTTGAGCCATGCCAGAACATCCCAACCCGATTATCCTTAATTTAATCATTGTTCCTATAACAATCGGTCTTAACTCTATGACCTTAAAGTGGGAACTATCATCATGACGACATGACGTTAAACTATATGGTATTAGTCTCATAAACACGACAATAAATTGCACTATCATAGTCCAAGATATTTGACTTTAAACTATAGTATACTAGGAAACATAGGATCTTTATAAACTTTCCCGTCCATTAGAAATGGAATGCCAGTGTCATGAGGACACCTCTGCTTGACTATGCACACAATGCCCTGGCGGCTCTGCATATGTTGCCCACAAAAATGGCCTATCAACTAGAGACAAATCCATCCTTATGATAGTCCTCTCCTACCTATATATTCTTCAATTAATTCCATGCATCATATCATTTCTCCTGATATGAGATCCTTCAGAATCCTGGTTTTCACATTCCTTCCCTCTCATGATCGAGGCATGTCATAACATCCCAACATGTTCATCATCCAGTTAATCATTTTCCTACCTATATGTCTTTAAACAGTATTATACCCCATATGATTCTCAAAATGGAACTACCACTGAGGTAAGCCCCTATATTTTCTTATAGGATGTTTCATTAGTGCTTCTATCTACCTCTACTTAGGGCGTACCTGGGCAGGTTGATTTAACTATCCTTTATATCCACACGGGAGAGGATGTTTTCACATTCAAAGCCCCCCACTTTTTCTCTCTTCTTTTAGGCTATGGCACCATCTATCAAAAGATAAAGTGGGATGTGCGATCTCTAGATCTACTGCCTCCTCTTGTTTCTCATACTGAGCATGACCCACAAGGGCATAAAGGCTGACAGTGGCTTTGACACCCACATAATCATAAAACATGGGCCACCTCTTAGGTGTAATCCCGAATAAAAACTTTAAATAATCCAGAGTTTAGATCTTCCTCATGATTATGGAAACATGGGAATATTCTACATGTAATTCCCACCCCAATGAACTAAGAGAACTCTAATTCTGAACACAACCAGGATACATAGGAAGCCTTTATCTAGGACTGAGCTCCAGATAATCTCATCCATGAAATGAAAGATCATGGCCCCTTAAAATGTGTTGCTTCTACGCATAAGACTCACCTAATAAACTATGAGAACTCTAATTCCCGACACAACTGGGATACGTAGGAAGCCTTTATCTAGGCCTGAGCTCCATATCATCTCCTCCATGAAATGAGATATCACACCCCCCTTCAATTGGATAGCTCCCACACATAATCCTCAATCAAATAACAATTCAATCTAAACTACGAGGGATTTGATTCCTAGTCAATTGAGATACATAGGAATCCCCCCCTAAGGTCCAAAATGGATACCCAGATCACCCTAGAATTCTATGCGGCATATTACCGATGGGGTTATATCCAAATGAGAGATCATATCTTTCTTGGGCATCACTGACCGCATATGTTTAATCCCTATATTGGATCTTGACTAGTAACCTTTAACTTATAATTCCATGCTGAAACACATTAAAATATACTGATGGATCCTCGTCATATGACCTTAAAAGGTGAAGTGTCTAGTTAAGTGACACCAAAATACACGTGTTCTGATTCCTCTCAAAAGGATACATAGGAAAACCATATTAGGGGTTCAATACCGATATCGAATCAACTTCCTCCCCTGGGATGATGATAAACTCTAGAGCACCTTATCATGAGGTTTAAACTGGTGTTGTATCAATAATTTATAATCCATGAATATCTGAGATTGATCTTGTAACCCAAGGGTAATCTATGGACACACTCTTCAGGAAAGAACCAGGGATTCACGAACATATGAAAATGTCTTAAATCTATAATAGAGTCCCGTAGTAGGAAACAATTCCCCCCAAAAGGTTGTGATGAGACCAACCTCCCATCCTCTCAACCAATTGAGTCCTGAACTGTCGTTGGCCAAAGTTTCATTCAATGAGCACCTGACATTGAAAATAAGGTCTATGAATCATTAATACTAGGTCCATTGGGTGTTTCTTGCTCCATAAATAATCCCATTAGATACCATATGAGGACATCATACCCAACGTAGGCCTATTTCACTGACACACAACCCCCTTTTCATTCATCCACTGGGATCATGAAAATGTATAACCTCCTTAATAACATAAAAATGATACACTGTCTAATCTAGGTGGGATCATCTCAATCTATTAATACTCGGTACGATGCGAATCGGGGTGAAACATAATATTCAATATATGCTAACCATTTCCATAAGTAACCTGAATCACTATAAATACAAAATAAGATCCCATATTACTCTATTTACATAAATCATACAAGTGTTTTCAAAATAGTAAATGTCTTTCGAAATAATATTAATCAAATAATGACCAAATCATTTTCCAATCCCGAGTTTATCAATTGGATAAAACATATGTTTTTAAAATCAACTTATTATTCATCCATTAAACTGTTGAACTAAAAATAAATAGTCATACTAACCAGGAATTCATGTAGGCTAGTGGTAGGAGATTCACACTTTTCACCATTTAATTGTGGGTTCAAATCCCACGGGCTTTCCGAATGCGACGAGTTATCACTCATCTTGTAGGTTTTGATTTTTCTAAAACATTTTAATTCTTATAACATCCCAAAAATATGAGAAAATTATCAAAGTTTTCCATAATATTTTCTAACTAGAAATTTAATCTTATACCTCTCTTTTTGCATCCAAAATTTAATAACAAATAATTACATCAAAAATAAATGTCTCTAAAAACACCGCGAGTCACTTTAAAATTGTATATCATAAAGCCTAAAAAGGGGTTCTATGAAATTGATATTATGATAAAACATAAAATTATAAACCTATGATGATATCCATACCTATTATGAAAACATCACAATCTCCAAAGGTTTCTAAATCATCCTTTGATACCAAGTATAAAGACCCAACCTTAAACATTACATATTCTAGTGTTTTTGAACTACAGTTCACATTCAAGGATCTTTTCAGTTTAGAGTTTTAGATAATTAGGTTGTAATTTATTAAAAAAATTAAACATTTATACAAAGTGGATAATACTAAAACATTATCCATTTTTTCCACAAAAGGAAACACTTTTAAAATAAAACATGGTTTCTCTTTATGAAAAATTATCACAATTATCCCCTTAATCACATCCTTGTCTCTATTACCACTTAAATCCTATGAAAGAAATTATAAAATATAGGATGAGAAAAAAATATCAGTAAGTGACATAAAATAAAGGAAACTATTATTCCATTTAAAACTCATTAAAAAATTCTTTAAAATATACCTTTTTACCTAGAATAAAGAATCAACTTTTCAAAAGGATCATTATCTCACCTTTTTGAGAATCATGTGATTTACATAAAAACTCATAACCAAGCATATAATATATAAGTAGGTAACTTGGGGCATCAGTTTACATAATAATATTACATAAACTATAGCTATATCTACTACACATGGGGTAACCATCATAGTTACTTTTGTAATAACAATTGTAGTATATTCTCTTAATATCTTAGAAGAAACCCCAGTGGTTAACTCCATCTCACTACCCAATGAATTGGGGAGATATAACGATATAAAATTCCATAGGTTTATCAAGAAAACAAACATACTCATAGATAATTCCCATGAATAATAACATAAGAATAACAAAGAAATCATGAATCAAATAAAAATAACTTTTCCACTTTGAAATTAATTTTAATTTTTGAAGAGACACACAGTCATAAATGAAAACACTTTATTTGAAAAGAAAATTTTAAAATTTTATAGTAAACTTAAGAACATTAAAGTATCATGAAATAAAGAATTTTTTTTCTTTCCTTATATTTTAAGAACATTTCTTTTGGATTTTGAAAAAATAGCTGTAAAAGTAACATTAAAAGATGATTTTTAAAAAAAAATGTCCCTTACCTTGAGTTTGACTCATCATGTAAAATTTTTATCATCCTTAAAAATAAACATAGGTTAATTAATTACATTATTGAGAATATATTTAATGTTTATTATTCCTCTTAAATCACTTATTATCATGTTATAACAATTACTTAATTATTTAAGTTAATGGCAGACTTTTTGACGATATTCAGTACTTGATTACAAAATGAATTTGGTAAGATTCCGATAGTCAAAGTCGTAATTATTCCATAATATATGGAATAATATTAATTAAATTATTATCATTTTTATATATAAATTATACTTTTATATCAAACCATTATGTATGATTATGAAAAATGAACTACGTTATAATTATGGAGATGGAGGTTTTTAAGTACACTTGAGTAAAGTTTATAGTTTTCAATGATCATTATGGAAATAAGGTAAGTATCATTTTATCTTTAAATAATGATCATAATATAATTAATATCATATAAATATTTTAAATATACTTACATATATCATCCATGTGATGTGGTGATGAAAAATGAATCACATCACTTCGTGGAGGTGATAATTCAAAAGTACACAAAAATGACGTTATCATTTTTATGTGGATGAAAAGGTATGTAATAAAATGATATATTATTATTTTATAATGATAAATATGTCCTTAATATCATATGTAAACATTAATTATATCATTATAACCAGTATTTATGGATGGTTATGGAAAACAAATTTCATTAGTTCGCGAGGCGATAGTCCACTATACACACGGATGATGAATTCTTTTCCCATTTTATGGAAAATGAGTTGGATATAGGTGATGATATTAACATTATTAATTATCAGTATATTGAATATACTAGAGTTATTATTTCATCATTGTTTAAGAATATTTTAAGGATGTGTAAGTAGAAATAATATAGAAACACTTAATTAAAAACAATAACTCTTCTTCATAGGATCTTCTTTGATTAACAACTTAACACTTCTAAGGAGGGTTTTATGCCTAAAATAAGGCCTATATAATGTGAGGAGGGTTTATAGTAATTTATTTGGGCAGATCATAAAAAAACAGTTTTTGAAGTTTATATTGAAGAGGAGAATAGGTTCCCTTTTATAAGAGAGGGGAGGAGCACTCTTGGAATTCCTTAAAATATTAAATTAATATAAATTAATTTTTTAATAAAAATAGATACGAAATAATTTATTTCATATATAATATTATTATGTACATAAATAAATTAATAAAATAAAATCTATAGGTGCTTTTTGTTATTTTTTAATCCTTTTCTTTTGGATTTAACCCTTATTTAACCCCTTTAACTCTTACTCGGCCAACATATATTTTTAAACATTGAGGGTTAATAAAATTACTATAAATGAGAATCTAACCATAAATGAATCAAGTATTACATATTAGACCTTATACCAATTAATTTTATTAATTCAATATTTTTATGAATTTTATATCATTTAATAAATTTTTTTTTAAAAATATCATTAATGTCAATTTTGACATTATTCATTACATGATATTTTAAAAATATAATAACAAAAGGTTAAATTAAAACCAATTATTCTAAAACATCACTCACATCTCAAAAATAATCTATAAAATTCTTGGATGACATCAATTATCTAAATTTTTTTTTATTTTAATATCATTTGTTTGATAATTCGTTTAATTAAATAATTACTGCATCATTATTTTGTCAACATTTTACTTATTATTTTATCACTTAAAAATTATAAATAAATTAATATGATGCATATATATTTTAGATTTAAAATTACTATTTAAATTATAAGATATCTATTAAAATCACTATATAAAAAATGTTATAGTTATTAATTTATAAGTATAACATATTTGACTTTTCTATAAAATAAAATTTTATAAATGGATTAATGTAATACAAGTGTCTCCAAGAGGTCATAAAATTGTCCCATGGATAACGTTTGTTGACAATAACTCATCCAATAAAATTAGGACAAGTTTTATGATAACTTTATAATATTTATATCATTATTTTCCACTTATCTAACTGATTTACCCTTAATAGTGATAATAAAAATCACTAAAGTTTTTATTCAAATTATCAAAAAATAAAAGGGAACTATTTAAAAAAAAATTATATTTTTATTAAAAATATATAATCTATTTTTAAAAAAAATAAAAACACATAATTAGATAAAAATAATTTAAAATTTTTCTCGTTGACGGAAAGAGAAAACTGTTTTTTGAAGTAGAACTGTTGAAATGATTGAAATTTTTTTATATCCAAATTCAAAGTGAAATTTATTATAATTAACTAAATTGGTTTATATTATATAAAATTGATCAAATTATACTTTAAATCCAATAAAAAATATAATTTAACACTATCAATTTTTTAGACAAAAATGTTATATTCAATTCAAATTTATTATTTTTCATTATTCACAAAAACATGAAACTTGTTAGAAAAATAAAAAAAATTCAACCAAGGTAAATTTTTATATCAATATTTCAAAAAATAAATTATTTTTCTCAAATAAAATTTATAAAAGTGTTAAAAAAGAAGATTTAAAAAAATTATTCCATCAAAAGGTGAAAAAACTATCTTTTTATAAAAAAATATCTTTTATGCATGAAATTGGATTTGTTCTTATATCATGTCTATGAAAATAATAGGGTGAATTTTAATAATTATATTTATAAATTATATTATATATATATATATCATTAATATAAAAAAAGTTTGATTTTTTATTTTTTTGGTATAAAACACACATGTTCGCATTTAAATAGTTTTCCATAAAAATATTTCCTTTTATTTTCAAAGAGGGTTTTATTTTCATTTAAAATTAATTGGTAACCAAGGAATTCATTATATAAACTTGGGAATAGAAATTTTTTATAATATAGTTAATCATGTTTATACCCTTCCTTCTAATTAGTAGGTTATAACGGTAACATTTAAATAATAATATTTACTTATTTCTCTAAGATCGATATGATGTTGCATGTATGCTATCGAACATAGTGTTTCTTTTTAAAAACAAATTATGTTGTAATGAAAAATGATAATTTATGTTTAAAGTAGAGTTGATGGCCTTAACTAGTAGAGTCATGCTTTTCAAAGCTTGTTTATCAGAATTGGGGAAATAGGTTATCGTGATTGGGGTTTACCCTTGACCAAGCCCAAGTATAGATTACAAAAGTGAGGCTTGAATAAAATTTCCTATGGGATAAGTTCAAGTTAGTGGAGATCACCACTAGTTTAATGTTAGTGTAGCCAACCCATAAAATTACCATTATCCCACACCTTACCCTTAGGGCCTATATTGATGTAACAAGATATTATCTATCTGGACCATAGTATCATAAATGTGTAACTTCCTTTATATGACTGAAATAGACATTTCTTCAAATTTAATTTTAACTATTATTTTATTTAATAAAATAGACATGAATATAATATGAATTTTATAAATAGAGTTTTGGATATATATATAGCATAATTGTATCTTTAGAAAATATATAAAATATTATAATAAACTAAGGTATTATAATATTTTTTTTCCATCGAATAGTCTTTTAAAAAACTATTTTTTAAATTTAAATGATAATATTATTTTAAAATGTTTTAGAAATTTTTTATAATTGTCCAAAAGTTGAATATGTTGTAATATATATTGTTTTTCAATTAATTAGGTTATTTATTTATAAGTTAAAATTATAATATTTAGAGAATTATTTACATAAAATAGTCATTATATTTGTATTCATAATGTTAAAATTATATCAGGGTGAATGTTTGGTAATTTCTAAAAATACATTATTTTTTGGTGAATAGTAAAAATACAGTTTTGGGATTCTTGTATGTTTTATGCATTTATATATTTGTAATAATTTTTTTAATAATTATTTAAAAATAATCCAAGAACAAAATATGTTATTTTATTAATATTATACATTTTAATGGATCTAAATTAATCTTCAAACCTATAAGTGACTTTCTAATGTCAAAAATGGAAATTATGATTTTAAAAAACATTTTTATGGAAATTTTAATTTTCCATGTGGAAAGGAAAATTAAAAAATGTATTTTAGTTAAAAGGGATTGAAATAATATAAATTTTTTCTCAAATATATTTTAAATCATGGATAAGGCAATGGTTTTTCATTCTCCATAACCTAGAATTCCAAGACCTAACTTTAGAAAAGATTAAACATTTCCGCTTAATTTACTATAAACTCAAACCCATTCCCCCTATTACTGTCCACTTAAAATCCCTTAAGAATTAAATTATTCTCATTTCCTATCTCTAAAGTCCCTCCATGATGTCAATAAGGTCCTAAGGTTTTTCTCTCTAATATTTTGGAAGTTTTGTCCCCAATGTAAGGGAGTTCTCGTCCTCTTTCATCTACTTTCAAATACTTACTTTATCGTAATATATTTTCATCTTATTATTCATTATTGTATTTAAATAACTCCATTAATGTACAAATTTTATTTTGTTAATGATATACTTCCCCACTCTCTCATTAATCAAATTCAATTATCCTTTTTGTGGACCTATTATGCTGTAGTAACCATTCCATTAATTTTATTTTCTTTTACAAGAATTATCGTTATATTTTGAATACTCAACCCATTTTTCAATTAATGGGCATTAAAATATATGAAACCATGATTCATTTATTGGGGAATTCCAAATATGAAACCTTTATTCCTTTCTCATGGGTTAAAAATGATGTAATTATTATGTATTTAAGCATTTATGAATTTGATGAATTTTGCATGTAACTCATTAACTATTTACTATGGGTTATTAAAGAAATATTTTCTTATGATCAATGTGAAACACATGAATTTAAACACATGAACAATGAACCATGATAGTGCTTCAATGCATTGGTTAAATATTTAATCTCTATAGATGACTTGTTTTATGATACCTTGGTAATTATGTTTTATGACACATCAGTGGTAAACCTTTGTTATATGTTTATGAATGTCTCATTTCTATGATATAGCCACATTTCCATGTTATGATTAATGATAATTCATTATGTTATGTCTCATTATCTTATAACCATTTTTTATTTTATGCCTCATGATCACATGCTAAATATTTCTTTTGTTATTTCGTTAGTATGTTTTATGATCACCTATTTATTTTAATGTATGTCCTCGGTATATACGATGTAGTGAAATTAACTTATATTGAATATATGGAGATGGTTTTCAAGTGTATTATAAGAAAGTTTATGTTTTCATGTATTATATACCTAATTTCTTAGAAACTAAACCATAAATAATGCTCTGTATTTTTTAATGTGGTACTATATAATAGAATTCTTTTGTGTTATACAGGAGGATGTAATAAGGTTAGTCTAATATCATCAAAATACTCTAATAAAGATAGAAATTTTTTCTCCCTTCAGTTATTCTCTCCTAATATTCTTATCACTATGTTGTTTTATCATTTTTCTCCTCCTCTTATTCATTTGTTAATGTTTCAATTTTTTTTGACTTTTTATTAATTTTAATTATTTTAAAATATTCTAAAGTAAAAAACATTAATATTTCACATTTTATCAATGGATGTTATAAAACAAGTTATTACCATTAATTATAAGAGATTCATATTTATATGAGATTTAGTTTTCTACCTACACCAGAAACCATGAAATGAATGTTTTTTTACCTTTTTTATGAACAAACGATCCATTGAATTGAAATAGATGATTTATTTAACTAGTGATGTTTAACAGGACTTGGGTCTATGGTAAAGGCTTGTCAAACCGCATTTATGTGATGAAATAGACTATAAAAAAATGAATACCATTTTAAACAAACTTATGGCATGAAAAATAGTCTTTTGGTTTAAGAGGATCGACCTGAAAATATAAGAGTCAGACCATGCGTGGAGAATAAGTTTTTTATTTTTTCTTTTAATGTTATTTTAATTTAATTTCTCACTTTTTATGTCTAAAATAAATATATTTTTAAGCATGTTATTGTTGGGTCATAATAAAAAAAGTAACACACAAAAGGAAGGTGACTTGTGTCTTTTGAAAAACATCCACAATTTTGGTTTTCAAAACCCTCTGTAATTTAAGCAGATATGTAGTGTTGTTCTTCTATATGAAAATATGAAGAAGATAAATAGAAATAATGAAAATGTATTTTTATAGTTATTTAGGGCACAAAGATCCCTTAGTATACTCCACCAAATACTCTTTTTATGAGCTTGGAGAATTTTACTAGAATGGTCCTTTAATCACGAGTATGAAGTTCCATAATTGAGTGTCTGTTGTTGATACCTTTAAAAAAAAGTACTAAAAAAATTCTCTTGATTATTATAATAGAGAATTTATTATCCACAGCTTAGATTGAGAAGCTGATACTCTACCATAATTGACTATGAATAGTTGAAACTCAAATAAATCAAAAGAGATTGGTTTTTTGAAACTGGTAGAACTTCAAAATTGAAGTAGCAGTAATTGATAGTAGATGAATCTTAATCTTCTTAAATAATAATCTTCAAGAGAGAATGAGTTTAATGCAATATCTATTCCAGAAAGATCTTAAATTTAAAATCATCAATAAAATAGAGCGGTAGCAAAATTACAGTAGAACATGATAGAACATGTATATCTCCAAAGTGTATTTCTCTATTAGAGTTGTTAGTTTTCTATGGAATTGTAAAAATATTTTCACCAGAGTATGATTGGATATGAAGAACATAGGTTCTTTGCACATATACCGTATCTGAAAACTGATACAATGATAGAATATATAAATCAAATATATCGATTTAGATTTCCAAATACAAAAAATATGCCTGATAAATCAAATATATTAAAATGTTAAATAAAACAATAAAATCATAACATTCCATAATAATAAGAGTGAAAAACTCCATTGAATATGGTTATTTGAAACAAATATAAAGATCTTTACATTAGTCAAAATCGATCTTTAAAACATCCCGTATCTTTGTCAAGACCATTGTAGAAATCACAAAAAATGTCATGAAAATATCCGATATATTGAAAAGGAAAACATTGGGTTCCGTCAAAAAATGAAAAAAAATCCAAATTTAGGGTTCAACTACGTAGCATTCATTCTATGAATATAAGGTTGAAAACATAAGGTTGATCATAAAATAATGGTTGATAATCCATATGTTTTTCTCTAAAGAGTAAGGTTCATTACTTACATATGGTTCTTTAACCATACATTTCTCACTTGAAAAATGTAAGGTTCCTTTAAAATGTAAGGATTCCTTAAACATAGTTTTTTGATAACATAGGGTTGATTAACCATACGTACTATTTTGAACATAGGGTTGAGATACCATTCTTTATTATCCCTGTGTAAGGTTGAATACAAATGTTAGACCATGATCTATATGTGCTACATAAAACATAGGGTTTATTCCTTATGTTACGCTTATCCATGTAGGGTATGGAAAGTGTTACCAAAATACTTGAAAATGTTTCCCAAAAACTTTAATAAATATTCCTTATGAATTAAAATCTTGAAAATAATTTCCGAATAAATATAAAGAAATTTTAATTCCTTGAAATAGAGGTAAAGTAAAATCATTAGTCAAATAAACAGGGGTATTTGTGAGACTAAAAATCATAATAAATTATAGATTATTGTTATGAAAATAAATTCTAAACAATATCCCCATTTTTTATAATCATAAAACCCATAAAATTATTAACACAATATTGAATTTGGTATATATACTTAAGATAAATATTTATAACAATATATTTATTTTATAGTATTATTTTGGTAAAACTAAATGTTGTGTTTATCCAATTTTCTCCATTTTTATTGATATAAAAAAGAAAGTAAATAAAGAAAAAAAATGATTAAAACACTTTTAATTTTTTACTGAACAGTAAATGTATGTTGTAATTTACTCTTTGTAGAAATAAATTATTGATTCTGGAAATTGTGATAAACATAAAAGGATATCAAATAAGGCATAAAAAAATAATAGCAAAATTTTATTAATAAAAACTATACAAATTCAATAGATATTTTCTAATTAAGAAAAATGTTAGTTAACTGGAAGGGTTTAGGTTAAAGGGTTTGGTTAGGGTTTGTTTTTGGTAATAGTTTTTAAGGGTCCTGATCAACATGAAACACTTCTTTCAATTCTTCCATCTATACTTGGAATCTTTCAGTAAGATTATCTCCTAACTTGCTCATCAAAACTCTGAAATTCTAATTCACATGCAGACTTTCAACTAAATTGACTTTCAAAAAGTAACGCAATATCTCTTCTTACTTCAATAACTTATCAAATTTATTGCCTACCTTATTGATTAGAAACATGATAAATGGTTCACTTGTAGTCAATTAATTAATATGATATCTCTGATTTTCCAACAAGAGATACAAAGGGGCACTGTTGTACTGAAGGTTCTAAAATCTGTCCTTCATATTAGCCACAACAGTTGTGATTTCATGAAATATTCTAATCAAATATGGTGAGGTTGAAGGGGATAAGGTAGAAGTACTAACTTGAGTAACACTCCCCTTGATGGGCTCAAACTGGCATCCCAAATACCACTTCATATCTGGAAAATCTATTTTAGAAATAGACACAAACTTGATTTTTTGAATAATATCGATCATCTCCCTCTTAAATACATCAAAATATTTTTTTGCGAAATAATTTTATTTAATTTATTGAAGCTGATTCTGATCTGACTCAAACTCCATCCTTGGGGATGATGAATTCTGCAAATTTTCAAACAAATTTCCTACAACTTCCAACTCTTATTTTAGAATATAATTTTTATCTTGAACTTTTTTGAATTTGATCAAAAGATCCTAAATCTGATTTGTCAAAGAGTAAAAAGTCCCAATATATAGATTTTAGGACTGATTAACATACACAATAGCTAAGGGATTAGAGGCCGAATTCCAAAATTTATTTTCATTGGGACATGAAATATTACCAAGAATTTATATCTTTTCTACATAGATAGATCTTGGTCTCTCCAATGACTGGTCAAAGGATGAGATAGCCTAATACTCAACAAGATCTGTAACCTCAATTTCCAATCCTTTCGCTTGTTGTTCTTATTGGGAAGCCACTACCTGAAATAATTCATCTCAAATACCCTCATATAGTTCCTAAGGAACATCCTAAAGATATTGAATCTGCCTTTTAGCCTATTGATCTTATTCATGAACCGATTCTTCCAAATGAATCAAATGGGTAGCTTCTCCTGAACCTAACACTAGTTATTAAGCTGGTGTTTCTTCTCTATTCCTTAGTTTCATAACCATATCCTCTATAACATATTCTTCTTGATTTACTTCACCATCATATCTAAATTTTATTCTAACTGATTTTGAAACAGCTTCAGTCCGTGATTCTCTAATTCCTTCAT
Organism: Viscum album; assembly: GCA_963277665.1. Classification (NCBI taxonomy): domain Eukaryota; kingdom Viridiplantae; phylum Streptophyta; class Magnoliopsida; order Santalales; family Viscaceae; genus Viscum; species Viscum album. Next base: position 743,354,828 of record OY728136.1, on the reverse strand, counting down.
TTCTTACAGAAATTTACTCCCCCTAATCAAATTATCCAGAATTCTATTGGTCATCTGTACCAACATTCATAAACTTCCCTTTCACAATAATCCAGTAAAATCCAAACTTCCTTAGAGTAAAGGAATTTATAACATTATTGTGATTCCATTTTACTCTTACATTAAATAAATGAAAGAACTCCCTTTTGAATAGAATTAAAGAGAGTATCCTTCTATATAGATAAAATGAAATATGATCCTCTTTTACGAAATAATAATTAAAATATCACAGCATGTATCTTGGAAAATTTATCTTTATGTTATTTATGAACAAACTAAATGATGTACATATCAAGGTACAAAATATTCTACATAATAGATACTATTGGAGCAATTTCAGTTTGAATAAACTTAACTATCAATTTATGATCAACCTCAATATCCTTAACAAACATTTTCCTAATGTTCATTGATCCAAATAGAAAAGTCATAATGTCTTCAAATTTATGATCGTTATTTCCAATATATCTAAGGTCAAAATAAAATACACCTTCATGGGGACATTAAAAAATCTGAGATATTTCTATAGAAGAAATTGGGAATTCATTATCTTCTATTTTCTTAGAAGCAACATCTTCTTTTCACCAAAACTAAACTGTACACTATTTTAGAAATGCTTTAGTTCTACCTCATAAACAAACTCTATATTCCAAACCTTGAAATTATATTGCTTTCTTAAGAAATAGATTCTTCTCATATAAACACTCAAAATTTATGATATTCCATTGAAGAATTTTCCTTGAAGGAACTTGTTGATGGTTTTGGTCACTGACTTATCCCTCATCAGTTCACTTGGTCTTCACCATTTCTGTGAATCAAATGTTTTGTGGTTTTTGGATTCTAGGGTTTCAAGGGTAAATGAAGCTTCAGGTAGATGAAATAGTTTGAGAAACATATGGGTAAGGTAAGTCAAAATATTTTTAATAGATAATGACATAATCTTGTTTCCCGTTCCAATTACAAAGAGTAATTATTACAATTTTTGAAAACACACTACATAAAAAATTAAAAATAGTATATTTTAACAAATAAACACCAAGAGTAAAATAAAAAGTAAGAATATTTTAATAGAAATAAATATTATTTTAAAATGAAAAAACATAATAGTTACTTATTTAAAATTAAATAAATCTAACTCACCCTAAATAAAATAAAAACTAGTAGTGGGGAATGGTTTAGTGAAAATATCAACCAATGGATATTAAATATTAACAAATTCTAAAGATATATCCTTTTTAAAAACATGATCTCTTAGTTTATGATGTCTTATATCAATTTGCTTAGTCCTGGAATGAATTATATATATATTTTTTGAAATATTTATTTCACTAGTATTATCACATAAAATAGGAATACTATTAAAGTTTAATACAATGTCTAGTAGTGTGTTTTTCATCCACAATACTTGCGCACAACAACTACCTATAGACATATATTATGCCTTATTGGTTGAAAGGGAAACATCACATTTTTTCTTACTAGACCATGAAACTAATGATTTTTCTAAAAAGTGACAGGTTCTTGAGGTACTTTTTCTATCTTACCTAAAACCTAAAAAGTTAGCATCTGAATATGAAATCAAATTAAAACCAGAAGTTTTGGGTTAAAAATGTGATTGAAAAATATTTCCTTATAAATATCTAAAAACTATATTAACAACATTAAGATGGGATTATTCATGATTTGATTTAAATATATCACAAATACATACAAAAAACATAAGGTCTAGTCTTCTAGTAGTAAGATATAACAAAATACATATCATACCTCTATATAACTTGTTGTCTATTAGTTTTCCAGCTTCATCCAAATCATGTTTTATATTGGTACACATAGGGGTTGTATATATCTTTATATTTTCAAGTCTAAACTTTTTAAATAAATAAATAATATATTTAATTTGATTTAAAACATTTCCAAAATCTTTTTGATAAATATATAATACTAAAAAGAAATTTAGTTCTCCCATCATACTCATTTCAAATTCTTTTTTGCTTTAATTTTTAAAAATCATGACAAATGTTTTTATTAAAAGAACCAAAAACAACATCATCAACAAAAACTAGAACTAATAAAATATTATAAAAAACTGTTTTCTTAAATAGTGTTAGGTATCATAAATCAAAAATAAAACCATTTTTCAAAAGGAGAGAACTTAATATTTCACACCAAGCTTTAGGATCTTGTTTAAGTCTAAGAGTGCTTTAATAAGTTTAAAAAAATTTGGTTTATGAGAGTTTTAAAAACTAGGGGGTTGTTGAACATAATATTTCTCCATTAAATAACTATTTAAAAAGGAAAAATTAACATCCATCTGATATAATGTAAAATTCATATGAGATGCATAATCTAAAAGGATTCTAATAGTTTCTATTTTAGCTACAGGGGAAAGGTATCATCATAATCAATTCATTCTTCTTGATTATAACCCATGGATAATTATATTTCTTTATTCATAGTAATGATACCTTCATCATAATGTTTGTTTCTAAAGACCCAATTGGTTCCTATAACTAGATAGTTGGTTGGTCTTTCAACAAGTTCCAAAACATTATTTATTTTAAACTAGTTTATCTATTCTTGTATTGCTAACATCCAACATTCATCTTCTATTACTTCTTCAATAGTCTTAGGTTCTAAATGAGATATAAAGGTAGATAATTATGCTAGTTTTCCTACATTTCTTATAGTTACAATACCTCTTTATAGATCTCTTATAATAGTTTCTAAAGGATTTTTCTTTAGGGTTCTAGACTATCTAGTTAGAACACTTTTAGGTTCTTCAGTATAATGTTCTTATAAACTGGAACGAATTTGATTAATATCATTTTCAAAATCAATTTTATGGGTATCAAGTCTTATGTTATCAAAAGAGTTAGTGACTTCATCAATTTGATATTTCTCTTTAATGAAAGGGTCAGTTTAATGAAACTCTACATGATTTTATTCTTCAACAATCCTTGACTTTTTATTAAAAAATATTTAAGATTTAGATGTAGTAGAATATCCTAAAAATATTAATTCATAAAATTTTGGATCAAACATACCAAGATTATACTTGGTGTTCAAGATATAATCCATGCGTCAAAAAACTTTAAAGAACTTTGCTTTAGGTTTTCTGTTATTCCATAGTTCAAAAAGTTTATTTTTGAAAATAAGAAGAATAAAAACTCTATTCAAAATATTGTAGGTTTTTCTTACATCATATTCCCAAAAAAGGTAGGAATATTGCATTCATTCAGCATAGTCCTTTCAATTTCTTGAATAGTTCTATTTTTTATTTCAATAATTCAATTTTGTTGACGTTTTCTTGGTGCAGAGAAGGTGTGTTTAATACCCATATTTAAGAAGAAGGAATTAAATTCTTTATTCTCGAATTCTCAACCATGATCACTTCTTAATGAAATTATTTTAAAACCTTTTTCCTTTTGATCAATCTTAAAAAAACTTTCAAAAATAGTGAAATATTTACTTTTGAGTTTTAGAAAATAAACCTAGGTAAATATAGAATAATCATCAAATAAAACATAAACATATAATTTATTAACCAAAATTTATAATAATGATAGTCCAAATAGATCCATATAGACATTTTATAATGGTTTAGATGTTGCAATTTTTTAATCAATTTGGAAGAATATTTGTGTTTCTTTCCAATTTGGAATGCACCATAGAATTTGTCATTATCAAACTTAAGACTTGGAAAATCAGAATCTAACTGTTTCTTTGATAATTTATTTAATGAATAAATATTACAATGACTGATTCTATTATTCTAGATACATTATTTATTTGTTGAAGCAGTTAAACAATTCACTTATTATTTAAACAAGGAATTTAAATCCAAAGTATAAACATTATCAGTTCATAGTGGTCTAAAATTAATAAATTTTTCTTTAAACACAGAGCATGAATTGTTAGAAAAATCAACATAAAAACCATAATAATAGATCTATGAAATAATTATTAGATTTTTCTTTATCCCTTGTACATATAGTACATTATTGATTGAGATAGTATTAAAATCTCCAAAAGTTCCGACTCCAACTATTTTTCCTTTGGCATTGTCACCAAAAGTGACTAATCCTTATTCTTTTTGAGTTAGTGTATGAAAATTTGATGGATATCTACTCATATGTCTGGAATAGACACTATACATATAGCATATATAATTTTTGTTATTGTGACCTATTACCTGCATAAAAAATTAAAGAAATGTTTGTTTTGGAACCCACACTCTCTTAGGCCCTGCAGTATTATCCAGCAGTGATCCGAGAATCCAGATCTACTATATTTTTCTATACCTCATATCATTTAATTCATATAAACTTTTAGAAATAAAATCTCTTTCAATACCACTAATTTGAGGATTTTTTAAATAAAAATTATTAGGGACATGACCTTTTGTTCCACAATGATAACATATTGTATTTTTAGAATTGGGAACAAAATAATATTTATACAGTTTATATTTTTCACCCTTACTTCCCATTCCAAATATTTCCCTTTTAATGACATTTTCCCTAAGAATATTGTTTAAGATATTTTATTCTTTATTAAAAACAAGAGAAGCACTCTTATTGGATTCTACTTCATTCTGTAATTATTTAATATTTTTATCTTGGTCAAGAAAATTTGTAGTAGATGAGTTGAATTTATCAACTAACTCTTGATGTTGTTTTAACAAAGTGTCTCTTTCACTTAAAACAAAATTATGAATATTTTTCAAAGACTTGGGATTCTTTATTAGATGATCATATTTTTCTTCTAACATAGAATAATATACATCTATTTTATAATTCTAGAAACTAATTGTATCAGAATCAGAAGAATAATAAGTTTGTACATTTTCTTTTTCTTCCTTGTCCTTAAAACACATATTAGATTTTAAATTTGATTTATCCTTCTCTGAATCAATTTTTTAAGGACCAATGAAGTCTTCAGATAAAATCCATGTAGCTTCCATTTTTTCATTTATTATCACAATCATCAATTTTCTAGTATCTATTTTATGGAAATATTCATTCATCTTTCGGTCGAGGACAATCTGGCCAGATATGACCCAATTTCTTGCACTTATAGTGAAAAACTTCTCATAGTTATTTTTCATCCATCCTAAATGATTTTATGAATCCTATTTTATTCTTTTAAAACTTACTTAATTTGCGAGCTAGTTTAGCTAGTTCCATTTAAAAATATTAGGAATCTGAATTTTACTCATTTTTTCTTCTTGTTTTATTTTTTTCTGCTATACTTCTGAGATGTCACTTTATGATCAGTATTTTATTTCTTCAATATGATATTATTATCTCCAGCTTCATCTTTCATCTCAGATTCATACATTATCTATGTCCCAATTAGTTCTTTCATTGTCAAATCATTGATAGGTGATTATTTCTGAATAGCAGCAGATATTACATTCTATTTCGAGGGTAGTACTCTCGATTCTTTCAACACTTGATCAGATTGTTTGATAGGTTCACCTAAGGATGTAATATTATTGATAATTTTTGTAACCCTTCCACTCATCTATGTGATTATTTCTCCATCAAACATTCAAAATTTTAAAACATCATATTTTCTATTGAAAACCTCATCTATATTAAATTGCCTATCCCTTTATAATAAGCTAAAATAGTTGGCCATATTTCATAGGCAGTTGAAAATTTTGAATCATTATTGAACTCATTTAGTCTAAGACAAAAAATAATAGAATTCGTAGCTTTTGTTTTCATGTAATACTCATATTATCTTGTATAATCCCATGTTTTATGTTTTTTAAGAATTAAATAAGGAGTAATGATTTTTGAATAAAATCTAAATCCAAGATTCTTAAGATAGATAATCATCCTCGAGTTCAAGCATCCATAATTTTAACCATTCAAGTATGGAGCATGTACCATTGAAATCCGTTGTCTAGGATCAACCATTTTTATCTAGGTATAGACCTTTAAACTTTTATCTTTCTATAGATTTATCCAAAATCTTACATTTGATAACAATTTTTAGGTCGAAATATACAATGTAACACACAAGAGGGGGGTGAATTGTGTCTTTTCAAAACCTTCCCCAATTCTGGCATTCAAAACCCTTTATAATTTAAGAAAATATGAAATGTTGTTTTTTCTATACGAAACAATGTAGTAGATAAACAGAAATAAAGAGTTTAGATTTTTATAGTGGTTTGGGGAAAACATACCCCCTAGTCCCCTCCACCAAATACTCTCTCTATGAGTTTGGTGAATTTTACAATAATGGTTCACTTATCATAAGACTAAAATTCCACAACTGAGTGTAGTAAGTTGACACATTTACAAAAAAGACTAAAAAAAAGTCTCTTAGTTCTTATAATAGAGAACCTGTTATCCACATCCTAGATCAAGAGGCTCATACTCTACCATAATTGATTATGAGAAATTGAAACTCAAATAAATTAAAAGAGATTGATTTGATGAAACTGGATGAACATCACAATTGTAACAACAATATTTAACATTATATGAATCTTCTTATTCAAAAATAATAACTTTCAAGAGAGAATGAGTCTGAAGAAATCCTGGTTTCACAAATAACTTCAATTTAAAATTAGCAACAAAACAGAGAAGTCACAAAATTATAGTAGAACAAGATAGAACATGTATGTCTGCAATATTTAGTCCTCTGTCCGAGTTCTTATTTTTTTGTGGCACTTTAAAAATATTTTCACCAGATTATGATTGAATATTAAGAATATAGGTCCCTTTTGAAGATCCCATATCTAAAAATCGATACAATGATAGAATATATAAAGAAAATATATTTCTTTAAGATACCAGATCCATAAAATATGCTTGATAAATTTTAGATATTCAAATATTAAATAAAATAGGGGAATCATAACTTCCATTAAGAATGTGATTGAAAAACTCCTTTGAATATGGTTCTTTTAATAAAATATAATTAGCTTTAAACTTATTGAAAATGACCTTTAAAATAGCTTGTAACTTTTTCAAGACCGTTTTAGAAATCGCGGAATGTATCTGGAAAATATTCGACACTTTGAAAAGAAAAATGTAGGGTTCATTCACAAAGTAACAAAATGAAAAACAAAGGGTTCAACTATGTAGAGTTCGTTCTCCAAAAATAAGGTTTAAAATATAAGGTTGATAAAAAAAGTAAGGTTGATGATCCATACATTTTTCTATAAAGTATAAGGTTTATTACTTATATATGGTTCTTTTACCATAATTTTCTCACTTGACAAATGTAAGGGTCCTTTCAAACATAAGGTTCCTCTAACGATACTTTTCTGATAACATAGGATTGATTAACCAAAAGTACTATTTTGAATGTGGGTTTGAGATACCATACTTTCTTCTTCCAGAGTAAGGCTGAATACAAACACAAAAATCATGATCCATACATGCTTCACAAAATGTAGGGTTTGTTACTTACGTTATGCTTATCCCTGTAGGGTACAAATGGAGTTTCTATAATGCTTGAAAATTCATCACGAACACTAATAAAAATTCATTGAAAATTAAAAGGTTAAAAATAATTTCAGAATAAATATAAAGAAATATTAATTCCCTAAATTCACATAATGTAATATCATTAGTAAAATAAACAAGGTTATTTATGAGCATCAAAATCATAATAAATTATAGAGTATTGTTGAGACAATACGTGCCCAAAAATTATGAATATATATATTAATAGTAATACAATAAATATTATATTTTTAATATTTAATATTATTTAATAATAAGTCTATTATTTTTAAATCACGATTAAAATCTTGGACCAATCCATGGACCAATCTATTTAAATTCAAGTTACACAAGTCTTATTTTTTAATCCAAAATTAAATAAGAACAGAAATGGATCAAAAAATTTAGATTAATCTACTCCAAGTAGTCTATCCTATTCATGCACCCCTAAATTGAACCAAAGTTTCCACATTTTATTTCCATTAGTAACCCCATGATCATCTGTACACTCAGATCATTGAATTTGAAGCAAAGATATAAAATATATATAAAATTAATGTCCACTAAATTATCATCAATCAAAATTGATATATATTAAATTAATAGTTTCTGTATAATAATTCATAAACTTGTTTAATAATATTAATTTTTTTACTTATACACATTTTTAAATACCAAAATTTGAAAAGAAAATGGTGTTCACATTTTAGGATTTTCTCCCTTTTAAATAAATTAATGGAATATTAAAATTCATTCTCAAACAAGGCCATAAAAGGGATGACATGAGTATTCATTACTTAATTTATTTTTTAAAATATAAATTAGATGCTTATTTTTAATAATATAACAACATATTTTACTAATATAGTGATAAAAAATAGGTTCTAATAATAAGTATGAGTAAAATTATTTTTTTATTTTTTTTATCATCATGTATTAATTTTATAATAAAATTATTAATAAACCATTTTTCTAAACTTAAGTACTAACTTTTGATCTTTCAATTACTCCTACTCACAAGTCAAAAAAGTAATAAATCACCTAAATTCCAATTAAATATAGTTCAGAAAATAGTTATCACCTAACATGTGAGTCCTATTTCATTTAATAAACTCAAAATAATCAACAAATTATTTTTTTTTGATTTTTATGGTATGGGTATACACTAACATTAATTTGATGTTTTGATCATATAGTATCAATTTTTTAATGATAATTTATAAGAACAAAAAAATCAAGCTAGTTAGAATGGAGAAGTCACAAACCACCATGTTGACTCCTGTGATAGGTATTGATCATTATTTATTATGTATAATAAATGTGATATATTACATAAAGTGGTTCTTGAAACACAACTTAACTCACCCTCTAACACGGGTTATGAAGGTACGAACTGACCCCGACAACAGATGCATGAGACTATGAAACTGAGTAGCACCCTAAAAATGGCCTATAATAGGGTGTGGTTGAGGATTTATTTAGCTCTATTTTAAAGATGGGGTTACCTTGGAATAATTGATTCACTATCACATTAAGAACCTATAAAACACATTTTTATAAAACAAATATCAATTTATCCCCTTCTTTATGGGAAAACCCGTTTAGAGGAATCAATAAGACATCAATTAGAATAAATTATGTGGAACACATATTTAATGTCATAACCATATTCCTCAATAATGTCATGCGATAATGATAAATAACCAAACATATCACCGTAATTGAAAAACAATGATAATGATTCCATAGGATGAATCAATAATGTGTAAATAAAAAATTCCAATAAAGAACTGGATATGGAGCTTTGATTTTATTATTTAAATATATATATTTCAATTTATAACATTAATGAAAGTTAATCAGTTTATAAAATTAATGATTTCAGACATGGAAATGAAGCTAAATTCTAAACAGACCGAAAAGAGTGAATTAGTGATGCCATGGAAGATAACAACTGAGGTGGTCAGATCCACGAAAAAAATTGAAATGGATAATGGAATCCCTCCCATTGTGCACAAAACCTAAAAAATACCACTTTTTCTACAACATAAAATTCAATAATACCTTCTCCCACTTGAGCTGGAAAGTGTTGAATAATCTAAAAAATGTCATATCCATGACTTAAAAGATAGTTTCATGAATCGTTTCAAAGCCAAAAATATGTGATTCATGAAATATTTATCATATTTATCATGAGTTTGTTGAGAGACAAGCACTACTACATATCAACCATTTAATTGCATGAAAAATATCACTTACAGCACTAAAAAAACCAACATTGTCATCCACACTATTAAAACATAGTCCCTTTTATCATCACTAAAAAAGAACTGATAAAGGACCCTTTTATCGTTGCTAAAAAAGCTCGGATAAAAGTCAAAAAGAAATTTTTATAAAGGAATCTATTTTTCCAAAAAATCAGAGGTTGGACTATCTCTATTTTAGTAGTGCTTGATCCCACTATTAATAGTGCTATCATAGCCTCATGACCCCTTTAACAACACTAGGAATCCCCCCCCACTTAACAGTGCTGAGCACTTACTTCACCCTCCTGATTATGCCCCTACCTTTGATGGGGTTCAAACCTAAGACCTCCCCCTCATAATCTTGCACCTTTTCCACTTCCCTATATCGTTTTCTTTTGTATTTTATTATGTATCTCTATATTTATATATATTAAGTTACATTTTTATCCATACATATATATAAACATAAATACATATATAAAATATGTTTTTTGTGTATGTAGGTGTGTTTATAAATATATATATCTGTGTGTGTGTGTGCATCTATAAATTTAATTTTACATATTTATATTTATTTACATATATTATATATTAATATTTATATACATATATTAGAATATATAGATAAATATATATCTGTTTTTCAATACACACACAATTATATGTATATATATATATAAACATTATATATACATTAATCGTATATGTATATAAATATTCATACATTTTTTAAATAAAATGGATATTAATTTTTATTTAGATAAGGTTTATATATTTAGAAATATAATTTAAATGTAAATATTTTCCCATATATATTTATAAAATTAAATTTCTATGTGGGAATATATACAAAATATGTATATATTTTTATATATTTGATTTTAAATAAAAATAAATGTTCTAAAATGATAAACTTTCAAAACCAGAATATCAATATGAGTGTAATCCTTGAAAATAAATTCAATCCCCACTCAAAACAGGAAAGAGAACCCCTTAAAAAAGGTTGAAATTCCATTGAATGTTAAAAAATTGTGATATCCCGACTAAAAACTCAATTTGGGAGGCCTTCTAGTCCTTTCAGGCCTTGTAAAACATAAAATGGGTTATCCCATGTCATTATTTAAAATATCTCATCATAAGACTAAATTTGATATGTGGTAGACCTCAAACAGACACTCGTATCAAAAGTTATGGTCGTCTGAAGTTCGAGTCAAGTTTTCAACATATTTTAAACCGTTTATTAATTTTTTCTTATATTTTAAAATTGTTATTATAAAACAATTACTCAATAACAATTAGTAAATTATTAATCACTATTATTTTTTAATTATTTTATAATACATTTTCACTAAATATCTTATATATTAATTGTAAATGCGTATTTAACGTTATAAAAATCATATTTAATAATATTATATATATATATATATATCAATATAAATATATTTTTATATTAATATATTATTTTTTGGGAGTTGATTTTTTTTATCAAATTTACACTTATCAATGTGAGTAAAAAACTGCTGATAAAGACTCCCCTCTATAATTGCTAATAAAAAACACTGATAAAGGCCACCCTTTATCAGCAACAAAAAGTATTGATTAATGTACCCCCTTTATCAGCACTTTTTTTTGACACTGTTAAAGTGCGGCGCTGCGTAAAGCTGTTTCTATGGTAGTGAAGGCATATCCCGTGGCTTTTAATACCACTATTATATTCCTTTATAGTTACTGTGGTTCATGAAAAATATAAATTTCTAATTTAAATGCCATATGGGTAAGTAACAATGTTGTGTGGGCTGGTCAGAAGTGTTGTATTTTTGGAGAGATATGAACAACGGATTGTTTGTGTCTATAATAGATTTTTTTCTTATAATTGTTATAAATAAAGGTATTATATATTTTTATATGATATTTTCCATGTTTAAATGGAGTTTTTTATAGAACATGATAAATTTTTAATTAAACATGAAATGTTTTGTGTCCAATAAAGTGTGGAGAATTTTATTGAAGCAATATTTTCAGTTAATGCATTGAGAAAAGTTTTAGTAAATATTTTATAATCTTTCTCTAAAACTTAAACCGAAATAAATAAATGAAACATACATTGGAATTCACTCTGAAATATTCACTGAATATTTTCATAAAACTTCTACTAAAAGTTTCAATAAAATATTTGATTGAACATTCACTACAACTTGCAATAAAACATTCATTGAAACTAAAACTACCATATAAACTTTCATCAGAACATTCAATGGAATTGTAATTCAAATGTAATTATATTTATAATTTTTTTTAAAATATATTAAATATATTTTATAATTTTATTTATTATAAATCATGTTTTATTTAGAATTTTATAATAATATTTCAATTTTTTTAATTTTATAAATATTTATTTTCATAAAAATGTAATTTTTTTCCTTTTTATTCAAATAGTATATACATTTTCATATAGTAAATTATATTATATTTTAAAAATATATAGATATTATATTTATAAAAATTATGTTACAAATATAATACACATTTTATATAATATCATTTTTTATAAATATATATTTTTAAATGTATTTTTTATTAATATATATGAAATATTTTTTAGTTATATAATTTTATAATTTTTTTGTATTCTCAAACTTTCATCAAAAAGGTTCTATGGATGTTTTAGTGGAAGTTTCACTAAAACTTTCATTATAATTTTTAGAAGAACATCCCTTATAACATCCAAGGAGAATCTCCCTAAAGTTCATTTAAATTTTGAGAGGAACTTTCAGTAGAAATTTCTCTGAAACTTTTACTAGAAATTTTCCTGAAACATTCACTCGAACCTCCACTGAAAATTTCACAGTAACTTATACTAAAATTTTTACTAAAAGGATTTATAAATGATATTTAGAAACATTTTATAAATAATACATTAAATATATTTTATTAGTGTATTTATTATAAATTTAGTTTTAATAATAATTTTTTATAATTACTTATATATGATATATCTATAAATTTATATTTTTATAAATATATATTTTATATTTTTGTCAATATAGTATATAAAATTGTGAGGAAACTATGAAAGGTCCCCATGTTCATCATAATTTTGACCTTCTTTGTTTGGACTGTCTTTGAAAAACATATGAACATGTTCATTGATGTCATTACATTCCTCAATTTTATCCACATAAGTTTCAGGAAAGTTTACATCTGTATTTATTGTAATTAAATGTTATTTAAAACAATATATGTAACTCCCCAATCCAAAACACTAGGTCTATGTCAGAGTGTCACATGAACTCCCACATATCTCTCGTTATACAATAGATCTTTGACTAGCAATGAGGGTTTGAACATCCTCAGTGGTGAGACTATACTCTTTGTATTATATCATTGCACCAATAATAAAAATAAAATGTAATAACTCTGAGTAAATAAGTGGAAATAATATAAAACAACAAATAAGGAATAAAAATAAAAAAATAAACAATCAGTTTCCTACTTTGGAAATCCAATCCAGTGTATAAGTACAGGAAAATAAATAAATAAAACCTTGGAAAGCTCTGGATTGATTTATAGTACAACCTCTAACTCAATGTTCCTCGACTGAACTGGTTTCTATGGGGCCCTTTCCCTTGCTTAGAACCTTTTAAATTAAGTCTACATGGGAATCAAAATGATTTTAAAAGGTGTCAGTAATAAAAACCAATATGAAACCACCAATACTCCCTATGCGCACATGTATAACAGGTCTATGTCATGGTAATAGTAAATGATCGATAAAGAAAAAACAATCAAGTACCATGCACTCATGTGTTAACCAAGCCACCAAAATCCCCAATTGTACTTGATTTTTCTCCATTATAGATGGATGATCTAAGGTTGTCAAAAATGATAAAAAAATGCCACCAGGATATCCATATGTACCTCATAATCCTTAGGACATCAAGTGAGCATGTTACTCAGTATCCACAAGGCATCATGTTCTGACATGTTCTCCTATATCCTCAAGACATCATTTTCATCTAATCCACAAAACTTTCACGCTCTTATCCTATATAGGGGTCCACCATCATCATTGTCACACATCATACACATTCCCCCTCTAAGGGGTAATAATACCATGATGGTCACCTATCACGAATACCAAGAATAACCTCAAACGACATGGTAATACACATAACAAAGAAGATAATAACAAGACAAGCATAACACATCATCATGATCATATAGTAACAATAAAAAACATGTGATTAACATCAACCATGATAACACGATACTCTAAAAATAATCATGTAAAAAAGAATCATTTCCTCCTGGGGCGCAACCTACCGGTTCCACCCTTGTGGTGGTGTGGGGGAGGTTTTAGGTTTGAGCCTCCCCCGCTTCAGTTTATATTTCTTTCTTTATAACACCTCCCATGACCGAATGTAATGGAAAAATGGATCATATATGGTTACACGACAACGAACACACCCAAAAAAACCACTATTAATCAAGAACAACAATTTATGGCAACTTAACATGAACTAAAGAAGCAAGAGTGTACACATGCCTCAAATGGTAAGGAAATTCCTACCCTAAGGTTATTGATGAATACCTTTAACATTAATCAAGGAATAGAAGTCTGAACATTCCATACATCAATGCAGAATGGATCACAAATTAAGGATTTATAACTACAGTTCTGGTCTATCAAGAAAGAAATTTTGAATAAGGGATAAATAAAATTCCATTTCAATAAGGTCATTCTATAATCACATAACTTTGAAAAAAAAAACAATTCTATGGTTTTTCGAAGGAAGGGACACTAATTCAATGGATTTTATTTCAGTCAAAGAATGAATCATGAATTCTTTATTGATTCTAGAAGAGAGTCTTGGTTTTATCCAATGATCATAAGTTTATTAAAAATTCATTACAAAAATATATTAGGGAATAATGAAGTCACATAATGATCGTTCTAGGAAACTTACCTAGAAACATCTATTATTCTTAAAATTTCTAGCTCTGGTCAAAGTAGGTTTTTATTTACATGTCAAATCCTCCACTAATGTACTAAGGAATCTTCAAAGGATTAAGGATTCATCATCAATACACTTATAAAAATTGGTATAAAAAGATGATTCAATAACTCTTACTTGTATATTGTCTATTTTAAATGGTAGATCTTGATTAGATCACGAAACTATGTCAACTCTCTAGACCTACCACCGATCTATGAAGAAAAGGAGAATTAATTATTAGATCTTCATGGAAAACACATATCTGGAATAGATCTATATACATATCATAAAGAAAATGATGAATTTGACATAGATCTAGTGTAAAAATCACCATTTAGCATCACTCAATCAGAATGTAGAGACCATGCTTTTTTCCTTTTAAGACATTAAAATATTTTTACATATATTTCTTGAGTTAAGAGATGGGACGAAATGTGATTCTGAGGCCCTGTATTCCCAAAATTAATTTTATAAAAATATTTATTATATTTTATATTCTGTGTAGACATTTTCTTAATGGAAAATAGATAAATCTTAAATTTAAGATCAAATTAGAAATTAGAGACCATATTTACGTTTGGAATGTGATTTTTACCCTTGGCGCAACCTAGAATAGGTCAGTGCAGGGCATTCCTATTTCTCTCCCATTGGTGATGCATTCAGTTGGTTAATTATCTAAATTAGTTTAATTTAGTTAACCTAATTAGAAATCTATAATAATAAATCTATGGAGTTTTATTAGGGTTAGGCTCATAACCCTGGGATCATCAAGAGCTAATTCTTCTCTCCTTCTATTGGCAGATCATAACGAATGATGACAGAAATCTAGATCGGTGCATATTAGGATGTAATGAATACAATATATTCATTCAATTGTTGGAAATAAAATTATTTAATTATGAACAATCCAATCTATGTTTATGACTCTTAAAACTATGAATTAAACCCCTTTTGATTAAACAGATTGACCAGGATTATCCTTTTAAGGATTTTTTCCAAATTGTTGAACTTTTCTTTTTCCCATGTAGTAGTTTAATTGATTATTCTTTTGTTTTATAACCCGAGACATCCCTATTATTGATCATTCAATAATTCTGGAAAAATAATGATAAGAATTTGTTTTTTCTTGTCTCCACAATTGCTTCACATTCTTCTCCAGTTGGACCCTATGGCCCATGTTCGGTATTGTCGGGCAGTACCGAGCCCAATCTGGACCCCAAAATCACAATGAATTCACATGGGAGGGATAAATCATTTAATAAAAGATAGATCAAGGTTTTTTATGTTTTTTGGTGTTTGATTTTTTGATTATAATGTTGAATAAAAGATGGTGTGTGGTGGCATTTCGTGTAGTGTGTATGAAGATCCCCTATAAGATGGAAGAATAAGATTTCAAAGAAACAATAGCTAGAAACAATGATCCATATCCAAATACCCCATTTTTAGGAAGGAACTTGGGTAGAATAGAATATGAAAGGATGGATTTGAAGCATAGAGTTTGGATATGAGAAAATGTGAAAAATGTGAATACACATTATGCACCAAGATGAACTAATGGAGTTGAACCCCTATACTGTGATGGCTAGGGTTAGGGGAATTTATAAGGATGTCATGACATGTAGACTCCCTACACATAGTGTATCACTTACTCGAGTGGATGAGCTATGTGATAGAGTACACATGATGAACAACATGCGGGAGTACATGGCTAGGCACATGGCCATGTATCAAAGTACAAGGACACGGGATGGATTCACTAACATGGATTGAGTACATGAACACATGATGGATACATAGACACAACCAAGCACATGGGCCGGACCATGAGTGGTATAAGAACATTGTGTAGATCCCCTACATGCTATGTATCCCTATATGGTAGGTGATTCATGAACATCCAGGGACATAAACAAGTGATGGGGTAGAACCACATGTTGTGTGGGCACCATCACATGTTATAGACCCCTTTTTTACTTCTTATGAAACGTCAAAATCTAGTATCTTCTTCATATGGACTTGTATTTTTTCCCTCGAGTAGCCTATCATGAGTGTTTTTTCGTATATAATGTGACATTTTTCTTGGTTGTGACTTTTTGGATATGATGTGAGATGTTTCTAGGCATGGATTTTTGTTTAGGAGATACTTGAGGAAGACAATGATCATGAAGGATCACCAGAGGTATTCTTAGGGGAATCCTCTAGCTTTCTAGGCATGGGTCCTCAATGAATATAGTGGAACACTCCAGATGGGCTTGGAATGGGTCCTCTACAGACTCCTAGAGTAGAACCCTCCAGCTGGTTTGGACATGGGTCCTCTACCATCAATTTGGAACCCTTTTATTGGCATATGGAATGGGTCCTCTATTAACTTGTAAAGTGGAACCCTCCTACTGGGTAAGGAATGGGTCCTCCATCGACTATTAGTGTGGAACCATCCTATTATAATAGGGTATGGTTCCTATATCTATCCACTATGTGGAACCATCCTATTGGAATAGGATATGGTTCCTCTATCGACCCACTGAGTGGAACCCTCCTGTGAGAACAATGTATGGGTACTCTATATATCCACTGAGTGGAACCCTCTTTCTAGAATATTGTACGGGTCCTCAATCTATCCACTGAGTGGGACCCTCCTGTTTTACCATGGCATGAGTCTTATACCTAGAGATTGTGGCCCCATGACTCTGTGGTACAGTGAGGAGGCCTGAATCGACATGGATAGTTTCTGCTGAACAGATGTCTGAGATACTGGGCATCATTGTTGGACTTCTCAAGCTGTTGGAGACTCTTTTTTTGGGACAAGAAGTGTGATGGAGGTCCCATTTTTCTCTCATTTGGGATTATTTGACTATATATATATATATATATGGCTTTATGAATACATTTATATTTGGCTACTCACCTACCATGGGTTACGAAGATGCACAAGGTATTCCATGTTCTTTTTGTGTTTAGTTTCTAATGGTTAGAAGAGGTTACTCTCTTGATATGGGTGGAAAATAATCGACGTGTATTCCTTCTACACACTGTGTTGATCCCCTTGTTCTTAGAAAAGTATAATATTTCTCTTGCTTTGGGTTAAGCTGCATCATATTTTCTATCTACTGTCTATCTTTTCCTATTGCAAATCTTACTACCCCTCCCCTTCAGATTTCAGGGAATCCTGTTGGGGATTTATATAATCACACATATATGGGATTTTCATGAATTTTTCATGTATTATGTATATGATAGAAATGGTAATGTCAGATTTAGTAGAACTTAGGGATACTGGGTGTTGTTGACCACATACGGTGGTCATAGATTAGAAATTTGGAGTCAGGCTCTCTTAATAGTTTACTTTCTAGTTTTTTTCATATTGGGACTTATCTCTGGTTGGGTGTGTATTTTTTCCCATTTACCTTTTTAGTTTACACTATTCTAATATTGTACACCTTATTGGTTTTTCATGCTTGGTTTACTTTTAACTATTCTATTATTTTATTATTATTCCTATACACTTTTTCATTGAGATGGTCAGTTGTGTGCATACATGTACATTAGGAAAAGGCCTCAAATTTATAATATTAATTTTAGATATTTTATTTACCCATTGGCCTATGGAAAAAATCTTGGGGTAGTCGGGCTTGAGCCCAATTTAGGGTTGGGTCAACTCCACCAGTGCCTAGCTACTCCATAGAAAAGGAAAATGGAGGATTTCAGCTTTTCATGGATTATGATATCCGGAAAAAGTACATGATAAAGAAAAAGTACCGCTTGATGAGGATTGACTAATTTTTTGACCAGTTGTGAGGTGTGATATGGTTCTCGATGATCGATATCTAATTTAGCTAGCACCTGTTGAGGGTTCCTGATGCTGATATTCTAAAGTTTACATTATGATGTCTCTAAGAACATAATTAGTTCCTAATGATTTCATTGGTGTAATGAATTCCCACACCGTGTTTATGTTTTTGATGAATTGTATCTTGTTGCCATTATTGGACCACTTTTTGGTTTTATTCATCAATTAAATACTCATATACTCTCCATTAGATGAGGAGTATGCAAAGTAATTGATGATGGTTCTTGATTTTCTTTGATAACACCAACTTTATAGAAAGATATCAAATTTCCATTTACGGATTCATGATGTTTACTTTTTGGGGAATTTCATTTCTGGGAATGGTTTAGTTGTTGATCCAACAGAGATCAATGTATTGATTTCTTGGGAGCCACCCAAGAGTGTGTCAAAGGTGTGGAGTTTTCTTAGCTTTGTGGGGCACTAGAGGAGGTTTGTAGCAGAATTATCCAGGATTTCATCCACTTCGACTTCCCTGATGTAGAAGGGGTAGTCATTTACATAGAGTGAGTAGTGCTAGAGGGCCTTTAAGGAGTTGAGGATGAGACTGATGAGTTCTCCAATGTTTAGAATACTCATGGAATCCATTGATTACATAGTGTATTGTGATGCCTCAAGATCTAGGATCATCTATGTTTTCATATAGCAGAAGGAAATTTTTGTATATGGGCAAAGAATGTTGAGACACCATGAGTAGAACTACATGACTCATGACTTAGATTTTACAGTGGTATTATTCAACCTAATGATGTTGAGATACTACCTTATGGGGGGGGGGGCACATTGTAGTTTGCACATACCTTAATTTTTTAAGGTACATCTTCACAAAGAGCGAGTTGAACCTAAGATAGATATTCTAGTTATCATTCCTATAGGACAAAAATTTGAGATAGTATATAATTCGAGGAAGGGAAATATAGTAGTATATTCCCTTAGTAGGAACTGAAAGGATCAATTGGTGTTGGAGGATTCAATGCAGTTGGCTTCCATGTAGTTGACCTTGGTGGAGCAGGAGGGTACAAATTTTATTCAGTCGACAATGTTGAATCCTCCACTAATCGATCAAGTGAGAGAGTCCCGGATCAAATACATTGATTATGATGTCTTTCATGACCAGATATCCATAGGGGATTCACCAGATGGATATTCTGAAGGAGGGAATCATCTAATCTTCTTCTAGGAATGAATGGGGGTTCCAGTCATAATGTGAAAGGATTTGTTGTGAGAGTTCCGGAATTATACATTGGCTATAAATACAGGTGTCAAAATATGTATAGAGACCTTTATTAAAATATTAGGAGGTCCTACATGAGATAAAGTTTCTCTAATATCATTTCTCAATGCCTCAAATATCTATAGGTGAAGGCTGATCCCAAGATTCCAGCTGGTTTATTGCAGCCCCTGGAGATCCCAGATTAGAAGTGGGATGAAATATCCTAATAAATTGTTGGAACAAGGCTTCCACACACAGTGAAGGGACATAAGGGTATCTGGGTGATAATTGATCGACTCAAAAATTTGTAACACTTCCTTTCTATTAGGGAATATGGTTTGGTGGAGAGATTGGGTAAATTATACATATGATTTATTTTTCTTCTAAATGGGTCTCCCACAATGATTTTATTATATCACAAAGCACAATTTATGTCATGATTGTGGAGAGGCCAACATGAGTCATTTGAGAACCAGATGAAGATGTGTACAACATTTCTCCCCCAAACTAATATGAATATTGAGTGCACTATCTATGTGTTGGAGGATATGTTGAGGGTTTTCCTGTTAGGCTTTATCCAAAGTTGGGAGGATGACTTTACCATGGTATAGTTTTCATAAAACAATAACTACCACTCTACTATCAACACAGAACCATTTGAGTCCATTTATGGGGGACCTTCCAGGTCACCCAAGATATGTAAGACATCTATTGTGGGTCTAGAGATGGTTCATGTGACGACAGAGATGGTCTAGGTCATCTATGAGTGGATGAGGATGACCCAAATTTGATAAAAATATTATGTAGATCAATATCGTATGATTTTGATTTTGATTAAGGAGATCACATTTTCTATAGAGTCTCCCAACGATGAAGATTTTGGAGGTTCATTTAGGGAGGTAATCTATCTCCAATGATCATGAGACCATTGGAGATCATAGAGAGGGTGGGCGAGGTTTCTTATTACCTCACCCTTCCTCTACTACTAGAGCGAGTGTATGATGTCTTCCATGTGTTGAAGCTAAGGTGATATGTGCATGACCCCACAGACATCATCGAATGGGGAAATCTAGACTTTTAGGACAAATACACCTTTGAGGAGCACCCAATGGTGACTAAGGATCGATAGGAGAGAACCCTAGGTGGATGGACCATCCCCTTGGTTCATGTGTTGTAAAATCATTTCAACATACATGACAGATTTTTGGAGTGGGAGATCCATATGCGGGCTCAGTATCCCTTGTTTTTTGTTTAAGTTTTCTTTTTGGGAATGAAAATATTGAATGAGATAATGATGTAGAGACTTGATTTTTCTATTAATACTTTGAAATGTTTACACATATATTTCTAGAGCCAGGCACTGAGAGGACCTATGATTATGAGGCCTGATATGCCTATAATCAATTTTTTAAAAATATTTTAATATATTTTATATTTCACATGAATTATTTATTAAAGGAAATGAGATATATCTTAAATGGAAGTTTAGATAAGAAATTCAAGAACACTATTGAGTTTTGAAAATGATGTTTACCGTAGGTGAGACCTAAAATAGGTTGGGTTGGGCATTCAAATATCTAACCCATTGGTGGTGTGTTGAGTTAGTTAAATAATTAAATTTAATTAATTAATTTTTTTTATTTTACCTAATCTACTTCTATAAGAACACCATTATGGAGATTGCACAGTGTTATCCTCATAACCCTAGGACAATCAAGAGGTTCTCCTTCCTCTCCTTCTATTGTAGAATCATAATGGATGATGAAGAAACTTTGGATTAGAGGAGATCAGGATGCAATAAACGCCCTGAAATCCTTCAACCATTGGAAAGTTAATTCTTCGACAAAGAATGATCCGATATCTATTTAGGACTCATGAAATGATGTATTATACCCTTTTTGGTTAAATAGATTGATAAGGATCATCCCTTTTATTATTTTTGCCAAATTTTTGAACTTTTCATGTGCCCATGTACATGTTTAATTGATTATTCTTTGGTTTTCTATCCTTGAATATCCACATTTTTTATCTTTGTCCAATAAAATTTTGAAATGATTGATACATTTTTTTGCTTTTCGCTCTCAATTTCTTCGTGTTCGACACCAGATGGACCCCTGAGGTCTCAATTTGAAATTTTCGGGTGGTAGCAAGCCTGATCAGACCCCCAAAATCATGCCAAAGTCACAGGTGTAGGATGGATCGATGAATCACGTATAAATCTGGGTTATTTTTGGGTTATGTGTGTTCAATTTTTTGATTCAATGTATGAATCAAATATAGAGGATGGGGTATTTTCATGTGATGCATACGATAAACCCCCACTAGATGAAAGAATCTGATTCCTAAGAAAAAAGGATGGAAATGATGATCAAAGACAAGATCCACCATTTTCAGGAAGGAAAGAGGTTGAAATAGAAGTGGAAAGGCTAGATATTCGGCATAGAGTTCAGATATGGGAAACTATGAAAAATGAAAATACATGCCTTATACCATGATTAATAAATGGCGTGTATCCCTTATGATATGACGTCTGGGGTTTTGGTAATTTATAAGAATGGAATGTTGTGTAGACTCCCTACACACAATGTAATGCTTCCCTAGATGGAAGACCTGTGTGGCCAACCACATTGGAAAAACCCTATGTGGGAGTACACATCCAGGCACACAGCCTTGTACTAAAGTACACATGCACAAGATGGATAAATGGAAAATACTTGAGTACACAGACATCAGATGGATACACGTACATGACCTAGCACACAGGAGGGACTCCGAGTGGCATGGCCATGTAATATAGACCCCCTTTATGTATAGTTTCCCTATATGGTAGGTAATCCATATACCTCCAGGGACATGGTCAGGTGATGAAGCAAGATATCATGCCTTATAGGCCCCCTCACATTCCATGTACCCCTTGGTTCCATATCAAAAATGTCAAAATCTTATATCTCCTTCATATGGACTCAGATTTTGGCCAATGAGTTGCATATCCTAAGTATTTTTCTACATGGAACATGATGGTGCACTCAGATGTGACTTTTTAGATATAATTTTCGATGTGTCTAGGCATTTTTACTGTTTAGGCGATGCTTGATGATGTTAGTGATCACGAAGGATCACCAGAGGAATTCCTAGAGGAATCCTCTAGTTGACTAGGAATGGGTCCTTGATGACTAGGGTGAAACCCTCTATATGGGTTGCGCATGGGTCCTCTATAAACTTCTAGAGTGTAACCCTTCGGGTGAGCTGGGCATGAGTCCTCTACTATCAGTGTAGAACCCTCCAGATGGCATAGGGCATGGGTCCTCTATCTAGTTTTATTGTGTAACCCTTATGATGGGTATGGAATGGGTCATCCATCAACTATTAGAGTGGAAACCTTCTATTGGAATAGGGTATGGGTCCTCTATCTATGAACTTATTGGAACCCTCCTATTTGAACATGGTATGGTTCCTCTATCTATCAACTTAGTTGAACCATCCTGTTATAATAGGGTATGTGTCATATATTTATCTACTAAGTGGAACCCTCCTATTGTACCAGGGCATGGGTACTCGACCTAGATATTATGGTCACTAGACTACACGACATAGTGATGATGCATGGATTGACATGGATGACTTCTTCTGCGTAGACGTGCGATATGTTGCGAAATATTGTTGGACTTCTAGAACTATTGGAGACTCTTTTCTCAGGATAGGATATGCGATGGAGATCCAATTTCCCTCTCTTTTGGGATTCTTTAAATAATATATATATATATATATATTTACACACACATATATATATATATATACATATATAAATATATATATCCATACCTTTGGATTTGGTTACACTTCTTACATGGGCTATGAAGATGTGTGCGGTATGCCACATGCTTTCTGAGTTTATCTTCTCATGGATGGATGAGGTTACTCTCCAACTATGGGTGGAAAAGACTCAATGTGTAGTACAACTACACACCCTGTTGATACCCCTGTGATGAGAAGAGGTTACTCTTTATCTTTATTTGGGTTGATATGCATCATATTTTCTGTCTATTAACTTTTTATTCCCATTGTATCTCTTACTTCCTCCCCTTTAACATTCCGGGTTTCCTACTGGGTATGTATATACTCACCCCTACATGGGATTTTCCCTCATGTGTCATGTCATATCCAGATGATGGATGGGTTTTTGGTGGCTTCATAGGATCTTAGGGATACTGAGTATTGTAGACAATGTACAATAGTCGTAGCTTGGAGATTAGAATCATGGATCTCTCAGTAGTTTTCCATTCAGTTTTTGTCAGGATGGGACTTATTTATGTTTGGGAATACATTTTTTCATTTGATTTTCAGTTTTCACTATCATAATCTTGTACACCTTAGAGGGTTTTTCATGCACGGTTTACTTTCTAGCTATTGAATCATTTTTTATTTTTCCTCTTCCCTTCTGAATTATGATGGTTGGGTGTGTGCATATAGGTACATTAGGAAAAGTGATCCCATTCAGGATATGACTTTTGGAAGTTGTTTCTAACCTTTGGCATATGGAAGTAGGCCTGGTTTAGTTGTGGTTGAAGCCCTTGTTTGGGTTGGATCATGGAAAAGTCAATTATTGGAGTGGAAATAAGAGATAAATGGGGGGTCTGTGTTCATGATAGGAGGCCTTCAATTTTAGATAGGGCCATGGGGTTTGGATTTGGGTGCTAAAGAGAGTCAATAATGTGTGTAATTATAATAAAATTGGGTTCCTTAATTAAAACCTCATACTGGGCATGCTGACTACCCTGCGGGCCTCATCGGCTAGATGGTGGGGTCTGCAAATCAATACAAGTCTACTGGATCCCCACCGACTGGTCGGTGACTTCCTTCTTTCTGCCATCTTTTAATCCCCTTTTCAAATTCTTCCACCTTAGAACCCCAAACAATTTTACTCACATATCTGACTTCCAAATATCCCATATTAGGGATTTATTAAAAGAGAGAGGAGAATCCAAAAACTCGAAACATATCTTACATAAAAAATCCATGGTTGTTATAATTATCCCTCCCTAACGACTTCTTATCTAAGAGAGTACCTTCAAAGGTTTTGATAAAAAAACATAGGCCACTGATCCAAAACATTATCCTCTTACTACCATGTATCCTCCTTGATTCAACCATGAGGGAAAAGAATGAAAACTAGTTGTTCTATTTTCTCTCAAAGTAATTTCTTTCTTGGGTCCAAAATCTACATTGGGTACTCCACATATGATGAATCAGGCTCTATGTAAATATAATTGTCATCTATGGAATGTGCAGGATCATGAAAGTATCTTTGGATCTATGACACATGAAACACAATGTACATACTTTATTAGCGAGAAATAAGATCCTGGAAGCATTATATTGTCACAAACTGCTCAGTGATCAAAAAGTGTCCAATATAGTGGGGTGATAGATTCCCTTGTTTCCTAAACATTTTGTGTCTTAACCATGGTGTCACCTTTAGAAAAACCGAGTCACCTATAAAAAATTATAATGGTCCCCCCTAGGTTAAGTATATGAATTATGTCTACTCTAAGTAGTGAACAAACTCTTATGAAGCATTTGAACACTTTTTACGGTCTCTTGTTCCAAAATAGGCCCCAAAACTGCTAACTCACCAACCACATGAAAACAGAATGAAGAACAACATGACCTCCCATAAAGATACCCATATTGTGGCGTATGAATCTAATCATGGTGACTATTATTTATGAAAACTCAAGAAAGGGAAAGTGACCATCCCAAGATATTCCAATTTCTAGTGTGTATGGTTGATGTATATCTTTTAGTATGTGAAATGTCTGCACATACTATCCATATGTCATAGGATTTTACACTACACTCAATATCAGTTGAGTCCCTACGGACTTTTGGAAGCCTTTCCAAAACAATTATGTAAAACATGCATCTTTTTTAGATATGATGATCAAGGTAAATCCATGTAAGCGTACTATCTCATAGACATACAACTTTCCTAGCTCTTATACTGAGTGAATCTGTCAAATTTTTAAGAAATGTGAAACCTTCATTACCTGATCGATAAAAACCTACATAGTATCATAGATCCTCAAGATCTTGGTTAACACCATCCTAAAGTCCATTATAATGTTCTCCCAATTATAATTTGAATTGGTAGTGACTAAAAAAACCATTAGGTTGTTGGTGTTCATCCTTTATCCTCTTGTAGGAATTGTATCGGTAAACAAATCCAGCAATGAATATCTTCATCCCTAGCCTCCAATAGCATGACCTAAATTTTTGGTAAATTTTTATCACACTAGGATGTACCACCCACTAAGAAGTATGGAATTCTCTCATAACCTCATCTATGATAAAAGCAGTGACTAATACTCTTCTATGTGAAAGGATCAAATAATCTCTATCTAACAACCACCCAGGTATCAGGTCACCACTAGCTACCTATTATCATATCATGACACAATCAGGTCCAATCTTCTATTTACCATTTACCCGGTCTACTAACTAATATGTGACCACTAAAGGATCACATGTCATCAATCCCTAGTACCCATAAGTATCCTTCTTTATGTTTTATAACAGGCTCATCTAGCACTTCTGTTCCTTTGAAGGCTTCTCATCAACCTCTTGATCTACCTAAATCTTATATCTAAGACAAAATATGATGAAGTTTACTTTCCCTATTATATAATCCATCTCAAATTCAAATATCTTCAGGTACTCTACCCGGTTCTTTTACCTCAAGTTTAACTCCCACTATGTGAAGGTATATGAAGGATCTTATTTCAAATGTAGAAAAAACCTATCATTAAAGAGATAACATCACCAATAATTCAAATCATGAATCATGACTTACAACTCCAAGTCATGGGTAGGATAGTTCCATTCATTGGATCACAACTGATGTAAAAAATAATCTACTACTAGCTCTATCTACATCACTACTGCTCCCAATCCAATGCCCGATGAATCACAGTATAAAATAAAAATGATCCCTATATCAGGAAGAATCAACTTGAGAATTGTATTCAACCTCCTCTTCAACTCAAGAAATTACTCTTCACACTAATCCGACCACTAGAACTTTACTCCCTTCTTTGTCAGCATAGTCATAGATGGTAATAATTGGGAGAATTCATGAATAATAAATTTGTAATGTCATATTAAACCTATAAATATTCTGATATCAAACAAGTTTCTAGGATGTGTCTAGGACATCACTATCTCAAATTTCCTTAGTTCTATAAATATAAATTTATCAGGCACCAAATGCCCCAATAATTTCACCTTATGAATCCAAAAGTTACTCTTTGATAGCTTGACATAAAGCTGATGTGCTAAAATTGTACTCAATACTCTATTGAGATGTCTAGCATGCTTCTCTGAGGTCAATCAATGGATGAGTATTTCGTTAAATAAAACCACATCACACACATCTATATATGGGTGGAAGATTTTTTTAGGAGATCCATAAACTATATCATCACATTTTTCAATCCAAACAACATCACCAAGTACTTGTATATCCCATACCAGCTCCGAAACACCATATTTAGTATATTATCCTCTCTATCCCACAACAAGTGATAACCCAATCAACGGTCAGTCATAGAGAACAATTGGGATCCCTATAACAAATCAAAGATATCGTCAATTGTAGGCATGGAATATTAATTCTTCACCATTACCTAGTTTATCTTCAAGTAATATATATAGGCTTAAAGACTACCAACCACATTTTTAGTGAAAAAATAGGTTCAACCCATGGTGAAGTACTCATCAAGATAAATCACTTCATATCCAAGACCTCAAGATATCCCTTGAGCTCCTTTTAATCAACCAACACCATATGATAAGGGAGTATCAAAATGGGTTGCTCACCCAACATGAGATCTATCTGAAATTAAACTCTATCAGGGAGATATAACAACCCAGGATTAACATACATATAAATTTCATCATTTTTTTAGAATACGTAATACATTACAAAATAGAAACACTAATAAAAAATTAGTTTATTTTCATTGGAAACATAAAAACATAAAAATTGGTGAATGAGTGAGCTACATTATCTCCCACTAGGTTCTCCAAGACTAGAACCCCTATTAGAGATATAATAAATGAAATATATATTCATAACCTGGGGAAGGAAGAAATAAAAGGGGTGATCTTAGATGACTAGTAACGGTAAACAAGGGAGGTATGTAAGAATAAACATGATCATAAGGGTATGAGAACATGATCATAACATTAAAATATCATACCATATATATCAAAGGGAATAAAACATAAATCATGGAATTAATATTATCATTTAATAAGACATGAATCATAAGGGAAATGAGTACAATATCAAGGAAATAATAACATATGAATAAGACATGGAATTTTTGAATACAGATAAACATGTAAGATCATTCTATTTAAGCCATGACACATTACTAGAAAAAATCAGGGCACTTCATGGGGATACACCTACTGGGCATGGCACACCACCATCCTCAGTCGTAGTCCTTTCCTTGTAAGGGATATAGTTTTCCCATCTATATATATTAGACTAGGTCTCCCCATATTCTCAAAGTGGATTGGGTTTCCCTATCTTCCCATAGTGGATCAAGTTTCCCCATCACCCTATAGTGGATTGGGTTTCTCTATCTTCCCATGGTGGATCAGGTTTCCCCATATTCCCTATTGTATTAATCTTCCCTACTTGAATCCCATCATTATCTCATGAGATATAAATCTTTAATCATTGCATTGGAGGGAGATATAGGTCCCACTCATCATATAATAAAATCATGTATAGATTTCCCACATGATAATTAACATGCATCATATCATGAGCCATAAAAAAGATGGGTTTTATAGACATCACATCATAACCCTTGAAATGAAATGAGTATCATAAACATATCAACATATCATTACCTATGGAAAAGATATAGGTCTCATAATCATTTAATCAAAGCATAACCCGTAAAAAAAAGTGGGTTTCAAGAGCATATAACCCATGGAATAGAAACAATTATAATAAAAAACATTACATCAAAACATAAACCATTCAAGAAGAACAAGAACTTTATTCTTAGATCATATCCCCAGTAATGCATAAAAAATTACAAAGTATGTGATATTAGACAGAGAAGGATATTGAATGATCACATTAAACATTTATTTGGTTAAATATCCTTTATTTAAAAAACCTTTTTATAAAACCATTAAAAAAATACTTTTCTCATAAATAAATGCTTACCATTTCATTTTAAACATTTCATAAGGAAAATATCCTTTTTTATTTGATTTTTTTAAAACATAAAACCTTTTGAAAACCATTTTGTTTTGAAAATAAAACTGAAAAACTATAAAGGAAGCTAGAAAACATCTAAAACAATTTTTAAATGAAAAACATATTTGAAAACCTTTTTCATTGAAAATATCTTTGAAAACATTTAAATTAAACTCTGAAAATAATTTAAAACACTTCTTGAATCATAACACATTTTTAAGAAAAATTTTCATTAAAAACCAATTTAAAAGAAATTAATGTACAAAATATTAGGATTTTTTTTCATATGAATAAATCTTTTAAACTTTAAAATGAAGCTTCAAAGGAAGGATGTTAATGATAGCAGATAAATCCATCTGTGTGGAAAATTCCTTTTGCACTGTAAAAGTTTAGAAAAGTTCCTCGATCAGAATACGATAAGAAGATTCCTTTTTAGAACTATTTTTTAAATGGTAAAACATGGGTAAATATTTCCTTTAAAATAATAGGATAATATTAAAACATTTTGAAATCATATTTAGAAAACACAGTTTTTAAAGAATACATATTTTCGACCAAAATGAGAAATGAAGTCATATTTTTATAAAAACATTTTCTTAACTATCTTAAGTACCAATGAGTGGAAATTTGGTAATAATACATTATGATATCATAGATAACCAGAGGAGAATAAAATTCAAGAGTTTCCTTGAATGATGTATCATAATATTTCATTAATGAAAGAATAATCATAAGAAATATCAACAAATGAAAAGAGTGTTTCAATAAACTATTACGACATGGTAACTTTGACTCATACTACCCATGTTAGAAAATTACATTAAATGAAGCATAAAATATCAAAAAAATAAGGATATTCATGATATTACAGGAAAAAGGGTAGTATATACACCTTTTATAGGATCATAGGTGCATAACATGACATGTTTCTAAATGAAGGAAAATTGAGATAATATTACTCTACAAATTTGGAAACCATTGAAACATAAACCTCATGAAAAGGAGTTCATCATAAGCATATGTAAATTACCATAAATTTAAGTATAATAATCATATAATATATCAATGGAAAATATAAAAACCAGAAAAAAAGAAATGATTGGTTAATAAGGAATGTATATTATAGAAATAAAAAGTGAGATGAAATTTCATTACCTTGAGTCTGACATGTCGCGTGGGCCTTTATTTTCCCCTTCTTTGGGTAACTAATTTTATTTTTCACCAAAGGGATTACTTGGATGGATTTATTCCCAAATTGAGGCATATAGTATTAAGGTAGGGATTTTTGGATCTTATTTTAGTAGAGTTTGGGTGATCCAAAGGCTTAAGAAGAGTGAATAAGTGTGAGGGGTGAGTGCCTTTTTATAATGGAGGAGGAGTGATATTCATTTAAAGTTTTGAAAAGTGAATTACAACCAATTTTTTTCCATTTAGAGTGAATCCAATAATGGACCCAATTATATACAAGGGTGGATAGGGTCCAAATATGTCCACTAACTATGTTTTTGACAAGTGTCTACATCATTTTAGATCTTAAGTTTAATGATTATTCCCTTGTTAATTTTAGTTTAATCTTAACGATTTTAATTCATTTTAATTACATTCAATAATATTTTTGGTCAAAAACTATGTTGATATCATTATAAATTAGAAATTATTCTTATTCCAAATATGTAATACATTTTAACAATTTCTAATCACAGAAGTGGAGGAAATTAACTTAAATTTAATCCTATAGATGGGATGAAAATGAAAGTTTTTAAAGAAAAAACATTCAAAAGTTTTCTATGTTTTTATATCCAATTTAAAAGTAAAATTGATTCTAATGACATAAATCAGATTTATTTTTGAATTATATATATAATTAGACATTAAAACCAATAAAAAATATAATTTTACCTTATAAATAAATTTGATGAAAAAGAATTTTTGAATTAAAATTCAGTGTTCATCATTATTCATCAAAAAATGGAACACCTTAAAAAATACCAAAAATTAACCCAAAGTATTTTTTTTATTAATATATAATAAATGAGTTTATTTTATAAAATAAATATGATAAAAGCGTCATAAAATAAGATTTAAAATTTTTTTACCAATAAAAGATGGTAAAATTACCTTTTACAAAATTCATCTTTTTATTCATAAAATTAGATTTATTCTTATCTCATGCCTATAAAATATATTGTATGAGTGTAAAAATATTTAATTGAATATATAATATATTTAAAAAATTCATCAATAGTTATTTTTTAATTTATTTAGATAAAATGGTGTTTGTAGATAGAAAATTAGTTTTCTTAGGAAAGGAATTTCATAATTCTGAAATAGTTATTACTTTCATTTCTAGATAAAAGGATCCATTTTATTCACATTATTAAATAATATTCTATTAAAAAATACATAAAAATGGATAAGTGAAAAATATATTAATATTTTAAAAATAATATTAATAGTATCTCGTCATTTGGTAAAATTAGGTCTTGTGTGTAATGCAGGCTATCAAAGGAAATCAACATTGCATTTAACAAAATCCAAACATTATATTGTGTGTATGAAAATCTAATCTATGTTTTTCTGGTAGTGAAATATTAACTTGGTATTATATAAAAATCAATCAAGACATAATGATTTCAAATAAAACAATCTATATTTAGAGTTACATGAAATGAAATATCTCAAAAAGATTAAATTAATTAGAAAACATATTTCACAAAATCTCATGGTATTGCATTTTACACCCTTAAAATGAATTTCAACCTCAATTTGTATTGGTTATTAAAGGTTTATTAATTGAAATATCATTTCAGTAAAACCCACATTGTAAAAATGAATACTAAACCATCATTTTAAAATGAAAATTTGGAAACATAATGACTACCCAGAGTAACACATAACTAGTTTTCCATATTGGAGAACATTTCTGGGAAGTGAAAATATAGTCTTAGTGTAAATGCATAAATATTTATAGGTAGTGATTGATGCCACCAATAAAAAACAATTGAGTGATCAAAGAAAATTATAGGGCCATAAATTCATAAATACTTGAAGTTTAAAAGTCCATCAATTAAATAAAAAATTAAGAAATTAGGAAAACATTTTATTTCTAGGTCATTTTCAAAAAGTTGAATAATTTTCATGAAAATATATACTTGATGATTTTAGGATAACCTCAACCATTATTTTTCCATGATCAATTTACACTTCATCTATTATTTTAAGAAATAAAGGTGAATTTCTCATTCCCAAAGCATTATCATATCATGAGATCCATAAATAGAATGATGGATCATTACATCTATCAGAACAAAAACGCTATCATAAGTCATAAAATATGAATAAATCCACATATGTTGAGATAATAATTTAATATCTAAAACCTTATCCAAAGTTTAATATAATCCATTCAATAGATTGTCAGCCTTATAACCCTTATTTAAGATGAAAATAAAAAACATTATAAAGAAGGTCATTAAATAAGCTTAATATTGGTCTCTCATATCATAAAGTAGTGGTTAGATGTCACATTCCAAACATGTTAATATTTTTATCATGTATTCCTTAGAAAAATTGTAATAACTTGAATTATCATACATCCTCTTTGGAAACATTCATGTTTCCTTATTCCAAATTTTGTTGAATATATTCATTAAATCCAAAAATTCTATAAACTCCATCCATGATAACACAAAATTCTTATTCAACAAATTCTTTATATATTCCAAGGTAATTTGTATCGTCCAATACATTTATTGATATCCAAAATCATTTTGTTAACATTAGTAATATATTAATAGTTACCTCTCCCTTAATCATTTGTTTCCCATGAATACCACCTTTCCATTAAATCTCTCATATATTCCATCATAACTCCTCAATATATTAATGGAAACCCTTAGTGAAAAACATAAAGTGAAGAATCCTTATATTTTTCACATATAATAATTATTCACTCACAATAAAAAAATACTTTGGTTACTTTAGTTCATTCATAAGCCATTAACATGGATATCTCATCTTATTAAATTTTACCTCTTTCCTTTCACTTTTAACATGTAGTCTCATAATCATCATTAATATAACCATTAATCATACCAAATTGATGATTCTATTCTTGATATTTCCTCAAGGGACATCTATTTTCATAATTACATTTCATTCCACTATTAAAACATTTATGCTTTGATGATGTCTTATGAAGGCCAATATTCCCATACATTTTTTATCTAAACTCTTCATTTATCGTTTTTAGTTACTTTCTTCATGTCATTAATTTCTATAGTTAAAACATATTATTATTCTTATAAGTTATTTACTTCAGTGATTCTTTCCATATTCTTAACATGAAGTAAACTGAATATTATTTCCTTTGTGGTCTATACAACCCAAACTCTCAGTGAACTCCTTCCTTCTATTCTTTAGTGAGTTTGAGATTTGGTTAAGGTATACAATGTTAATCATGTTCCATGAAAACTAATTAAGAATGATAACTATATATTTCACTCCAATGATCATCCCATTTCGTTGTTTATTATACAAATTTCCATTGAATTCAATGTTAAACAAGTTTTTTATGGTTCTGGAAATTGAGTAACACCAAAAATCAAAGTGTGAGGAATATTTATCATAATAGAAAACCACATGATCATGAATAAGATAACTTATAGAATTTTTAAATCATGGCTCATACTTCTTTCATTTGTGACACAATAGGTTTATCGCAGGTTATTCATAGTCATTTTCTACTTAAATAATTCAAGATGGTCTATAAATATTTTGTCAATTCCCAAATCATATCCCCGAGGATTGTCAAACTAGGTGTTTAGCAAGGCCCATTGTTTTGTACTGAGTTATGATCGAGTCAAGCCAGACACAACTTTCCAAAGTTGTTACCCTAGGTACATCTATTACAGATCCACATCCAATTATTGTATATAGATAGGGATTTAATGTTTGTTAACCACTAAATCTATCCTTTACCAAAATTCTGGGATATTTTCCAATACATTAACTCACCCGTATATTTATCCTTAGAGACACCCCTACACATATACTTAGAAATATCCCCAGAGATCTCATAAAAAATTTCTCATCATAGTTTCCAAAGGATGAATAAACCTTCACTCTGATAATAACTATAGAAAAATTGACTTAACTTACCCACCCATTTCATAATTCTTAAAAATATTTAATACATAATATAAATGATTCACAAAGATTATATTAGTTTAGTGCCTTTGGAAACATGTAAACATAAACGTTGGTATATGAGTGAAATACATTATATACCACTAGGTTCTCCAATACTAGCCCCCATTTTAGACATATCAGACCTGAAATATATCTTTATATCCTAGGGAAGGAAAAAATAAAATGTGTGAGCTTAGATTCTTAGAAAGGGTAGACACAAGAGATATGTAAGAATAAACATGTGCATAAGGGATTGATAATGTGATCATAACATTATAAGATCGTACCCTAAATATGAAAGATCATAAACATGAATCATGGAATAAATATTAGGAGTTCATTATACATAAATAATAAGGAAAACAAGATCATAATCCATGAAATAATAAAATAGGAATAAGACATGGAATTGTGGAATATACATAAACATGTAATATTATTCCCTATAAGTCAAGACGCATTGCTAGAACTTATCAAGGAACTTCATGGTGACTACACCTTTGAGGTCTGTCACACCACCATCCCTAGTCATAGTTCTTTATTTATAAGGGATTGTGTTTCCCTATCTTACCATACTAGATCAAGTTTCCCCATCTTACCAAAGTGGATCATGTTTCCCCGCCTTCTCATAGTAGATCAGGTTTCCCCATCTTTTATAGTATACTAATCCTTTCGACTTGAATGAAATCATTATCTCATGAGATTTAAATATTTATCCAATGCATTGGAGGGATATATAGGCCCCAACCATCTCATATTAAAATCATACATACATGTGACACATGATAATTAAACTTGAATCCAGTCATAGCCCATAAAAAAGATGGGTTTCATAAACATCATATCATAACCAATGAAAGGAAATTGGGATAATAAACATTTCATACTACCATAACCTATAGAAAATATATATGTCTCATAATAATTTCATCAAAGCATTACCCATGAAAATAAGTGGGTTTCAATAGCATATATGCTTTAGAAGAGAAAAAATTGTCATCAAAATTATTCCATCAAAACATAATCCATTCAAGAAAGAATATGAATGGTATTCTTGGATTATATCCCCAATAGAGAATAAACTATAACAAATTATGTTATCTTAGATGGAGATGGATTTTTAAATATCAGATGCACCATTTTTTAAGTTAAATAGACTTTCTTTGAAAATATTTTTTATAAATCCATTTCAAAAATCATTTTCTTATAAATAAATCTTTACCATTTAAGTTAAAACGTTTCTTAAGGAAATTTTCCTTTCTTATTTGAAAAATTATTTTTAAAACCTAGAACCATTTAAAAACCATTTTCATTGAAAATAAACTTAAAAACTTAAAAAGGAAGATATAAAACATTTAAAAGACTTTTTAATTGTAAAAAATATTTTAAAACCTTTTTATTTTAAAATATCTTTGAAAAAATTTAAATTAATATTTGAAAAACATTTAAAACACTTATTTAATCATAAAAGTTTTTGAGAACCTTTTCCTTTTAAAAACAATTTTAAAAGAAAATAATTTAAAAAATATTTGGAATATAATTTTTCATAAAAATAAATATTTTAAACATGAAAGGAATCTTTAAATGACGGATTTTCATTATAGTGGATAAATCTGTACATGTCAAACATTCCTTTTGCACCATAAAAGTTTTGAAAAGTTCCTTGATTGAAAAATGGTGGGAAGATTCCATTTTTAAAAATGTTTTTTTAAATGGCAAAACATGGGTAAAAATATAATTTAAACATTATATGATAACAATAAAAAAAATTTAAAACATTTTTAGAAAACATAGTTTTTAAAGAACACAAATTTCCAACCGAAATGACAAATAAATTTGGATTGTCAAAAAAACATTTTCTTAATTATCTTAAGTTCCAAAGAGTGTAAATATGGTAATAATATAGTAATATATCATGGATAACCATTGGAGAATAAAATTTATAATTTTTATTGTCATATTGATCATAATATTTCATCAATTATGGTATAATCATGAGTAATATTGATAAATAATGATATTTTCTCAATAAAATCTTACCACTTGGTAACTTTGAATCGTACTCCACATTTAAGAAAATGTCATTACATGAATATTAAGATATCATTAAAATAAATAGATTAATGATATTACATATCAAATGGTAGTATATATAACTTTTAGAAGATAATAGATGCATTACATGACATGTTTCTCAAAGAAGGAAAATTGAGACAAAATTACTTTATCGATTTGGAAAACTTTGAAACATAAACCATAGGAAAAATAGATCATCACATGTATATTTAAATAAACATAAATTTAATTATAAGAATAATATAATATAACCATGGGAAGTATATACACCACAAAAAATAAATGAGTGGTCAATATGGCATGTATCTCATGGAAATAAAAAGTGAGATGAAATTCTATTACCTTGAGTTTGATTTTTCATGTGTTTCTTTATCTTCCTTTTCTTTGGGTAACTTCTTTTGTTTTCACCCAAGGTCTTCCTTGGATGAATTTATTCTCAAAGGAATGATTATAGAATTAAGTGAGGGATTTTGGGATCTTATTTTAGTAGATTTTGTGTCATCCAAAGGGTTTGATA
Organism: Viscum album; assembly: GCA_963277665.1. Lineage (NCBI taxonomy): Eukaryota > Viridiplantae > Streptophyta > Magnoliopsida > Santalales > Viscaceae > Viscum > Viscum album. The sequence continues at coordinate 743,317,951 of OY728136.1, read as the reverse complement.
GGTGTGAATATGTGGCTGGGTTGAGTATCTTTTTATAGTGGAGGAGGAGTGACATTCTTGTAAATTTTTGAAAAGGGAATTTCGCCAATGTTTTTACCATGTCACATGGATCCAATAATGGAACCAATTAGATCCATGGTGGGGGGGGGGGGTATGTTGAAAATATTGGTATCCAATGTCTTTTGTAAAAGTTTCTAGGTCTTTTTGTCTCTTAAGTTTAAGGTTTAGTCCCTTGTAAAGCTTAATTTTACCTTAATGTCTGTAATTCATTTTAATTACATTCCAAAATATTTTTGGTTAAAAACTAATTTGAACTCATAATAAATTATAAATTATTATTTTTCCCAATATGGAGCCCATTTTTACAAATTCCTATAAAAAAGTTGCAGAAATTAATTTAAATTTAATCCCACAGAGGGGGTGACAATGCATGTTTTTAAAGTAAAACCGTTCAAATGTTTTATAAATATTTATATCCAATTTCAAATTAAAATTGACTCCAATGAACTAAAATGGATTAATTGATGTATACTTGATCTAAATAAATATTAAAACATATAAAAATATAATTTAATGTTACAAATAAATTATATGAAAAATCATATTTGAAATAAAAGTCAATGTTCATCACTATTCATAAAAAAAATGAAACTTCTCATAAAAATACCAAAAATTAACCCAATGAAAATTTTGATATTATTATTTAAAAAATTATGTTTATTTTTTTCAAGTAAATTTTTTTAAAGGGTAAAAAATCATATTTAAAATTGATTCTTGTTTAAAAGTTGGTAAAATCACATTTTTGAAAAATATATCTTTTTTATTCATCAAATTGTATTTATTCTTATCTTATGAATATAAAATCTATTATATGAAAATAAAAATATTTAATTGAATATATAATATATTAAAAACATTCATCAATAGGGTTTTTTATAATTTATTGAGATAAAATGGTGTTTTTACAAAGAGAAGTAGTTATTTAGAGAAAGGAATTTCTTTATTTTCAAATAGTTCTTACATTAATTTCAAGATAAAAGAGTGCATTTTATTCACTTTTTTAAATAATATTTTATTCATAACTTTCATCCTAATAGATAGATGAAAAATATAATAATATTTTAACAATAATTATTTATAGTATGTTGTATTTTGGTAAAACTAGGTTGTGCATGTAATGTAGTCAATCAAAGGAAATCGACATTGTGTGTTACACAAGCCAAACATTGTGTTGTGTGTACCACATGACAATATAATTGTTTCGTTTAATGAAAATTTAATTTTTTGTTTCATTAAATTCAATCCAAACACAGTGCTTTAATACAACATAAGCTATATTTAGAGTTGCGTGAAATGAAAAATTTAAAAAAGATTAAATTAACTCAAAAAAATATCCCACAAAATATCAGGGTGTCACAGGGGAAGTAATATGAAGTAATTTGAGAATATATCCTAATATAGATCCCTGAATATAAGAAAAGTAAATATGGATACCACAAATATAGCTAAAATATCCAAGTCTGTAATATGTGTCGTGATCATGACAAGATGACTCAAGTCTGAACTGACTCCACTATCTCCCAATTCTCACTCTTCAGTCATGATGTACTTATCTAACTATGTCATGAAACATCCCCATTGGTCTCTCCAAGACATTGATAAGTTGATCATTAAATCACAAGACCTCCTCCAAAAGGCCCTAGGATGGTGACCAGTTTTGAGTAGGCATATCACACACATGGGAGGTTGTAACCTAATATACTTGTAAACACATACACATCTCCATGTACCCATATAATTATGAAAGGTAAATAAAATGGAATCAAAATGCATGAACTTATTTAAATCCCATATTAGGTGATGAAAAAGTTAATAGAAATCATAAAAGAGATAAATACACTTCCACCCAAAAACTACCAAAGAGTCCAACCTACGAAGGAGGGGGTTGTTGTGAAATGCAACACCTAGAACAACCATAGTCTATCTAGCTCAAAATATGATCCATCTACTCCTCTTCCTCATAGGAATCTATAAAAGTCCCTCCATCTATATAAGACATGACATGTGTGGGTATATCCTATGTAGAGGTGGGTATAACAATATTCAGTAGGACCCCCCAAAATCACCAAACAACAAGCAAAAAGAGAGGTTTAAACTCATAAAAAAGCCATGTCAATCAGAATTTTAGAAATAACAGTATGAATAATAACCCAAATATATTAAAGATAGACTCCAGGTCTCAACCATACTTTCATCCACACAATTTTTCTCGAGTCTCCAAGGTAACAGTTTCCCAAGAGAATCCACTCCACGAGCCATGCTACCCCTGATGGTGCTTACTGAAGAGGTCATGATCGTCAGGTATCACCAAAAAAGATACACACTAGGACTCACAATATTTTGACACCTAGATAGGGCATCAATCCCAGGGTGATTAGGGACACCGTAAACCCTACTATAATAACCCGGTAAGTTGGGGATCATATACACAGTGATACTATAAACCATACTGAATTATACCACTATGTAGGAGATCGTATGCATGACAATACGAAAACCAAAATAGATTGACAAGCTAGATAAGTGATCGACACCCTATGTATGATAGTCATGATGATACTCTGAAACCTACCAAATTGAAATAGGGAATGATTGAGGATCACACTCTAGGTCATACAGAGGGACACCACAAACTCTATCGAAGATTCATCCCATAGAAGGGACTCTAATCCATTTCCTAGAACACAATGTATCATTATAATCTGGAAGGGATAGATTGAAAAAACACACCCAACTAGACCTAATATTAAATTTATAGATGAAGGTCACCAAACTATCTATGAGGATGTACATAGTGTTTATATAAAGTACAGAGTGTGTACCCCTAAAACCAAAACATCGAATGTTTCTTTGCCTGTACCTATGTTCATTGGACATGTTAGTGTACCTATCTGTGAATATTTAACTAACCTTGCATGATTCATTTTCCAAACCACACAACATGTTCCCTGCCTTACACAATATTTAGGGTCACATGGGGTCCTGGGTGTGTACTCCTTGTACATGCCAGTCCATTTTCCAATGGTGACACAATGTCTTTTTCCACAAGCCTTATTTTGAATGTACTCCATGTGCATGCTGAGATGTCTATCTAGGAATCACATGAATTGTGGGTCTCTCATATGAAGTGTGACATTTATCTCCACAAGAAACCCTAGCCACCATACAAAGTGGAATACATGGCATGTGTCCCTTTGAACTATATGGATTTTGATTAGAATTTATTAGAAATTTCATAACATTCATGTGTTTTCAACCATCAAATCCATCACAATACCCACCTAATGACCTATATTTGGTGTTATCTAAGAAATACTATCACCGATGGCCATACTCTGGTCACATACTTCACTTAGGAAAGTACCCTCATCGCACCACACCATTGCTACATGCCAAATTGTAACATGTATCCAAAATCTAATCCCAATCCATCTAAAAATATCCAAAATCATCATCACACCTAAATCGATACCTCAATCACAAATCTGAACCCACGGTGAAAATATTTTTTTCCAATGACTGAACACACAATGATCATCCACTGGGTAGTATTCAAATCACCAGTTGAAATAAATATCAGTGATGAATGTGCATAGAACGGGGGATGGAATCCATGAGACACAAAATAGGAAAAAACCATGAACATTATTTGGGTTAGCCTTTATTTTTTTCCATTAGAATTATGAATAAATATTAATAACAAAAAACAAAATAAAATTACCTAATCCCAAGAAAATAAACCCATCTGAAAAATTTGTATTGACCCATGAATCAATTTGGAAGTGGATTTCTTTACAATTGTCATGTGATAATGAAATGGGGAAGAAAAAATGGAAAACAAACAACTTTACTCTAGTTTAGATATATCTTGGGTGAATATCAGTTCTATTCCATCATCATTAGTGGGACCCACAAACTCTATTTGTGTTATCGATTCCTGTGATACTCTGATCGTTGACCCACAATCCCAGCGTCTTCTACTGCTCCTCCACACTCTACTCTCAAATCCCTAGGCTTATGTTGATAACACTATGGTTTTATCATAAGAATGAATTTATAAAGGATATTAGGATAGGATTCTAATTAAATAATTAAAAAATATGTTAAATTTATTTAATTATTTCTTCCATGATGGTGCTCAAGCACAATAGCAGATGCTGATATAGATTATATTGTACTTAGGGTAAAAACATGCATTCTAGACTCAAAGGAGATCAAGAATTTATGATCTAAGATGAATCTTAGAATTTATTCTATTATTATAGAAAACTATTCACACATGATATAATATATATAATATTTTTTTATATCCACAGTGAGGCTCACAGGTCCTCAAAATCTCTTTCTATCTCAACGACTAACTATAAAAACATTCCTTAAAATATTCCAAATCTAAAAAATAAAAAAAAATAGAGACATTATATTATCCCCACCAACGTTATTTCCATTTTAAAAATAAACAATCCTAATCTAAAGATGAGTGTACTGAGATCTCATCTAGGTCTCCAACTCTCAGGTTCTCTCATGCAGATTCTTGTGATGCAATCAGATATAAACTAAGGGAATTGCTCACCCATAGAGGATATTCTCATTCCAATACTTTATTTCTATAGGTTTATCTAAAAAGTTAGACCCACCATTGATATCCATCTCACCGTAGTCCATACAATGAAATGGGTTATCCACATACCTTCTTAGCTACAACACATGAAATACATCATGTATCTGGACTAACTATGATGGTAGGGCTAAGTTGTATTCCATCTTGACAACCCTTTGAAATATTTGAAAAGTTCCAATTTACCTCATCGATAAATTTCCACACTAGATAATTCTACACAACAAACATTGATGTGAGTCCATTAATAACATGTGGTATCTAACCTAAAACCCCAAAGGTCTCCATTGTTGGTCAAAATAATATTAATGATGGATTTGTTCATTCCTCATACACCCTTGAATTAAATATAACTTTTTAACCATTGAAAGAACTATCTTTAAGACCACAAGCTCTATTTATCACTAGATCTGACCAGTAAAATGATGACCTATAGGGTCTTCCATCTGAGGACTCAATTGAGTCTACATAGATGGTGGGGTGGAAATTTTTTTGATATAGAAACTCCACCGATGGAAGATTATCCACTGAAATATGGCCTATAGATGACATGAAAACCCAAATAATGTTCACCTGAACCCGAATGATCTAGTTTACCATGACATACATATAGGATAGAAACACTAAGCTCGACTTCATAGAGTCCCTAAAGGACAATTATAATACATTCCACAATTAGGATGTGAAGTGAGCATCAATGTTTTAAATGATAATCAGGTGAACTATGTGAAGTAGAACTACCTTCTACATGTAGAATCATACCAAAATCACCACTAATATCTATCTTTATTCACCTATTTATTGGTGAGAGATCAAGGGTTTAACTAAAAAATGATAAAAATTCCTTGGTTACCCAAAATTATATTAAAGGATCCTGATACGTCATCATCTCTCATGGATGTACTAGTAAATAAAATCATGAATCTTCCTCAATATTTTTTCTCAAAACTTGATTCGTACTATATATTTTACTCTAAAAACAATGATATGCTCCCCACCTTTAGAAAAATATTTCAGGAGAATGTCCATTGGATATATTATTATGAAAAGGCTCACATTTGGTATCTACAAGCTGAGCCTCTCTAACTTGATGTTGAAGAGAAGGAGTAACAACCACTAATAGGTGGTAAACCATACCATCCTTTTCCACTATGGAAAACTATTAAAATAATAACTTCTCCAATTCCTCACTCATAAACTATGAAAAAGATCACTTATTGATATAATTTTCCACCACATTTTCCATCCCAGGAGTATAGAATATCTAGAAGTCATAATCTTAGAGGAACTCACCACTGCCAGCTCTAAATTGTTGGTCTCATAGTTATGCTCATATATTCTCAACAAGGAAGACCCGTATACAATCTGTAAAAAACATTTTATACGTGTAAGTCGTAAGAATATTTCTATGAATATTTTTAGAGTAAAACACTGAGAAGGAATGTGATTTTGAGTCCCGGTGTGCTCGAAATTAATTTTATAAAAATATTAAACGCATTTTATATCACACATGAATGGTTTCATAAAAAAATGAGATAACTCTTAAATTTAATCTAATATCAGAAATATGATATCATTGTTGGGTCCAGAAAACAAGATTTACCCTAGGAGTGGCATAAAATGGGTCAATATGAGGCATTCAAAAATATTATCTATTGGTGGTATGTTTAGTGGATTAATTAAATTATTAAATAATTTATTCAATTAAATTATCCTAATGATTTCTCTATAAAAATACACCTTCTATGGTGGATTTATAGGGATAAAAAATAACCATAGGACTATTGAGAGGATATTTCTTCCACCCTCCATTGAGGAATCTAGATCCGAAAAGAATTAATAATTGGATAAAGATGAATCAAAGCGTAACGAATGTGACATATTGTCCCCCTTCATTGGTGAGCACGTTCTTCATCACTGAACAATCCAATATTGAAGAAGGGATTTTCATTTTTGGATTTTATCCATATTTTTTTGTTCTCCATGAATTACATTATTGAATATATTATTTTAACACACATATCATGGTTTGATTGAGATACATAAATTTGTTAAATTTATCATTTGATTTCTATTGAAAAAATCTGAATTATTAAACCCTAAAATTTTCTTCTTTGGTTTAATGTAAATTAATTATTTAATTAATCATCAACATTATCTTCACTTTTTTCTCTCCATATTTCATATATATATATATATATATATATATTACCTTTCATCCTTTCTCCCGGGAGAACAAAGGCTGAAAAACCAATCTATGGAAGTCCATGACCAGGGGAACCAGATCTCGACGAGAAGAATAATTTTGACATTATAGGGTTTCTATAATGGTGATGATGCATGATTGGAGAGTGAGTAGTGGACTCCCGATAATTGAGGAGAGGGTAGCACCCAAACGATCATGAGAGGCGGACATTAGATGATGATTGTACATGGGTCACTGTGATGTGTGTGGGAATATAAGGTAACATGATTTCTAGGTACTAGTATGCAAGGAGGATCTGTTCATTGGATTTACACTAGTTTTAGGTTTTCCTTCATGACGACCATGTAAGAATAAGGGATATAAAAAATATATAAAAATATAAATAAAAAAAGATAAAAATAATAATAGTCGATGGTGGATGAGCATGAAACAAAGAAGGAGGGAACCATTATATACCCTTTCATTAAAAATAATATTAATAAAATAATAATAATAATAATAATAATAATAATATTATTATTATTATTATCAAAATGTTTATTTAGTCATAACTCATCCATATAGTGACATATTGATGTGCTGTCCACGCCAGTGTAACCTTGAATTTTATATGGTCATTTCAAGACCAATGTTATATAATTAATTCAGGATCATGGGTTCGGTCCACAAAACACCAAAAAATATTATTATTATTTTTATTGTTGTTGTTGTGGAATATTGTATATGACATATATTCTTCATAAAATTTCAAAAATATGAACCATCAGTGTCATCATAACCTATATATCTAGGTAGATGTTTTGAGACCAGTATCTAGTATATAATTTGGATTCATGGGTGAGGCTATTGAAGATCCTTTTGTGCATTATTTGGTGAAATTTGTATTTCTCACATGATATCAGTTTTGGGAAAGTTAATAGCCTATCCAAAGTGTTTTTCCATTTATAACATGACTGTGACCTATGTTGTGGCTTTTGGGATACAATGTGTGATTTTATAAGAGTTAAAATTACTTGGGTGATGCTCAATGATGGTAGTGATAAGAATGATCACCAGAGGATCTTGAGTGGCACCGTCTATCCAAGACTGGTCATGGTTCCTCTTCTGACTAAGCAAGTGGCACCCACCTATGGAGACATGGCTTAGGTCCTTGATGACTATAGTGAATCCTCATTATAGAGAAATGGTTTGCGTCATTAACTACTAGAGTGGCACCCTCCAGCTGGGATCAGGAAGGGGTCCTCTATTAACTATCTGAGTGGAACCCCTCTATATAGATAGGGAATGGGTCCTCGGTGACTAGAGAGACACGCTCCTATAGAGATAGGGCATGGGTCCTAAACTTCTTGAGTGGAACCCTCCATCTAGGATGGGCATTGGTCCTCTACCAACTTCTAGTGTCTCCCTCATAGGAATAAATGGAATGGGTACTCAACTACTAGAGTTGAATCTTTTAGCGGGGTGGGGCATGGGTCATATACCTTTTACTAACTGGAAACCCTTTATCGTACTAGGTCATGGGTCATCTACCTAGAGATTGGGTGCCCTTCAAATGTGTGGAACAATGGTGAGGTGGGTCTTGAATTTAATGTTCTCTGGTGGCCAGATGCACATGATACTGGGCATCATTGATGGACTTCTGGAACTAAGGAAACTATTTTCATGGACTATGATATGGAAATTCTATTATATCTTATTTGAGTTTATTTGGTTTGATCATATATATATATATATATAACAATGTTTCTAGATTTGTACTCTATTTCTTTGGGTTGAGATGTTTGTCTATCAATTCTTATTATTTCTCTTACTACCCCCCTTCACCTTTCAGAGTGTCCTACTTGGTATGTATATACTCACCCATGCATGAGATTCTACCACATATGTCAAGTCTTATGAAGAAGATGGACAGGTCGACAATGACTATATTAGAGATTAGGGATACTTGGTTCATTGGACCATGGTGGACAGAACTTGGATATTAGGATCTAGGATCTCTTGAAAATTTTACTTTATATTTTTATCAGATTGGGACATATTTATGGTTAGGTGTTCATTTTTTCCCTTTACATTTTAGTTTGTACTGTCGTTGCCTTGTACACCTTAGAGGGTTTTCAAGCAAGGTTTATATCCCAGTTGCTGAATGTTTCTTTATTATTCATCTTCCCTTTTGTATCGATATAATCGATTTTGTTCCTACATATACATTAGGAAAAGGACTCCCTTTTAGGATATGTATTTCGATGCTTGTCACCACCACCTGGAATATAGAGGCGGGATTGGGGTAGTTGTGGCTCGAGCCTCGGTTAGGGTTGGGTCCTGATAGATTGGTATCATAGGATGATGTTTGGAGTATTCCACTTTTAAGGATTTGTTTGGGGTTTTGGGAAATAGTGTAAAAGTTTCTCGAGTGTGGATATCAGGCCGTAGAACCCAGTGATGGTATGGGTGGCCAACATATCAATTCACTAGGACCTTGACTACCTTCTTTCCATCTCAACATACTAAGACATTGGTTTCAAGGATAAACGGTACATAAATCATATATGATTGAGTATTTCAATATCCTTCTTGAGTCTTCTCTCAATTATATATATATATATATATATATATATTCTCATGTAACCATGGTACATCTTGATTGAATTTTCCGGATGCCTCTGTGACAAAAACCAGCAAGGTTACCAATTTGAGATCATGATGATGGCCCAATGAGTAATGAGGCCTTGGTTAAAGGTCCATCCAATGTGATTATTTCACTAGGTGGATAGGCAATAACACCTCCACCTATTGAGAGGTAGATCATACAAAAAGGACATAAAGAGGATAAACATAAGCTTAACTCACTCCACGAGTTCCATCACCAGAGGCCGCTGAGGTTCCACGACGATCCATATCCTCTGGTAGTTGAGTATTGTCTAGAGTTTGTGTTCTATGTTTTCATACTCATTAGAGTAAAAAAGATCATATGTTTTCTCTAGAAACTATCCTTTTTCATAGAGAATTTGGGTGTTGGTGTATTCTTGTTACCCATATGCACGATGAGTCGACACTTTCATGTACTGAATTCCAATAGCTATTTCATGAGAAGTATTACCCCTCCTATTTGTGCTTATTTTAGATTCATGGGATTCTAAAGTTGTATATGGGAGGGATGAATGTGGATGATTACACTTAAAGATTTATATACCTTACACAATAATCCATTAACATGATCCAGGATGGATACTTTCAGTCATAGAAGTTTGAGTACGGACTATGTGAAGAGAATCACACCATTGTAGTTCTCTTATGCAACCCCACCTATCATAGGGTATTGGAGATGGAACTATCAAAGGAATGATAGGTATTTGGAGCTAGCACTGGGTGTAACAGGGACGAGTCATTTACAACAGCTAGTAGATTCCAGTTGACCGGATCTCATCTTAGGATCTCTTCTTAGGGTTCAAGTAAGATCATTTGTCTAGGGACATCATAGAGGACCCTGAAAGACCATAGAGGGGTGATTCTATGCTAGTGATGGGTGAGGTCATATACTGTGAGGCTACTCAACCCATAAAGTTGATGAACACATGTAGATAGCTGAAAAACAACTATAAAAGAGGGAAAACTATGATTAGGGATCTCCCATGAAAGGGTATGTTTGAACCTAGGGATTTAGTTCTAAAAGAGGAGTAGGTGGAGATCTAGGTGGAGGAGATGTGGGCAGTGGATAATGGTATGCTTGTATGACATCCTTCTACCACCACTATCAAGAGACCTGCTTCAGGATCAAGGAGTTTTTAGTCAAGGCCGTGGGAAGCTACAAGCTATAGAGGCATATAACTTAGTAGCACATGAGATTATTAGAGGTACGATATATGTATTTTATACTATTTATTCTGTATTAGTAGAGACAAGGTTAATGTTAACCCTTCATCTCTTTACTCCTAGTGTGAGAGCTAGAGATCCCAGTTGAGGCATTAGCCTAGTAGCTTTTCCTTGAGATTCCTATAGGGAATGATTCTTATATATCGTTCATCTGATGATAGCATGAGCTATCACTGGGTGAAGATAGTTTCTCATGGGACATCCTAGACATCATGATGAAACTATATGATTTCATATTGGGTATGTTTTGGTTTTCCACAGTCTGATCCCATATCCACTACCACTATAGATGAGTAAGTTTTCTTTGCACTAATGGGATGAGATTATCTATTACGAGTGAGTGAGATCTCATATCAGAGTGAGTGAGTTTTGAGAGCAGTGGATGAAACCCATCACCCATTAGTTGGTGAGTATAACCATTGGTTTAGTGGTCTCTTCAGGAATTTGGATTCCTTTATTAATGGAATATTTTATGCATGTCTTCCCCAAGGACATTTTGAGACTACCTCTAGGAAGGGAGATCACGTTTTTCCTCAAAGGTCACCCTGAAAAAAACTGATATCTTTTGCGTCATATTGGATGGAACCTAACAAGCTCCAGGAGCTACTATTGTAGTTTAATGAAATTTAAAAGAAGGGTTTTATCAGACCTAGTGTGTCTCCTTAGACCGATCCAGTGTTGTTTGTGAAAATGGGGATGTGATCTTATAGATTTAAGTGGATTATCATCACATGAAATAGGAAATGATAAAGAAAAAGTACCCATTAATTGGGATTGATGTCCTCTTTGACCAATTTCAAGGGATGAAATAGTTCTCATAGATCTATCTTAGGTCTAGATACCAACCGTTTAGATTTCATGAGATTGATATTCTAAAGATAGTATTTCGATTTCACTATGGAAATTATGAGATTCCAGTGATTCCTTTTGGTGTGACGAATGACCCCAGTATGCTTATGGATTTGATGAACCATATATGATAGACATAATTGTACTTTTTGTGGTTTTATTCATCGATGAAATACTCATATAATCTATTTCATAGGAGGAAAATAAAGAGCACATGAGGATGGTAATATATTTTCTTTGGGACCACTAGTATTATGGTAATCTCTCGAAGTGCTAGTTCTTGATCCACACGGTCCACTTTTTTGGGCATGTCATTTCTGAACATGGATTAGATATTGATCTGGTGAACATCAATGTTGTGTTTTCTTAGGAACCAACCAAGATCCTTTTAGAGGTTTATAGTTTTCTTGACTTGGAAGGGTAATAAAAAAGGTTTTTGGTAGACTTTTAAAAGATTTTAGCCCATTTGACTGCCCTGATGTAGAAAGGGTATAAATTTACCTAGACAAAGTAGTACGAAAGGGTCTTTGAAGAATTGAGGCTGATGCTGATGAATGCTCTTATTTTGAGACTTCCAAATGAGGGTGTAGAGTATATAGTGTATTGTGATGACTAAGGAGATACGATTAAAAACATGTTGATGTATAGATAGACAATTATCACATATGGGTCATTTTATTTGAGACCCCATGAGAATAACTATGCATCTCATGACATAGAGATGGAATTGGTAGTCTTTTTCTAGAGGATGTGGAGCCACTCTATTTCAGGAGAGTGATTCATGGTTTTCTCAGACCATCAAAGTTTTAGGTACGTCTTCATGCAAAGAGACTTGATCCTAAGATAGTGGTGCTAGTTATTGTTCTTATAAGATTATGAATTCTAGTTACTCTTCACTCTAGGGAAGGAAAACATGATAAAATATTCTCTTATAAGGAAGTCACATGATCTCTTGGTGTAGTAGGCTTGTGATAAGTTGGATTCCATGAATATGACCATAGTAGAGTAGGAGGGTGTAATTTTTCTTTCAGTCGATGGTGTTAAATACTCCTTTTTTTCAAGGGTGTTAGAGATTACCATCTCATAGACAATGACTATGAGGTATTTCATGACTGGACATCTATTGGGTATTCACCAAATAGATATTATGATGTAGTGAATCATGTCATCCTTTTGTAGGGATGAATAGTGGTACCAGTCACGATGCAGGATGAGGTGATGCGAGAGTTCCACACATATTCTTCATATGTACATCCTAGTGTGGGGAATATGTAAAACGACATTTAGTGGTCATTTTTGTGGGACGTAATGAGATTGAGTGTCACTAATTTCATCTCACAGTACCTCACCTGTCAGCAGGTGAAGAGTGAGCAGCAAGTTCCCGTAGGTTTGTTGCTGTTTCTTGAGATCTCAGAGTGGAAGTGGGATGACATATTCATGGACATTGTGATAGGGATTCCATAAACAACGAAGGGACATAAATCCATCTGGGTGATATTTGAATGACTCATAAAGTCAGAACACTTCCTTGCTACCAGGGATTAGATTTCAGTGGAGAGTTTGGGGTTAATGTACATATAAGAGATTGTTTTCCTTCAAGGGGTTCCCTTGACAATTGTCTATAATTTTGATGTGTGGTTCACATCATGGTTATCGAGAGTCTTTATAGAGGAATTTGGGACCCATATGAGGATGAGTACCTCCTTCCACCCCCGGAAAGATGGGAAGACTGAGCACACTATCTAGGTGTTGGAGTATATTCTGAGGGCTTTCATATTGGACTTTAACTGGATATGGTAGGATCACTATCCATTTATAGAGTTTTCATACAAAATAGACACCACTCTAGTATCAGCATGGAACATTTTGAGGCCATGTATGAGAGATGCTATATCTCACCCTTGTGTTGGACATAGATTGGTGGGGAATCTCTTGTGGGCCCGTAGATGGTTCATGAGACCATGGAGAAGGTCTTGGTCATCAGTAAGATGATGATTACATCCTAGAGAATGCATAAATCTTATTAAAATAGTAATCAAAGGAACTTGGAGTTCGATCAGGGATACCCTATATTCCAAAGAGTCTCCCCACAATGAGGGTTGTGGAGATTTAGTTAGGGAGGAAATATATATCTAAGGTTCATCAGATCATTTGAGATCTTATAGAGGCTTAGTGATTTTTCTTAACACCTCTCCCTACCCCACTGTTGGAGCAGGTGCACAATTTCTTCCATGTGTTGTAGTTGAGGAGATACATGTGTGACTCCATGCACGTTATTGTCTAGGGAAAGTTGGAAATCAAGGATATAACCAATTTTATGGAGAACCCAGTGAAGATTAAGGATCAGTAGTAGATGATCCCACATGGGTGGACTATTCCTTTGTTTTCAGTGTTCTTGAAGCATTTGAGCATGTAGGAGAGCATCTAAGAGTGGGATTTCTAGATACCGACATAGTATTCCTTGTTTTTTGTTTACTTTTTCTTTTTGGGTATGAAAATATTGATGGAGGGAATAATTGAAATAATTTTTTTTCCCTTACAATACTTTTGAATATATCTATGAATATTTTTAGAACTAGGTGCTCTGAAAGAATGTGATTCTGAGGCCTGGTGTGCCGAAAATTAATTTTATAAAAATATTAAATATATTTTATATCACATGAACATGGGTTCAAAAAGAAAATGGGATAACTCTTAAACGAAATTTTGGATTATAAATTCAAGACCACGGTTGAGTCCAGAATTCGAGGTTTACACTAGGCATGACCTAAAATGGGTCGACATGGGGCATTCAGAAATATTGGGCATTGTCAGTAATATTAGTAGATTAATTAAATTAACCTAATGTTTTTTCTCTTCAAATAATCCTATTATGGTGGATCTCTACGGCTATCTGCATAACTATGGGTCTATTGAGAGAAGATTTATTCCACCCACCTTTGGTGAAACAAGATCAGATAAAAAAAAAATTGGATCAAGGAAAATCGAAGTGCGATGAACACAACATATCATTATACTTTATTGGGGAAAACTTTATTTATTATAGAATGAATCAATATTGAGGTAGGGTTTTTTCAATTTTTATTTTATCCCCATTTTTTGTTCTCAATGAATTCCCTAATTGATTTTATGATTTCAACATATATCTCATGGTTTGTTCAAGATACAAAAATTTGTTAAATTTTAAATTCGATGTCCCCTTGGAATATTCAAATCATTTAACCCTAATATTTTTTATTTTGGATTATATGAATTTATCATTGAATTAAAAATAAATATTTTCTTCTCACTATTTCTCTACTATTTCATATATCACTATATGAAAATGGCCAAGTAGTGGAGGTTTAAACCACCACTACATGGCTTCATGACAGTTTAAAAAAACAGCCACTAAATCGTGTGTCGGCATCCAACATGTGGTGTTTTCATACATTTAGTGAAGGATTCTGATAAGATTCGTAGAAAGAGTATTTAGCAGTGGATATTTATGTTTTTTCATCGGTTTTTCAGGAGGTAAAAAAATGAGGATTTTGAAGTGGTTAAAACTGCTGCTAAATCCAAGACATTTCCCCCCACAAAAATTCCACTAAACCTATTAAAACCACCGCTAAATAATAGTGAGTAATATTTAGCAGTGGTTTTAACCACCACAAAAAATAAAAACAAATCTTATAATGGATTTTTTAAACCTTGAAAAATAAATATTCCATATATAGTTGTGTTTTAAACTTGCACTAAATGTTGATTAATAAAAAAATGTCAGCGAGAGATTCTGTAGCCCCAGAACTACCTAGAAAAAAATGAAAAACAAGTGTATCGCCTATCAATAGCACACAAAATCTCTATCAGAAGCACATAAGATCACACATATATAAGAAATATGGAATTGACGAAAAAGTATATTAGTTCACATCAAAAAATAAATTGTTTCAGATTTGTGTTACAAAATATACATCAACAAAACTTATCATTCCATATTAGTCCAAAACCTCAAAAGACCACTAATCACTGCCATATGAACTATGCTCACTATCATATCCATCTCCATATTTATCTCGATCTCTAATTCTTTCTATCAGAACCTATAATAAAATTATATTGAAAATTAAATAGTATTGTATATTTATATTTAAACTTAAAACCAACAAAATTTTGTTAACTAAATGATTATGAAGTTGTGTAATTTACCTTATCACCACCATCCATCTATGTAGTATCACCGACGATAGATCTGGTCATCTTATGATGTAAATCAACCTATTCTTTCGATGTCCACTTTTGTGCTATAACTTCAGAAATGAGAAAGTGGAAAAACAATTGTACAAAGAGATTCCATTTGAAAATATTATAATTTAATAATATAATGACATTCAATTACACCATAATGTTTTAAAACATCCTTTATCAATGAATCAAAAACTTCATTTTTCTAAGACGAAGTAAAATGTCTCCAATTATCATATATAATAAGAAGGGTAACTGGCTCCACCACCAGCTGGCCTAGAATATGGCCAAGTAATCTCAAGGCGTCATTCATAGGGACCCCATAATAGCCATCTGGGTCAACTATATTTAGTCTTTTCAGATTCCAAACATATGAAATTTTAATATTTTTCTCTATAGTAGCATTGTTTCCATTTTTATGAAAAAACAATTAGTAGTATAAAAAACAGTGATGAAATTTTTCATATTAAAATTTGTACCTATAATAGTCACCCTCCAATATCCTCGTGAAAAACTAGGAGTGGCCTACTGCCTCACTGCTGAGGTTCGACTAGTATCAATGCTTCATACTTGGAATTTTTATCATTTAATCAAATAAAAGTGACTTTAGAACATATATTTCAAAAAAATCCTGAAGAAAAGAATTAGAAATGATAACATTTGCACAATACCGACAAAAAAAATACAAAACTATGATAATTAATAACTAAAAAAATGATATATGTGGTTGATAAATGAATGGATTAATACACATAAAATCATTTTCTCTTTTAATCGTGTCATTTTCATGCTCCATAATTTCTCCATTCACTTCATCCACCTTTACAAGAATAATATTTTCCATATCATGATGAAAAAATAAGTTCATTTTTTGCTGTTGATGGGATTCAATGTTAGATGTAAAATCTTCCACTTCATCACCCATATCATACAAGTCTATTTTTTTACATGAGAAACTATAACCCACCCTTCATATGCGACATCTTACACATAATATACCATTCTATATAGTGATGATAGGATATATGGATAATGTAATTCACGGTCCCCAAAATCCATCCAGTGAGAGAAGTTCATAGAAGTATATTTCAAGGAATCTTTTTTAACACCGCTAATAAAATAAAACTAATTTCATTTGAAGAAAACAATTGAAAAATTCCCATGGTAGTTTAATTCAATAATCTTATTCAACTTTCCACAGTATCCCACTTTGGAAAACATAAATATACATATATTCTGTGTTTTCAAACCCTCTTCCTGATCGACTCTATGAAATTTAAAGCCATTCACAATGTAATAATAGAACTTTATATCATGTTTTAGAGGACCTAAAGCAAGAAAATTCACATCTTATGACAAATTATCTCGAGTATCAGTATTAATGATCTCAAAAAAGTAATATACATGATTATATCTACAAAATATATGCCTCAAACTAATATCTATATTGATTGAATTATTTATGAACTTACATGTCATTCAAACCATTATACAATCTATTTATTAAAAAATTTTGTTATATCTTTCTAATTTCATTTTCAGCCTCTCATTAATCTCTTTGTTTGTATCCTCATCTCTTCAATAAATGGATCTACAATTTCACTATTCAACATCATTATAACGACCCTACTTTTCTTACATTACTTTTAAATCATTTAGTGATAAAAAACAAAAAAAAAAACATTACACATTGAGGTTCCAAAGGATTATTTATTTGATCAAACTAGGACCATACATAACATTTACAATACAAAACATTTATTTAATTCATTATTCTCTATGTTCTTATTAGCTCTTGAATTCTCCTTAGTACATGGAGGAAACATTAATAAATGACTTGTAATGTGGAAATAAATAAAAAAATGAAACTAGAATCATGTCAAAACATCATTACACTTTAACTCATGAGGTTCATCACTTTACCCAATGCATTGGAGTTCTATATAATTCCAGGTACACCCGTTACATTCAAACATTCTTATTGTGTTATATAATTTCAGGCACAACCATCACATCATAACATTTCATTATCATGCATGCCATATAGAACATACATGAACATAAATAACCCATTTAATGGAATTGGTTTCCTCTCATAAGAAAAAATTCATAAACTTTGGTTTCCCAAAATAAATATGGGATTACATACTTTATACAAGAACCATCAACCTTGATTGATAAATAAAAGGTGTATTTTTGAAAGAAGGGTTATTTTGGAAAACATTTTGTTGACATAAAATATAGTAGAAAACATTTATATCCTAGAAAAGGTAAGATAATGATGAATAAATGATTATTATGGAGTAACCGTACCAAAAATGGAGTGAAATAGGGTGAACCTAAAGAAAGAAAGTTAGGCTTGAGAATTTCCCCTTACTTTGTATCCCAACACTTTCTTCACTTTAATGTCATGTATAATGACATTATATTCATTATTTAGAAATTAAAGAACCTTTAATACTTTAATATGTTTCATTATGGTTACATTAAGTACTTTTGTGGTCCTTTGTATGAGATATAGAGTTTAAATCTATTGTTCATGAGTGTTCTTTTTCTTAGTTTTCATGAACGGTTCACTTGTACACATGAATGGAAGTTTGTGTAGAACATGGATAAATATAAATAACTGATATTACATGTTATTAATGATCTTATAGGATATTAAATACAATTATTATGAATTATTTTATATACCATGTAGATGAACCATTAGTTAAAATTTAATGATGATCGTTTTAGTTTAATTTGGGCGGTTTTTGGATCACAACAAACATGTTTTGTTTTATCAATTAGTATTATGGATAAAAGTTGTTTCCAGAACATAAAAGGGATTAAAACATAAATATTAGAATATTTTTTGAACCATTTAATGGTTTCATTGACATCCTTGAAGGTGTTTAAGTAAAATTCAAGTTCATTTCCCATGATGTAGGTAAATTAACACATCGCGAGCAATGATTTCATTTTTATAAAAAGAGAGAGAGATGGAGGAGTATAAAGAATAATCCACCATTAAAATTATTTAATACTATTATGTAAATAAATATGTAGTTATCATGTCATTTGTATAAGATAATTTGAGGATAAGATAAGAAAACAAATGAAATTTGAAAAGAAATTGAATGAAAAGGGAGAGAAATTCCATCTTGAATATATCTTCTTTGAGAGAATATTTAGGGAAGAGGTTTTGGCCTTTTTATTATACCAAGGGATTATAGACATGGGGGAGGGTCTAGGGAAGTGATTTGGTCAGAATTTGGATAGGGCTTGAAGCTTGAGAGCTGTGAACTAATGAGGGTGTGATGGATGGTATTTATAGTGGAGGGGAGATGAGTTTTCTCAATACTATATTCATTAATTTTTCATTTCTCCACAAGATAAGAAGTTGTGATGATTCCATGAACAATAATAGTAATAAGTGCATGTAATTTCAATAAAATTGGGCTTACAATATAATAAAATCATCCATGACTCTAAAATTAATGTATTTATCTTATTTTTGTAAATTATAGTATTTCAATATTCATAAAAAATTCACGTTTTTATGAAAAATCCCAAAAATTAACCCTAATTATTTTTTGATGTGTAGAATCTAAAAAATGAACTCCATTTTTCGAAAATAATTTTCTAAATATGATTAATTTATTTTTTAATTAAAATCACAATTTACTTGAAAAATTCAAATTTTAAAAGTACAACTACTTTTCAAACACTTGAAAAAATTAACGAAGATCTCAAAATATTATATTATAATCATAGAATATAAAAATATTAATTTATGAATGCATTTTATGGAAATTAAATTTCTTTTAAACTATTTAATTAATTATGATTAATTATTTTTTACTTACAAAAATACCAATACTTTTACTATGGTCATTTATCACTTTTAAGATGCTAAAATTTTATTTATACATTCAAGGGAGAGGTTACTATTCTTTTATAATATTTACAATTCATAAGGGCCATATTACTATTCTTAAGGATATGTTATTATTCATAAGGGTAGGTTACTATTAACCAAAAATTATGTTTGTCCTATCAGACTCCAAAAATCTTATTAATCGCAACCATGAATGTGAGAATTTTGAAATTCAAAACATAGATGTGGTAAATTTATGTTTAAAGGCCACATATTAGTTAATTTAAGCATTAGGTGTCATTTTTTCTAATGTGGTTGATTTTTACATTACTATAAGAAGGGAGAAATTTCGTTGATAAAAGTTTGTGTCGTTACATTCCCCCCCTCCATTTGAAATTTCACCGTCGAAATTTCATTTTACATAAACAAGTGAGTGTACTTCTCATTAATATCATCCTCTAGTTTACAAGTTTCTTCTTTACACTTATGGTTTCTCCACAACACTTTAACAAGGCAGGTTGTCTTATAGCGTAGAACCGTATCTATCTAGTCCATAAGAATTAATGATGCTTCTCATAAGAGATATCATCTTCCAGCCATACCACCTCTGAGTTCAGTACATGTGAGGGATATGGTATGTACTTCCTCAGGATTGATACATGAAACACATCATGAACTTGATCCATAATCAGTGCAAGTGAAAGGAAATAGGCCATGACTCCTATGAGGTCAAGGATCTCAAAGGGGCTAATGTACCTTGTGTTTAGCTTCCCTTTCTTTCTAAACCACATGAATATCTACCATGGTGATATTAAAAGGTAGAATTTATCTCCAATGTCAAACTCTAAGTCCCTTCAATAGTTTTCATCATAGCTCTTTTTCCAACTCTGAGCAGGTTTGATATGTTTATGGATGACTTGAACTTTCTCTATCATCTCTTATACAAGATCAGGTCCATGTAACTTTCTTTCTCTAACTTCATCCCAACATGTTGGATTTCTACATCAATTCCCATAAAGAGCTTCATATGGATCCATCTAAATTCTTGAGTGGAAGTTATTGTTGTATGAAAACCTAACCAATGGAAGATTCTGATCCCATACACCATTCAATTATAAAGAGAAGGCTCTTAGTATGTCTTCATGTGTCTGAAGAGTCCTTTCAGATTGGCCATTAGTTTTGGGGTGATTGGCCATGCTAAAATTTAATTCAGTACTCAAAGCATGTTAAATACTCCTCCATAATTTAGACGTGAACCTTGGATCATGATCAGAGACAATTGAGAGTGGAACACAATGCATTCTTAAAAATTTCTTCACATATATATTTTCAAGTTTTTCAATTGAGAGATCTTACTAAATAGTGATAAAATGGACATTATTGTTGAGTCGGTCAACCATAACCCATATCCCATTATTTCCCATCGACGTCTTTGGGAGACCCATGAAAATTTCTAAAGACAAATTCTCTCATTTCCACATGGGTATAGTCAAGGGTTACATCATCCTTTTTAACCTTTTTCTTTCTAATTTAACATGATAACATACCAAGCAACTTGAGATATATTCTGAAATCTCCTACTTCATGTTATACCATCAGAAGTGTTGTCAAAGATCTTGGTACATCTTGGTGTTACCAGAATGGATAGAGAATATTCAGCAATGTGAAATGTCCAATAAATCCTTCTTTATCCCAGGTGATGAAGGCACACTAAGACACATTCCAAACCGAATCACACTATCATCATCGATATGGAACTCTTGAAGCTTCCCTTCTGTTACGCCATTCACCTTATTTTGCAACAGTAGATCATCCCTTTGTGCCTCCTTAATCATCTGTTGGATAAATGGTTGTGTAATCATTTTGGAAAGGTTGGATGTATCCCCTGTCCTTATGATTTCCAAATACATCCTTTGAATATTCAAGAATATAGGGTCTTCCATAATCTGTAACATGGATAAAGTTGTAGGTTATTTTCTAATTAGAGAATCACCTACCTTGTTCACCTTTCTAGGATGATAGTAAATAAAGCGATATTAGTCCTTGATTAGTTCTAACCGTCCACTTGGATGCATATTGAGGTCCTTTTTGTGTGAATATATACTTTGGGATCTTGTGGTCAGTGAGTATGTCATACATTTCACCATAAAGGTAATGCCACCAGATTTTCAGGGTATAAATCATGGCTACCAACTCTATATCATGAATTAGGTAGTTCTTCTCATGGATATTCATCTTCAGTGATGTGTAGGCTATCACATTATCATTTTTCATGAGTAAACAACCCTAGAATTTCATTGAAGCATCCCTGTATATCACAAAAATTTATCCATTTTTCGGTAATGTGAGTATAGGTGCAGTGATCAGCCTTATCTTTAGATCCATGATTAATACCTCAAATTCTTTCATCCAGACATACTTTACACATTTTATTGTTAACGTAGTTAGTAGGCTTGAGAGTCATGATATATTTATCACAAAACACCAGTAGTACCCAAATAATCCAAGGAAACATGGAATTTCAATGACACTAGAGGTTTTGGGCCATTCATCAATCGCCTTTGTTTTTGAAGGGTCCACAAAAATTCACTCACTTGTGATCACATGTCCCAATAATGTTACTTTCATCAACCAAAATTTACACTTGGTAAACTTGGCATGTAACTTCTCCTTTCTCAATGTCATCAACAAAAGTCTTAGATGTTCTTCATGTTCAACCTTTCTCTTGTAGTAGATATGAACATCATCGATAAAAACTTGTAATATGTTTTGAGGTAATGTATAAATACTCTACTCATAAAATCCATAAATATTGTAGGGGAATTAGTAAGTCCGAAGGGCATCACAAAAAACTCATAGTTCCCATACCTTGTACAGAAGGTAGTCTTCTGAATATATTCCTTATTCACCATTAACTGATGATATCCAGAATGAATATCCACCTCTGGGAAGTATTGAGTTCCTCTTAACTGATCCAACAATTCATCAATCCTTTGAATAAGATAATTGTTCTTTATGACAATCTTGTTGAGTTCTATATAATTGATACAAAAACCAAATTGTTCCATCCTTTTCCCCCATAAATAGCACTAGTGAACCCCAAGGTGATGCACTAATCCATATGAAACCTTTTTCAAAATGGTCTTGCAGCTGCTTCTTTAACTCCTCCAGTTCAATAGGATCCATCCTATAGGGACACTTTGAGATAGGAGTATCTCAGGGTATGAGTTCTCTGGATAACTATACCTCACAATTTGGGGAACGTCTATGTAACACTTTAAGAAATAAATCATTGTATTCCCTCACGATGGGAATTTATACTAGGTTGACACTTTCCTTTGCCTCAACCATTTGAGTGAGGTATGACTCTTCACATGGAACCCACACCCACAACGTTGATGGATTTTTCATATGAGATTCATGATATTTCTTTCATTTTTAGAGGAGTGTGTTATGGTTTGGAATATGGAATGATATTTCCTTTTATGGAACATTGATATGTTCTCTATATAGTGAGATCCAATCCATTCCCATTATAGCATCAAATTACACCAAGGGATGTTTTATGAGATTTTCTAGAAGAATATTCCCACATATGACAATAGGAGAAGATTCAAACACTTGGGTTGTAATGATTTCACCACTTGGTGTTTTTAAAAATATCTCTACTTCACGGTTTTGGTGATTCGATTCTATAGTTCTAGGAAACTTGTAATATATAATGGAATGCATAGAAACATAATCAAATCAGTATTTTTCCATTCTTGAGTGAATAATAAGTGTACCTTTTACGACTTCATTATCTTTATCCAATTCAACAATATTGATGGCATAAACCTTCTCTTGTTCCTTTGGCTTTGGTGGATGATGATGCTGATTACCATCAAGGACTCAAGGTTTAGCGCACTAGATTGAATAGTTCCCTTACTCCAAATAATTATATAATTGGACCATCCATGGTGCTCTCCATTATTACACTACATTTTCCTTCATTATATTTTATTTTAGACACTGTTGAGAATATTGGTATTCTTCTCCACTCTTGAAGCATTTCCCTATACCATTGAGGAAGTTCCCTTGATGCATCTTACCACATTTTTGTCTTGTGGTAGGTTGTGTTTTCTTCCCACCTTTATCATTATCTGCTATGGCTTAAAACTTCATATATAGCTTCATATCACCATAACCATGATACCATTCTCCAAACTCCATCTCCACTTTGATGGAATACTAACCAAATTATTCATAACTCCCAAAGTCTCAAATTTCAAGATCCTTTTTGAGGTGTTGTTTTAATCCACTAAAGAATATATCAATTTTTCTATCATTTTTGAAAACAAAACCTGAATCATACCTCGAAATCCTTGTGAAATTTGATTCATAGGTTATGAAATATTCTCCTTCCTTTTTATTGATCTCTATGAATTCTATATCCATCTTCGTATAAAGAGTTCTTAGAAAATACTTGTTAAGAAACCTGATCTTAAAGTATTCCCATTCCATCTCTTCAATTTCTTCTCTTGTCTTGGTGTTCTTAATCAAATCCCACCATTTATCGGTCTCTCGGTCAAGAAGATAAGAAATAGTGTCACCTTCTCCATCTCAAAAAAGTTAAGCACAAAAAAGATATTCTCCATGGATTTGACACACTGTTCTGTAACTAGTGGATCAAAAGTTCCACTAAACATCCATGGTCATTACAGCATAAAACACTTGATAGCCATTTTCTACCTCTTTGGTGAAGGAAGAAATTACTCATTATTTAGGTGATTATTCATAACCTAGTACTATTGGGTAAGCATCACCATGATGTTTCGAAATCCACCTTCCATGACATTGGGTATGTTGTTCAGGAAATCATTTCATTATCCCTTGCATGGGTTGTTGTCCTGATTTCTGCTGGTTCCCATCATTTTCTAAAATAGGAAAGGTTAGAACAAAACAAATTTCAATGAGTCATGAATAAATAAATTATTCATTTGTGAAACTTACACTAAAATAAAAACATATGCGATACCAATTTTTATCAAATCTTCTTTTGTGAATATGTTTACTTATCACATGCTATAGGTTTTCCCTAGGTTTCACTGATCCTAATTCTAAAATTAACTAAAACTTTCCTCTAATACCAACTATAAATACCCTAAATTTATTACCATACTTTTACATGATTTAGTGATAAACAACATAAAAACATTACACATTGAGGATCCAAATGATTAGTCTCTTGGGAAAACTAAGATCATACATAACATTAATAACAAAAAACATATATTTAATTATTTCCTCTCTAGCATATCATTGGCTCTTAACTTATTCTTAGTACATGTAATCACCTAAGGATATAAATCAAAAAGGAGTGAGGTAAAATCCCAGTAAGAGGATAGATAAGAACATAAAACAACATAACATGGGATGAGTATAACCATTATACTCATAAAATAGGCATAAGATCATAATCAGGATTGGAAACATTAAGAAAAGACATGTGATGTGGAAACACATAAAAATGAAACATCATATCTTAGTGGTAAACTACCACACATAGTTGTGAAAAAAAACTAACAACATGTTCACAAATAATTTCACTTTAACTCATGAGGTACATAACTTTACCTAATGTATTGGAGTGATGTATAATTCTAGGCACCCCCGTCACATTTGAATATTTATATTGTGCTATATAATTATGGGTGCACCCATCACATCATAACATTTTCATTATCATGAATTAAACATAGAAAATATATGAAAATAAATAACCTATTTAATGTAATTGGTTTCATATCATAATAACACATTCTTAAACATTGTGTTTCTAAAAGAAATAGGGGATAAAATACTCGAAACAAGAACTATCAACATTGAGTGAGAAGTAAAAGGCGTGTTTTTGAAAGAAGAGTTCTTTTGGGTAAATTGTGTTGAAAGAAAATTATTTGGAAACATTTATATACTAGAAAAGATAATATAATGATGAAAAAAATTATTTTTATGGAGTAAACATACCAAAAATGAAGTAAAAGAGGGTGAAACTGAAGAAAGAAAGTTGGGTTTGAGAATTTTCACTTACCTTGTATCTGAATATTTTCTTCACTTTAATGTCCTATATAATGACATTATATTAATTAATTTGAAATTAAATAACCTTTTATACATGAATATGGTTCATTATGGTTTCATTAAGTTCTTTTATGGTCCTCTAAATGAGTTATAGTGTTTAAATCCATTGTTTGAGAGTGTTCTTTTTCATAGTTTTCATGAACGGTTCACTTGTACACATGAATGAATGTTCGTGTAGAACATAGATAAAAATACATAACTTTTATTAAATGTTATTAATGATATTATAGGGTTTTAAATGATCTTATAAAGAATTATTTTATATACCATGTGGATTAATCATTAGTTAAAATTTAATGATGATCATTTTAGGTTAATTTGGGTGGTTTTTGGATCACAACAAACATGTTTTTTTATCAATTACTATTATGACTAATTTTTTTTTCCATAAAATAAGAGGGTTTAAAAAATAGAAATTATAATATTTTTCAACCATTTAATGGTTTAATTGACATGCTTGAAGGGTTTTAAGGAAAATGGAAGTGCATTTCCCATGATGTAGGTAAATTGACACATCATGAGCAACAATTTCATTTTTATAAAAAAAGAGAGAGAGAGGGAGGATTATAATGAATAGTATTCCATTAATATGATATCATATTATTATATAAATCATAATGGAGTTATCATGAAATTTGGATAAGATAAGTTGAGGATAAGAGAAGAAAAGAAATGAAATTAGAAAGGAAATTGAAAGAAAAGAGAGAGAAATTACCTCTTGAATATATCTTATTTGAAAGCCTATTTAGAGAGGAGGTTTTGGTCTTTCTATCAGAAAAATTGATTATGGACATGGGGGAGGTTCTAGGTAAGATATTTGGGTAGAAATTTGACAATTTATAAAACTTGAAAGGTGTGATGTAATAAGGGTTTCAGGGGTGGTATTTATAGTGGAGGGGAGAGGGGATTTATCAATACTATATTCATTAATATATTATTTCTCCACAAGACAAAAAAATAGTGATTATTACATGAAAAATAATATTAATAAGTGCATATGAGTTCCAACCAATTGGGATTACATCAGAAGAACATCATCCATGACTCTATAATTAATGTATTTAGCTTATTTTGTAAATTATAGTATTTCACTATTCATCAAAAAATTCAAGAATTTCAGAAAAATCACAAAAAAATCACCATAACCATTTTTAGATGCATAAAACCCAAAAATGAACTCTATTTTGATATATAATTTTGTAAATATGAATAATTTAATTTTTAATTAAAATCACCATTTACTTGAAAAATATTAATTTTAATATTAAAACTACTTTTCTAACACATTGGAAAACTAATAAAGATATAATAAAATTAAATTATAATCATATGATATCATAATATTAATTTATGAATTCATTTTATGAAAATAAATTTTCTTTTAAATTATTTAATTAATTATAATTAATTATTTAAGACTTACAAAAATACCAATACTTTTACTATAATCATATTATCACATATAAGATGCCTAAATTTTATTTATAAATTAAAGGGTGGGGTTACTATTCTTTTAGAAGATTTACTATTCATAAGGGTGAAATTAATTTTTATAAGGGTAGGTTACTATTTACAAAAAATTAAGTTTGTCCTATCAGACTCCAAAAAGCATACTGATCCCAACCGTGTATATAAGATTTTCAAAATTCAAAACACAAATGTGGTAAATTTATGTTTAAAGGTCACATAATAGTTAATCTAAGAATTATGTGTCATTGTGTTACCTGATTTGATTGATTATGACAGTACTACAAGAAGGGAGAAATTTCATTGTAAAAAGTTTTGGTCATTACAAGCACATGTCTATGTGACTTTGATAATTCAATTTCTGCCAGTGTAACATTTGAGCTCTTCCCAACTGATTGACCAATATAAGGAAAGAGTTTTTGATTTACCATGTAGTTGAGATTGAATCAATGTGTTTCAACACATCCAACTCAATTGAATCTTGTATCAATATCACCATAGTATCTAGAAAAAAGGAAAGACACTCCTCTTCCAAATTGACTTCAGAAATAGAGTCTTTAGGTTGATATTTATTTTTCACTTATGATTTCAAATGCCCAAGATATCTGTAAAATAAAATAAAAAAAATTAATTGTGTATTTAATGATATGTTACGAATTGTTTTCTTAAATCAGAAACATATAAATAAAGAACCTCTAAATTGGATACATCCATAGATAATGTATGAGGATTCCTAATTTATCTTCCTCAACCAAATGCATAGTTAAAAACATATTGACTGTAAACAATGATGGAGGAAATATCATCTCCATTTCACAATGTATCATTACAAATCCCTCCTAAAGGTTGTTCATCTCAAATGGTTTTGGAGTTTTCTAAAATAGTTGTCTTATGAATGTGAAAAATTGGAGTAAAACATCAGTAAACTTTTTAGGTAATAATGTACAAAATTCTAATGACATAAAATACTATCACAAAATATATGAATCTTGACTTTTCAATCCATCTAAACTATGATTCTATAAGTAAACACATCTTGAGATGTTACATGAATAACCATCATATACCTTGATATGTTTTAAAGTTTGTTGAAATGTATATTTATCTCTATTTTTTCATTACAAAAATTACCATATAAAACATTCCATTCTCATCTGGTTAGAGATCATGTTATATGTTCATTTATTGTAAGTCTTTTTGATCATTAAGATGATCCTTTGATTTTCCATACTCATTAAGCAACATAAAGATCAGATTGTCACAAAAATTCTTATCAATATGCCTCACCTAAATATAATTCCACAAAAAATTAAATTCCCAATAAAGAAGTTTTAATAATATACATTTTTCTTCTATCATTGCGTTCTGATTTCACTTAAAGATGCACATCAAACTCGTTTCCCACTATCATTCAAATGATACACCCTCAAAAATACTATTTCAACATTTCTATGTTATGCCAATATTTCAAAATTTATCAATAACTTTTGAGGTGGTGTATGATCAATATAACCATTGAATATTGACTCGTTTAAATTTAATCTATATGATGAATCTAGAAATCATTGATGACACAAGAAGAATCATTATCTACTATGAGGTAGTCGTTCGAGATTAAAATCAATGTAAAAAACAGGAAAATCCAAACCTGTGTATGTAAGGAACCGACCCCCTGTTACCTAGTGTCAATGCCTTAATTCATTACATTAGCATATAAAGAAGTAATAGGAATCCCGAAGGATTGATTATTTTAACAGCTTTAGAAACAAGATAAACACATAAGTTCAACATTACAACTTGAAAATAAATACAACACAAAAGTTTTTTTGGGAACATCCAAAACCCTATATTTATCCCTAAAATTCATTCATAACACACCTCTTTGCATCCTGGTTAAAAATAAAACATAAGAAAATGGGTTCTCTCAAATGATCAGTAAAGGTATGAAATAAAATAAAATTATAAATAATAAGGCAAGATGAATAACTAAAATTACACATGCCATTAAAAATAATCTTGAACATAATATGGCATAAATTAGAGCTGAATAAATAATTCCATAATGAAAAATTACCATTGGTATTCTACTCATAGAATAACCACATTAAATATAAATTTACTAGTTTTATATTTAGGGAATGCATAATATGGGACATCATAACTATACCTTCAAGGACTCGTGCCATGAAAATAAATATCGATTTTTTGAAGGCCTTGTGCCAAGACCATAGTTTGTCTCATGAGACCTACTGATATACCAAGGGGCTATAGAGGGACCCACCCAAAACATAATATGTCCAATTACTTCCTCATATGAATAGGGAATATAAACAACATATACATTCATATTTAAAAATAACATATTAAATGTAAATAACTTTCCATGTTCATTAAAGATAAACACTAACCATTCAGAGTAATATGGTGAATGGTGACAAGATAACACATCCAAAATAAAAGTAATCATAAAACATTCAAAAAAAATTGTGTAATATATCATAAAACATTAAACCCATTTAAACATAATAATCAACAAGAGTGTTGAAATGGGTGAAAATACTCCATTAAAACAATCAAGTAATTCATGAGATAAAAACCCTTTTACTTTGGAAAGAAGTGTTCTTCTGGAAATATATTTGTATAAAACCAGTATTTATTTGTGGTAGATTTCTAATAATAAAATTATTGATTTTATGAAAATAATGGTTGTTGAAAACAGAATATAGAGTGCTCTTTAAAATAGGTAATAATTGAGTAATACCATTAAATCGAGCTTGTATTTCAGGAATATTTTTTGAAAGTTACTTTTAAAATGTGTAAATCCCCATAAAATTAAGATGGATTATGGTTGGTAAACATATATAGAACACCAAAACATAATTTATGAGGATTAAATAATAATACATAAGAATTTCATTGACGTAAGTAGATAATATGTTTAACCTGAATGAAAATGGAGGTCCGGGTGGAAAACCCTTACCTTAAGTCAGAAGGTGTTCCTAACATGATATTAATGACCTAAATAATCAAATTTAGGTTCATTAATTAATAATTCCATAAACTCTTATACAAGTAATCGATTTATTATAACCATGTTAGGTTCATTAATGGCCTTATTAATGGGTTAAAAGATTCAATTTCATGGTTTGGGAGTGTTTTCTTCTTTGGTTTCATGATCGATTTAATTATATTTATATATCGATAAAAATATAAGATGAGAATTATTGTATAGAATTTAAATTTTATTTTATTATCGAACAACCAAAATATTACATGGTTATAAAATTCATTTAGTTATTTAAAGTGAATTTCAATACTTATATAAAACATTAATGATATCCGTTTTGGTTAATTGGTGGGTTTTTATCACAATGAATGCATTTTTCTTTATAAATTAATATAATGTGTACACAAGATTCCAGAAATTTACATAAGAAATATTAAATATATTATAGTATGTTTCAACCATAAAAATGGTTTCTTGACCATAATTAAAGATGGTAATAGAATTTGAAAACCCATCGTTCTTGAATGTGGTAAATTAACACATCTCAGGCGGTGTTTTTACTACTAGAATAAAAATAGGGTAAATGAGAGATGATAATAATTTATTCTATCATCATAATAAATTTACATGACATGTATGTTAATGGAGTTTTCATAACATTTGTATGAGGAGAGGTGAGTATAGAAAATAAAACAAAGGAACTTGAAAAGGAAGTAAAATAATTGAAAAGAGGAATTTACTTCTGGAATTAATCTTCCTTGAGAGCCTCTTTAAGGGAGATACTTCGGTCTTTCGAAGAGAAAAAGGGATGTAGGATGTGAGGGAGGATCTTAGGGAGAGTTTTGGGACGAATTTGGACTACACATATGTCTTGATAGGAGTGAAGAGAAGAGGGGTTGAGGGGGTTTTTATAGTGGAGGAGAGGAGTATTTTTTTGAATATCTTAATAATTATTTTATTATTTTTCTCAAGACCTGAAATATTATTGATTATTGTGACCAAGAATAGTAATATATGCATGTGAGTTCTAAATAGGCGGTCTTACATTATCCGTACATCACATATGACTCAATAAACCATGTATTTAGTATTTATAATAAATTATCGTATTTTACTATTCACCTAAAAATGAAGTATTTATGAAAATTTTCAAAAATTTACCATAACCATTTATCAATGTTTCAAATCAAAAAATGAATTTCATTTTATCAAAATAATTTTCTAAATATGTGAAATTTAACTTTTAAATAACATAATTATTTAATTGAAAAATAGAAATTTTAAATTTAAATATGATTTTGTAAAACTTTCAAAAATTAACCAAGGGATCATAAAATTATCACAAAATCACTAGACAAAAAATTATTTATTTAGGATATTATTTTATTAAAATGAATTTTTAATCCATTTGTTAATTTAAAATTGTAATTAAATATTTATCACTCAGAAAAGTACCAATAATTAATCAATAATTTATAAAAAGTTCTATTTCACTTATAATGTGTGTAAATTTTATTTATACATCCATGGGTGAAGTTAATATTCATATGGGTATGTTACTATTCATAAGGGCACATTACTATTCATAATTATAAGTTACTATTCACCAAAAATTAAGTTTATTCTAGGAGACTCTAAACATCACCCTGAACACAATCGTGTATGTCAGATTTTCGAAATTTAAATCCTAGAAGCAGAAAAATTTAGTTTATTGGATAGGATATAACAATGTTTTATTTGTAGATACTCAGTGTTTCATGCATTAAAACATTGGGTGTCACATTCTCCCCTCCTTAAAAAAATTTCATCCTCAAAATTCAAAGAATGTTACCTCATAAAAAGATTTGGGTAGGTCATAAACATATTCTCCTTAGGATCCCATGTTTCCACTTCTATATCATGATTTTTCCAATGTATCTTTACTAGTCGAGTCATCTAATTCCTCAACACATGTTCTTTAGTGTCTATAATCTGGATAGGCTCTTCATAGTAAGATACATCATTTTCCAATTCTATACTTTCAGAAGTGAAGACATATGTTGGGTTTGGAATATACTTTCTCAACAATGAGAAATGGAACACATTGTGTAATTTAGGAAAGATAGGTGGCATAGAGAAATGATATGAAACAACTCTAATTCTCTCTAGGATATCAAAATGTCTAATTACATGGGGCTTAATTTCCCCTTTTACAAAATCTTATATTTCCCTTCCATGGAGATACCTTCAAAAAATCATGGTTTCCTACTTAAAATTCCAAATCCTTCCTTCAATTATCAGCATAGAACTTTTGCCTACTTTGAGCAGCTTTGATATTGTTATGAATAGTCATTACCTTTTCTATTGTTTTCTCCACAAGCTCTGGGCCCACAAGATTCCTTTCTCCATCTTCATCCTAACAAGTTGGTGTACAACATCTCTTTCTATACAATTCTTTATATGGTACCATTTTAATACTTTTATGGAATCTATTATTATAAAAAAACTAAATTAAAGGTAAATATTTATCCCACATTCCTTGAAAGTCAAGTGAACACGATCTCAACATGTCCTCTAAGGTTTGGATCGTCCTCTCTAATTTCCCGTTAGTTTGAGGGTGATAAACATTAGTCAATAAAATATTATTTTCAAAAGTTTTCTAAAGACTTTTCTAGAATTTTGAGGTAAATCGTGGATCATGATCAGACAAAATTGAGAGAGGTTCTCAATGAAGAATCAAAACATCATTGATATAGAGTCATTCTACACGCTCCAGTGGAAAATCATATCTTATAGTGAGAAAATGTGCAGATATTGTAATTTGATCAACAATTACCCATATTACATCATTATTCCTTATATGTTTTGGTAATCCAGTAACAAAATCCATGGTGATGACTTCCTATTTCCATTTTTGAATATCTAGAGGTTTCATGACTCCACTTGGATGTTTTTGTTTATCCTTCACTTGTTGACAGACTAAAAATCTTGATACTTAATCCTCAACATCCCGCTTCATGTTGTCCCACTAGAAATGTTCCTTAAAATATCTATAAATCTTAGTTCCACTAGGGTGTATATAGAAGTTCAATCTATGAACACCATCCAATAACTCCCTTTTTATCTTGGTTATAGAGGGAGAATATAACCTCTTCCCAAATTTCATAATTCCATCTTCACACATGAAGTCATCCAAATTACCATATTTCAAAAGATTAATTGTATTTTAAATATTATCATGATCTGACTGTGAAGCTTTAATTATTTCCAATAAATATTATTGGGAAACCATTTTGAAAAAGTAGCGACGTTTCACATTTTTTATAATTCCCATATACATACACAATAGATCCATGTACAAAAAATTCTTGTCAATCCTCATTTTGTTGAGAACACCATCATCCTTCCTTCTCAATTCATCAACTACCTTATTTTCCTTTCTTGGGTGGTAGTTTATGGAACAATCTTAGTCCTTGAGTAGTTTGAGCCATCTTCTTTTCCTCATGCTGTCTTATTTTTGTGAGAATATATATTTTAAACTCTTATGATCTATATATATCTCAAATTTTCACCATATAGATAATGTCTCCACATCATCAAAGTAATGATTACTGATTCTAACTCTATATAATGAGTAGGATAGTTTTTTTCATGAATTTTTATCTTCCTTGATGCATAGAATATTACTCTATCATTCTGCATAAGGAAACATCCAAGTACATTCTTTGATTCATCACTATAGATTAAAAATCCACCATTCCCTGATGCTAGAGTTTGGATCGAATCATTCAATAATATACTATTAAATTATTAAAACCATTCTTCACATTATTTTGTCCATACAAACTTAAACCCTTTACGAGTAAGCTAGGTTAATGGGTTGGATAATCGAGTGATGTTCTAAATGAAATGCCGATAATAAATTTCTAAACTAATAGGACTACATACCTCAGCTACATTCATTGGAGTATCCATTCTTGAAAAACCTTTTTCTTCATAGGATCAACAGATATTTAATCCCTAGAGACAATGTGTCAAATAAAGGAAACTAATTGAATCCAAAATTCACACATGACAAACTTCACACACAATTCATTTCTTCTAAGAGTCTTCAGAATAGTAAAAAAGTTTTTTTCATGATCCTCATAACTTTTGGAGTTTACCCAGATATCATCAATTAATTCCACCAAACATTCATCAAGATATTCCTTGAATACTCTATTCATTAGATCTAGGAAAATAAAGGGTTCATTAGTTAGTCCAAAAGGCATTACTATAAACTCGTAGTTCCCACACTTGGTTTGAAATGCTATCTTTAGAATATCATCCTCACTCACAACTGATTATATTTAGTCTGAAGGAAAATCTTTGAGAAATATTGGCTTCATGAAGTTGATCAATTAAATCATCATTGTAAGGTATGGGATACTTGTTATTTACTGTAATAGCATTGATCTCATTTTAGTCATTGTACATCCTCATAGATCCATCATTATTCTTAACAAAAATAATAGGAGATCCCCTTAGAGAAATACTAGGGTGAATAAATCCTTGACCACTCAATTACAATAGTTATTGCTTTAGTTATACTAATTTCACAGTGTCCATTCTATAAGGAGTCTTTGATATAGGCCTTGAACTAGAAATTAAATCAATAGAGAACTCAACTTTCCTATTTAGAGGATACCCAGGTAAATCCTCTATAAAAACATCAATATATTCTTTCAGAATAGGCACGTCCTCGATTTGAATATTTATTTCCTATCCCATAGATATTATTTTCTCATCCTGGACAAGAATTGAATTAAGTATAGCTATAGAGGGTGGATCTTGATAAAAATCAAATGATGACATTTCCTCTCTAAATATGAGGTATTCTATATCATTATAAAAAATTGCAACCTTATTCTTATTAAAATATATTTTTTCATTATAAATTGAAATCAAATCCATACCAAGGATTATATCATGGTAAATCATGGGTATTATGATAAAATCAAAAACTAAAGAATGTTTATGTGTCATAAGGGGGATTGATCGACACTTTTTTATTGAAATGATACTTATATTTGGAATTTTGACTATAACTAATTTATTAAATAAAATTGGGAATTTCTAATTTTCTTGGAAAACTACGATGATATAAAATAATGTGATTATCTAGTATTAAATAAGACATTTCCTAAGTTTGAGTAATTGATTAATGTACCTCCCACCACATCTTTAGAAATTTCAACCTCAGCTGTTATGATCGCATAAGCTTGGCCTTGATACCTTGGCCCTATTTGGGCAATGTTTCCTTGAAACTTAAGAAATTCATGTTCACAATGTCCCATATCCTTGAAATTGTAGAATTGAACATTGGTAGCTTATTTATTTCCTTTGAAATCAAGAGATATGTGGAATTTTCTCTATACTTGTAACAAACACCCATACCCTTTATGAAAGTACCAGGGTGTCTCTTTCATCAATTATCACATAGTGGATGGTCAACTCTTTCCTTCTTCCACATTTCCTTATTTTCTTTACCAGATTTTTCAGTAGCCCTAATCTTCTCTTTCTTTCCTTAATGTTATAAGACTTAGAGAACTCATTTTCCATCTTGATAACACATGATACTATGTCTTCATATGATGAGAATGTTTAGAAAACTGGTTCTCATTAGAGGAATGGATTTAGGCCATCAAATAATCGGTCAATATTTCTCCTTGGACTACGTATGTAGTGATCATCATTACTTTTTAACCTTTTAAATTTAGATTTTTTACTTTGCAACATTCTCATCCTTTTTTTGCCACAGGTTCATAAACTACCTTTTCATATCTGCTCGTTGTTCACGAGGGAAGTATTTTTCTAATCAGATCTCCTTAAAATCCCTATATTATATTTATTATATTTCTTCATCCTTTTTTTGTTTTGAATTAAAGACCACCACTAATCCGCATCTCTCGATAGATGATAAAATTCCATGAAAACCTTCTCTATTTCGTTACATCCCAACGAAAGAAATATATTCTCTAAATAACTGATCTACTTCTCTACTATGAATGGTTTTTTAGTCCCATTGAATGATGGAGGCCATTGTAACATAAAGCGGTCTAAAATTTCTCTTCTATGTTGTGGATCTGGATGCTCCATAGAGGTAAGGTAATTGTTCATAACCTGAGTTAGCTGTCCCAATATAGTCATAAGTTTCTCATCACCCGTGCTGCTCTAGATCCAACATCATTTTCTTGCATAGGTGGTAAATAACTAAACAAGATACATGTGTTCATGAGGTTTACATTGCTTCCACTAGGCACCATTTATAAATAATAGCACACACTAGATTAAGTTATGAATCATAATTTATAATCTAAAAAAAAAAATACATAGCATAAATTGAAATCCTATACATAAATAATCTAGAAATCATAAATTTGGTTTCATTGAGGAAAAATTTACATTTAAATTATTCATAATTGATTTTAAAGAAAATGTGAATTATCCTAAGCATATCCCCCAAGAGTGTAAAACCAGGTGCGCAGTAAGGCTTATTATCATGTACTAGGATAACCTAGGTTATGCTCGAAACTCTTTTTCAGAGTTTCCACTCCTAGGTACATCTTTTCCAGAACCACGTATACTTATAGTATCCAGAAAAGGATATATTTTCTAAAAAGATCCACATAATATATTCTTTACCAAAATTACAGGATGTTATTGTATGTTTATCCTTAGATACTAACTTAGGGTTTTGTTCGCTAATCTACATTTTCTAAATCTAGTTTCCAGGTTTTCTATTAAAATTCCTTTGATAACAATTGTAAGGACCTGACACCTAGTTTCCCTATGCCGGTGCCTTAATTATTTACATTGGGTTGTAAAGAAGGAATATGCACCCCGAAGGAATAATTAGTTTATTATTGTTTGAAACTAGATATATACGTAAGTTCAACATTTAAATATGAAAATAAATACAACATAAATATTTTATTGGGAACATCAAGAATTATATATTTTTACCTGCAATTCATTCATAATACACATCTTCATATCCCGAGAAAAAATAAAACATAATAAATAGGGTGAGATTGAATGCTCAGTATGTGTATGAAATATAGTAGAAGCATAAATAATGAGGTAAGGTGAATAACTAAAAGTACACTTTCCATTTAAAATAAACTTGAACATAATATGGAAGTAATTTGAGACGAATAAATAATTCTATAATAAAACATACCCATGGGTATTATACTCATATAATGAACAAATGGAATATAAATTTACTATTTTTATAATGAGGGAATACATAATTCAAGACATCATAACCATACCGTCAAGGCATCATTCCAAGACCATAAAAATTAATTTTGTCAAGGCCTTGTGCCGAGACCATTGTTTATCTCATGAGACATACTGATGCAGTGGGGGGATATAGCATACCCACCCAACACTTACTAAGTCCAAATAATTACTCATATTAATAGGTATAATATAAACTACATAATAATTCATATTGAAAACTAACATCTGAAATGTAAATAACTTTCCCGGATCATTAAACAGAAACATTTACCATTCAGAGTAATATGGTGAATGTTTTCAAGATAGCACATCCATAGTCAAAATAATCATAACAACTTAAAAAAAATATTTGATGATATCATAAAACATTAACCCCATTTAAGGATAGGAATCAACAAGGGTGTTGAAATGGGTGAAAATACTCTTACGAAATCATCGAGTAATTTTTGAGATAAAATCCATTTTACTTTGAAAAGAAAAGTTATTTTGGAAAAATATTTTTATTAAGCCAAAAGATATTTAAGGTATCTTTATCATAAAAAATAGTGATTTTATTAAAATAATGGTTTTTAAAAACATATTACAGAGTGTTCTAGAAAATATTTAATAATTGAGAAATTTCATTAAATCGGCCTTGTATTTCGGGAAGAATTTCTGATTGTTCCTTTTAAAACATGAAAATCTCCCTAAAACAAAGAAGTATTATAGTTGGTAAACACACATATATATAACTAAATCTGAATTTATTAGCAGTACATAATAATAAATAAAAATTTCATTGAGGTAAGTAGTCAGTAAGAGTAACCCGAATGAAAATGGAGGTTCGGGTGGAAAACCTTTACCTTAAGTCTGAAGGTGTTCCTCACTTGATCTTAATAGAATGACTAATAAGATTTAGGTTAATTAATTAATAATTATAGAACCTACTCTACATTTAATTATTTTTTATAACCTTATTTGGTTCATTCATGTACTTTTTATAGGTTAATAGATTCAATTTCATTTTTGGGGGCATTTTCTTCCTTGGTTTCAGGATTAGTTTACTTATATTTATGTATGGAAAGACATGTAAGATGAGAATGGTTGTAAGAAATTAAATTGAATTTTATTAGAGAATATAAATAATATTACATGGTTATGAAATTCATTTGGTTATTTGAGTGAAGATGAATCATTATATAAAACATTAATGATAACTGTTTTGGTTAATTGGAAGTTTTTGATCACAATGAATTCATTTTGAATTATAAATTAAAATAATGTGTAAAATGATTAAATAACATTATATAAGACATATTACACATATTATGGTTTAGTTAAAACCTACAAATGGTATCTTGACTAGAATTGAATATGGTAATAGAAATTGAAAACCCATCATCCTTGAAAGTGGTAAATTAGCACATCTCAGATGGTGTTTTTACTACTAGCATAAATGAAGGGTAAAGGAGAGATGATAACAAATTATTCTATAATCATAATAATATTATAATAAATTTATGGTACTGGATTTTTCATAACATTTTTAAGAGGATATTTGAGGATAGAAAAGAAAAAAAGGAACCTGAAAAGAATATAAAAGAACTGAAAAGAGGAATTTACCTCTTGAATTAATATTCCTTGAGAGCCCATTTAGGGGTAATGATTTTTTATTTTTAGGAGAAAAAGGGATGATTGAAATGTGGTAGGAGATCAGGGTGATATTTTTACTAGGAACAAGGATTGAGAGGAGTGAATAAAAGAGGTAGTGAGGGGGATATTTATAGTGGAGGAGAGAAGTATTTTTTGAACATCTTAATCATTATCTTATTATTTTGATCAAGACCAGAAATAATATTGATTATAGTGGGAAATAATAGTAATATGTTCAGTTGAGTTCTAAAATATTGGTATTAAATCATCCATACATCACCTATGACTCAATAAATCATGTATTTAGTATTTATCGTAAATTATTGTATTTTACTATTCACCTAAAATTGAAGTATTGTTGAAAAATCCAAAAAATTTCCTATTACCATTTATAGATGTGTAGAATCCAAAAATGAATTCCCTTTTATAAAAATAATTTTCTAAAAATGTGAAATTAAATTTGAAAATAAAATCATTATTTAATTGAAAAATACAGATTTTAAATTTAAAACTGATTTTAAAAAAATTTCAAAAATTAACCAAGTACTAAAAAAAGTATACCAAAATCATTAGACAAAAAAGATATTTATTTAGGAAAATATTCTTTGAAAATTAATTTTAAATCCATTTATTAATTTAAAACTATAATTAAATATTTATCAGTCACAAAAATAACAATACTTAAACGACAATTTATAAAATGTTAAATTTCATTTATAATGTGTGTAGATTTTATTTATACATCAATGGGTGAGGTTAATATTCATAATGGTACATTAATATTAATAACGGTACATTATTATTCATAAGGGTAAGTTACCATTCACCAAAAACTAAGTTGACACTATCAAACTCCAAACATCACCCTGAACGCAACCGTGTATGTAATATTTTCAAAATTCAAATCCTAGAAGAAAAAAAAATTATTTTATTAGATAGGTTATAGAGAATTTTTGTTTTGTAGAGACTAAGTGATTCATGCATTAAACATTAGGGTGTTACATTCTCCCCTCAAAAAAATTTTAGTCTCGAAATTCATAAAATGTGACATCATAAAAATATTTGGGTAGGTCTTCATCATAAGATATTAGGCTCCTATGTTTCCACATTGATCTTATGATTTTTTAAGAGAATCTTTACCAGTGCAGTCATCTGATTCCTTAACACATGTTCTTTTGTTTCCATAATTTGGATAGGCTGTTCACAGTAAAATAAGTTAGGTTCCAATTCTATACTATCATAAGTGAGGACTTACATTTTGTCTGGCATGTACTTTTTCAACAATGAGTCATGGAACACATTATCTACATTAGACATTCTAGGTAGATTATGAAAATGTTATTCAATAGCTCCAATTCACTCTGTGATTTTATAAGGTTCAATGTACATGAGGCTCAATTTCCCCATTTTAACAAATTCTATAAAGCCCTTCAATGGAGATACTTTCTAGAAAACATGATCTCTTAATTGAAATTACAAATCATTCTTTCGATTAACAGAATAGAAATTCTTCCAGCTTTGATCAGCTTTGATATGAGTTTGAATAGTATTCACCTTTGCTTTTGTTTCATCCACAAGCTTTGGGCCCATAAGATTCCTTTCCCAAAATTCATCACAACAAGTTGGTGTACGACATATCTTTCCATACAGTGCTTCATATGATTCCATTAGGATACTTTAATTGAATCTATTATTGTAGGAAACCTCCACTAAAGGTATATATTGACCCCACATATCTTTAAAGTCAAGTGAACGTGACCTCAACATGTACTCTAAGGTTTGGATCGTCCTCTTTGATTAACCATTGGTTTGATAGTGATAAAAATTA
This sequence comes from Viscum album, assembly GCA_963277665.1. Classification (NCBI taxonomy): domain Eukaryota; kingdom Viridiplantae; phylum Streptophyta; class Magnoliopsida; order Santalales; family Viscaceae; genus Viscum; species Viscum album. The sequence goes on along the minus strand of OY728136.1, from coordinate 743,276,942 downwards.
CTCAATCGAAGCTCAGTATCCAAATATTTTTGGATAATTTTATAGAATTTTGATTTAAATCATGGATCACGATCAGCCACAATTGAGAGGGGTGATCCATAAAGTCTCACAAATTCATTGATAGAGATGCATTTTAGGTGCTCTAGTGAAAAATCCTATCTTATAGCGAGGAAATATGAATATTTTTTTATTGACCAACAATTACCCATATCACATCATTCTTACTTGGAGTTTTGGGTAATCCAGTGAAAAAATACATGGTGGCTTTATACCATTTCCATGTTGGAAAAGGTAGAGGTTTCATGAATCCTCTTGGATGTTTTCATTCAGACATCACTTGTTGATAGACTAAACATCTTGATAAATAATCAGCAATTTCCTGCTTTATATTGCCCCACCATAAATGTTCCTTCAAATCTCTATACATCTTATTGCTACCAGTGTGTATAAAGAAATTCGATATGTGAGCATCATCCAATAACTCCATTTTCAGATCGGGTATAGAGGGAACACATAGCCTCCTCCAAAAATTTAGAATTACATCTTCACACATGAAGTCTGCCAACTTCCCATTTTTCACAACATTAATTTTATTTTAAATATTCTCATCTTGAGACTATGAAGCATTAATTATTTCCAATAAATATGGTTGGGAAACCATTTTAAAATTTTTTGATCTTCTACCTTCTTTGATAATTCCCACATCCATCCTCATGAGATACAAGTAAAAAGTATATTTTTTAATCCTAATTTTTTTTGAGAACCCCATGATCCTTCATGCTCAATGCATTAGCTACCTAATTTACCTTTCATGGGTGGTATTGTATGGAACAATCATATTCCTTGAGTAGTTTTATCCATATGATTTTCCTCAGGTTGTGTTATTTCTATGAGAAGGTATATTTTAAACTCTTATAATCCATATATATCTCACATTTTTCACTATAAAGATATTATCCCCATATCTTCAGGGAAATGAATATAGACACTAACTCAAGATCATGAGTATAAAAGTTATTTTCATGAATTTTAAGCTCCCTTGATGCATATGAAATCACTCTATCATCTGCATAAAGACACAACCAAATCCTTTCTTTGAGGCATCACTATATATTTAACACCCCAAGATTTAATAGTATGTTATTTTTTAAAGTAAATCAATAGCTTGCGCTACACAAAACACCATGTTTGAGCACAAAACGGCTTACCAAACTAGCCATTCAAAAAGGGGTTATGAATAGTAATAATTTTATTTTGAATTTTATATACTCCATTTAATTTTAGCATACATATTAGTTGTTTCTTAGACATAATATAAGAAAAAATTCAATTTTTCAGATAGAAGAAGTGTTTTTTCAAAAAATGAAAATTTACCTCCTTTTAATAGAGAACAATTTTCAAATCCAATATTTTACACTTTTATATATTCAATTTGACAAAATAAGATTCTTCTTTATAAGAAGGACATAAAAATTTAGTTTGGAAAAATTTTCATTACTTTTCTGATAAATTTCATATTTTGATGAATAGTGAAAAATACTAAATTTTAATTGAAAACAACATATTAATCAAAATAATTTGTAATGTTAAATTACACATTTTAATGGTTTTTAAGAATAATTAGATTATTTTTTATCATTTAATCCAATTTTTTTCCTTGGATGTAATTTTACATTTAAGTTGGACATTAACACATATCAATATTTTGATAGTTTTTACTTCAAAAAAACCCGCATTCTGGTTTTGATAACGAGAATATTTTTTAAATTAATTAATACAAATTCTATGTTTTTAATTTCATAAAATAGATATCATTTTTGAATTTTGAATATCAAAATTTTCTTTTGGTGAATCTTTGGTATTTTCTTAAAAACATTCAATTTTTAATAAATCGTGAAAAACAATGCGTTATTATTTAAATCCGACTTTTTATTTAAATAATTATTTTTAATTTATATTTATTTTAATGTAAAAATAGATAAATAATACCTATATTAGTCTAATGTAATTCATTGAAGTCATTTTTAATAAGATTAGATATATGAAATTGTATTGAACTTTTTACCGTTTTTACCTATATTCTAGGTACATTTGAAAATTTGTATAAAACATTATTTTACCTCTTGTATGAATTAAATTTAAAAAATACGAGAGACAAAGTTGAAATTAGTAAGTAAACTATGGTTCAGTAGGATGAAAATAATTTTTGGTGAAAAGTAACTTATGAATTTTATTTACCACAGTTAAAAGTATATAGGGTAATTAAAGGTAAAAATGATTTTATAGTTACCCTAAAACATTTTCGAATTCTATTGGATAGATGTATTTTGACTGAAATCATTTTTATGACAAAAATATGATCCTTTTTGAATCACTCGGATTAGATTCGGATATTTATTATAATTTATTTAAAGAAGAGTTAAAAGTGTTAAATTTAAATTTTAATAACTAAAACATTTTTAATATAGGGTTATAAAAAAGATAAATTAGACTATAAATATTCTTTAGAAAGATAAAAATATTTCCTACATCATGGTGTTTTATTTATAATTTTTCCACATTAAAAAATTAAATTTATTTACGACACAATGACGATGAAGTAACTACCTTATAAATGAAATACTAAAATAATTGCTGTTATAAATTTTAAAATAAATGTAAATTGAAAGTTTTGATTACATATATGAATTTTAGAGGTTAATATGACATGTTATAGTTGATTAAATTTTTTTTTTGAAGAAATCATATTTTTATGACTTTGAAAAAACCAAATACTAAATAGTGTCAAAATTGACAAAAATTAGTTTTAAAAAATACCATTTTATTAAATTATATAATACTCCTAAAAATATATAGTTCTGCCAAAGTACTTATATAATTATGAATATGTCATTAATGAACCATTTTAGGTTCTCTGACATTTTATAGTAAGTTTATTAACCATGTATTATAATAATACAGTAACACATGGTAAAAGTAAAACTATTTAACTAAGAGTTAAATCGAAATGATAAGGTACTTCTCCTTATCTTAGTTTCACCTCTCCAAAGCCTTTTATCTCGGCCAAACCCTACTAAAATATACTTCCAAATACCCTCACTTCAACCTATATTCCTTAAATTGATTTTAATCCAACATAAGGAGCCCTTTTGTTCAAATCAAAAGGAAGAACCCGAAGAAGAGGTAATTACTTCATCACCTATTTTAAAGTTCTTTTCTTCTTCCACTTCCTCTTCATTTGTTGTTACCAAAAAAATATAATAACTCTAGTACCTTATACATAATGATATTTTATTATAAATATATTATAATAATATTCATCATTTTATCCATCCTATGAATGAAAAAGTCACCATACGTGCGTACGTGCGAATTACTGTCTCCATGCAGTGGTGTAGTTTGTTATTTGACACTTCATTATTTGTATGAGAATAATAATGAGTATAAATAATGTAAATAATAAATATAACATGTTAATGATTCTGTATATATAATATACCATCCAATTACATACGATTTCACCACTAATTGAATGATATTATCAGTCGTGCGTACGTACGGCTTACCGTATCCACGACGCGATGGGATTTCATTTCCCATCGTAACCATTCAAGAATAATTTTTATTTGATGATTAAAAATAATTTTTAAGAACTTAATATCATTATTCATATGAATAAAATACATCGTATCCATAAAAAACATGACCTACATAACAAAACATATAAAAGAAAATGAATCAGTTAACACCCCAAACAATGATACTACTGAAATATTATTAACATAGAAATATTATAGGATCATATATGATATAATATTTATTTATAAGGTTATTTTATAATTTAATAACAATGATTTAACCGTTATACATGAGTTTAAACTTACCCTCAACTAAATTAAATTATAAGGTAAGGTTCTTCATCTATGTTTTATTCCTCTGAGATTCATGCTATATTTTCCACTATTTTTTTGTATGGGGTATGTACTTCCCATGATTGTATTATTTGTGTAATTTAATTTAATTTATGTTTATTTAAATCTTAATTTTATGATCCTTATTTCATGGGGTTTATGTTTCGTAAGTTACCAAATTGGTAAGGGAATTTCTAAATTCAATTTCCACTCCTGGGGTTTTACACATACTTCATTGGTTATTTTACTTGAAGATTATATGTGGAATCACTATTTAATTATTTATATAGTAATTTACACTCCCCTTTGTGTGGATATACTTTTGATACACATAATCACTCTATTTATAAATTTTCATGTCATTGATATGAACTTGATAAGGGTAATATAAACTCAATTTCCATTCATTGAGTTAAACAACCAAGTCATTGGTTTTGTTTTTACAAGAATATATGTGAATGTCCTCTGATTGATTTACAATAAATATACAATCTTATTGAGAGTATTTATATTTTTGACACATAATTATTTCATTGATTTATCCTTAATCTAAGGATACAGTCTTTATAAGGGATTTCATCTAAATTTACATTCCACTGAGACCTCTTTGTTGTTATGCACCAATTCACTTTTATATGGTGTATATACTATCCTTTGACATAGTATATCATGAATACCATTATTATCACGATATTATAAATTTTTGATTAATTTCATTCTACAATTATTTGTATTCAAGCGTCTCTCATTTTGTTAGGAACTCTTTAACTAAAATATCATTTTAAAGATTTATTCTGAAAAATATTTATCATTAATGTCCATGTTTTAAAAACAGTTTTAAGGATTTATTTATATGGAAATGAATTTTTTGAAATTAAAATTCATTTCAAAAGTTTCAAAGTGGTATGGGACACTTTGATTCAAAAATATCTTTTAAATTACTTCTTTGATAAATAGTGAGACTTTTAAATGTTTTCAAGAAAAAGGGGAAATTTCTCTCAAATAGTTTTTCTATTTATTTTCATCTATTCCAATATCCTTCATTGTATTTTATTCTTGATTGACGTTGATATACTATAATAAAATCTTCCATACTGTACTGAATGAGTTATGTTTGATTGTGGATGTGCTATTTTTATACAATTCATGGTTTGTGGTTAAAGTGTTGACATTTCGTATACTAGTTTTAATATGAATGTATAGATTATATTTCACACTTTTCATATGAGTAATGAATTGGACCTAGTAAGTGATAGGTGGGGCCCACTATAGCCCCTCGATTAATAGGTAGGTCTCATGAGACAAACTAGTGTCTTAGCATAAGGCCTTGACCAAATTTATTTTTAGAGTCTTGGTATGAGGCCTTGACTTTGTGGTTAAGATGTCCACCATTATGCATTCCATCATTATGAGATTAGTAATTGATGTTAGATGTGATTATTAGACTAGTAGAATATCCTTATGAATAAGTAAATAACATTATTCAATTTATCTTTTCCACATTATACTAAATTTTATGTTTAAAGGTATTGTGTTTCAATTTTATACCTTTCCATAAAAGTTTATGATTATTTATGATATATTATTATATATTTTTTATCATTACTAAGCATTTGAGATCACCCATTTCGTATGTTTTATTTTCTCAGGATGCCAGGAAGTGTATTATGGTCTATATGTTGGTTTAAGATAGGATAATAATGGAATTATCAAAGGATTATAAATGTTGTATTTTAAGTTATAAATTGTAATGTGAAGTTTATGTATGTAATATATTTTCTAATATTTCTAAACTAATCGTCCCTTCGGGACTTGATTCCTTGTAATCATGCCAATGTTATGTAATAATGCATCGACTCTAGGTAACTAGGGTTGGGACATTGCTGTTGGTATTAGTGGAAGTTTAGTACAAACATTGGAAACTAGATTTAGAAAAACTCCCCTTTGAAAACATTACCCTAATATAGACTTTGAGGAATAGTATAGAATAACATCCTAAAATTTTGGAAATTTATTGATTTTGTGATTTTTTCATGAAATACGTCACTGTCTAGATATGAGTAGGTAGAGGTGGCTCTGGAATAGATGTATATAGGGGTAAAACCCAAAACTCCTCTTTGAGCTATACTCGAACAGGAACTGGTGCATGACAATGCGGCTTGCTGCACTCTTCGTTACGACACTCCCAAGGGACATGCATAAGATAATTCACATTTTATTTACAAACCAATTTTATGGATTTTAATATAAGAAGAGAATAAATAAACTTTATTAATAAAAAGGTGTTTTAGATTGAAAATACGGTGTCATGATATTATATAAATGATTTTATGACTATTGTAACTAACAATATGCTTTCTAGTTTTATTCAATGGCTGGATTCCAAGGAATTCATGGTAACATTGAACAGGATGTACAAGGTGGAAATGATGGTGGAAATGAGAAACTAAATGGAATGTTGATAGGCGTGAAAGATATCGTGTTCATGCTGAAGTAGGTTTCAAACCATATTATAAAAAAATATATACATTAACCAAATCCCAAACTCAACAAAGAAGATAAAGATGGAGAATGATAAGAGCTCCAGGAGTGGAGACTATGGATAAAAGAAAGATCAATTTCCATCAAGCAGGAAATGTGGTAGGAGAAACCCAAGAATCTGTCTCAATGGAACAAAGAAATTATTTGTGTGTGGGAAAGGACATAAAGTAATGAATTGTTGAGGAAAAATGAAGATTACTATGGAATAAAATAAAAATGATCCTAAGAATCTATTTAAAATCATTTTTCGTAAATTTATGACACTTGGGAATTACCTGAGTCCATTACCTATTCTATAGGATAACTACTATGTCATAGAAGAACCTATGTTTAAATAAAAGTATAGAGAAATGTTTAAAATTATTAATTCTCTTTGTTGATGGGATTACTTTGGAAGACTTTTCTCTTGTATGTGTAACCCTGCAGTTTGTTATGTGAAAATTCTATTTGATGGAGAATTATCTTTTCTTTTGTGGATATAGTTATAAATAGCCATTTATCTTTATATGATCCTTGAATTTGAGGAAATTACTGGCTATTAATTTTTGGAATGAAAATTCAAGGTATGAGATAACATTTGTGGTTAAATTATGTTATGGTTATTTTGAGGAATTTATCTCATTTTGGGAAGGTTATAAAATATAGTTTTTGAAAAAGGAAAACACACAAATCATGTGACAACCCATCGCGTCGGACAAAGTTGTGGGAATCGAACCCAGAGCCAAAGTGTGACCAGTATTTATCGCCTACCATTAGACTACATGAAGTCCCTGGTTAATGTGACTAATTATTTTTAGTTAAATAATTTTATTGATAAATAATATGTTTCTTTGGGATCTTATGTTTTATCAAAGGTATATGCTTAGTATAGGAAAATGATTTAGTGATTTAGTGATAAATACTATTTTGGAAGAATTTTTCTCTGTTGGGGAAACTATATGCCTAAGGAAAATATAATACTATATGATTTCATTTGAGGAGTAATGGTGAATTATTATTTTGGAAGAATATATGTTTTTTATAGAGATTTAGGTTATTAGTAGAAATTATTACCCTATTCTAGAGAATATGTGATTTGGTTAATTAAACTTCAGTATGAGACTTTACGAGTAATTACTGTTATTTGGAGATAAATGTTTAGATTCACAATGAAAGACTATGTAATTAAATTCTTCTGAGTTTTTTAGTTTCAATATTAGTTTGGATTATATCAAAGGATTTTAAGGACAATTGTAAATTGAATGGTCTTTATTTAATTTTGGTTTTTGTTTGTTTAATTTTAGATATTATGATTAGTATTTCTTTATATAAAGGATTATCCATTTTGGGGATCATCTGATCTTGTACTAACCATTTTGGTTTTTGTTAATCTCTAAAGAGAAGGGAAATATTCTAAAGACCCAAAATTTACATGTATTTTTTTTAAATATATTGGAATTTTATGAGTCTGTGAAAATTGATAGTGTGTGATTCCGAGGCCCGGAGTACCTGGAAAGAATTTCTAAACTTTTTTTCGGGTATGTTCAGTAAATGTACAAGAAGGTTTTTATAAATTTTGAACAGGTGCTCGAAATTGAAATATAAGGGCACCGGTGAAATCGTAGCGCTGATATTCGCTTAAAGAGACCTTCACCTCGACCGGAGTAGGTCGAGGGTGGAAGTTATTTTTTCACTTTTTTGTGAGAGAATAAAATAAAATAAAATGGTGTAACATTTTTTTATTTTATATTGAAACTCCTTTTGAATGTTGAGAGGTGGGGACCACCAGAATTAAACCTCCACTTGAGGTTATGGAGGTGGGGACCACCGAACATAAAACCTCCCATGAGAGGTTATGGTGGTGGGGACCACCTGAGATTAAGACCCCTTTGAGCCTCCCACTTAAATGAGGGGATGTCTCTTGAACTTCCCCATGAATAATTATGCCACCCCCTTTTTAATTAATACCCCAAGTCAATTAATTTATTATTCCAATGTGAAATTATGCCATCATATTTTATTATATTGGCTACCCTTTTCTTTTGGGTGGGTTAGGGGAAATTAATCATTGGAAAAGGATAGAGCTTTGAGAGAAAGCTCTCCAATGAAGAACAACAATGAATAATGCCGAGTTCGACCCGACTTCTTCACCGAGACATTCGTTGACGAGGAACGTCTTCAACATCAGTGAACCAATGATGAAGGAAACGCTGATGTACCAACATCCATCTATTCCCAATGACATCATCTATTTTCCCATAGACAATCTTCAAAGAAAAAAACGAACATGGTAGGGAGGGAATTTGAATTATTCCCCTTACCCGTTATTGATTTTCTTGTGATTCAAGTATTCGCTGCTTTCTACTAATCTAATTCGGAGAGTGTGTTCCAAACAAACATGGACCATACTCTATGAATTTCTTGGGATAATTATGGTGTTCTTCGCGATGGAGGAGGACAACTATCAACCACAGTAGGCCATAAGAACAGCCGCCGACACCCCCTCCAGCCACGACAAAGGCGACAACACAACGACGCCGCCACGCACCCCCACAGCCGAGATGCCCATGGTCTTGCACCGTTCACGGCCGAGCCATCCCACGCCCTCGCGGAACCCCCATAGTTGAGCCTCCCAGTGGCCTCATGCCTTCCACGGCCGAGCCGAGCTACCCTGTTCCCTCGCTATAACCCCCGCGACCAAGCCGCCCTGCAGCCTCGCGTCGTCCGTGGCCGAACCGCACCACGACCTCGCGGCCCAAACGACAACATGATTCCCTTGCGGCCCCATGACCTCAGCACCACCACTCTGATTCTCCCACAGCCTCGCACCACATTCGCGGCCCCTGCGGCCCTCCGCGGCCCCTCAAATACCTCAAGGCCTACCGGACTGCCCAAAGGGCTGGGCCAGACCAGACCCGGACCCACTTCGACCCATTTACACATCTTCAGCCATATCTTTGGCACCAGGCATCCATTTGACGAACCGTATACGGTGCCAGAAACCATGGAGTGAGATGGTTCTTTTGGTATAATCCACTAGAGATTTGGATAAAGTTAGGGAATGTTTAGTTGGATCGAGCACGAATCCAACCGTGCCCTTGGGACTAAAACGCTAATAACTCACAAACCGAGCGTCCGATTGACGCATCATCTATTGCGTTGAAACCCCTATGACGTGGTGGTCCTTTGAGATACTTATTCATAAGAATTTGTGGAGTTTGGAGTATCGAACAGTGTCTTGGGGAGAGAACTCTCTCAAAGACGAGCATTCCTAGTGCGAGAACCCAGTAGCTGGCTCTGACAAGAAGAGTGAATAGTGATCTTGTGTGGGTCGGATCCTAGAGATCCTATGTGGGTTAGCTCGTAGAGATCCTATATGGGCCATATCATAGTGATCCTGTGTGGGTCAGCTCCTAGTGATCCTGTGTGGGCCAACTCCTAGCGATCCTATGTGTTTCAGCTCTTAATGATCCTGGGTGGGTCAGCTCCTAGAGATTCTGCGTAGTTCAGCAGTAGAGCCTTAGAACGGAGTAAAATGATTCAATAGTTATAACTAATCATCTATAATAATGTACCTAACTTATTATTTGTGTGAGATGAGTCCGTACCTGTGTGGTACTTTCCATTGTGGTAATAACATGCTGGTATTCTTCTATGTGGCGTACTTGTGTGGTACTTTCCTTTGTGGTTTCCCTTCCTTTGCAAAACAGTAGAGCTTTGGGATTTGAATTGGACTCTATGTTTTCCTCATGATTGAGAGGTGTTTACTTGATAATTTAGTTATATGTATGGGTATATACCAAATTCGGTTTGTTACTGGTTTATATTCTTTGAGAATTTTTGTGAGACCTTGAGGGTCTCAGGGTCCCTACTGAGTATCATTAAACTCACCACTGCACAGGCTATGCCCGCACCTCATTGTATTGGATATAGACGCCAGACAGCGCTGATCGCGGTTGAGAGTACCAGGACTGGACGGTGCTCGGAGGTGGACCATACGACGTGTCAGTACTCAGAGGAGTCGGGTGGACGTGGAGTGCTATAGAGGCGATCTGTACCTACCCTTCAGGTAGGAACCCGGAGGACAACCCAGTAACTACCTTTCTTTTTCATCAGTTGTATTGTATTTCAGTTGTACTTGTACTATTATTGTTGGGCGTGTATTCCAGACCCTTTTTACTTTCAACACTCTTTTTTATATATAGATGACTTGCGTTCATATCTTGTTGTGTTCTTGGTTGCGTTTGTTTACAGGTTATAAAAGCAATGCCTTCCCAGTTTTAGGGAATACTCCTTTGGTGCAAGTCGCTAGCCCCTGGCCTATGGAAGGGAGGCTTGGGGTTAGTCACGAAACGAGCCCCAGGGGACGGTTCGTGAAAAATATATAGTTCATCATTTTTTGATTATATGATTATCTAGAATTTTAGTCTAGAGCTTCACGTGTGACCAAGTCATCTTGAATACTCATCATTTAGAGAAAATAGGAGTTAGTGGTAGAAATTTATTAAAGGATGAAACTCTAAATGAAAATTAAGTATATATCTTTATGTTCTTATTCAAACTCATAAATAAATTCCTCAACTTTATGAAATGGAACATAAAGAAAAAAAGTTGTCTGTTTACATTTCCTATTGGGAAATTAATGACCATGTAATCCATCACAAGTTTATGGTTTTCTTGATGTTAACTTTCTCTAGATCATTTTTTCAATCACTCCCTATCAGAACATGACACTTAGTTTATCTTTTATATCCTTGTTTTCCTATATGGAATCCTAGTATGGGATATCTCAGGTGACCTTTGTACTTCTCTTTCTTTCTTTTAAAGTGATAGTTTTATGGACTCTTTTTCTAATGTGGGACTTTCAATAAAGTTCCCAATCCCATTTTTGAAATTTCTAGGACACAATTTTCCAAAGGGGGGAATAATTTAACACCCTGATATTTCATAGTAAGTTACTTTTTAAAGTAATTTAATAGATTTCTCTACTTAAAACACGTAGTTGAACTGCACCATGACTTACCAAACTAGTCGATCAAAAAGATGTTATGAATAGTATTAATTTCATTTTGAATTTTATATACTCCATATAATTTTAAAATCCATATTATGTGTTTATTAGACATAATATAAGAACCAATTCAAATTTTTATATAAAAGAAGTATTTTTTCAAAACATAAAATTTTACCATCTTTTAATAGAGAACCCTTTTTTAAATCCAATATTTGACACTTTTATATATTCAATTTGACAAAATAAACTTTTTCTTTAGAATTGGGACATAAAAATTTAGTTCGGATAAAGTTTTAGTGCTTTTCTGATAAATTTTATATTTTGATGAATAATGAAAAATACTAAATTTTAATTGAAGACAACTTTTCAATCAAAATAATTTATAGGGTTAAATTTTAAATTTGAATGGTTATGAAGTATAATTATATTATATTTTTTTCATTTAATCTAATTTTGGACATTGGATTTAATTTCACTTTTAAACTGTACATAAACACATATCAATGTTTTGGTAGTTTTTTACTTCTCAAAAATCCACTTTCTGGTTTTGACAACATGAATATTTTTTTAATTAATTAATAAAAATTCAATGTTTTGAATTTTGTAAAATAGATATAATTTTGTAATTTGGAATATCAAAATTATCTTTGGGTGAATGTTTGGTATTATTCTAAAAACATTAAAGTTTTGATGAATAGTGAAAAACACGATGTTATTGTTTAAAGCCAAATTTTTATTTAAATAATTATTTTTAATTTAAATTTATTTTAAATTGAAAATTGATAAATAATACATATATTAGACCAATGTAATTCATAGAAGTCATTTTATAATAATATTAGATATATAATTTATTTTTGAACTTTTTACAGTCTTTTACACACCTTCTAAGAACATTTGAAAATTTGCATAAAAACATAATTTTACCGCTTCTGTGTATTGAATTCAAAAAATTATAGAGACACGATTGAAATTAGTATGTAAAATTTGGTTCAATCGGATGAAAAGAATTTTTCTTGGTGAATAGTAACTTTTGATCTTTTTACCACGGTTAAAAGTAAATTCGGAAATTAAAGGTAAAAATGATATTATAATTACCCTAACATATGTCCTAATTCTATTAGATAAGTGTATTTCAACTAAAATAAACATTATGATAAAAATATGACCCTTTTTGATAAACTTGGTTTGGATTAGTATATTTATTATATTTTATTTAAAGAAGAGTTAAAAGTGTTAAATTCAAATTTTAATAACTATTTTTTTAATATAGGGTTATACATAATATAAATAAGACTATAAATATTAGTTATAAAGCTAAAAAGATTTCCTACATCATTATATTTTATTTATAATATTTTTAAATTAAATATTTAAATTTATTTATGACACAATGATGATGCTGTAACTACCTTCTTAATGAAAGAATAAAATAATTTATGTTATAAATATTAAAATAAATGTAAATTGAACATTTTGATTTCATACAAGAATTTTATAGGTTACTGTGACATGTTAGTGTTTATTAAATTTATTTTTTAATGATATCATATTTTTATGACTTTCACAAAAACAAAATACTAAATAGTGTCAAAATTGACATAAATGAGTTTTTAAATCAAATACTATTTTATTAATTTATATAATTGTCATACAAATATTTTTTTAGACCAAAGGAATTATAAAATTATATATATGTAATTAATGAAACATTTTAGGTTCTATGGGAATTTTATAGTATGTTTATTGACCATGTATTATAATAATACAAGAAGGCATGGTAAAAGTTAAACTATTTAACTAAGAGTTAAATTTAAAAGATAAGGTTAATATGGTAAAAAACATGTCTAAAAACTATTGGTTGGGAGGTTTTAGACCCATCCCCATCTTATCCTAGAAATAAATTCTTTTTGAGCTACTAGAAACCGAAAATTATTTAAAAAAAAAATATTTCAAGCTCTTCCTAAAGTGCCCATCACCTCTCTTATAAAAGGGTACTTCCCCTTATCTTAATTTCACACCTCCAAAGCCTTTTGGATCATCCAACCCCTACGCAAATATCCTTCTAACTATACTCACTTAATCCTATAGTACTTACTTTGATCAGAAATCCAATCTAAGGAGCCCTTTTGTTCAAATCCAAAAGAAGAACCCGAGGAAGAGGTAATTACTTCATCACCTCTTTCAAAGTTCTTTTCTTCTTCCACTTCCTCTTTATTTGTTGTTAACATACTAAAATAGCAAATCCAATAAATTCTACATACTTATATGTAATTATAAATATGGTACAACCATATTCATTTTTCTATCCATCCTTTAAATGACAAAGTCACCATACGTGCGTATGTACGGCTTGCCGTCTCCACGTCGTGGTGTAGTTTTTTATTCAAAACATCATTATTTATATGATTATAATAGTGATTATAACTGATGTAAATAAGAAATATAAAATTTTAATTATTATTTATATATAATATACCATCCAATTAAATATTATTTCACAACTAATAGAATGATATTGTCTCTCATTCGTATGTACAACTTACCGTCTCCACGATGCGATGAGATTTCATTTTCCATCATAAAAATTCATGAATAATTTTCATTTTATGATTAAAAATAATATTTAATAACTTAATATCATTATGTATATGAATAAAATATATCCTATCCATAAAAATACAAGACTTACATAACAAAACATATAAAGGAAAATAAATCGGTTAACACCCAAATCAATGATTCTGCTGGAATATTATTAACTAAAGCAATAATAAAGGTTTATATATGATATAATATTTATGTATATGGTTCTTTTATAATTTAATTACAATTATTTAACTATTATAAAGAAGGTTAATCTTTCCCTCAACTAAGGGAAAGTGTAAGGTAAGGGGTTTTCATAACACTTTTATTCTCGTGAGATTCATGTTAATTTCTCCACTATTTCCTTTTGCGTGGTGTATGTACTGACCATGATTGAATTATTTGTGTAATATAAATTAATTTATGGATATTTACGTTTTAATTTTATGATCCTTCTTTCATGGGGTTATTTTTTTGTAAGTTACCAAATAGGTAAGGGAATTTCTAATTTAAATTTCCCCTCATTGGGTTTTGCACATACTTCATTGATTGTTTTACTCCAAGATTATGTGTGGAATCACTATATAATTATTTATGTATTAATTTCCAATCACATTTGTTTCAATATACTTTTGATACACATAATCAATCCATTTATAAATTCTCATGTTATTGATATGAACTTGATAGGGGTAATCATAACTCAATTTCCATTCATTGAGTTAAACATCCAAGTCATTGGTTTTGTTTTTACAAGAATATGTGTGAATTCCCTCTGATTTATTTACACTGAATATCCAATCATATTGATAGTATGTACATGTTTCACACATAATTATGTCATTTATTTTTCCTTAATCTTAGGATATAGTCTTTATAAAGAATTTCATCTCAATTTACATTTTTTTGAGACTTCTTTGTTATTATGAACCAATTCACTCTTATATAGTGTATATACCATCCTTTGAGATAGTGTAACATGATTCCCTTTATTCTCGTGATATTATAAATTTTTGATTAATGCTATTCCTCAATTATTTTTATTCAATCATCTCTCATTTAGTTAAGAACTCTTTAACAAAAATATCATTTTTATAGATTTATTCTTATAAATCATTCTCATTAATGTCCTTATTTTAAAAATAGTTTAAAGGATTTATTTATATGGACAAGAATTTTTTTAAATTAAAATTATTTTAAAAATTTTCAAATTGGTATGGGACCCTTTGATTCTAGAATATATTTTAAAATACTTCTTTGATAAATATTGAAATTTTTAAATGTTTTCAAGAAAAAGGGGATATTTCTCTCAAACAATTTTAATGATTATTTTCAACTATGTCAACATCCATCATTGTATTTTATTCATTATTTAGGTCAATCTACTATAATACAATCTTCCATATTGTATTGAATGAGTTATGTTTTACTGTAGATGTGCTATTTTTATACCATTCAAGGTCAGTGGTTAATGTATTGACATTTCGTATTCAAGTTTTAATATGAATGTATAGATTATATTTCACCCTTTTCATATGAGGAATGAATTGGACATAGTATGTGACTGGAGGGGCCCTCTATAGCCCCTCGATGCATCAGTAGGTATCATGAGACAAACTTGTGTATTGGTACAAGACCTTGAAAAATTTATATTTAGAGTCTTGGCATGAGGCCATGACTTTGTGGTTTAGATTTCTTGCATTATACATTCCATCATTATGAGATTAGTTATTGAAGTTACATGTGATTATTCAACTAGTAGAATATCCATGTGAATAAGTAAATGTAATTATTCAATTTATCCTAGACATATTATAATGAATTTTATCTTTAAAGGGCTTGTGTTTAAATTTTATACCTTTCCAAAAAAGTTTATGATTATTTATAATAGATTCTACTATATTGTTTGTCCTTACTGAGTATTTGAGCCCACCCTTTATTATGTTTTATTTTCTCAAGATTCCAAGAAGTGTATTATGTTTTATATTTAGGTTTAATCTAGGATAATAATGTAATTCTCAATGGATTATCTATGTTGTATTTTATGTTAGAAATTGTAATGTGAAGTTCATGTATATAATCTATTTTCCAAGACTACTAAACTGATCAGCCATTTAGTAATTTATTCCCTGTAATCATTCCAATGTTATGTAATAATGAACTGACTCTAGGTTACTAGGGTCATGGTGTTACAATAGATTAAAAATCCATCATTACCTGAAGGCAGAGTCATGATCAGAGCATTAACTAATCTTATCTTTAATTCATGAAAACATTCTTCACATTATTTTGTACATACAAACATAACCCATTTATGAGTAATATTTGTTAATGGGTTGGCTAATCAAGTGATTCCCAGAAAAAAATTCTGATAATAACATGCTAAACCAATAAAACTATGTACCTCAGTTACGTTCTTTGGAGTAGGAAATTATTAAACAACCTTTATCTTTTAGGATCATTGGAAATTCCATCCTTATAGGAAATGTGTCCAAGAAAAAGAACAGATTGAAGCCAAAATTCAAACTTTATAAACATCCCATATAATTCATATCTTCTAAAAGTCTTCAGAATAGTACACAAGTGGTTTTTAAGATCCTCATAACATTTGGATTATACCAAGATATCAACATTTAATACCACAAGAAATTCATCTAGATATTCCTTAAGGACTATATTCTTTAGATCCATGAATAAGGAGGGTGAATTAGTTAGTCTAAAAGGCATTACTGTAAACTCATATTTCCCATATCTCGTTAGAAATGATCTCTTTAGAATATCTTCCTTCCTCACTCAAAACTGATGATATCGAGACTGAAGGTCAATCATCAAGCATTATTAGGATCCATGAATTTGATCAAATAAATCATTAATGAGTGGTAGGGGATACTTATTCATTATTGTAATAGCATTTATATCCTTGTAGTCAATGTACAACCTCATAGATCCATCATTCTTCTTAATAAAAAGAACAAGGGATCATAATGGAGAAACTATAGGGTGAATAAATCCTTTATCACTCAATTCATATAGTTGTTTCTTTTGTCCTAACAATTTCACACTTTCCATTCTATAAGTCTTCTTTGATATAGGACTTGAACTAGGAATTAAATCAATAGAGAACTCAACTTACAACTCTGGAGGATTCCCCGATTAATTCTCTAGAAAATTTGAAAATATTCTTTCATAATAGGTACTTCCTCGATTTGAATATTTCTTTGTTCTCCCATAGATATTTTTTTATCATCCTACTAATAATTTAATTATGTAGATCTACTAGGGGAGGTTCTAGATAAGAATATTATAATGATGTTTCTTCTATAAATATGAGGTATTTTACATCATTCTCAAAAATTTCAACCTCATTTTTCTTGAAATATATTTTTGCATCATAATTTGAAATCCAATCCATACCAATGATTATATCTAGGTAAATCATGGGTATGTTTGAAACTTCAGCAACTAAATCATGGTTATGTATCATAAGGGGGATTGAACGACTCATTTTTGTTGCCATGACACTTCCCTTTGGAGTTTTTACTAATAAATACTTTATTAAATAAAATTGGAAATGTCTAATTTTCATGGAAAACTGGGATGATATATAATAATTCAATGATACAGTATCAAATATGGCATTGAATAAGTTTGAGGTAACTACTAATGTACCTAGCACCACATAATTTGGAACTTCAGCCTTGAAAGTTGTGATAAGATAAACTTGTCATTGATCCCTTGGACTTATATGGGGAGTGTTTCCTTTAAACTTAGGAAATTCATGTGGATAATGTACCCTCTCCTTGAAATTGTAGCATTTAAAATTGGTATCTTTTCTATTCCCCTTACAATCATGGGATATGGGACCCTTTTTCCACCCTTGTAACAAAAACCCATACCCTTCAGGAAAGTACCAAGGTGTATCTTCCCAAAATTATCATAGGGTGGAAGGTTAACTCTTCCCTACTTACCCATTTCATTTTTTCCTTTTCCAGAGTTTTCAGAAGCCCCCTTATTCTCTTTATTTCCTTTAATATCATGACTTAGAGAACTCTTTTTCCATCTTGATAACACATGAGAGTATGTTTTAATATGATGAAAATGTTTGGCTGACCAATTCCTGTTGGAGGAATGGATTTAGACAATGAAATAATTGATCAATCTTGGTCCTTGGATTCTGTATGTAGTCCACAACATACCTTGATAACCTTGTAAAACTGGCTTCATACATCACAACATTCTCATTCTTTTTTTGCCTCAGGTTTAGAAATTGCCTTTCCATATATGCTCAATGTTCATGTGGGAAGTATTTTTTCTAATGTAATTTTTTTCAAATCCCGCCATTCCATTTATTATATTTCTTCCTCCTCCACAATGTTTTTAATTAAAGACCACCACTAATATGCATCTCTTGATAGATGATAAAATTCCATGACAACCTTCTCTCGGTCATTACATCCCAAGGAGATAAATATCCCCTCTAAAGAACATATCCATTGCTCCAATATGAATGGGTTTATAGTCTAGTTGAATTATGGAGGCCGTTGTAGCATAAATTGTCCCAACATTTCTCCACCAAATTGTGGATTAGAATGATCCATATAGGCATGGTTATTGTTCATAACCCGAGTCAGCTATCCTAGTATAGTCATTTGTTTCTCATCACCAATCGCAACTCTAAAGTCAATATTATTGTTTGCATAGGTGGAAAATCTCTACATGGGATACATGCATTCATGAGGTTTCCATTTCTTCCACTAAGCATTATTTCTAAATAATTTAACACACAATATTAGGATATGAATCCTAATTTATAATTTCAACATGAAAAATAATTATCATCAATTGAAATCCTATACATAGCTAATCTCATAATCATAAACATGGTTTCTTTGAAGAAAAATTTACATTTAAATCCTTTATAAAGGCTTATAAATAAAATGTGAATTATCATAAGCATATCCCCTAGGAGTGTCTAACCAGGTGTGTAGTAAGGCCCGTCGTCAAGTGCTAGGATACCCCATGTCAAACTCCAAACTCCTGGTCAGATTTTTCACTCCTAGGTACATCGATTCTAGAACCAAATCCACTTTTAGTATCCAGACAGGGATGTAATTGCTAGAAATATCCACATAATTTATTCCTTACCAAAATTTTAGGATATTATTGTATTTTTATCTTAAAATACTATCTTAGGGTTTTGTTCGCTAATCCCTGTTTTCTAAATCTAGTTTCTATGTTTTTTACTAATATTTCTCTGATACCAACTATAAGGAACCAAAACCCAATTTCATGGCGTTAGTGTCTTAATTAATTACATTGGCATATAAATAAAGAATATGCATCCTGAAGGACTAAGTAGTTTAGTATATTTGGAAACTATATACATACATAAGTTCAACATTACAACTTAAAAATAAATACAACATAAAAGTTTTATTGGGAACATCCACAACACTATGTTTATCCCTACAATTATTTTATAAAACACCACTTCGCATCATGGGGAAAAATAAAATAAAAGAAAATTGGTGAACTCAAATGCTTAGAATTTGTATTCAATATGTAGGAGGCCTAAATAATAAGGTAAGGAGAATAACTAAATGTACACATGCATTAAAAATAAACCTGAACATAATATGATTGGAATTAGATTTGAATAGATAACGCCATAATAAAACATAACCATGGGTATTATACTCATCAAAAACCACAAGGAATATAAATTTACAAGTTTAATAATGAGGTAATGCATAATGTGGGACATCATAACCATACCTTCAAGGCCTTCTACCGAGACAATAAATATCCATTTTGTCAAGGCCTCGTGCCCAACCATAGTTTGTCTTATAAGGTATACCAATGCACCGATAGACTATAGAGAGATCCTCCCAACATTTTATAAGTCCAATGGATTCCTAATATGAATAGGGATTACATAAACAATATATAAATTCATATTGAAAACTAACATATGAAATGTAAATAACTTTCCCCGACCATTAAACATAAACACTAACCATTGGGAGTAATAAGGTGATTGGTGTCAAGATAACACATCCAAATTCATAATAATAATTATCCATTAAAAAAAACATAGTGGATGATATCATACAACACTAAACCCATTTAAAAATAAGAAACAATAATAGTGTTCAAATGGGTAAACATGCTCTTATAAAATTATCGAGTAATTCTTGAAATGAAAACCTTTTTCCTTTGAAAAGAAGAGTTATTTTGAAAACAAAATTTGTATAAAATGAGAAGTGATTTGATGTATATTTGTAATAATAAAAATAGTGATTTTATCAAAATAATGGTGGGTAAAAATAGATTATATAGTGATATTGAAAATAGGAAATAATTGAGAAATTCCCTTGAATCGGGCATGTATTTCAGGAAGAATATTTGAAAGTTCCTTTTAAAATGTGTAGCTCCCCATAAAATGAATAAAGATTATAATTGGTAAAAATATATATAAAACTAACACATAATTTTAGAGGAGTTAATTATAATACATAATAATTTTATTGTGGTAAGTAGACAATAAGAGCAACCTAAATGAAAATGGAGGTTCGGGTGGAAAACCCTTACCTTAAGTCCGAAGGTTTTCTTCACTTGAACGTAATGACCTGAATAATAAAATTTAGTTTCATTAATTATAAATAAAGAAACTAATCAACATTTAATTTATTTATTATATTTTTATTAGTTTTATTAATGGAATTTTTGATGGGTTAAGAGATTCAATTTCTTCTTTTGGGAGAGTTTTCTTCCATATTTTTCATGATAAATTTACTTATATTTATGTATGGATGAACATTTAAGATGAGAATGGTTGTCCAAAATTAATGTTTTTGTCTATTAGTTAACAACAATAAAATTACAAGGTTATGAAATTCATTTGGTTATTTGGAGTGAAGATGAATCATTATAAAGAACATTAATGATATCCATTTTAGTTAATTGGAGGTTTTTGATCACAATGAATGCATTTTTCTTTATAAATTAATATCATGGGAAAAAAGATTCCATAAATTAAGGTAAGATATCTACTATATCTACTAAACTTGGTTGTATCCTTGCTTATGTGTCACCTCCTTATTACACCACGTCACTGAAATCCCGTTTCCAATTACCATTACACCCTCCACTATCCACTCGCACCAGTGCATTTCCACTCCATTTTCGTCTCCGACGTATGCATGAACCCAACCCACCTTCACGATTAGGGCTCCCACTGCTCTCCTTGACTCCCCTCTTCTGCTCCCCTCCGCGACTCCCTTCTCCCACTACCCTGCACGAATCTCCTCTCCATTCGCACCTCCACCTCTATATGCTCTGCCTTTGGATCCTCCATCGTCAGATCCTCTGCTCTACCTAGGGTTCCCACATTAAACCACATGTTATACCTCCTGTTGATCCGCCTTTACCTCCAACACCTCCGCATCCGGCTACTACACCTACTCGGCCTCTAACTTCTCCACCTTCACTGCCTCCGGCTCCTCCACCTCCCCTCATTCTATAGTAGCGACCATAACTCAGATTGGATCTCAATATTCATCATGATGCCACTATTGGCATCAACTAAGGGATATCTGAAAAGCTTGGGTGTCAATGTCCCTCAATCAAAACGTGAGGAGCTCTGCATAAGCAAATGACTCGACTAGGTAACCCATTCCTCATATACCTCTACCTCCTAAACTCCCCTCAACATTTTCATCAGATTTTATCTTATTTCATTATTTCGGTTTGGATATCATCATAAATACTCGGATTTTATCACTTATTTATTTCTACTTTGTTTAAAATAGTAGCCATGGAGAGAGAACTCCTGGATGTTGATTCAGGTTCATCTCTATCCCGAAAAACATCACATATCTACATGTATCGGTTCATATTTTTCATTTACAACTTTGTGCTGCTGACATTTTGTGTGAGGATTGTTATATAGCATTTTGAAACCATACCAAACCAATGGATTTAATCCAGTTCTGAAAAACAAGGCTTGTCAACTCTAAAAGGTTCAATGCCATACTACTTTAATAGTTTTTCATCCTTTTAATTGGTTCTATTGGGGTATGTTTTCATGTTTCAGTTAATTTTCCCTCCTTGATATCATGGATAACATGACACTTCCTAATTTTATGAATCAATTAACCTTTTTTGTTTCATGGATGGGAATAAAAAATTATTAGCTGATGCTATAAAGAAAGGAATTATGTTGCGGGAGAAAAGTCTGAAGGTGTACTAAAACTACTACCATGGTGGATTGATGAAGTTTGGTGTCACTGGGGAGGTGAAGTCTATTCTTTTTTTATTGACTCTATTTAATGCACCATCCACCATCCCTTTGCATTAGGAAAGGTAATATTTTACATGGTAGTTCACTACAAAAAATGAATCACTTCTGAAAATGTGTTGCTTATTTAACAAACATTTCTATATTTTTATTATCTTATCTACGGATTTTTAGTATACTTACATAGATGATTTTTTGAAAACCTAGGGTTTTACTTTCACTCATCCAGTAGTCACCCAAAAAAGAAGAACACTCTCCCTATGTATTTTATTTTCCTCACAAAATCTATATGCCTTTTAAATTCAATGATTGTTGTCTTGTATATGTATTCACTAAATATGGGTTGGTGGTTAATGAAAGGGTAATTTATGGGATAAAAATGAGACACTCATGAGGGGTTGGATTTGTAAAAATGATGAGCATGGAAGAAATAAATAGGAATTTTTGTGCTCCTGTTAACCATGTGATATGATTGTGCCTTTTTTAATTTATTATTGCATCGAGAACACTTTTCAAGGCTCTGTTTGGTGTGAAATTTTTATAATTTTCATTTTTGTGCATGATTTAGTTGGTTAGACCATAAGATTGAGAATTTAATAGGAGTGTTGGGGGCATGGTACCTTCTTTTGAAAACAATTATTAACCAGTTTGATCCTTTTTATATCTCCCATGGTATGCATAGGAAGTAATCGTAACACCATTGATGGAATGTCACATGTGTTTTGTTGCATTTTTATAATGAAAATAAAATATGTTCAAACTGTTAATGAATATGGATAGAGATACGAATAATTTTCTCCATAGTTTGTATAAATTTACTCACTTCAACTATTTTTTTATTTTTTAAATTTATCTGTCATTTATAGCCATACATGAAATGGTTTAATCCTCTGATCATAACCCTTTATCTCAGTTCCCCCTCTTCTCACATTGCCCTTTTGATATTTTATAATCTAAACAAAAAATAGAAAAATGTGATAGGAGGCAACTACTATTAATTTTTTTACTTCATAAAGGGTTCAAAAAGGTAAAAAGACAGAAAGATGGACCTACAGTGATATCCTTGAATTGTTAGCGGTGATTTCAAATTGTTTGAGTTATATAATACTCCGTATAAAGGTTTTTTTTATAAAGGACATGTCTGAGAATTATTATGTGACATGTTTTTTATCATGTCTGATCTCGTGTTAACTGGAGGCCATATACTCTTTGTAATTGTAGATGAAACCATCATGAAATTTACGGATTATTTCAGTCTCATTTAAAGATCATTGTGTGAATTTATTTGATTAATTTTGAAGTGAAACCAGTGCTCTTATTTGTTGTGTTGAGTGAATAATACATTCTATATTTTGATGCATTAGTATTCCATAGGTGTCAATTTTTTTATTAATTTACCTATTCAGATTTATAGTTTGAATGATTACTCTTTCATATTTCTTTTCTATGTATCACTCAAATGCTGTTATTTTAATTAAAAATATTTATTATAGTGAGGTTATTCTCTAGGGTGATGTAATTGGTCTCCAAAAATTTAGTGATGGTGGTATTGATGCTACAACGATTTCAGTGAGTTTCCAATAATTTTCATACCAATTATTTGGAAAATTATGTAATTGAAACTGATCTGCACTATAAAGAAAGGTTTTAATATGCAGATACACTATATATTGTTTAGATCCTTTTCAAGCTGTGATTTATGGTTTCTTGAGGGGTATTCATGAGCATTAATTCATTGTTACAATTGTGTCCCTAGTAACATTTTGATTTATGGGACCTATGATGACATATTATAATCTATTTTTTGAGTATGTTTCTAATAAAACATGTTAATTGTAAACTGTTTTAGTTGAATCTTCTTAAATATTTTTGGATGGTTTGGTGTTGTAGATGAGAATGAAGCATGTTGTCTTTTACAATTCTGATGGTTGTCTTCCACTACACTAGACAATTTTTTCTCAATAGTAAAGAATTTGAGGTGATCTGTACAATATGATTGTGAAATGTTGAGTTCTAAGGCATAATAACGTTTAATTATTTGATATTATTAGTAATAAAATAGGTTGAGGTGAGTTGTATATTTAATTTAATGTTTCTTGTATTTTTATTTTTTAGTTATTTACTGCACACTTCTTACCAGACATCACTAGGATTTTCATTGATGTACAACCTCTAGAAGGTATGTTATATAACTCACATTCCGCTTCCATATCTCTCATTCCTAATGGAAATAAAAAAATACTCACTTTTCATTTATTTAATGAATTTAAGAGCATTATGAATTCCTTTTATATGCCCATATCTACTATGAATTCAACTATAGTTTATTACTAAACACAGATATTTTCAATAGACAAAAATGAACCCTTATATTGAAATTTGTATGTTTTTATCTATTATAGGTCCACCAAATAGTGTTAAATTCTTAAAGGTGGTGGAAGTAATGAATTCCATCTACTTCTGTCCCTGTCCTATTTTATATATCTATAATGTTCATTAAAAAATATGTGTCAATATAAACTTTTAGAGTTCAAAACAGTGACAATCTTGGAGGATGTCACAGAGGTCGTGTTGTTTCTGTCAGTAATCATTTTTTTTCATTTGAAAATTCCATTATGGTCCCATTAACTCCATGTACAATACATGTTTACATATTTACACAAATACACATATATAAATTAAAAATTGATATATAGTGAAATAAACCACCTTGAGGTGGAAGACAATGGCAGATTGAGTTATTATTATGGCCTGGTGATCATTGACTTATGCTTTTTCCACATTTGCATCCTATTACATGCACTATTATATACAATAATAATTCAATATATAATATTTTTCTTAATATGCAATACACTGTATATAATATGTAATATCCAACAACTATTTGTAATCTATTTATAACAAATACACTTAATTTCTAACTATTTTGATCTTAAATTTTTCCTAGGAGCATTACTATCACGGAGGTTCAAGAAACAACACTCAAGAAGTTGAAATGAGAAATACTTCATTATCTCCAAGAACATTTATGGTATAGTCTTCTACTATATTATTATTATTTTTGTTTCTAATTATTCATTAACATTTCCTCTATGAAACCAGTATATATACTCTGCAATATATGGCATGCTCATATTATGGAGGCAGTGTATGTATATGCATTGTAATATGTAATATTATTCACTGCACTACAATATGTTCTATTCTTTAATATTACACTACAATATGAACACATTTCCATATGAAATGTGTAAGTCTTTGAAATGTGCAGATATTACATAAACAAACACTTTAGCATATAGTCATATATGTACAGAACATTTTTATGCATTATACTGTATAAATGCATAAGTCTATGTAACTTATTTGGCTAAAAAACTATGTAGGGAAACCATATATGTTGCATATGAGGGTCTTGGTGTTGTATATAGTGACCTGATTAAATCTCTAATATATGTTTACATGATTAAATCTCCAATATTATTATAATTTTTTGTTTCTAATTATTCATTAACATTTCCTCCATGAGACATGTATATATACTCTTCAATATATAGCATGATCATATTATAGAGGCTGTGTATATATATGCATTATAATATGTAATATTATTCACTACACTACAATATGTTCTATTCTTCAATATTACTCTATAATATGCACACATTTCCATATTAAATGTTTAATAATTTGAAATGAGAAGATATTACATACAAAAACACTTTATCATACAATTATATATGTATAGAACCTTTTTATGCATATTTTATACTGTATAAATGCATAAATCCATGTAACTTATTTGGTAAAAAAACTCTATATGGGAACCATATATCTTGCATACCAGAGTCTTGGTGTTGAATATAATGACCTAATTAAATCTCTAATATATGTTAACATGATTTCATTTTTTGGAAGAACATGCCTTCATGAGGGAAATGATGAAGTATTTTGTGTAGTTTTAGTTGTATTTCAGATTTCATTTAAACAAGAAAAATAATGATTCCCTTTCTATTTTATTTTCACTCATCAATAGTGTTCTTCAGCACTATATTCATTTCATTATTTGTTTTTTCAGTTTGAGTCTTGTCAACGTTATTTTTAATCTATGTTTTCCAATACTCAACCAAAAATTCCTTATCTGTATTAAACAAGTGATCAATACTTGTATTATTACTAATTTATTTTTTATATAATTTACAAACATTAACCCTCTTTGTTTCAATTTAGAATATAGTGTTTAAAAAATTTATCATTTTGAATACTGTTTAAAATTTGGATAAAAATACTAATGGTTCTCTATATTAAGCAGAACCACATATTTTTATTGGATTATATCCCCTTAACTGTACTATCATTTTTTGTGGTATCATTACAGAAATATTTATATAGAACCATGTATCCTTCACTCTTCCTTGCACTCTTAAACCCAACATATAATATAATATTATCTAATTTTTGGTCCTCCCTTGATATGTTTTATTTTTTTCAGAACCATTCATTTACCTTTCCCTAAAAAATTTCTACTGTCACCTAATTTTTGGAAATTTATCCAATTTACTAGTCACATTTCTATTTAAATTACCTAATATGATATTCTATTTATTATATTTTCTTCTGAAATCCTTTAGTAAGTACTTCCATCATTCTACCACTTATTTTTACATTTGTATACTATACAAAAACTTCATTTTTTTTACCTATTTTCATTTCCATTTCCTATTTGTTTACTTTTCAAACATGCCACCTTTGTAATGTTTGAATTTTTAATAGTTTGTTATACTGTCCAGTGAAGAAATTGGTCAAAATGAATTGCAATCCTACATTCTGTATACTATTCAATTCCAGAAGAATCATTTTTATTACTACTGTTCTGTTTCATTGTTGGATTGGATTTTCATATTTAAATATTCATTACTATTTATTAATATATAATTATTTTTCATCTTCAGAGTGCATTCACTAGACGATGATGAATCTTTACGAATTATTGTCACAACAATTTGTTCCTGTAGACTTTGTAACTTCATTTAGTTGGAAAAATTCTACATTAGAAACTTCATAAATTTTTGTGCAACTAAAGATTGGGTTTTGACATCATGTATTCAAATTAATCCTCTGCCATGTTCATATATTTTTTATTACAACCACTTCAAAAATATATTTTTCTTTCAGTTCAAATTACAATACATTCATTACTCTTTCTATGGAGCATGTTCACAATGCAAGTTTGTTGAACCCTATGATGACGTGTAGTGAAGTAGAGCATAGGTGTTGACCCACTTTGGCCGTCAAGTAGGACTTGAATGCATTTGAAAATGATATGAAACCTCCCTCAAAAATTAGAGTTACTTTTTATATATCCATTATTTTTTCAAGTATTTTTTTGGTGTGTCCATAATTTATCTAATCCTATTTCATTTTTATGTTCCAATACTTTGGGATTAGAAATTATTAAATATTACTATTGGTGGGTTACTTTTACTAAAATAATTCTCTTTTCAAATAAAAACCATTAATTCAAAATGTCGTGCGTACACACGGGTGAGTACTAGTATTACATATATGATGATATAGTTAAACAATAAAAATGGATTCTTGACCATAATTGAAGATGGTAATAGAAATTGAAAAACCATCATCCTTGAATGTGGTAAATTAGAATATATCGAATTGTGTTTTTACTACTATCATACAAGAAGGTTAAAGGAGAGATGATACTAAATTATTCCATAATGATAAAAAATTTCAGTAAATTTATGGTGGTGGAGTTTTCATAATATTTTGAGTAGGAGAGGTGAGGATAAAAATGAAAATAGAGGAACTATAAATGAAAGTAAAATAATTGAAAAGAGGAATTTACCTCTTGAATTAATCTTTTTTGAGAGACTCTTTAGGGTAGAGGATTCAGACTTTTGAGGATACCAATGTATGTTGGACCTAGGGGATGAGGTTAGGGAGAAATTTGAGTATAATTTAGACTAGGTAAAATTCTATATAGGAGTGAAGAGAAGAGGGAGTGAAGGGATTTTTTATGGTGGCGTAATGGAGTAATTTTTGAATTTCTTAATCATTATTTTATTATTTTTTTCAATACCAGGAATACTATTGATTCTTGTGAACAATAATAGAAGTATTTTCATGGGAGTTCTAAACAAGTGGTCTTACATTAGCCTTACATCACCTATGACCCAATAAATCATGTATTTAGTATTTATTGTAAATTATCATATTGTACTATTCACCTAAAATTGATGTTTTTTAGAAAAATACGACAAATTAACAATGAAATTTTTTTGACATGAAGAATCCAAAAATGAAGTAAATTTTATCAAAATTATTTCCTATATATGTGAAATTTAATTTTTAACTAAAATCACTATTTAATTGAAAAATACAGATTTTAAATTCAATACTGATTTTGTAAACCTTTCAAAAATTAACCAAGGACTCCTAAAATTACCCCAAAATCAATGGATAGAAAACTATTTATTTAAGAAAATATTTTATGAAAATTAATTTTAAATCCATTTACTAAAATAAAACTATAATTAAATATTTATCACTCACAAATATACCAATACTTAATCAATAATTTATATAATTTTCTTTTTCATTTATAAAATTTGTAAATTTTATTTATACATCCATGGTGAGGTTAAAATCAATAAAATTATAGTAATATTCATAAGGGTACACTACTATTTATAAGGGTATGTTACTAATCACAAAAAATTAAGTTTATTCTATCAGACTCAAAACATCACCCTAAATGCTTTCGTGTATATCAGATTCTCAAAATTAGAATCTTAGAAGTGGAAAAATTTAGTTTATTGGACAGGTTATAACAAAGTTTTGTTTTGTAGAGGATAAGTGTTTCAAGCATTAAACCTTGGGGGTGTTGGAGTGTAATTGTTCCATCCTACTAAATTTCCAAGTCCAGGGAAGTCACTAATGGTCCAAATTAGAGCAACTTTCATTTTGAACATTGTTATAGAAGATGCATCATATGTCATAACACCGTTGCTCCATAAATCCTGAAATTATTCAATAAAATGCAACATGTATACATCAATATCATTTCCATTCATTTTTCTTCTAGGAATAATCATTTAAATGATAAAATATATTTTTTGTATAAACATCCGCAGAGATATATTGTATGGAATCAAACCAACCGGCCAAATGCTATTACAGATGCTCAAAGTACCAAATGGGTTGAATCCATCAGCGGCCAATCCCAATCAAATATTCCTAGGATCAGATGAGAAATATGAATTTAATAAATCAAGTTTATTCCATGATTGTGAATCTTTTGTATATCGCATTAACCCATCATTGTTATTATCTATAGAATTACACTTCATGGGATCAGGGGTTTTGGATGAAATGAATAATCTTTGTAATCAAGGATTTAAAGGAATGTGATATGAAACCTTTATAGGTGTGTTCCTTCTCTTATTCTTCTTCATAGTAGCATACTGATTCAGACTTCCAATATCACTCATTGACTTCCATATAGAAGAAGAATATTTTTTTCCCAATCCCATCTATTTTAATCCTCTCACCAATACAACATACAATCATTGGGATACAAATGTATTTTTGTATAATTCATACCATGATTTTTAACAAATTTTTTCATATCATAAAAACACTCAGAAATATTTTCCTTAAGAAATGAATCATGCAATAATTCCAAAATCATGTACATCAAATTATTTTTAATTCCAGATAGGCATTTGTTATGGTACATATTTAGTAGAATTGAAAGTTTTGAATATTTCAAACATCCATTATAAAACTATTAATTTCCATAATCATCTAAAACAAGAAACACATCTATCTGCTCAGTGAATTTTTCTATTTCATTAAACTCCCCAGAATCAAGAGTTGGATTCAATGATATATTTCTATCTTGATATAATTTTCCTATAGTCTCAAAAACATAAACCGTCACATTTCTATTTTTATAACCTTCAACTAGTTGTTTAAATATGTTTTGATGTTGATATTTCTTCCTTGAAATGAAGAATTCATATTTAATACAGTTTTTCATTTCATTTTACATTTTTGATGAAATTGGGATCTCATTCTGTTGATTGATTTCAGTTATCAAAGTTTCTTCAATGTTCTATTATCCATTCTAAATTCAACAGAAATACTGTACATGTAATTTCTTCAATATGAAGTGTTCATAAACTTCATATCTCTTCAAAAATCTTCTAAATTTACATTGATTACATGGAAATATTATTCTCCCATCAACAGTTCGATTGGAAATTGGAAAATCAAAAAACTACTCCAAACCCTTTGCATACTGCGATGTGTTCCTTGGTAATGTGATTTATCTTTTATCCATATCTATCACAATGTGCCTACATATTATTAAAAAAATAAAACACATAAATATTAATAAATAATTGAGTTGATAATGGTAAAATTTGTTAAAGTCGGTCAGAACGTCCCGAAGGCATTCATTTTTTTATTATTTTTGATAATCCACCTTGAAAGGGGTGAGGTGGGACCCTTACAAGGTACGAAGGCATAGAGACAATTACATGACCCATAGGTATTAGAGGGAATTATAATATTACCTTAGTAGTTCCATATTTCATAACAACACATGGAATACCAAGCATGAGTTTGTTTAGATCTCACCTCTCGGTAGAGGTCTAACATAATGATAGATTCTAAATCTTTGGATTAGAGGTGATATATTGGAATAAAAATGAATCCCTATGTTATGGGAATCAATACACACACTGTTCATGAAATAGAATTCCTTTATACATATCTGATTTATATAGAGGAGGGAAAGAGAGAAATGTATGGATGCAATGGTGAGAGATATGAATGAGAACCTCACAGAATTATGAACTTGAAATCAATTATAATAGTGTACAATTATAATTTTACAAGAAGGATCTCCTCTACTCATTTATTCAAGGGGAACTATTATGGTCATTGAGAACTCCTATGATACATTGGTAGATACCTATGATGATGGTGAAAAAATAGAAAAACTATGGTCTGTACATATGGTCTATACAAATGAATCATGTTCCTTAATTATAATTATTTGAGATTATGTCATTACAATAACAAATGCATGGTTTCTTATAAAAAAATATCATAACAAACATCAACCAATGTTTAACTTAAGATTTTATAAAAAAAACAACATAGCTATATAATTGAAGATTATAACTACTATTTTTTATTATTGATCAAATCTTAGATAGATCTACCACAATTGGGAGGCTATGACCGTAGTGCAGAGTAGCTCAGATAAAGATTCAGGGGGCTCAAGATCTGAGGGCTAGAGCTAGGGCTCAACTGGAGAGGGATAAATCGATGAGGGTTTGTAGGGATCCGGTTCATGTGACACTAGAGAGGACATTGAGGTCATGGTATATTAGGGTTCGAGGTTATTTGGCTAGGGATTGGTGGGATCAGGCATGGGAGACACTGAGGAGGGCTTAGAGGTATTGGACTTGGGAGCTACCGGTGATGGCTTGGATGGATCGGGCTCATACGATACTGGTTAAGGTTGGAGGGATCAGGTTAGCTAGGGTTCAGGGTTATGGGAGTCATGGGAGGAGGGGGGGGGGGCGTCAGGTGAGATGGAGGTGGGGTTTGGAGAAAAGTGTGTTTTTTCAAAACTGAATATTTCGTGGAAGTTTTTAAAATACCACCATGAAATCCTGGATTTTTTTAATAGAAGTTTATTGAACCGCCACTAAAAAACTGCCACTAATTAACAATTTTGGTGTAGTGTGTGTATATATATACATGTACATATATGAATAAATATATATAAATATATATATTCCTTTCATTTTTTATTTGCGGAAAACAAATATTGGTCAGCCAATTTATTCCCAGTGATGACAAGGGACATCAAATTATGGTGAGAGGAACAAGTATAACATGAGTCGGTGTCTAGAATTGTGATGGGGGAGTGAGTGTTGGATTCTAGATGGTAGAGGAGAGGGTAATTCCCGAGTGATCATGAGTAGTAGACATCGGACAATGGTGGTCTGTGGGTCATCGTGATGTGCATGGGAATAAGAGGAAGTTTGATTTTTGAGTACCAACATACGAGGAGGATCCATACAAGGGAGCTGTACCTGTTTTAGGATTTCATGTGTGAAACCTGTGGAGTAAAAAGGGATAGAAAAAAAGATAAAACCAAAAGAAAAAAAGAAAAAAAGAAAAGTTAGTGGTGGCTAGGCATGAAACAAGGGGAGGGGGAGGCCACCATACCTACTCCTTTCCTAAATAATAATAATAATAATAATAATATTTTTATTTTTATTATCAGAACACTTCTTTATTTAGAACTCATCTATACGATGAAAGATTAATGAACCATCTATGGCATCATAACCCTAACATTGAGATAGAAATTCCAAAGATAATGTTGGACACTTAATTCAGGCTCATGGATCAGGTCTATAAAACTCATAATAATAATAATAAGAATAATAATAATAATTTTTTGGAATATTGTATATGACATATCTTTTGGGAAGATACATGAGATATTGGGCATTGTTGACAGACTTCTAGAACTAATAGAAATATTTTCCTTGGTTTTGAGATGGATATCCCTTTCTATCTCATTTGGATTTGTATATTTTAAGAATATATATAAGTATCCATTTATCCATATATTTTCATACTTTCTTTGGGTTGAGATATCTTTATATCCATTCCTATCATGTCTCTTATTCCCCCACCTTTAGCTTTTGAGGCATCCTATTAGGTATGTACGTACTCATCCCTACATGGGTTTTTTTCACACGTGTTGTGTCATATAAGGATAATGGATCAGTCGATGGCGACTGTAAAGGAGATTAGGGATTCTTGGTTCATTATATTGTGTATAGTGGTCATATCATGGATACCATGAGTTATGATCTCTTGAAAATTTTAATTTCTATTTTTTTTAGGCTAGGACATCTTTTTCTGGGCATGTATTTTTCTCCTTTACTTTTCATTTTTCACTATTGTACTATTATACACCCTATAGGTTTTGCGTGATTGGTTTATATTATAGTTGTTGCATATTTTTGTTATAATTCATCTCACTTATAAATTGAGATTATTGATCATGTGTGTCTAGGTACATTGAGAAAATGCATCCCATTTAGGATATAGATTTCGGTTCTTATCGCCACCCCTGAATTATGAAGGTGGGCTTGGGGTAATTACATCTCATGCCCTAGTTAGGGTTGGGTTCTTACACAATCACTACCCACCCCCACACTAGATCACGACCATTCCTAGTTCCTAAGGCATTATATAACACCATGTACTCAAAAACCTCCCTTGAAAGTCTTAATGTGGGGTTCCCACAAATCTCCACCACAACTCTTGAAAAGTTTGTTAACACCTTTATGTCTTAATGAAAGAAGGCCCATTTTGGGTCAAACTATGCAAGAGGTCCAATATCCTGAAGAAATCATGCAAAAATATCTAATAACAGTTTATTAACACAAGGAAGATCCACCCCTCGAACATGATATTGGGTGGATCCGAAGATAACACTACCACATCCTTGGATGGGTCCACTACCACACCCTCTTTTGAGATGACATGTCCCAGAAAGTGGACCTTTTGAATCCATAAAGAACACTTCAAGAGATTTCCATAAAGATTGTTCTCCTATTGTAAATCCAGGACCATCCTAAAGTCTCACTATAAGACCCTGATATTTTATTATTATTTTTGATCAAATTTAATTTTTCAATATCTTGTGCTACACACAACAACATGTCTTAACAGATCACCATATACAATTAAAATATTACTATTTAATATGGTAGTTATTTATTAGTCAATAGAATGATGAGTATGAATAGGATCAACTAAATTTTGAAAATATAGTTTTTAAACATGTATATAAAATAAAATATTTGGTGACTAATTAATTATAAATGAAAATAATAATTGCTATAAAATAAAGAAAATATTTTTCAAAAAAAATATTTTCTCCACACTTACATGATTTACCATAATAAATTAAAAAAATTAAATTTTGTTGAATGATTTTAATGAAATGAATATATTATATATTTAGTTAAAATTTTAACATTCATCTTATGTGTTTTCTAGACTTGAGATAAGAATAAATCTAATTTTACGCTTAAAAACTGTATATTTATTAAAAGCAGTTTTGTCACATGTTGGGAACTTATATTAAAATTATTTATTAAAAAAATTATATATTTTTTAAAAAATATTATTTTTTAAATAATGAATTAAAAATGATATTGTAGTAATTTTTTTTATATTTTTCTAAAAGATAATTTTTTCATTGAATAGTGATGATACTATTATTTAATTAAAAGTGCTTTTTTATTCAAAGGTTTTAATAGATAAATTTTATTTTTATATGGATTAAAATTAAAATTTGTTCAATTATATTTTTATTAATCAAATTTATTTCATTGTAATAAATTTTATATTGAATTTTTATATAAAACATTATAAACTTTTGAAAATTATTTCTTTGGAAAACTGATTTTTCCTCGCATCTCTCTATTTTATTTTAAATTAAATCCAACCAATTTTAAGAATTATGTTTTGAAAAATTCATTTCATATTTATAATAAGGATAATTTATATTATATTATAATTTAAACATGTTTTCTGGTCAAAATGAATAGTAAAAATAGTATAAATTAGTCAATGTAGTTAAGGTTAAAACAAGTTTACCAGGGGTTAAACTAAAATGATATGGGGTAGAATGACATAGAAACTTATCCAACACAAATTTTATAACATATTTATAACTTATAACATACAAGGTTTGATAATGAATAATTATTTATACTCTTTTAATGTGAAAAATGTGTGTACACTTTATTATTTTAAACAATTACATGTGCACCCTCTCCCTTAATTTTAAAAGGACACGCCTCTCTTCTACGCTATAAAATTAAATAAACATTTGGTTAATATAATACCTACCCAAATATATTAATTAATTACTTAAACACAAAAAAATTCATTAGTTTTATTATGAATCACTCCTATAAAGGCTATAGGTGTATTCCTAAAGAGGTTCTCCGAAGAAGAGGTATAATCCTTAATCATTCATTTTCATTTTATTTATTTATCCAGATCCATAAAATATTATTAAACTATGATAATATATTAAATTTAATCTAAAATTTAATTATATTTTATTATGCTAATTTCATAACCTATATATGTCTCCTCTTCCATCAAATGAAATACAAAACTATTGATCGTGTCTACGACAGACTATCAGCTTGCGAAATGATGTGATGTGTCTTTTATTTCTGATTTACTTGGGTAATAATAGGGATATATTAAAATCATATATATTAAATTAATAATATAATTATACTTTTATAATTATCATATCACATATACTTTATAACATTCAATTTCGTAGGGGATACGATAACGTCGCTCGTGTGTACAACAGACTACCACCTCACAATGCGATGTGATTCATTTTTCACTAAAAATTTGAATGTAAGGATATAAGGATAATGTTAATAAATATATGTGATATGTATGAAATCATAATTATTCTACAATGGTGAATTTTATTTACCTTTATTTTCTTCCATCTATTAAAAAATGAAAACACCATTCATGTATACGTACAACCTACTATCCCCAAGAACGTTGTATTTCATTTTTTATATATATTTTTTTTGGATTACTCTAAATATATATTTATATATAAATAATATTTTTAATATTTTTAATATTTTTAAAACTATTTAGATTAATTAACCATGATCCATTAAAAATGATAAAAAAATAAAATAAAAAGCATACATGAAAAACAAGGCAGTTATTCCCCAAAACTAGATTTAAATAAGGAATGGATAATAAAATGGTAATAAAATATCATAAATAAATCATATATAGTACGATATATATAGGTATTGTTTAGTAATATATTTATAATAAATTTATATTTATTATACAGTAGGTTCTAACGCGTATGAAGTACACCGGGACATTACATAAGGTGTTTCTAGTATCTTTTTTATTTTTGGGATACGTATGCCATATTCTCCACTTGTTTTTTTGTGTGGTGTATATACTGGATATTTGGACATGTTATATCATGAATCTAATTATTTAAGTTATATTTAATGTTTTATTTTATTTTATTATTTAATGGTTATTATTAATCAAAAGTTTCCAAAGAGGCAAGAGATTTTTGTCTCAATTTGTCTTCTTCGGGACATATAAAATGTAATTCATATATAATCTTTTATATGGTTTATATTCATCCCATTTGATATATAATATTATGAATTTATTTAATATCATGATATTATAATTTTTATTTAATGGTATTCATTCAAGGGACTTATAAATAAAAGTTACCAAAGTGTTAAGGGATTTATGTTACGATCTCATTGATTATCATGACTATTTATGTTTATGATTTTGTGGATGAAATATTGTAATAATTATATCAATCAAATAATGAATTTTATTATAATTTGGTTATTTCAAGATAATACAATGTTTCCTTCATTTTACTCTCTTTATGTAATCTCAAGTTTAAAAGATTGTTTTAAGAAATATCACATTTATTTCTCTCTTCGGTCAAAAAATAATTTTCTACTATATCTGTGTTATATCATTTTTTTCAAAAATGTTGTTAAAATATAAAATGTATTTATTAAATGAAGTTTTACCATTTTTTTAATTTTTTAGAAATTATTTTAAAATGAAACTTTATGTTGTTTTCGAAACAAGGCTTGTTTTGATTTTAGTGAAAATGTAAAAGGAATCATCGTTTTAACATGTAAAACCTGAAAAATACTTCCACCATTATGAACAAAACATTATTTTAAGATTACTTTATATGTTTTAAATGTTATTTTAAAAAGAAAAAATGATCTACAAAATATTTTATGAATTTCCAGTTTTAAAAAGGTGATTTTCAAAGACAATTTTTTTTCTTAAAGAAATGATCCTTTTTATTTTCTTTCAAAATAATTTACATCTATGTTAATATCATTTTTTGATAATTAATATTCACTAGGGATATTATCCAATGATACCATATTTATTATTTCTATGAATGGTTTATTTTTATGAAGAAAATTAGTTTATAAAACCCATTTCTTTTCCAAAGGTTATGTTATGATCAAATGTTAATGAAACCCATTTATTTGGATGGGTTATAATATGATGAATGTTTTAAAAATCCGTTTTATTTTCATAGGTTCCGATATGATGAATTTTTTATGATCATATGGCACACGTATACCTGATTTTTATTATATTGTGGGTGGTACTTATATCTTCCTTCAATGTATTGGGTAAAGATTGATATCTCATGATATTGACCAAACTGGAATGAGGAGTGAACCTTGTTCGGTAATGGAATTTTTCCACTATAATATTATTGGGTGTGTACTTTAAAAAAATATGATGGTTGGGGAATTAAACCCATTACCCTATGATATCCTTTACAATGATACTAGGCTACTACATAAATAACTTTTTATGCTTATGTGTATGCCACAATTCATTGTCTTATACCGATTTTACTCTCTCATGTCTCATTTTATTTGATTTAATTATGATTCATATCTAATGTAATTCCAATATTTCGATAATTACATAAGAGGGTATAATATTAAAATGTTATTCTAATGATCTAATACCCTTATTCTCTTGTTATTTTTACGTATACCCCTTTTTTACCCTTACTGAGCATCTGATGTCATCCTTTATTATGTTTCTTATCCCCAGGTTATAAAGAAATATATTATCTATGATACATATAAGAATGGTTATAGTTATTAAGAACATAGTGGGAGACGATATGTTCACATATGAACCAGTTGTTTATATTTTCATGTTTCCAAATCCACTATAACTTTATGATACTCAGGTATGTGATTATGTGATGAAAATATTATTCATCAAAAATGATATAATATCAATGTATAAAAAGAATGGGTTTCTATATTTGGAATCAGAAAATAGGTTTAGTTAACCTTTTTAAACATGGATGAAAAAACCTTTGTGAGATCCCTATATATATGGCTAAGGATAATTCTGAGGACAATTATATGTATATAAAAATGTCCATGAATATTATTGAAGGATAGAGAGAGTGGTTTCCTATCAAAACATACTTATTTGGATACTTAAAGTGGTTTTAGTTATAGAAAATATGTATCTATGGGTAATAACTATGAGATGGTAGACGACAATGAGCTTTACTACACACCTAGTTTAACACTCCTATGGGATATTCTTTAGAAATTCAAAAACTCTTTACAAAACATCATGAAGGATTTAAATAATGACCATGAATTACATTGGTTAATCCTAGGGTGACATATATTTTAATGAATGTGTCATGATTTATACATTTTAGAAGATATTCTTCATGATTCTGTGGTTTCCCGTTATGAGTATTGTTACTCACACTATGATTTTCGTTTTAGTCAATGGTTGGAACCCTAAGGAACCATGTTAATACAAGGTATAGTGAGGGTGATAAGACATAATAACCTCTTAATACAAAGTAAAAAGTTAAATCTTCTGGAATCAAAATGGATGAAGTGAATCATGATAATTAGGGAACACATAACGTTTACAACTTGGTTGGGAATTTCATGTTTGATTTTGTATTAATGAGCCCTATGAAAATATTATTTTTCACCTTTAATTGAAATTTTACGTGATTCTAAGAATTTATTATCTCCATACACATGGAGTTTTTAATAATGAAATAACATTTGATATTCTATCTGTGTATGGATAAACCCAAGATTATAATGGAAATATTTTTGTATAAGATAAGTGTTTATTTAAGGAATAAAGGGTATATCTTTTTATGTATTTTGATTCAATAATTTTTTAGAGTTATTTTTCTAATGTTATTTTGGTTATATTAATCATGAAACATCAAAGGACTGTGTTAATTTTGAAACTATACATGTCTCCATGTAAGATTAAATTACGAGTTATGGATACCATCATGTTTTTATGAGTTTAAGGGTGATCATAAGTTCAAATTATTACATAAAATTTTTTGGTTTAATTTGATGAGTATTTATCTATACTAATGATATTTTAGAAGAAATGTATGGAAATATAACACTTTGATTTGTATATGTTTTAGTGAAAAAGTTATTTTAGGAATAATGCCTTCATATTTAGGGATATTATTAAAGGTATTGGTAACCATTAGGTTTTATCTTATATTTGATGTTGAGGTAAATATTTGATATTAAAATATGGTAATTATATTAATATATTTTTGGAAAAAGTATAACATGCATGTCAGGAGAAAAACTCTCACATTCTACAAGGTTACGATGCTTAAACATACAACCAAAGGACGACAAGGGTATAATGCCTATGACTAGACTACATGAAAGATTAATTTTGGTGGTAAAAAATTAAGGGAGATATTATTATGTATATAACATTTTGTTTCATAAGTTATGAAGTTAAGTCTATGAGAAACATGTTTAAGGGGATGCTCCAACCATTATCCAAACCAAAATGGAAATGGGAAACCATCACTAGAGATTTTTTCATTTGAATACCAAAATATTTTGAAGGTCAAAATTCTATATGAGTTGTAGTTGATCACCTACCAAAGTCATTACACATTATATCAATAATATAATATTTATTTCTATGTTAGTTTTTCAGGATATATATCAAGGAAGTAGTTAGGTTTCAAGGAGTACCACTTTCAATTATGTCTGGTTAGGATTTGTGGTTTACCTCAAAGTTCTGGTGAAGTCTTCACGAAACTCTTAATACAGATATGAGACCCATTACTTCATATCATGCTCATATATATGGTTAGTTGGAGATAGAAATTCAAACCCTATAAGATATTATAAGAAATTTTTCTATGGACATCAACGGTAGTTGGGATAAACACCTTACTCTAGTTGAGTTTTATTACAACAATAGCTTTTACTCAAAGCATTCAAATAGTTCCTTATGAAGCCCTCAATGTAAATAATTATAGAAATAAAACATTATGGAATTAACTTGGAGAATGAAAGATATTGAGACTTGAGAGAACTAATGAAATTATAGAGAAGGTCAGATCTATTTCTCAGCACATATGGCCGGAACAAAGTTAATAGAAAAATAAGATGATAATAGTTGAAATGATCTAGAATTTTAAGTAGGTGAGAAGGTGTTTATATTAAATTATCCATTGAATAAATAAGGGAAAAATATTCTCTAGGTATATCAATACCTTTGAAATTCTTGATTTTATCGAGATGGAAGATTATCATTTGGTGCTTCCACCAAACCTCTCTCAATTTTATGATATGTTCCGTGTATATCTCCCAAGGATGTACATACCAAATCAATCAAATACACTATACTATGAGGTCATATATCTAGATAAAGAACTTTCTTATGACGAATAATCAATGGAGATTTTGGATTTTAGAGAGAATGTAATATAAAACAAGAATACTCCTGTGGTCAATTTTTTTAGCGAAACCACCAATTTGAAAAAGCTACCTCAGAAACTAAAAATGTAATAAAGGTAGAAGTATGCCCATTTTTTTAAAAAATTGAAACAAAATCAAGGAAAAAATTAATTTTAGGGGTTTATAATGAAAAATCCAGATTTTAATTTTTTTTGATTAAATTTAATTACATCGATTGCTTATGCCACCCACAATACCTGGTTTTAACGAAAATGAAAAACTATTAAAATATTATCGTTATTTAATGTGATAGTTATCATATAGCCATTGGAATGGTGGGTATGAAAAATATTAACTAAATTATAAAAATATATGGTTCACATAGTTATATAGAATTAATTTATTGGTGACTAATTAATTATAAATGAAAATAAAAACCATTTTAAAATAATGGAAATATTTTTCTAAAACACTATTTTTCTATGCACAAACTTGTCTTACATAAATAAATTAAACAAATAAATTGGGGTGAATTATTTTTATGAAATTTATAAATATTATAGGTTCTATAAAAATGTTATTTTTATCTTAGGTGTTTCTTATACATGAGATAATAATAAATCCAATTTTAGTATTTAAAACTGTATTTTTCCAAAAAAAATATTTTTACGCATTTTTCGAACATATTTTAAAATTATATTTTGGAAATTTTATAAAATTTAATTTGAAAAATAAAATCAATATTTTAAATAAAAATATAAATATTATCATGGAGTGTATTTTTTATATTTTTCTGAAAAGGTAATTTTTTTAGTGAACAATGAAAAATACTGGTTTTTATTAAAAACTGTCTTTTCAATAAAAGAATTTCCAAGAGAAATTTTATTTTTATGAGGTTTTAAAAGTAAAATTAAAAATATTATATATTTATGAACAAATTTATACCATTTTAATCAATTTTATATTGAATTTTCATATAAAAACATATAAAACCTTTGAAAAGTTTCTCTTTTGAAAACTGCTTTTTCATCGTGACTGTGGGTTTAATTTTAAATTATATTATTCAAATTATATTAATGGAAATAATAAAAATTGATTAAATAATTATGATGATATTAAGTTTTATTAAATAATATTTCCAAATTAATTTTCGGTCTAAAAAAATTTTAAAAACAGTAAAAATTATATATCATAGTTAAGGTTAAAATGAGTTTACCATGGGTTAATCTAAAATAATAATGTTTAAAATTACATAGAAACTTCTAAAAAACATATTTGATGAAAATATTTATATTTTATAACCTCTTAGTTTCAATAATGACCAATTTTGGATCCTTTTTTCATGTGAAAAATGTTGGTACATTTTATTCTTTTCAAAAAATCCATATGTGTCCTCTCCCCTGCATATAAATGGCTACCCCATGTCCTCTCTTATTTACACTAAAAAAACCCTTTATTTCATCCAAAACATACCAAATATCTTCTTTAATTAATTAACACACCATATAATCCTTTTTTATTAGTAAACACTCCTAATAAGTCATTAGCTGTAAATATAAAGAAGTTCTCTAAAGAAAAGGTATAGTCTATAAACTTGGGTTTTCATTTGATTTATTCCTCTAACTCCACAAAATATTATTAAAATATGATGATATTATAAAATTATTATCTAATATATACTTAGATGTTATTATGTTAATTCCAAAACATATATCCATCTCTTCTTCAAAAAAACAAGAATATAAATCTGTTGATCGTGTGTACGGTGGACCACCGCCTTGCGAACGGATGTAGTTTGTTTTTCACTTATGTTTTACATGGATTATAATAGGGATATATTAAATTGATATATATGATATTTTTAAGATAATTATAATTCTTTAATTACTATATATCATATAATTTCTTAGTTTCTATTCTACGAGGGATACGATAACGTCACTCGTGTGTATGGCGGACTACCACATTGTGAACTGATGTAATTAGTTTTTAAATAATGCTTTTAATAGAGATTAACATGGATAAAATTAAAAAATATATGTGATATATGTGAAATAATAAATATTCTATGATATTCAATTAAAATTTACCTTTATTTTCTTCTATCCATTAAAAAATGGAAACAATGTTCTTGTGTACATACGACCTACCGTCTCTATAAACAACGTATTTCATTTTATATCTATAAATTTTATGGATTAATATAAATACATATATAATAAATAAATATTATATTTAAATATTTTTTAAAATTCAGGATTTTATGGAACCGTGGTCAAATTATAAGGACCAAAAATACCAAATCAAAACAAACATGAAAAATAAAGCAGTTATTACCCGAAATGTGAATTTAAATTGGAACTATAAATAAATAGGTAAGAAAAAGATATAAGTAAATCACAAGTTTTGTTATATATATAATTTTTTTTCATAAATAGATATATATTAAAACTATATTTATTATATTGTATATTTTAACATGTACAATGGAAAATGAGACTTAAGGTAAGAGATTTTAAGTCTCTATTATATTTTTGAGACATATGCCATATTCACCACTTTTTATGTATTTAGTATATATACTACCCATTTGGATATTTTATACCATGAATCTACTTTTTTAAATGATATTTAACATTTCATTTGTTTTTATTATATAATGGGGCTTACGATTCAATGGGTTCCAAACTGGTATGTGATTTTTGTCTCAATTTGTCTTCTTTGAGATATATGTTATGTTAAGAACCTTTCTTATTTTATGGGGTCAATATAAAAACCCATTGAAATGTAATATAATGAATTTATTTATTCATATGATATAATATGTTTCATTTAATCTAATTCTTTAATGGGTTTTACAAATTAGTGTTAACAACGTTTTGGGGGATTTATGTTACAATCTTATCATTTATTAAGATTTTTTATTTATCCTTAAAATAATGAAGTATTATAATAAAAATATTAATAAACTCATCAAATTTATTATAGTATTCTTATTTCCTAGGAATCATTTTTTACCTAAATTTTCTTTTCTTTATATACTGAGAA
The DNA here is from genome assembly GCA_963277665.1 of Viscum album. NCBI lineage: Eukaryota > Viridiplantae > Streptophyta > Magnoliopsida > Santalales > Viscaceae > Viscum > Viscum album. The sequence goes on along the minus strand of OY728136.1, from coordinate 743,233,118 downwards.
GTTCAAACGATTTTTTAATAAAAATCTTCACTATTTCTCTCTTTAGTAAAAAACCCATTTTATTTCATATCCCTGTTTTATAAAAATGTTTTAACATTATCCAAAGGATTTACTAAATAATTTTTCACCCATGTTTTAATTTTTTAAAAATCATTTTAAATTTAATCTTTATATCATTCTTCGAATAAGGCTTGTTTTAATTTTACCAAAAATTGAGAAAGACATATTTATTTTAACATGAACGACATGAACTAAATTCTCACTATCATGAACATTAATTTCTTTGAATATTACTTTATAAGTTTTAAAGGTTATTTTCAAATAAAATGATTTATATAATAATTTATGAATTTCTATTTTTAAGAATGTTATTTTCAACGAAAGTTTATTTTTCTCAATAAATATTCTAAGTTATTTTCATTCAAAATGATATTCTATAAAAGTTGAAATCCTTTGATATTACTAAATATTTACTAGGTATTTGACCCAAGGGTGAAATATTTATTCTATATCTAGAATTTTTATGTTTATTGTGAAAATATAAGTATAAAACCTATATATTTTCCATGGGTTACGCTATGATGAAATGTTTATGAAACCCATTTCTTTTCATGGGTTCTAATAAGATTAATGTTTTATAAAGAACATTTATTTTCATGGATTCTAATATGATGAACGTTTTTTGATCTTGTGAAAAATGTATGCATTATTTTTATTATGTGATAGCTGGTACCTATATCTACCTCAAATTCACTAGGTAAATATTGATATCACATAAGATAACTAGGACTGGAATGAGTAGTTAACCTAGTTCAGTAAGGGAATTTTTCCACTACGATCATCTTGGGAGTGAACTGCAACTACTAAAATAGTTTGCAGAGTAAACCCACTCCAATATGAAAACCATGGAAATGAGCCTTTAATACCACAAAAATTAATTTCTATACTTATGTGTATTCCACTATTCTAATTATTATGATAATGTTATGTTCTTAGGGCTTATGTTCTTTTATTTTATTATGATTAATGTCTTATAAACTACCAATCTTTATTCCATTAATCACAATTATAATCTTTGATATGTGCGGTATGGTTTTGAAATGTTATTCTCATGTTCTCATACCCTTAAGCTCTTATTATTCTTAGATATCTATATTTTTTTACCCATTTTGAGTATCTATGATCACCCTTTCTTATGTTTCCATTGCCCAGTTTATGAATAAATATATTATATATGATATTTCTAATAAGGGTGATAATTATGAAGAACTTAATGGTAGATAATGCAGTTCACATATAAACTAGTTGTTTATGTTTTCATGTTTCCAAAAAAACTATATATTTATAACAGTAAGGAAAACATATGTGTAATCTAATCAATATTCATCTAAAAATATTTAATATATATTTATGAACATCCCGGGTCACTATAACGTTTCATGATCATCCTCAGATATTGAGTATTCTTGGATTTTGTTGATTAATATAATCATAAACCATTATGAGAAAGTCTAAAATATTTAGTTACCAAGTCTAATGAACATTGTTGGGTAGTTCATTATGCCAAAACGAATCATTAACTAATCATAAATACCATTGAAACATCAACATGTCTAATTTGGTATTTCCACACCTCGTACTCGAAGTGGGTTATAACATGATCTATGTTAAAACATTGAGAACAATTTCATCCCTCTCAACTTATCAAAGAGTACATAGATCCTTGATATTGGATAGTTATTCTTCACTGTTACTTGATTTAGGCATCCATAATCCACCCAAAACCTCAATATCTCATCCTCCTTCTTGGAAAACAACATTGGGGATTCCCAAGAGGATACACTAGGTTTGAAAAAACCCTTCCTCTACACATCCTCTAACCAAAATATTAGATCACAAAACTCTATGGGAGACATATAATATAATATTGAAAATATAATGGTTGTTCCTAAGTGAAATTATATGAATAATTATATCTCCTAGTGGGGAGGTAATCGCAAAACATCCTCAAGAAATATGTACTCATAATCTTCCACCACTGTATGAAAATGAAAACCCATAACAGTCATTTCTCCAAGATTAATACATGACTAAGGATGATTAATCAACTACATCATTTAAAATATGAGACCATCCTTCTATGATAGGATTTCCTTCTCTCTAATAAAGAAAAAACTCATACCATCAATATAGATACTCCACATCCTCCATCTAAGATAAATAATTTGTATACGAACTTCAGATAACCATTACATAATAAATATGACATCATAAGTCCTCCTCATAGTTATTGGAATGTCCCATAAGAATCTCTAACCTCTATGATTTAGGTCACACTATCTACAAAAATGACTGATAAGTGAATATCCTCTAGTTGGTGTCTTCAATGTTAGATGTTGAGTCAACAACTCCACTTCGATGCTCTATATTTCATACAAGAAAAGTAACAAGGAAAAAGTTTCAGACAACCATGTCTATCAATACAGAAGAAAAATTATAAAATAAATGGATCCTACCTCGAATCTATATCAGATACTATGGGTAATAATCCTCCAGAACCTAAATCCACCCATGTTTATGTCCACTATCTCCCTGATCATGGCGTCGACTACCTGGGGGGGGGGTGGTGGTGGTGGAAACATATTACGGTTCCAGCCACATCCAACCACATTGAAATCTCATCCAATATGTCGATCACCCTATGAACCTCTTTTCTGTAACCACTACCTCTACCAAGGTGGTCTGTCGACCATCCCTTTGTCTAAATAATGATGGGTAGGACAATCCTACATGATATTTCTATATCTATCAAAAGTGTAACAATGATTTTGTGTTGATGGAATGAGATTTCCCTGAGGTTTTTGTTAACAGTGTAACCACTTATTATGTGATTTCTGTTTCACGACTATTGTCAGTTGGTCCTTCTCATGCTGGACCTAGGGGATCCCTGCCTTGGAATCACACAATACATGATCGACCCCACACATCATCTTCCACCACTAAAATATCTATCCATGTATTAGTCTGACATGATGAATCCACTTGAACCATCAGAGGTAGTTCTATGTACAGGTCAATGTGCAAATGTACCACCAGCTGTCCACTTAGACAAATAACCGCCTCACAACTAGGCCCCTACATGGAGGCCACATCACCCATCAGGGCGTACACTCAAATATAATATGGAAACCTCTCCATATATAATCATGGAGACATCCTACAAGTAGGAAAGGTGTTCCTTGGTTATTGAGTATGTTTTTGGATATAACTAAAAAAAGGGAAACTATAACCCATTCTTATATGATGCATGTACCAATGTTCTCTCAACAATTAGTGGCTTCAACTACTGAGTCAATAAATATGTTTTTAGAGTATTGGTGAATGGATACATTTGTGGACACACCAAAACAAGATTCCTCGACATGAAATGTGAACTCATAAAAACATTTAACATTATTTCCCTAGTTCCAAAACCTATCATCACTTCATGACAATATCCAAACTCTAGCCCTAAGAAAAAAATTTCACTAATAAAACTATTTCATGACCAAACCCACTAGGGCCTACCTATATAGTGATAAACTGAGTGTGCAACCCCAATCCTACCTCCAATAGGTTAGGGTATAGAGACTAACATAGAGTTGGAATATCACACACATGGGAGGCATTATCCTAATATACTTGTAAACACGCACACATCTTAAAGTACCCATATAATGATAAAAGGTAAATAAATCTAATTCCAAATGCATGAATATATCTATTTCCCACATCATTGTATAAAAAAGTTATAGAAATAATAAAATTTCCATATATAATCCCACCGAAAAATTAAAAAAGATTCAAATCAACAAAGGAGGGGACTTCTATCAAATGCAACACCTGTTATAACCATGATCTATCTGGATCTAACTATGATCCAACAACTCCTTGACCTCCTAAGGATCTGTAAAATTTCCTATCATCTATATAAGTCATGAAATATGTGGGAAGATCCCATGTAGGGGTTAGTACAACAATAATAAATTGGACACCACAAAATCACACAACATAAGGTATTAATAGAGTAGTCACCTCATTAGCACAAAGGAATGTCGATCTGAAAGATTGACATAACAATAGAAAAAATAATCATGATATTCTAAATGTATAATATATTTCTCAAAGATAAATCAACCATACTTCGAACAATAATATACTTCTTGAGGATTCAAGGTTGTACTCACCTAGGAGAATATAGTCCACGATCCATGTTGTCCATAATAGAGATTACCAGATAAGTCGTGCGCCTTGGGTTTCTCTAAACAAGATACACACTAGGACTTTGAAAATATAGACTCCCATATAAAGGATCACACATATGGTTACTAGGGGACACCATAAACCCTATTAGAATAACCCACTATTCAGGGAATCATAGGACTGATGATACCACAAACCATATAGAATTTACCCACTAAATAGGTGATCATATGCATGATGATATTGAAAACCCTACTAGATTGGAATGATAGATAGGGGATGAAAAACCATTATATAATGGTAAAAAAGATACCAAAAACCCTACCGAGGGTCTAATAAGGAATGATATAGTATCACACACCAGTTTATATAGAGGGGCACTATGAACTCTATCTGAGACTCATCCCATAGAGGGGATCACAATCCTATTATGATAATGTAATGCCTCACTGTACCCACAATGGGATAGACCATGGAAAAATAACCAACCATACCTGGACTAAATTCAATGGAAAAAGGGTTCTAAACTTTCCCAAAGGATGTGAATGAAGTGTATAGAGAGCACATGTGATGTACCCTTAAACATGGACTAGCTCGTGTCCATTCCCGTGTTCCTCCACTTGTGCCTGTGTACACTGTGCATGAACGTATACATGGGTTTTCCCATGTACGTAGTCATTCTTGTGTTCTTTTCTGAAGAACATAGTGTGTTTCCTGACACACATGGTGTGTGGGTTCACATGGGGTTTTGGACATGTACTCCCTATAACACTGAGTCGTTCTCCAAGTGTTACATGGCATGTATCACCACATGAATTACTCGGTGAATACTCGTTATACATGCTAGGATGTATGGATAGGCATCAACCAACACAAGGGTCTCCCAAATGATGTGTAATATTTAACAATACATGAAACCCTAACTACTTCACATAAGGGATTACATGACTCGTGTCCCTCTAGATTGCACGATATGTAGTTCATAATTTCTTAAAAATTTTAGAACATTCATTCATCTCCTATTATAACTATATAGACTACTAAATCAAAAAAAAAAGACTCACCAAAAAACCCATACCTAGTGTTGATCGAGAATTTGTGTCACCATTGCCTAGATTCCAACCACATCCCTCACATAGGAATAAACCCTTGTCGCAGCACACCACCACCACATGCTAAACCAACACATGTATCCCAAATTTGACCCCCCATCCATCTTCATACACCCACCTTCATTATTTCACCATGATTTCTCCACATATCATAATATGTTACTCATAGTGATGTTCTATTTCACCAAAGATCAAATGCACAATGATCATCCATTGGTTATTGGTCAAATCATAGGTCAAAAGAAATAATCTAGGTGAACAAGCATAGAACGTGGAATGGAATCCATGAAACACTAAAGAGGGAAAAAACTCAAATGTTGTTCATGTTAGCCATAATTGTTTTTCATTAGAATGATTAATGAAGAGAAACAATACAAAAAGATATCAAATTCCAAAATCCTTGGAATACAAACCCATGCCTACAAATAATCTGCAACCTGGGAATCATTCTATAACTGGATTGATTTGTGTTCATTATGGGATAACTAAACAGGTAATAATATTAATGGTAGGTGAAGAATAGATTCATGTCATAATTTTTGGTGAGATCCAAAATATCCATAGCCATTAGTGATTCTTATGTTACTCTGATCTTTGACCCACGATCCTGATGTTCTCCAAAGCTCCTCCAAGCTCTCTTATCAAATCCCTAGGGTTATGAAGCTAACCCTAGTGTTTTGGAATATGTATGAATTTAAAGAGGGTAATAGGAGAGGCTTTTAATTAAATAATTAAATATATATTTTTAATTTTTTTAATTATTTCTCCTATGATGACACTCAATACCAACACCCGATGTTGATAAATATTATATTACCCCTACAATAAAGATCATATTCCAGACTCAACAACGGTCTCAAATTTTAGATCTGATACTCAATTAAAGAGTCAATACATTATTTAAGAAAACATGTGTGAACAAGATATAATATACTTAATATTTTCATTAGATTAACATTGAGGCTCATGGGGCCTTAGAATTTCACATTGTCTCAGTTCCTGGATCTAAAAATATTCCTTAATATATTCTAAAGATTACCAATTAAAAAGAAAGTTGATACACCCCAGGGTGATGTAAATTATATCCATCTCTAATAATAGTCAATGTCTAATCAGAAACTGGTTATCTAGTATGTGCCATGAATCTCATTAAAGCTCATCATCTTGAGGATCATGAAGTCCCATAAATTTCCATAACATGAAATGACTGTAAGTCACTATGATAATCATTTAAGGTCATCTAATTTTTTTCCCAGTAGTAAATCAAGAGAAATTAACTCAAAATAAGACATTACTAGTATGTCATGTCCACAAAAAACTTGTCCAAATATGAATTAATGGGAATAATTGGTGTCAAAGAAGGTTGTATATGAACTAGAGTTGATCGAAATCATGCCTTAAATAGTAGATGGTCCCTCACCATTATATTATAGAATTAGATATACTGGATAAACAAAAAATACCTCATCTCCATGACCCTATCCCTGAGATACAAGTCCATTCTAAATCTAAATCATATGAGACTATTTTTAGTGTCCCTGGACAGATCCCTAGGTCTAAGATTGCATAAATCATACGCCTCTCCATAAACTCAACCTCAGTTCCCTAGAGAAAAACCATTGAAGTTTCCCCATATTTCCACACCTTCGACACTTTCTATGTGGTGTTGTATATATCATGATATTATGACTAAACTTCTTATAGTGTAATCACTATGAGGCTCCTCCTGGGGGGGGGGGGTAAATAATTAATTCTATTATCCAACTACATACCAATAATATGCTATATGTCCCTATTATTAATCTTCCAACCACTATAGAAAATACTAATTGTAGTTTTTGGAGGAAAACTCACCTGAGTTCTATAGGGTGGAAGACACCTGACTTCTTTGTCTTCTTCCAAGACCTTATTCATAGTCAAGGTCTTGTAAAAAATCTCCAACAATTTCATAAGGTAGAAATTCCAAACCTTTAGTTTAATGTGGGAATAAATTTCAATATGAAACATCCTAGCCTTATCTTCTTTTCTTTCATCCAAGAGTGGAGAAAAATAAATCATCTCTGTGAAATGAGAAGAATAAGGGTACTCTATCATGGACCCTTGGTGTAGGTAAATTAACTCTCATACATAGTCAATAGTCAATGCATTAGGAATTTTTTTTTCAAATAATAGGTTTTTGAAAGTCTTTGAGGTGAGACCCTCATGTTATACATCCCATACTATGATGCCTAACCAATGCCTTTTGGGTCCCTTTAGCATGAATTATTCCATATTCACATTCAATTCCTTAGGTTTCTCAGTGAGTTTGAAGAAACCCTCAATGATTTTTATCTATTCCCCAACATCATGTGGCCCATCAGTTCTCTAATAGGAAGTGGATTCTGAATTTAGATGTCTTTGGAAAAGTAAACCAAAAAACATGGTTCCCCTACACCCTTGGAAGGAATAAGAATAAGGACTCCTAATTAAAGTGATCCTACTTCCTACACAACATCATCAGGTGCATGGTCATGCTCTAGAGAACCCTCCTACGTAATAAGTGGTAGAATAGGGGAATCCTCCCTAGAGGGAGTACCAAAGACCATGTTATTTTGTGGTTCCATTAGTCTCCTATAAGGTGATATATTCAATAACACAAATCAAGACATTTAGAACATGTAATACATATCATAATAGCTCTAAGGGGTGACATAAAGGTTCTCCCAAAATTCTACCACTAACCCGAGGTATATCCCTCCTAAAAATAACCAATATCCTCATCCTTTTTTTTATTCACAATCATATATATATATAAACATACATAACAACATGATCAGGTTATACTAATTAATTACATTATATATATACCACAATAATATGGTAAAAAACCACATAATAGAGATTAAAAGTCTATCCTAGATAGATATCACTATTCAAGGAATTAAATTAATGAACTAATATATATCATAACAATGGGTGTATATATGGAATGTCATCCTAGCTTCCTAATTATGATGTATGAACACACCCATATCCACATAACATAGTAAACAAGATCCTATAAACGATAACTTGGAGGCCCATTACACACGAACTGGTTACACACATGGAAACTCCTATACTGAAGTCCCACATAGCCTATCTCCATTCTATCATGTTATTGGTTAGTCTAAAAAGAAAAGTAGAAGAATTTTCCTATGATACCATTTGGTAATAGCCTGACCCAAACCATTGGGTTTGATTTGGAGAGTCACATAACCTCATGCATGCCACCCCATATGCAAGAGGAATCCAAATAGTAGCAAGGGTCTAAACCCCACAAGTAGGGAGATTATACCCCTAGTGTCACATTATTTAAGTAATAATAATTATAAAATACAATAGTATAGAGTAAAAAATATAAATTAATAATATCAAATGGCACACATATCATACAACTAAATAAAATAAACAACAGGGATCCCACTGTGCAAATCCAATCCAAAGTATAAGTGTAGGAAGATAAATAAATAAAACAATGGAATCCTCTGGAGTAATTTATAGAATCTCTCATATATCTATGATTCCTAGATCAACCATCTACCATGGTCCCCATTTTCCTTTCCTAGATCCCTATACATTAATTTTACAAATGCATTGAAATTTCTTTATAAGGTGCGAGTAATAAAAATAAGTAGGACTCCAACAATGTTCCCCTAACAAATGAAAACAAGTATAATAGGCATATTACATGATAATACTAAATTTATGAGTAAGAATAAACAATAGTGTTTCAATAATATGTGTGGTAAACAAGACACCAGAGGCCCCGACCATACTTTATTCATCTCCATGCTGGATAGATGGTCAATGGTCATGGTAAATAATCAAGAACTATCCCCAAGGCTAGAAATATGTCACTTGAAATCCTCAAGGCATCGTGTGTTCGTGTTACATGATAACCACAAGGCATCGAGATGTAACATGTTCCACAATATCCTCAAGAAATCATGTTTTATCTTGGCCACATGGCTATCTTTATCCTACCTTGTGTAGGTGTATACCTTTATCATCGTCACACATCATGAACAATCCCCCTATAAGGGGTAATCATTGCACGATGATAACCTATAATGAATAAAAATAACAACCTCAAATGAAGTTATAATACACATAATAGTGTGGTGCATAACAAGACATGAATAACATGTCATCATGAGAAAATAGTAGCATTCATACAACCACATGTGATTAACATCACAAATGTAACAAGATAATATTGTAATACTCTTGGAAATAAGAATCATATATGGGTATCATGAAAATACACACACCCAAAAACAACTGATACTAATCAAAAAAAAAAATAATTCAGGAAAATAAAACATTAATTAAGTTAATACTAGTATATAAGGACTTAATATGTTATTGAACATCCTACCTCAATGTTTTTGATGAATAACTCCAAAGTTTATCAAGGAATCAATGAACAAACACATCGACCACTAATAGAAAACTTCTCACAAATCATGGATGTATGACCTATGTTTTTTTAATCAATAATTAAGTCAAGAATAGACACTCAATAGAATTATATGTTAAGAATTTAACTCTAGAATCACACACCTTAAAGAGTCTATTAAAAAACTCAATTCTAATGTATATCAAATGAAGGGGTTCCAATTCATCAGATCTATTATCAATTGAATAATGGATAATGATTTCATCACCTAATCTTGAATATAGTATAATTATGTTTCTCTAATGATCATCAGTTCATCAAAAATCTATAAATAGAAAGGATAATCAAGAAGAAAAAATTATCATGGTGATCATTCTAAGATGATTTCTCTGAAATTTCCATTTTTGTTTAGAATTATGGCCCTTTCAAAGGAGGTTTACCTTGAAACATTTAATCCTCCACCAATATACCATGGAATCATCAATTGATTAAAGATATATCATAAATCCTCCATTTAGAAGTGGTATATGAAGGTTACTCAAAAACTTTTAACTGTAGAATATTCATTATTGGTGTAGGTTTTGATTCGATCAATAAACAATGTCAACTAAGAAGATCTTCCATCAATATTTGAATAAATGGATAATTATTTACCAGATATTTGCATAAAACACATATTTTACATTGATACATGTACATATCACAAATAGGATGATGAATTCATCATAAATATAGAGAAAAACTCATAGTTTATCGCCACCATATCAGTCTATGCTTGGAGATGTAAGAATAGAAGAATGGGGGAGTCTTGATTCATGAGAGGAGGTGTTAAATTATTTAAAGGTAGATGGGGGTTTATATTTGGTTGTTAATGAGAGTAAATAAAACATGGAGTTAAAAGTGTATAGGGTGAATTAATTACACCCACAGACTTGCCACATTAGCTACCTGGTGGGCCTCTCTGGCCAACTATTATGCCTGGAAGAACCAATTCCTAGTTAGTGGCACCCCATTTGTGAACTGGTGGGGTTTTCATATCTAGGAAGGCCTACTATAATCAAACAGGCTGGTCTGTGGGTTCAACCAACTAGCTAGTTACTACCTTCTATCCAACATTCTACAAGACCTTCCTCAACTTCTTCCACCATCAAAACCCTAACCCTTTTCCTAAAAAATACGACCTCTAAACAACCCATATATGGGAATAATTAAAAGAGAGGGAGTAGAATTCACAAAAATGAAATATCTCATATATCGACAAATTATGGACGATACAATATATATATGTATTATATTTATAAAAATATTTCTAAAAATATAAAACATGTTTTATATATATTTATTTTTTATAATTTTATTTTTTTAAAGAACTTTTATTATTATATTTTAAGTATTTTTTGGAACATTCATGGAAACTTTCATTGAACTTCTCTAGACCTTTTAGTGGAACTTTTGGTGGATCTTTCAGTGGAACATGCACTAGAACATTCACTAAAAATTCTTCCGAAACTTTCATGAAAACTTCCACTGAAAAAATTATTAGAAGGATTTATAAATGTTATTCTAAAATATTTTTTAAAAGATATATTAAATAAATTTAATATATGCATTTATTATAAATTTAGATTTAATTATAATTTATTAAAAATATATTTTTTCGTTATATTTACAAATATTTATATTCCAAAACAGATTAATTTGATTGACATTTTTATTACTATAATATATAATTTTTTATATAGTAAGAGTAATTATATTTTATATAAATAAATAAATATCAAATATTTATTAAAAATATGTAATAAATATAAATCATTTTTTATATAATTTCATTTTTTATAGATATATTTTTAAATATAATATCTACTAATATATATTATGTATTGTTTAGTTATATAATTTTATAAATATAATTTTTTCTATATTCTAAAACTTTCAGTGGAACTTTAACTAAAACATGAACTGGGATTATGATTTGATCTTTCACTGAATATTTCACTAGAATATCCATTCAAATGTTCACTAAAAGAATTTATAAATATTATTTGTCAAGATTCTGTGGAAAATATATTAAATATATTTATAACTACATTTTTTATAAATTTAGATTTAGTAATAATCTTAAAACAAAATTTTATGCTTTTTATATTTATAAATATTTATTTTTAAAAATATTTAAATTTTATATACATGTTTATTTATATAGTATATACATTTTTTATAGAAATTGTAAATTTGTGTCAAGAAAAGTAATTATAAATATATTTTATTATAAAAATATATATTGATATTATATTTATTAAAATCATGTAGAAAATTTAATACATATTTTATATAATTTAATCTATTATATATATATATATATATTATAATGATATCATATATAAAAACCAATTTTTTATTTTTTTATTTTATAAAGTTTGGTGAATATTTCTATGGATGTTTCACTAGAACTTTCACTAAAACTTCCACTAAAACTTTCATGGGATCATTAACTCAGGCTTCCATTAAAAGTTTTATTGAAATGATTTATAACATTTAAATAAATGTATATTGAAATTTCATTGAATTAAAGTTTCTACATTGAAAGTTGTTCCAATTGTGATCATTTTGATTTTGCACCATCATCTATTAATCCCCTTGTAGGGAATACTTTCAAATAACTTGATGATGAAATTTTTTTTATGTTATGTATAAAAGAATAAATGAGTTCAGTGTACACCCAAAATGTATGACTAAAAAAATATAGGATAAATAAATAATAAAATCACGACTTTATTCATATTGAAAATAAGGTCATAAGAAGGTTGAAAAATGTGACAGCATGGGGATGTTTCCTTGTGTTGAGACCCGTATAAGTTTCCTTACTTGAATGGGGGTTTGTTTGTTGTCTTGTGAGAAATATTCATGTAATGTATTTTTGGAAGGGAATAAGAATCCTTTTCAAAATACTAAATCAAACCATATGATGAGGACCCAGAGAAAAATAACAGAAACATAAGCAGTTATGTTAGATGTTAATGATTTAGTAGGTATAAAAAAATGATTCTTTATCAATGGTGAAAACTTTTAAAGGAGGTCAATATGTCATTGGATAAATGCATGTGGATCATTTTAAATTTTTATGGTCCAAATGGAAAAGGTAATTGGATCATGGGGATTCATTTTTCATGTTAGAGTACCTGGAAAGAAAAAAATAGGAAAATCCATCATTTATCTATATAGTACATTTTATTACATTGAGAAAATTATAATTTTTTTTAGTTTAATCCAAAAATAAAAATATATTATGATTTATTTCAAGATATTTTAATATTTGAAACCACTTTAATCATTAATAAATAGTGGATTCTGTAACACCCCAAGATTCTATGGTACGATCCTATTTGAATAATAGAGCAGCGTGTGTTGTACGAAACCTCAAGATCTAACACACTGCAACCAATAAAAGTAGCAGTTATGAATAGTAATACCCACTTTTTGAAATTATATAAATTTTATATTTCAAAATGGACTTAATTTTGGGATTTTGAATATCGAAATTAGCCTATGTTGAATTTTTGATATTTTTCTGAGAACTTCCAATTTTTTATGAATAGTGAAAAATACTTAAAAAATTTTTTTTCAATCAAAATAATTTATAGTGATAAATTATACAATTTATTGGTTCTAAAGTGTAATTATAATATATTTTTACCATTTTATCCAATGGTGGTCATTAGAATTAATTTCACTTTGAAATTGGCAATAAACAATTGTCAATCTTTTGATTGATATTCTTTCTTAAAAACATGCTATTTGTTGTGACAATGAGAATTAATTATAAAATTAATTAATGTAACTTATATGTTTGGAATTTTGTAAAATAGGCATCATTTTTGAATTCAAAATATCAATTAAATCTTAGGGTGAAATTTTGGCATTGTTCTGAAAAACTTCAATTTTTGATAAATAGTGAAACCTCTAAGTGGTAGTTAAAAAAACTGATTTTTCATTTAAATGAATATTTACTTCTTCTATGAATTGAATTTCAAAAATCCTACATACATGGTTGTCATTAGGATGTAAAATGTGGTTCAATGGTACTAAAATAATTTTTTTGGTGAATAGTAACTTTTAAGTTTTATTAATCGTGATTAAAGGTAATTAGTGTAATTTAAGGTAAAGATAATGTTATAATAATATGAAATGACCTTGACACATGTCCTACCCCTATTGGATGAGTCATGGAAGACCAAGAAAATCCATGGGTCAACTTGGGGACCCCATGGAGCACCTTTGGTAGGAAAATGACATTAAAAACTTTTTATTTAATGTTAAAATAAAAATATCACAAACATGAGTTGTTTTACTAAAACATTTTTTAAATAGAGTTATACATGTCATATTTTTGTCTAGAAATATTAATTATAAAGATAAAAAGTTTTCTTACATCATGATATTTTGTTTAAAATTTTTATACATTAAATAAATTAAAATATTTTTGACACCATGATGATGCAACGATTACCTCATTATTTAATGATTTAAATAAAATGAAAAGATAACGTAAAATATAAGACCTACACATGTCAAAAACTTATTGTATGGGTGGATTTATAACCCTTATCACCTTTTCCTAGAAATATATAATTTTGGGACCTTTTAAATCCAAAAATCATTTTATAATAAAGTAACATTTTATAACTTTCCAAGAGTGCCCCTCCTCTCCTCTTATAAAAGGCCCCCACCTCTACCACCTTACCCACACCTCTCAATCCTTTGGCTTGGAAAAAACCTTCCCATTTTGTCTCTCCACATCCCAATATTACTCCTAGAAGCCTCAATTTGGGCATAAGTCTTCCCAAGGAAGCCTTTGTGCTCCAATCAAAAAGAGTTACCCGATTTTAAGGTAATGTCTTCTCTTATGTTATTTTTTTATTTTGATTCTACAACACCTTAAACTCTTTTTATTCCTTTATTTTATAACAAAAGAAGTATCTTAAATATACTAGGATATTTTTATGAGAAGTATTTGATTTACACTTACACACACCTTTTTCTAATGGTTAAAGAACATACTATTTCTGTGGTTGGTGAATTTCGGCCTCACGAAACGATGATTGTTCAATATTCTTTTAACACATATAATGGTGGCCATTATGATGAAAATATTTTTATATATGATATTTATTATGTTTTTTTCTTATGATTATGTATTTTTAATTTATGGCATACCTTTATGATTTCCATTATGGGTAAACGTGATAATTTCATTTTTGGAAGTGCGGACTACCGCCCCTTCAAAGTGATTTGAATCGTTAATGCCATATGTGGGATGTATAAAGGATGGAGTAAATGCTATTATACATTATATTATACTGGAATTATTTTATACCTTTATATAATTATTATTTCATTCCATTAAATACGAAATATAAATGAATGTTGCGTTCATGCGTACGTACGGCTTACCGTCCCCATGAACGGTGCATTACATTTCTTACCTCTAAATGTTATGTAATATTATAAATGCATCTATATACTGGATATATATGATATATATGATATCTAAATCATCAATATAATTCTGGATATAATGGATATTTCACCACATGAAAAACCTGTAATTATAAGAAGTTTATTTTTGACTCAAGTACCAACGATCGACAAAACAACTGTTATTAACTTAAATAATTACATAATGTTCATAACATGGTAATAAGTGATATAAAAGGAATAATAAACTTGTAAAATGTTCTTAAAAAATTATAAATTAACTCTATTTTATTATTTAGGAGGTTAAAGAACGGTCGAGTCAAGTTGGACACGAGGTAAGGGAACTTCTTAACCCAATTTCCATTCTTTGGGTTAATCTCCTACTTTCAAATTATGTCATGATATTATTATGTCATATCTTGTATTTGTACTTTATTTATGTGTACATATAGTTAATACACATAATAGATCTATTTTATTAAAAAAAATGTTCTTTTAAGGAACTTCGTCTCAATCTCCTTTCATTGAGGCATATTTTATTTTATACACAACTTTCTTTTATATGGTGTATAAACACCTTTGACTTTTACGTTTATTCAAAAGGAATCTTTTTATACGAATCATTTTACTAAATGACAAAAGGGAATGTTTTTTTGTCATACGTATGTGGCGACAATGAATTCTCCGCTGTTGTGACCATTATTTGGGTTTTGTCTTCCTCTACTAGCCATAATTTTTTTAAATGAAAACTAAATAAAAAGTTTTAATTTTCATTTATTTTGGTATTGAAAATGGATTTGAAAGTGTTTTTATTATATCAATGTGTTGTATTGATATCTTGTGATTGGAATGTGGAAATGTTATGTTCCCTTTATGCATGTTTTATGTGATATGATTATGTTATGGTTTATGATATGTTTAAACCTATTCATATGAGGAATGAATTAGACTTAATAAGTGACGGGTGGATCCCGCTATAGCTCCTCGATGCATCAGTTGGTCTCATGAGACAAACTAGTGTCTTGGCACAAGGACTTGACAAAATCTTATTTTTAGTCTTGGCACGAGGCCTTGGCTATGTGGTTATGATAGTCTAGCATTATGCATTCCATCATTATGAAATTGGTTATCAATATTTCATGTGGTTATTCGACCAGTAGAATATCCATGTGAATAAGTAAATGACATTATCTCATTTTACATTTTTCATATTATGTTGATGTTCATGTTTAAAAGGATTTTGTTTTAGTTATACATTATCTTAAATTTTTAAGTTTATTTATGAATGCTTCCGCTATATTGTTATCCTTACTGAGCATCTGAGCTCACCCCTTTCAATGTTTTAATTTTTCCAAGATGTGAAGAAGTATATTATGAATGACCTACATGGATAATATGAGGGGATATGAAGACAATATGTTGTTGTAGTTTTGTTTTACTTTTTGACGTAATGTAAGACTTATGAATGTATCTAGTGTTTCCAAGGCTACTAAACTAATCAGTCTTTCAAGACTGGATCTTTTCTGATCATTCCAATGTTAGGCAATAATGCACCGACTCTGGGTAACCGGGTTCTAGGTGTTACAGTTTTTATTAGAGGTAGTTTAGTACTTACCATGGAAGCTAGATAGAGATAAATTCTGATTAGAGCACATATACCTAAGATAAAATTTGAGGATTAGTATAGAATAACTTCCTAGAATTTTGGTATTATAGATATTTTGTGAGTTTTCCAAGCAATACATCCCTGTCTGGATACAAGCTAGTAGAGGCGGCTCTGGAACAGATGTACCTAAGGGTAAAACCCGAAAACACCACTTTGAGCTAGACTCGAGCGGGAACTGGTGCATGACAACGGGCCTTACTGCACTCTTGGTTACGACACTCTTGGGGGATATGTTTAGGATAATTCTCATTTTCATTACAAACCACTATGAAGGGTTTATGAGTATATACTTCCTCAAAGAAAACATTTTTATTATTATGGATTATATCCATAAATAGTTCAATTTATGTTAAGTGTTTTTCAAGTTTTTTATTATTTATTTCAATTCATAAACTAATCTAGTTTATGACATTGTTTAGAAATGGCACGTAGTGGAAGGAATGGAAACCATATCAATGCACGCACTCCATGTAGGGATTTCCCTCCTGCTCAAGATAATTATAGTGGAGATGGTGATATGACTGGTGCTGATCAGCTTATCACCATACTGGGACAACTCACTCAAGTTATGAATAATAACCTTACTCGTATGGAGCACCCTGAACCACAACATGGACGATCAATGTTAGATCGATTCATGAGGAAACAACCACCAGCATTTAATGGGGGTACAAATCTATTAGTAGCTGAGCAATGGATAGACTCCTTAGAGAAAATATTCCACGCCTTGGGGAGTAACGAAAGGGAGAAAGTTGTCATGGTAGTTTACCGCCTCAATGGAGATGCCAAACAATGGTGGTTGCTGATTCAAAATACCAAGGCAGATGAAGAAGTATCAAGTATGGAATGGAGGGAGTTTATGGAATTTTTTTTAGAAAAATACATTCCACATGACCATCGAGCAGATATGGAAAGGAAATTTCTGAGTCTAAGGCAGAAGGAGGATGAGAATGTCGCAAAGTATGAGGCTAACTTTACAAGGTTAGAAAGACATGTTGTATATTATATACGTAACCCAAGAAGTAAGATTGATAATTTCTTTGATGGGTTAAAACCATTTCTCCATCGAGATTTAGTATCACAATCTTTCTCAACATACGAAGATATAGTCACGTGTGCTATCAAGACAGAAAAGGAATTCTTTAAGTCTTATGACAACAAAGTAAAGAAAGAGAAGAAGATAATGGTGGAACAAGAGACAGATAAAGGGAAAAAGGGAAAGAAGGATTTTCCATTATGTGATAATTGTGGGAAGAATCATCCTGGCACTTGCCTAAAAATAATGGGAGTTTGTTATAAATGTGGAGAAAAAGGTCACTAGGCTCGTGATTGAAAGGGAAAGAAAGAGGCTATCAATGTTGAATGTTACAATTGTATGGAAATGGGGCATTATGAAAATTAATGTCCTAAGAGCCAGGGAAACTTACCTTAGAAAAGGCCAAGGGATCAAGGAAATATTATGCTGTTACTACAGTTGAAGTGGAATAATTAATATATTGATGTTTTTGGACTCAAGAACTATATTATGGTTATAAGAATCATGTGATATATATAAGGATTGTATTGCAGTACTTGTTGTTTTCATTAAGGTTTTAATATGATGAAGGTAATCATATTTTAAGTATGTGACAATAAGAGAAACTTTAATTTGTTTGGGGAATCTGATGTTACAATTGATCTTGGAATTTAGATACCTTTTAGAGAAAGTCTGGACAATGGTATTTTGGATAACTATAAAGGTTGGAATGGATTAAGTTGAACTTTGGATAGTATTGTTTAAGGTTAAAACATTTATAAAGATTATTTTTGGAATATTATAATTCTATAGTTTTAGGAAAAGGACAACCTGCGTTTCGGAGGATAACCCGTTGCGTCGTACAAGGCTGTAGGAATCGAACCCACAACCATAGTGCGACATGCCTTTATTACCTACCACTAGCCTATAGGAAGTCCCTGATTATTACAAAAAAGTTTTCTTAATCTTAATGGTATGTGTTAATATTTGGAACCTTATACAATTATGATAAATAGAATATTTTTGAGTTCTATTACCTATTGGAGTGAAATATGGGTTTGTGGTAAAATTTTATTAAATAAAGAAAGTCTACATTAGAAGTAAGTATATTTCCTTAAGTTCTTAGTAAATCTCCTAAATAAATTTGTCAACTTTATGAAAGGTAACTTAAAACAAAAATGTTTTCGGTTAACTTTTCCAATTGGGGAATCAATGACCGTTTAACCAATCACAAGTTTGTGATTATCTTGTATTTAACTTTCTCCTAATCCTATTTTATACAAATCTCCATCAGACCTTGATTGTTCGTTTTTGCTCCATATCCATATTTTCATAGAATCCTAGTATGGGATATCTCGGGTGACCTTTGTACTTCTCTTTCTTTATTTTAAAGCTATATTTTTATTATCCTTATTTCCGATGTGGGTTTTCCATAAAAGTATTTTCTATTTTCAACCTTTTATTTTCAAAGAAAAATTTTAAATTGCGAGGACGCAATTTATTGAAGTAGGGGAGAATGTAACACCCCAAGCTTCCATGGTATGCTCCTCTTTGAATAATAGAGCAGCGTGTGTTGTACGCAACCTCGAGTTCTAACACACCGCGACCAATAAAAGTAGCAGGTATGAATAGAAATACCTAAATTTTGAAATTATATACATTTTATATTTCAAAATGGACTTCATTTTTGGATTCGGGATATCTAAATTAGCTATTTTTTATTTTTGGTATTTTTCTGAGAACTTCCAATTTTTGATGAATAGTGGAAAATAATTAAAAACAAATTTTTTAATCAAAATAATTTATTGTGATAAATTATAAAATTTAATGGTTCTAAAGTCTAATTAGAATATATTTTGACCATTTTATCCAATGGTGGTGATTAGAATTATTTTCACTTTGAAATTGGACATAAACAATTGTCAATCTTTTGATTGATATTCTTTCTAAAAAACATGCTATTTGTTGTGACATCGGGAACTAATTATAAAATTAATTAATGAAACTTATATGTTAGTAATTTTTTAAAATAGACATCATTTTCGAATTCGGAATATCAATTATAGCTTAGGGTGAAATTTTGGCATTGTTATGAAAAACTTCAATTTTTGATGAATAGTGAAACCACTAAGTGGTAGTTAAAAAAAATGATTTTTCATTTAAATGAAACTTTTCCGCTTCTACGAATTGAATTTCAAAAATCCCATATACATGGTTGTCATTAGTATGCAAATTGTGGTTTAATGGGATTAAAATAATTTTTTGGTGAACAGTAACTTTTATGTTTTATTAAATGCGATTAAAGGTAATTATTGTAATTTTAGGTAAAGATAATGTTATAATAATATGAAATGACCCTGAAACATGTCTGAACCCTATTGGATGAGTCATTTACAACCAAGATAATCCATGGGTCAACTTGGGGACCCCATGGATCCACTTTGGTAGGAAAATGACATTAACAACTTTTTATTTAATGTTAAAATAAAAATGTCACAAACATGAGTTGTTTTACTAAACAAATTTTTAAATGGGGATATAAAAGTCATATTTTTTACTATAAATATTCATTAGAAATATAAAAATTTTTCATACATCATTATATTTTGTTTATATTTTTTAGACATTAAATAAATTAAAGTATTTATGACACCATGATGATGCAGCGATTACCTCATTATTTAACGATTTAAATAAAATGAAAAGATAATGTAAAATCTAAGACCTAAACATGTCAAAAACCTATTGGATGGGTATATTTAGAACTCTTATAACCTTATAATCGAAATATATAATTTCGGGATCTTTTAAATCCGAAAATCATTTTATAATAAGGTAACCTTTTATAACTTTCTAAGAGTGCCCCTCCTCTCCTCTTATAAAAGGCCCCCACCTCTACTACCTTACTAACACCTCTCAAGCCTTTGGCTCGGAAAACCCCTGCACATTTTGTCTCTCCACATCCCACTATTACTCCTAGAAGCCTCAATTTGGGCAGAAGTCTTCCCAAGGAAGCTTTTGAGCTCAAATAAAAAAGAGTTACCCGATTTTAAGGTAATGTCTTCTGTTATGTTTTTTTTGTTTTATTTTGCTTCTCCAACCCCTTAAACTATTTTTATTACATTCTTTTCTAACAAAACCAGTATCTTCAATATACTAAAATGTTTTTATGAGAAGTATTTTATTTATACTTACACACACCTTCGTCTAATGGTTAAAGAACATACTGTTTCTGTGGTTGGTGAATTTCTACCTCACGAAACGATGATTGTTCAATCTTCTTTTAACACCTCTAATGGTGGCCATTATGATGACACTATTTTTATATATGATATATATTATTTTTTTGTTTTCATTATAATTCTGTATTTTTCATTTATGGCATACCTTTATGATTTCCATTATGGGTAAACGCGATAATTTTATTTTAGGAAGTGCGGACTACCACCCCCTGAAAGTGGTTTGAATCGTTAATGCCATATATGGGATTTATAAAGGATGGAGTAAATGCTATTATAAATTATATTATACTAGAATTATAGTATACCTTTATATAATTATAATTTCATTCCATTAAATATGAAATAGAAATTAAAGTAGTGTTCATGCGTACGTACAACTTACCATCTCCATGAACGGTGCATTTCATTTCATACCTCTAATGTTATGTAATATTATAAATGCATGTATATACTGTATATATATGATATATATGATATCTACATCATGAATATAATTTTGGATATAATGGATATTTCACCACATTAACAACTTGTAATTATAAGAAGTTTATTTTTGACTCAAGTACAAAGATTGACAAAATGACCATTGTTAACTTAAATAATTACATAATGTTCATAACATGGTAATAAGTGATATAAAAGGAATAATAAACTTGAAAAATGTTCTAAAGAAATTATAAATTAACTCTAGTTTATTATTCAGGAGGTTAAATAATGGTCGACTCAAGTTGGACACGAGGTAAGGGAACTTCTTAACCCAATTTCCATTCTTTGGGTTAATCTCTTAATTTCAAATTATGTCATGATATTATTATGTCCTATATTGTATTTGTACTTTATTTATGTGTAATTATAGTGATGACACACAATATATCTATTTTATTAAAAAAAATGTTCTTTTGAGGAACTTCATTTCAATCTCCTTTCATTGAGGCATATTTTATTTTATACACAACTTTCTTTTATATGGCGTATAAACACCTTTGACTTTTACTTTTATTAAAAAAGAATCTTTTTATACGAAGCGTTTTACTAAAAGACAAAAGGGAATGTTTTTTTGTCGTATGTATACCGCGACAACGACTTCTCTTCTGCTGTGACCATTATTTGGGTTTCGACTTCCTCTACAAGCCATAACTTTTTTTAAATGAAAAATAAATACAATGTTTTAATTTTCTTTTATTTTGGTATTGAAAATGGCTTTGAAAGTGTTTTTATTATATCAATGTGTTGTATTGATATCTTGTGATTGAAATGTGGAAATTATTTTTTTTTATTTTATGCATGTTTTATGTGAAACGATTACGTTATGGTTTATGATATGTTTAAAAATGTTCATATGAGGAATGAATTGGACTTAATAAGTGACGGGTGGAGCCCGCTATAGCTCCTCGATGCATCGGTAGGTCTCATGAGACAAACTAGTGTCTTGGCACGAGGCCTTGAACAAATATTATATTTATTCTTGGCACGAGGCCTTGGATATGTGGTTATGATAGTCCGGCATTATGCATTCCATCATTATGAAAGTGGTTATTGATATTGCATGTGGTTATTCGACCAGTAGAATATCCATGTGAATAAGTAAATGGCATTATCTCATTTTACATTTTCCATATTATGTTGAAGTTCAGGTTTAAAAGGATTTTATTTTAGTTATACATTATCTTAAATGTTTATGTTTATTTATGAAAGATTCCACTATATTTTTATCCTTACAGAGCATCTGAGCTCACCCCTTTCAATGTTTTAATTTTTCCAGGATGTGAAGAAGTATATTATGAATTACCTTCATGGATAGTATGAGGGGATATAAAGAAAATATGTTATTGTAGTTTTGTTTTACTTTTTGATGTAATGAAATACTTATGAATGTATCTTGTGTTTACAAGGCTACTAAACTAATCGATCTTTCGAGAGTTGATCTTTTGTGATCATGCCAATGTTACGCAATAATGCGCCGACTCTGGGTAACTGGGTTCGGGGAGTTACAGATTCCCTTAGATATATTCGGGGGATTCAATCATCATCATGAGATTGTTGTTTTTAGAAAATCTTTTTTATATGATTAAACTGAATATTTATTTTATTAGCTGTCTAAAAAATGTTCATTTGTGTGTCACATGAAGCCAACTAAACTATATTTAATGATCATAATGCTTCAATGGGAAAATCTGTTTATGAATGTCTAGTGGGAACTTGAAATTTCCTTTCTACAAGGATTTGATGCAAAATGGAACTAAACATTTTTGTAATTAAATTAAATATGGATCTTGTTTTCCAAATGGAATTTATAAGTTTATGTTTTAGTACCATGATTCACATCGGTTTAATATGGAGTGGTATTACCTTATATTAGAATACGGGGATGAGAAATCATAGTATTTAGATGATGTATTTGTGTTGTGAGATAAGTTGGTGTATTTATTTTTGAAATATTCTTTAACAATGGGTATTTATATAACTCCATTAGGTGAAATTATTAATGGAATTATTGGATATTACATTCCTCACAAGTTAAGTGTTATATATTTATTTTTAAAATTTGAGTGATTGTTGGAAAATAATAGATATTGAGAAACAGAAGCTGAATTTGTGTTGTAAGAGAATTTTCCTCATAATCATTACCCCTACCATGCATTGATGTGCAAGGTTTCTTCCATATTTACTCCTATGATATTTGAGTTATTTCAATAAGAATATCAAATTATTTATGATTGTTTTTTGATATCACATATTTAAATTAGAGTTTTATTTAGCAGTTTCATTATAATGGTTTGTTGTGAAGATCATTTATGTGTAACATTTGAAGCTTCCAATGATGTTCTTAAATGTTATTGTCCAAAATTACAGTTGGTTGGGTAACATTTATATAATGTTTTAATTGTTTTTGATCTTCTTTATGTGTGATAACTTCTTGAAAAATACATTTTGGAGAGGGGGACCAAAATGAGTATAAATATTATAATTTTAAAAGGATATTTTATTTATGTAAATACAAATAAAAAGTCAGTTATGGAAAAATGTTATAAGTAATTAGCATGAATGGGGATGAAGCTGGTTAACATTTATTGTGAGAAAAATATAGTTTATGACATTTCCCTATCTAATTTTATTAATTTTTAAATAGTAATAAATTTCATTAATATATCATCAAATAGGGTGGATGTTTATGATAGTTTTGACCAAATTTTTTTAATGTAATCATTGAGAAGGAAAAAAATAGGAAAGGGTGTGATAGAATTGAATGTTTTTAAAAACTATAGGTTGAAATAGGAACAAATTGAATAAAAATAAGATCAATTATACTACTATCATGATGATGTGTTTTTATTTTTTGATGAATTTCATTACTAAGAGTAGTATTTTAATGGTAATGTCATATCTAATATTATTTTTCTTTGCATACATGTAATTATTGTAAAAGAAAAATCAAATTTTTTTTCATGAACTTCAGAAACACCTTCAAATGTATTTTATTTAGTAGTATCATCCATGTTTATATGTTCTATAATTTTTTTTAGATAATGCCAATCAACTAATATGATTCTTCATCTTTGAAGGTATACTTTCTAGAAATAGAAGATATGAATAACAGAGAAAACAATAGATCAAATTTATTTATTTTAGGTTAAATTGTGATCCTTATACACAATTTAAAGGCTAATTTAAATTATAATTCATCCACTAAAATATTTATATGATGGTTTTAATTGTAATTCATTGAGAAATTGTTTTATTAAAATGATATTTTTTGCAAGAAACCTATTTTACGAATTGATGTTTTCTTGCATGAGTTATATATGACAATATTCATGCATCCAAGAACTATTTTGATTCTTAATGAACCTAGATTTTTATTTAAATCCAATTATACTAAAATTTGGTTAAAAAGTACTGACACCATATGAAAAAATTAAACATTGTTAAGAATTTTTTTCAATGATGTTTGAACAACAATAATAGAACTAGAAATAAATTTCTGTTATAATAAATTGTAATGCATCTAGAAAACATTTTGAGGAACAATTTATAAGGTTTTGAGCTTTAATTCATCTAATAAACCATTTAAAGTAAATTTGGAATTATAATTCATTTTGAAACCATTTTATGAAACTGGTGTTTTTTTTGAAAAAATTATCTGGGGAACTACAATTTGTATACACAAGTGCTATATAAGAATTGTTATACATCCATAAATTATTTTCATTTCAAGAAAAACAAATTTGTTATTTGAAACCATTTATACTGATAACATTATTCAAAGTACTAATACCATACAAAATATTGATGGTTTCTAAAGAAAAATGTTTTGATGATGCTTGAACACTCTTGAAAAAACTAGAAAAAATGTTCCTTTTTGAATTTTAATGCATCCAAAATAGTATTTGAGACCAATTATACTGATATAATTTTTTATTCCATTCATTTTTAGAACCAAAATACTGCTATAATACAGAAAAATTAAACTCTTCTAAAAACCAAAATACATGTTCTATTTCACTTTCATCTCATATCCATAGATCAGATCCATTTAACTATTTATTTCGAAGTTGTAGGAACATAAAGTAATAAAAAATTCATTTTTCTAAAATATGCTGCCAAATATCTTTTAGTTGGGTCAATAATGAATAAATTAACAATATAAATTTATAGGTCATAAGATTCTTATTTGGATAGAATTTTGTTATGTGATTGATCTATTTTCGTATTCTTTATAAGATAACAAACCATTATTGCATAGTCCAAGATTGAATCACCATATTTAGGGGTATCTTCCATAATTAATGTAGGGGAAGTATTTTCTGGGTAATAAATTCTACATTTCTTGATGATTTATTTGGTACATACTTTCTGCATGTGTGAACAATTTTAGAAATTTAATTATTACTTTTCAATGACTTAATATGAAAATGGATTTCATTTCGAAGAGGATAAAATGTACCATTTATAATGCATACTTTTGATAAATATCATCTCCACCACCACCTTACTAAGTATGTATCAATTTATAGAAGATGAAATATTTTCTATCCATATTAAAAATGAGAAATATCTAATGCCTAGTTGTGGTGTTGATGGGGATAGTTTTTTCCTCTTAACTGGAGCACATCTCTAAATGGTTTATCTATCAATACCTATTTATTTTTTTAATTAATATATAATTATTACATATAAATATTAATAAATTTATAACAAATGTGAACCATTATATTTTTAACTTAAATAATGTCGAAAATAGTATACTCACCATGCTAATACTGTTAATGAATGTTTATTTATCAAGAATAATTTTAGTTTTCTCCACCATTTAACAGTTTCATTTTATTGATTGAGCATATAAATATATTATCATATATCATTGAAAATGAATAATTATGTAAAGTAAAGGGTAAACTATTTTATAATAAGCTTGGTTAACATAAATACTCACCCAACCACTCATCATTTCATTGTTCAAAAGAGAGAAAATTTCATCCATTTTAATTGAATGGAACTTTTATTCAGAATTCTAAAAGTATTTAACACAAAAAAATAATATTTATGTATAATAAATCATATAAAAAGAAGTTTATTTTAATATTAAAGTTTAAATTAAGGGTTACCATTCCCTTTGGTCTTAACAATATACCAAGTAGGCTCTGAATCCCAAATCTTCTAAATATTCTCATAGTATTATTTATTGAATAACTAACTTTGGTTTTCCCATTTTGGCATGAAAAACTACCCAATGACATCTCTTATCTATTCTGATTTCCTTGAAATTTTGGGTACGTTGATGTTTTTTCTCACTCATCGGGATCTTCTGTTAATTTTGATTATACGACTGTTTATGTTCTTCTTCTTTTTCTAGTTTCATACAAAAATACTGAGACTAGTTTTTTTCTTTTATAGTTATTGGGCTTGAATTTCTAAATAGTGATCTGTTTTAAAGAGTTCTTGGTCTAGGATTTTTAGCTATGCTTTTGGCTATGGGGTGTGTACTTTTATTGGGATTCTTCCATACTTCCTGCTGCTTTATCGTCTTTATGGATTGTTAGAGGACATTCAAATTTAGTCAGGCTCCTAGTTTTAACTCTAGGATCCCTATTCCCTTTGGATGTTATATCTAAGTCTGATCCTTAAAATTAGGGATTACTCACTCTTTATAGTTTGGTTTCTTACAATTATCTGACCTTATTTTTTCATCAATTACAATGATGCTCAACTTTTAGTTATTTTCATAATTAATAGCCCCTTCATTTTTAGGGTTTGTTCCAAATTCATATTTTTTTTATATTTCTAGCTATAAATTTATTTCTTTTTTTATTTTTTATCCTTTTTCTAGATTGTGTTTCCATATTATCTATTATTCTTTTTAAAATTTCAGTTTCATTCTCATATACTTATAGTTGTCTTTTTCATCTTTCATATCATCTTACACTGCAACACCACATTTTTTGGTGGATGTTGCATGATTTTAACCTTATTCATGTTTACCAATTTTTTGTATTTATTTTACATAACCATTTTTCTCAAGGGAATCATTAAAAAATATTTGAAACTTGAAGACTTACCCCACTAGCACTAAATTGTTGACCTCAAATTTGCTTCGTTAGAGTCTCATCCAAATATTCCATGATAAATTTTATAAAAGGTGGATTTCTAATTTTGTAATTTATTTTTAGGTGTCTATATATTTCAAAAGAAAAAATATATAGAAATATTATATGTATTAATAAAAATTCTAGATATAAAAGAAATCAAATTTTAGACTATACCAACAATGAAAAAATAGACTACAAATTCTTAGAACAATTTTTAGGAAATATTTAATAGAAATAATTATTTTTTCATGTATTTAATAATATTAATTTATTTATTTAATATATTTAAAACTATAAATAAATGTGATAAAGCCACAAATTAAACAAGTACATGGTGTGGGAAAGAAAACAATAGCGCATGTGTACAAACAATTGAGTGTTGTTGTGTCAATATGGTTCCATGGTTTATCCCCATAACATCATTAATATTTTATTGTTTTTTAATTTTTAATAATAAATATTACACCATTTCAAATTATATTTATATATATTGTATAATTCATATATTTGAATGAATATTAGCTGATGATTTTAGTTTCCCCTTCAATAATCCTGAACATCCTTTTAAAATCACCTTGACAAAACATTACTTCTACAATAAAAATTAAAAATGTATTTGTTGATTGGTCATATATTTTGAGATCATAGAAAACATATATATCATATTTCTAAAAATCAAATGCTGAGAGATTGTTATATATAAATGTTTTAAATATATTCCAAAAATTAGTGTCTCATAAAGCTTTTATATTACCATTTTTCTAATTCAGATAAATTTGTTATTTAAGTCATTGTAATGATGTTACATTTTATCTTAAATGTACACCTAGAAATTGAATATGGAAAATTTTATGGAAATTAAAAGGACTTAGAATAAGATCACTAGATGTTCCAGTATAATTTTATTTAAGTTTTAGTGTGAAATAAACCATCGTTTACACCTATCAAGCCTAAAAAAATTATATGGAAAGTATTCATGGGGATTCCAAAATTTTAAATTTAAATTTCATTCATCCCTTGAGATGCATTCATATTATAAATTAATAGAATAAGTGTATTAGAATTTACAGTATAATTTCTAGTGGAATTTCATGGATGATATAGTGGGGAAACAACCAATCCATTACCCTTCTCAAGAAAAAAATATTTCAATGTAACATTTTGGTGGGGATTCCACAAATTTCAGGGTAAAGTTTAGTCATCCATTTAGGTGGATTCCCAACCAAACTTAGAATAATAGTTTTAATTAATTTTACACTGTAAATTCTAGTGGAACTAAATGGAAATTCTATAGATGATGCATCATATTAATTACTACTCTAAAGAGTGATTTTTTTATTGGAAAGTGTTGATGGGGATTCCATAAAATTTCGTGGAACATTTAGTTATCCCTTGAGTGTGATAAACATTTTAACTTCCATGAATAAGAGGACTATAGGTCTAATTGGATTTTCTAGTTTAATTTCATGTACGTTCTTATAGGAATGTAACCTACCTATTACCCTTCTCAAGACTGAATTTTTTTTTGTAGAAGGTGTTGGTGGTGATTCCAAATATATCAATAGAATTTTTATTCATCTCCTGGGGTGGCTTCCCACATGAAATTATAAGAATAGGAGGACTTTAAGTTACACTAAAATATACATTGTATTTTCATAGAAGTTTAAATGGGAAATAAACCTATCCATTACCCCTCTCAAGCCTACAAAATTTCAATGAATTTTATTAGTGGGTATTCTAAAAATTTCAATGGAACTTTTAGTCATCATTTGAAGTAGATTCCCACTAGATATTAAAAAAAGTGAGGACTTGAGTTCCATAGGAAGTCATAATGGAATTCCAAAGAAGTTACAGTGGGGAAGAAACCTATCCATTACCCCCTCTCAAGTTTATTAAATTTAAATGGAAAGTGTTGGTGGGGATTCCATAAATTTAATGGAAATTTGAGTCATCCCTTGGGGGGAATCTCACTAAAACTTACTTGAATACGAGGATTATATGTTCCAATAGAACATATAATGTAATTTCATTGAATTTACAGTTTTGAATAATCCTTTAAATTAACCTTCTTATGATTTTAAAATTTTTGTGGAAAGCTTTGGTCAGAATTCTATAAATGTCAGTGAATCTTTTAGTCATCCCTTGAGGGGGCATCCCAGTAGAGATTACAAGAATAAGAGGTCTGGATGTTCCACTAGAAGTTTCATTATAATTTCAAGTAAGTCCCAATATGGAAGAAACCTATCCATTACCCCTATTATTTTTGAAATATTTTTGTGGGATTTCTTAAACATGTGTTCATGGGTATTCCACAAAACACAATCTACTTTTCAATCAATATTAGATGTGAATTTCTATTCAAACTTCCAATAATATTGAATATTAATTAAATACCTAGTGAAATTTCAACCATACTCATTAATTAATATTCAAGTAGGATATATTGGTTATATGTCCCAATTCCACTATAACTTCCACTGATAATGATAATAATTTTTCTAACTAAAATTTCATACAATGTTTCACTAGATTTAGATAACAGACCTTCTTCTTCCACCACTAGGTATTTTATGAAATAAAAGACGTTTTTATGGGAGAGATAAATAATTGAAATAATGAATCTATGAATAATACCAGATGAAAAAATAAAGTCTTTATTTTGAGGAAAATACAATAGTGTTTTTATTGAGCAGTACTATATGAAGAATCTCATGAATCATAAAAAAGATTAATAACACCCTAATGATTGGAAGCTAAGGAATGCATTTTTTTCCTTATAAAAAAGGTTGAATCACACCCTTCATAGTAGTAGAGGAATAATGGACCAAATTCCTCCCAATTCCATGGACCATTTGGTATACGTTTTCAGGAAAAGTTCCACTGGAACATTGGCTGGTCTCTGGAAACATGGCCTACATGTTCTAGTAGAACCAAAGTTCTAGTAGAATTTTTCCAAGATAGGTCATATTAGAGGGTATGTGGCATGAATAGTATTAAACATGAGGAAGAATCATTGGAATTTATAGAATCAATATGGATAGGAATCACAAGCCATTGTTGGGTGCCAATGTGAAAAGGGAAATATCATTCCTGAATTCAAAGATTCAATATTAGATAGACCATAACCAATCCTCTAGTAATTAAATTACTGAAAGA
Organism: Viscum album; assembly: GCA_963277665.1. Taxonomy (NCBI): domain Eukaryota; kingdom Viridiplantae; phylum Streptophyta; class Magnoliopsida; order Santalales; family Viscaceae; genus Viscum; species Viscum album. The sequence continues at coordinate 743,202,200 of OY728136.1, read as the reverse complement.
AATTTTTTTATTTTAGTACATTTGAATACCTTTTTGTTTTAGAGTTTTAGAGTACATGGATAAAACATTAACTAATAAAGCTCATTTCCTTTTAACAATTGTATATTTTCTTCCACTGTGAGAGAAATTTCGTAATCCATAATGAGCCTTCAACATCTCCCACAAATTATATACATAAAAATCTATTCAAGATAATAAATTTTTTATTTTCTAAATAACATGGGGAATATAAAAATACAAATGGGATGATATGATATTCTTAGAAACAGTAACACACAAGAGTTATAAATCAAATATCCTGAGTGATAATAATATGAACATATGAGTATAATAAAGAAAGTTATAAAAAAATATATATTTTAAATCATGGAATGATATTGTAATAACATTATACATGAATCAAAATTATAATAAAACATGATTCAATAATTATAAACCATGAGAGTATAACATAGTCATAATAATAAGCAAAAAATTGTGGCATATTTCAAATATGGAACCAAAATAATCATAAAAAATATTGTGGAAAAATATTCCGACATCACATTCACCCTAAAACTTATGGACAAAGGTCCCAAAATCCCATTATTATAAAAAACTTGAGAACAAATTTTTCTGCATCTCATTCACACAATAAACATGTGAAAAAATATTCCCGTATTTCACTCACACAACATAGTTTTGAAAAAAGACTATTACATCTCATTCAAACAAAAAACATGTAAGAAAATCTTCCCATATATCATTAAAAAAAATCCTTGTAAAAAATGTTTCCCACATCTGTTTTATAGAAACTTTAATCATCACATTTGATAATAAATCATAACTAATTTATTAGAGAAAGATATAGGACCCCAACCATCACCATTCATATAAATGAGTGTAATATAAAGAAAATAATTAGTCATATCATAACGAACCCTTGGAAAAATAATATGTTTCTTAAAAATTTCAAAACAAATATCATTACATGAACTTAATAAATCTTACGATATAAAAAATATCATTTTTTATTTCAAAAGGAATCATATCATAATAACATATAAAGTTTGATCAAATCCTCATATCATGAGTGATAAACCTTAGATGAGAAATATTACTAAATTGAAAAGTTTCCACAATACTATTTAAACATTATTATAAAAATAAAAATATCATTTTACTATCATAAAAATATTTATGAAGGAAAATCGAATACATTTGAAAAATAATTACTTTTAAAAGGAAATTTCAATAGTGGAACCTTGAAAATGATATAATTTTTTCCAAAAGATGAAGTGAGAAAACATTGAAAACATATTATTTTAAAAGTAATAATAAATTATAGTTATTTTAAATGATACATAGGTTACCAAAAAGAACATGTATTGGAACCTAAAACATTTTATTTTTAAAGGAAAACAATTATGTTCAATATTTTAAAATTACTTTATTGAAAACCCACACTGTAAAAGTAGTTGTAAAACAACCATTTTAAAAGTATAACAGTTAAATATGGAGTTAAAATGAGTGAACAAATATTTGGGTTTTTAAATAATAAAAGAAATATTTTTCTGAATAATGAACATGAAAATGGAGGGAAAACAATCTTTAAAGAAGATGATATTTGTTTTAAATCATTGTTGTTTTATGAAAAATAAATTCATTTATAAAACATATTTGAGTTCAAAACATCATTATACCCATAGAGAAAAGATTAAATATATTATGAAAAAATAAATATAATGATTTATCAAACATGTAATAAGTATGCTCAGGGAATAAAATTAAATTCAAGTTAACCAAATCCATCATAGATTTCACAATTCATGAAGAAAGGGACATTTATAAATTATTTATGTTATAAACAAGTAAATCCATATAAAATATATAGAAATTTATATATAATATAATTAAAGGGATGAATGTACCATTCTTATAAATAATAAGTTCAAGAAGAAAAATCGCAGCTTAATAAATGAGAACTTTGTTTGCAAAAAACACTTATGGTAATGGTAACTAAAGAATAATAGGGTAACCATGAAATTTAAATCCAAGTATCATGAATTGAGAGATATTAATTATAATTTAAGAAACAGGGTAATAAATACATCATATAAAATAAATTATGGTTCAAAATATAAAAAATTTCTCATAGATTTGAAAATTGGACAAATAAACCCTTATAATTTGAGAAAAATTCAACTCAAAACATCTTTAATTAGAGAGAGTATTCAAAATAATTTTAATAAAAATGGAAAAAATAGTTCCATTTTATAATACATCAATTAAGTATCATATAAATCAATTAAAATAAATTATGAACATAATAAATACAATTTACAAAGAGAGAAATTTGATATGAAAACCCTTACCTTATGTTTCCAATAACTAGGCATTTATTTACCCTCATTAGGGACTTGAATTTCCACTACAAATTTTCATTTGAAATGAAAGAACTATGTTAAAAAATGGTAACCATATGATATCTTACAATAAAGGGAATTCTAGGATAAGTAATCTGGTAGAGTTCTGGGAATAAATTTGAAGATTAGGTAAATATTGAAGTGGTGAAAGATTTAGTTACTTATATTTGTAGAAAAGGGTTGTTTTGAAAGTAATCCATACATTTTAAATAATTCATTGTTATGATTCAGGGGTTAATAACAAAAAATAGAAAAACAGTGGTGTGGATAGTGGGTGTGGTTAAAATTTCACCTACAACAGTCATTTGAAAACACATTTTTTAACATGTTTTGGCATTTTTCCCTTAATTAACACATTTCACTATTTTTAGTTTTTATGAGGGTATCTTTTGTTTTAACATTAGTAATAAATTTTAATGAAATAAATTAAAATTGAATTTATTACGTAATTTGAACCATTTTATTTAAAATTTGAAAATTATTTTATCATATTAAATTTCTAATGGTATGAATGAATAATTTTAAAATAAAAAAACTTAATCACGTAAATTTTTCTATTAGAAAAATAATGTTTTTCAGCTTAAAATGAATATATAAGATAAAACTATCAATGTTATAGATTTTAACGATAAAAATTTATTTATTATTAATAAGAAAAATTTTGAGTCTTTAAAGGAAATAAAAAATTGAATATCACCTAGAAAATCTTAATTTAATGAATACAAGAAAAATAGCTTTTATTAAAGTAACATTTTTAATCTAGTAATAAAAATATTTGAAAAATGTTTTATAAGTTCAATGAAAATTTTAAAATTAATAATATTATTCCTTAAATGAATATTTTATTACATATTTTTTAAACATATATAATACGCTTACATAATGATAAAATCACAAATATTATAAATTTCTCAAAAAAATATTTTTTGACTAAAAATATATTTTTAAATTTTTTTAAAAAAATTTATACTATATAAATTTTTTTGTGATGAATTCAAAAAATAATCTTATTTTATAAAATTTGTATTATGAAATTTAAAAATTTAATTTTCAAATGAAAACACATAATATAAAGAAAATGAATTTTATTGAAAATGGCCATTTTCAATGTTAACTAATATTAATTATTTAACATCCAAAGTTAACAACTATTAATGATTTAATGTTTTAGTGTATATTATTTATTTATTAGTAATTTTATTCTTATATTTTTTAGTGTTTTTATATTGGGTGTAGCATGTAATCAAATTTATCTAACATGACATAAGATTTTAGTAGTTCTAGAATTTCGGGTCATTACATTCTATCCCCTGAAAAAAATTACATCATCAAAATTCCAATTAATTATTAATAATGAAGATTGCTTGGGAAATTATCAATAAATATATAACTTTTAATTATATATATGTCTTACTATCTTAAGATACATTAGGATACTTATCTTTTACTCAAACAAAATTTTAGAATCATATTCCCCAGTTGTAAATGTCATAATCATATATTCTAAAGAACATTCCATTCCCAAAATTATAACATCCCAGAAAATTAAAAGCATAATTTTCTTTTTTATTTTAATAATTATTATTATAAATAAGTATTTAATATTATTTTGCATCATTATGTTACCGCAAATATCAGTAAAATATTAATTTGATATTAAAAGAAACAATGTATCATATATAAAAAAGATTAAAATTTGTATTTTAGTTCATAATAAATATTATATTTTACATATATATAAAAACATTATAAGAGTATATACTAAATATTTTTAAATTATGGTTATGATCTCTTTAGGTTATTGTAAATATATTAGAATATATAAAATACATATGTATAAAATATGTTAATATATATATGGTAAATTGAAATAATAACCATCTTTGGATATTTACATACATTTATGTGTTTATATAAATATGTGTAATTGAAAATTAAATTTAAGGGTATGTTTATATATATATATAGAAAGTTAAAAATTTTACTTAATATATATATATATGCGCAAAATATATATTTGTAAATAAACTTATATTTTGAATATATAAACACGCACACACAAAAACAAACACACACACAGATATAAGAGGTTGAATGTATAAAAAAATAATAATAAGAATATATTTTAATGTGGTGAATGACAAGTGACATTCTAAAAAATCAAATAAAAAAGTGAAAATAAAGGTGAGGTATGTGGTGTGTGGTAGACAAAACCCAAAAAGAGAGGTGTGTGAAGTGTATGGGATAAGGAAACAATGTATATATATATGTGATATATATATGATATATATATATATATATATTTTAAAACATATATACATGTTCTATAATGTTAAAATATATCTTAACATATATATTATCTATATGTTATATATATATATATGAAAAATATATATACTTTAATATATATATGTGTTAGAATATATATTGGTATATATAAATAAATAAATATATTTACATAAATATATAAACACTTTGTAATTAAGTAAAGTCATAATATATATATATATATGTGTGTGTGTGTGTGTGGGTGATGTGTAAGGGTTAGGAAATAAGTAAATTAATAATATATATATATATATATATATAATTATGTATTTTGTATGACATTTACTAGAATGAAGGAAAAAGGAGGAAACAAATAAAACATTATATATATAAAACATTGATATATATATATATATGTATATTTGTTAAAATTTATATGTTATAAATATATATAAGTCACAAATGTTATGTTAAAATACAGTTGTCTTAAATATATGATATTTATATGTTCTATTTTTCTATACATATATATATAAACAAATGATAAAATAATGTTACTTAATGGTTAAGGAATAAAAAAACACCATAGAAAAATAAAATACCAATAATAATAAAAAAATATCTTTTTCTTGACTGGAAAGAAAAATGAACTAATAAAATCCACCCCTATTCGAAATCCTTTTTAAATAGTGTTTGAAAAAAATTAAAAAAATAATTTATTTGTTAAACATTTGAGTATTATAAATAGGATTATTCATTTAGGTTCTGCGCCCAATGAAGCGCTGTCAGACACCCTAAAAAATAGATGAGTTGCTTTGGTTTCAAAGATTGTGTGAGTGTTAGTTTAGTCTTTAGGGAATGAGGTTCCACATGGTTTTGAATAGAAAAATTCTAGAGTTGTTTGGTTAAAACTTTAAGGTAATGGGATTATATTTTTTTAATAGTATATATTATTATAGTTTTAAAAAATTATTATTTTATACAAAGGAGTTATTTTAAAAGAATTCAATTTTCCAAAATCTATTTTTTATGAGATGAAATTTTATTATTTCAAAAATTATTTTTTAAAACTATATGTATAGATTTTTATGTAAGAGGATTGTTCTCAAAAAATTTAAAGTTTATTTTAAATATGAAATCTATCAATTTATGTGAAAACGTCATTTAAAAATTAAGGATTTTTCAAATATGTATATGTATGGCCACAGACTACATATTTCACTAATAATCTATTCATATTTTACATAGTTTTTTCCCATGTTGTTTAGTTTCATTAAATATATTTACAAATATAATAGTATATATGTAAGTATTCATAGTCATATTTTAAAACTTTTTAAAGTACAGTTAATAATACAAAAAATATCAAGATCAAAGTGATTTATAAAAACTTTTCAAATAATATTTGTAAAAATGATAGGGATCTAGGAAGTGATCCCAACTATCTTAGATGGGTAGGCCATTGATAGCCTTCTAAGATCCAAATGTCCTAAAGGATTTTTTCATAGTTTAAGAGGTATTTTTTTGTAAAATCACCTGATTATTTTATTATGAAAAATAATTTCCAAGTACATTTTCAAAAGATATTATATTTATAAATTAAATATGTTTTTAAAGAAAAATACATTTTCAAGTGTTATTAAATATTTAAATGAAAGAGGTTGTCAAAGTAATATATATATTCAATGGTTTTTGAAATGTATTTCCTATGGTTATGTATTTCCAAAACATGATAATTATATTTTTGGAAAGTATTTTAGAAAATGATTGATATTCAATATAAAAGAAATTATTTTTGAAATTATTTTTAAATATTATTTATAAAAGGATTTCCAAAGGATTTTTGAATCCCCATTATTGGTAAATTTTAAACTGACTCGACATTTTAAAAATGTTTTTCACAGGCTCATTATAAGTTCTAAAGGAGTTTATCATTATCAAGGATCGAGTGAAAGAAAAGTCAAAATACCTATTGTTTTTAATTATTTAAACCTTGATATATTGAAATGATTCATCCTTTTCCTTAAAAACCTAGACTGTTTTTTTCATACAGGGATACTACATATTTTTAGATAAATATTAAATACATTACAAAAACACACACCTAAGGACTATAATAGTTTAGTGACATTGTTGAATAGGTACAAAATCTATTAATGTGGTGAAATATCATCAACATCTCACATAAAGATCCTCCAATTTATTAATATTAACAAACATACCCAACATAAAATATTTATTTATAAATATGGAAAGGAAACATAATAAAGGTTGAGGTCAGATGCTCAGTAAGGGTAAGAAAGTGAGATATCAAGTATCACATAAGCATGAAAAGAGAATAAGGGTTTGAGAAAATGATCATACCATTTGAAATCCATACCCTACATATCAAAGATCATAATATTGAGTCATGTAATAGAGATTGATAGTTAATAATACATGAATCATAGAGAAATCAAAGAACATGAGTCATGAGAGTAGGATCCGGGCATAGCGAATGCACGTTGGTGGGTGTACCCAAATTTATTATTTTCCACTAACAACGATAAATTTGAGATCCTTCACAATAATAAAACTCCAGATGTTCGGAAAGAAATGAAGAATGAAATAAAAATAAGGGAGTCCAGAAACCATAGAGAGGATTATCATATGTTGGTTATAAATAATTTAATTAAAATACAATAATTACCTTGACGAAATTCTCCCTCGGTTGATGTTTCTGGTCACAATCCGATGTGATTCATCACTGGGTCATATAATCGAAGTGTATGATTCCTCTAGTGGTTATCCACATGTGCTCCACGTATCTCTAGACATCACCGAAGGGATCTTCAGGTGATAGCATGGTGGAGCCTTCGCTTGTGATGTCCACCTCCAATCGCCTTGAGAGATGCTTGGAAAGCACTCGCCTTGATCTGGTGGAGGAGGATATCTCTCATAGCTTGAGAGAGTTATCGGTGGAAAAATAATTCTCTCTTGGATTGAGAGCCTTTTCAAATATGTGGTGCATAACCCCCAAAAATTGATAGGCTAATGATAATTTTATAATTTGGATTTTAATTACATTGAATAATAAAATGAGGTAATTACCCAAATGTATTTATTCATTTCATTTAATTTTTAGTATACCCCATGTGTAATAATAATAGTTCACTATTATTATTAGTTGACATGAAACCAAATAATTACACCTAATAATATTTAATTAAATAAATAATATTATCTCTCACAAATCCCCAGAAAAACTACACGGTGTGTACTTTTTGTTTTCCATTTCTCTTTATTTCCTCCACCACATTTATTAGACCTTGAATAATGTCAATTTATTTCTCAAATAAATATCACTGCATTAATAACTAATAAATATATATTATTTCTTCCAAAATAAATTCTCTCAAATAACTAGTGTCTAAATAAATACGATCTGAAATACTTTAATAATTATTAAACCATAATAGAGAATAATATTTATTAGACTAGTTAAATTAATATTTGACTGAGATACTTGTACACACTTAGTGTATGACCCTCTAGGCCTTTTTCTCAGGGGCCTTTGGCGAAGCCTGCCAAAAGTCCAAGGTTAGCGTCTAGAAACACACTAAGACATCCATAGAGAAAGAAGTTAATTCCAGAATGATGTGACACCTCCTATGAATGCATACTGAGTAATGTAATGCCTTTGTCACAATATCTCAAATCATGTGGGTTGCATGCTCCTTCCATCAACCCATGTGCTTGATTATTCTTTCTTTGAATTACCAGAATTGAACCTGCCCATTCCTTTCCCTGGCCATGGATTTATTTAGGAAATATCAATTCCATAAAGGGCCTAAGATATCTACTTCCGTTATAAAAAAAAGGTACAAATCCTTCTTCGCATTATCTATTAAAGCTGTATTACTTGTGACACACTCAACATATCATACCTCCTTTCAAATAGTGTGTCGTCATAGTTTTCGTCAAGACATCTAACTCTGAGAGTTGTAATAATCATTAATAATAATCTTAATGTTTAAGGACTAATAAACATGTCTACAGATAGGAACATCCAATGACCCCATGAAATGTGAATTTCCTGATGGCAAGTCTCATTCTCATAATATCTTCCTAGATATACAAATGGAACACACCATGAGAAGGTGCCTCATTGTTTTATGAGTCTGCACACCTAACGGCCTGTATTATTTTCTTCTCTCAAATAAAATCATCTAGGCATAGAAAATATATTCAAGAATAGAGTTATGGAACCTCTATGTTCTCATCATAGTTGGGATCCTCTATGACACTTTAATGCAACAACCATACTTAGGAAAGTATCACATTCATTTTCATATAGAAGAACAATAAAGATGTGATAAGTTATTTATTAATAAATAAAGTTAAATATAGTTGGTTCTAGGCCCCCAACTCCAACAGACTCCCACTTGGACTAGAGCCAACTGCTAACAAGATTTAACCCTTTATCTCTCACATGATATTCACGCTTCTGCTGAGACAAGCCTTTATTAATGGGGTCTACGACATTCTCTTGCATGGACACTTTTATCACTGTAACTTCACCCCTATGATAGAAATACCTCAAGAGGTGATACATTAGAAGAATGTGCTTTGTCTATAGATGTGACCTTTGTTATTTTTCAAGAGCCACCACTACAGTATTATCACAATACAATGATATAGGATCTTTACTAATAGTCATCAAATCAAGCTCCTGGACAGAGTTCCAAATCCATACAGCTTACATAGATGCATAATAAGCCGCCATATATTTGGACACTGGTGTAGAATCGGTGACAATTGGTTTCTTTGAACTCTTCCAGCTCACAACTCCTCCATTGAGACATAAAACATATACAAATTGTGATTTCAGATCATTCTAATCTGTCTGAAAACTAGAATCAGCATACCCTCAGATGACAATCTTCTAGTCTCCTCTATACATCAGGAACATATCCTTAGTTATCATCAGATAAAAAATGATAGTTTTAACAATAGTCCAACGATGTTCTTCTAGATCTTCTTGATATCTTCCTACCATGATCGGTGCATGGGCCACATCAAGCCTGGTATATAACATGGCATACATGATGGATCATATAGCCAAAGCGTATGGGATCTTACTGACTATATCTTTCTCATGTTGTGTCTGAGGACACATTTTCTTAGAAATATATTGTCCATTTGACATTGGAACCAATCCCCTATTGGATTGTTCTGTACTAAATGTCCTTAGTATCTGGTCAATGTATGTACCTTGACTTAGTCCAAGCAGCCTCTTGGATATATCATGATTGATTTTGATCCATAGAATGTAGGCTACTTCACCCAATTCCTTCATGGAGAATTTTTTTTAACAAGTCTTTAACTGACAGTAAGACTGGTACATCGTTTCCAATAAGCAATATGTCATCAACATATACTACCAGGATAAAAACCACATTCCCATTAAACCAATTATAAACACATGGATCAAATTCGTTGTTAATGAAACCAAATTATTTTATGGCTTCATCAAATCAAATGTTCCATGACCCAGAGGATTGTTATAATCCATAAATGGATTTCTACAACTTGAAAACCTGTTTGGCTTCACCTGGTGTCACAAACCCTTCTAGTTGTGTCATATAGACATCTTCTTGTAGGTTCCCGTTAGGGAATGCTGTTTTGACATCCATCTGCCAAATCTTGTAGTCATGGTAAGATTCTATGAATAGTATGATTATTATGGACTTAAAGATGGAAACTTACAAGAAGGTCTCATCATAGTCAATTCCTTGACCCTGTCTGAATCCTTTAGCCACTAGCCTTGATTTATAGGTGATAACTTGACCTTCCATGTCCATTTTTCTCTAGAATACCCATTTTCATCAAAATGTCTTTACATAAACTGGCTCATTGACTAGAACAAAGACATAGTTCTGATACATGAAATCCATCTTAGATTTTTATAGCTTCTAACCATTTCTCAGCTTCCGAGCTTTCTATTTCTTCCTTTTCGGATAAAGATTCATCATTGTCCAATAATAATGATTCACCATCCTTGGTGACTAGGAAACCAAATCACTGTGGTTCCCTTACCTCTCGTGAGCTCCTACGCAGTACTTGTGTTTCTAGAACCTCTTCCACAGGGACCTGTGGAACTTTTTCCTATACCAACTCTTGTGTATCTTGAGCATCAAATTCATTGAAGTGAATCTTTCCCCCACTTTCCTTTTTGAGGATGCGATCCCTCTCAAGAAAGATGGCTTGTCTAGTGACAATCACTTTCTTATGTGAAGGGTTATATAAGTAATGTACTTTAGTTTCCTTGGGATATCCTATAAAGATAAACCTCATGCCCTGAGGTTCTAGTTTATTGAAAGATAAGGCCTTAACAAACCCCTCTCATCCCCATACATTGTGTGAGACAAAATCGGGTTCTTTTCATTCCATAACTCAGAGGGAATTCCATTTTCCGCCATAGTTGGTAATCGATTTAATGTGTTTGATGCATTTTGTAATGAATATCCCCAAAAGGATAATAAAAGAAATTTATGACTCATCATCGACCTCACCATGTCCAACAAGTTTCAGTTCCTCCTTTCACTAACACCATTCCACTATGGTGTATAAGGAGGAGTGAGCTTGGATAGAATCCCAGACTCCTATATAACATCGATGAACTCTGGGTTCATATATTTTCCACCTTGATCTGATCAAAGTTTCTTTATCTTGTTACCAAGACAATTCTATACATCATTCTTGAATTCCTTAAATTTCTCTAAGGACTCTAACTTATACCTCATTAATTAGACATAACGATATCTACTCAAATCATCTGTAAAAGTAATAAATTTAGAATATCCACCAATATATTCTACTAGAAATGGTCCACAAAAATCAATGTTCACCAATCCTAGAAGCTTTGTGACCCATTCACCATGTACCCTGAAAGGTGGCTTAGTCATTTTACCTTTTAAACAACCGTGACATCTATGAAGTGGTTTTAGCTCAGTAGATTCTAAATAACCTTCTTGGAAGAGCTTTGTCAACCATGTCTCGTTTACATGACAGGTATGGTGATTCCACAACTGGGTGATGTATGAGTCATGTAAGTTTGTTTTGTTACCAATTTCCAACACTTTTTTTCGTAATTTAATACATAAAACTATTAGTTATATGCACCATACCAAAACATACGTTGTTCTTATAAAATAATCAACCCTTATTTCAAAACATGAAAATAAATCCATCCATATCCAAGCATGATAAATAAATTATGTTCTTGGTAACACTAGGCACAAAATAACAGTTATGTAAAACCCAAATAATTCCAGTTGTCAATGAGAGATGTTAATCGCCAATGGGCAACACAGCCATCCTTGCACCATTGACAGCTCGAAGATCCACTTCTCCTCTATAAATATTTGTAAATATACTTGGTTCCTATATTTTAATATATATGTGAGCCCCACAAGAAATATCTAATACCCAATGTGTAGAAATGGAAAGATTACACTCAATAACAAACACACCTTTAGAATCCCCATTTTTCTGGGTGCGGTTCCTCTTCCAGTGTCCTGACTTGCCACATGCAAAACATACCGCCTCCCATTCTTTACCCTACCTCTAGATCGTCCCCTTCTAGGAGGGTCTGTTCCAGGGGGCTTCATACTGTTTATAAGTCCTTGGCCCCATTGCCTTGTCCTTTATATTATTATTCAGCATAAGGAATGTGGGTTTATTACACCCCATGTCCTTATCTACCTAGAGATTTAAGGTTAGATGATTCGATGGACTCTACTCATTGTTTCTAATGTTATAGTTGAAAATAAAGCTATAGAAGGACTTGGGTAGTGATGATAGGATGAGATCTTCACGCAACTCATCCAAGAACTTAGTCCCTAAGATGTACATGCATTCATTGTAGCCAATTAGCTTGAATACCTAAGTCCCAACTGTAATAGACTCTCCAATATTAGTTGTAAAAAAATCGTTGGAGATATCGTATCTCTTTTGTCTCACCTTCCCTTGGTAGATATCCTTATGGTGAGACATATGCTATACACATTCATGTTTTCATGTTGCTTCGAGAGCTCATTAGATATGGAAAATATCATGAAAACTTGGACATATGTGGCATCATCCATATGTTTCATATAGAGAGATAGTTCCTTATCACTAGCCTCTTTTCTAGGCATAACTAGAATAGGCTCTTCTAGCACAGACAATTTTCTCTCGTGGTGAAGGATGACGCCTCAACACCTCTGCCATTCCTATAAATTGGTGCCTATAAGAAGGTTTTCCTTCTATAGTATGGTTCTCAATGATTTTTATGAATTAAATTTTCTTTCCATTTCTACAAATTAAGATGAGAAAAGTTTTATTACTTTATTATGATAAAAACTGAGACAAATAAATAAATTAATACTTAATATTCCCCCATTGTTTTATCAAAATCTAATAGTCGTCACCATTGACTTCAGAATATTATTTTTCCTGAATATTCTAGTGAAAAGGATACATATTACCCTTCACATTACCCCAACTAGGGTTTTTCAACCATCTTGATTTGTTTTAGGTAGGCATTTTAAAGGCCAACTGCATTAACTTGCATCTCCTTGATTCGCTGAGTGGCCTCACCAATCTTAAAACCCTTTTATTTTGGATTTCCTCAACCTTTGACTCTTTCTCACACCGAGTCCTACTGTGGTAGTCAACCCTTGATGTGAACCAAGTCAACCCAACCCAAAACCTTGAATTAGAATTACTCGATAATTGAAAGAACCCCAACTAGGGTTGGGCATGCACTTTGAACTATGGTTCGATTCTATCCAAGATTATGGAAGACTATATCAAATTAATATTTATTTGAGGGATTTTATCCTTGTACATAAATTTTCATTTTATTATCTTTTATTACATTCTTATTAATATTAAGTGTGATATACTTATGTGATTATCCATGTATAAGATAATATTTACGCATAATACAGTCTTATTTTAGTTCCATCTTGCATGTTTGTCTAATTCATTAATTGTGTGATCGACACAAAACACCCACAATAAATTAACCATTCAACTGATAGAAATAAAATAAATGGTATGATTATGAGATAGTTCTGTAGGTTAGTTTATCTAGTGGTTTATAATCTAAACCAATACCTAGGGGAGAAACACCTTGAACATTTTGGGTTCGACTTTACAGCTTTCCACCTACACACCTTTGTATCTACTTGGATTGGTTTCACCTTGGATCCTAACTTGATACGCCTACACTATCTTTGGTGCTTCACCCATTTCAAATTATTTTATCTCACATGCAGGTGAGGTTTAAAACAATGCTTTACATAAAAGAAACCTTGGGCATTCATGCCTTATATATTAATGAAGAGAAGGCCCACATGACAACAAATTTAATTTAAATAAAAAAATAAAAAGAAACTATTCACATACAAAGGTCTTGGTATAGCTCATGATCATCCATACATGAAACGGTATTTACGTATAAATAAAACTAGAATTCAATTATTTAATCATTATTGTTTAAGATTAATCACGCTTGAATCAATTAATTATATTCAATTAGTCAATCCTTTTATCCTAAACCCCTTTATGAATTTCCTTGAGATTCTCATTCACCATAATTTTAAACAAATAAATTCATTTAAACTTATCTTTGTACGTAACTTGTACAATGGGGGAAACCTAGTTAATTCCCATTCATAACTACCCAATAATTTGAAATTAACATTACACATATGTTAAATTAAACACATATATATTAAACACCTATCACATGTTGTAACTCAGCTTTACGCCTTTACTATGGTACATGTTTCAAGGGTTTGTATAATATAACAATAAATTTTAATAAATCTGCGTAATTTGGATGAGTACACAACGTGTAGTTCCAACTACATGGTGTGTAGTTTTGTACACCATCCATTAAAAGTACACGCCCGGGGAAATTGCATGTAGATGTACTTCGGAAATCTTTGGAGTTCATGGTGTGTTCAGTGGGACACATGCCATGTAGTATCCGCGTTACACAGTTTCCAGCCGGGCAAGCTGTGTACGGGGTACCCAGTCCAACCCTAACCTGAAGGGACTACACACCGTGTTTGGGGAACCACATGTAGTGTAATATGAAAACCATTTTCCACCTATTCATGGTCAACACACTGTGTTATTTGAGACTTATAAAGAATCCAAAACACGACCTGATTTGGAAGACCGATCTGATGCATTTAATCTTAATTAAACGATGTGTACTTCCAAATACACGCCATGCATTCTGGTGTTGTATGGACAAGAATATTTTTCACCCCGGTATGAGATCCTCTATTTTATTCAAATCAAAAATTATAACCAAAATCTATTTCTATAAGTTGAACAACAAATGAAAGAGGAGGAAAAAATATTGAGATTCATATTTTTAGAACAATTAACTTGAATTGAAACAACTAAATTATTAAATGAGTAAATCACAGACAAAAAACTAAATAATTATAATCAATTATTTGACCGCTCTAATACTAATTCTAGGATCTTGGCGTACTAGAAGCGCGTTGGTGGGTGTACCAAACATTAATTCTTTTGTTAAAAATGATCAATCTGAGATCTGTCACGATAATAAAATGTCGGATCCTCAGAATAGTACGAAAAACAAAAGAAAAATAAGGGAGTACCAAAACCATAGAGAGGATGATCATATGTTGGATATAATTAATTTATTTTAAATACGATAATTACCTTGATGCAATTCTCTCTCAATTGATGTTTTCGATCTCAATATTATGTGATCCATCATTGCGTTGTATAATAGAAGTTTAGGATTCCTCTAGCGGTGATCCATGTGTGGTCCATGTATCTTTGGACATCACCGAAGGGATCTCCATGTGCTATCATGGAAGAGCCTTCTCTTGTGATGTCCACCATCAACCGCCTTGAGAGCTGTTTGGAAAGTGCTCTCCTTGATTCGGTGGAGGAGGATCTCTCTTGTAGTTTGAGGGCGTTCTTTGTGGAAAAATAATTCTCTCTTGGATTGAGTGAATTTTCATTTCCTTCATGCACAACCCCCAAAAATTGATAGGCTAATGAGAATTATATAATTGGTATTTTAATTACTTAGAATAATAAAATGAATTAATTACCTAAAAGCATTTATTCATTTCATTTAATTCGTAGTAAGACCCCATGTCTAATAATAACAGCTGACTATTATTATTACTTGACATGAGCCCAATGAATTACACCTAATATTATTTAATTAAATAAATAATATTATTTCTCACTAATCCCTAGAAAAATTTCACCAAGTGTACATTAATATACACAATGTGTACTTTTGTTTTTTCATTTTTCATTATTTCTTCCACCATATTTATTAGACCTTGAATAATGTCTATTTATTTCTCAAATAAATATCACTATATTACTCGCTAATAAATATATATTATTTCTCACACAATATATTCTCTTGAATAACTAGTTTCGAAATAAATACGATCAGGCATCCTTGAATAATTATTAAACCACAATCGGGAATAATATTTATTCAATTTGTTTAATTAATATTTAACTGAGATACTTGGACACACTTAGCGTGTGACCCTCTAGGAAACCTTCTCAGTGGAATTAGGCGGATCCAGCCTATTGCCCACAGTTATCATCTAGAAACATTCCAAGGAACCCATATAGAAAGAAGTTAACATCACAATGACATGTCACCTACTACGAACGCTTACCGTGTAATGTAATCCTTTTGTGTCAATATCTTGAATCAAGTAGGTTTCATGCTGATGCCATCAACCCACTTGCTTGATTATTCTTTCTTTGAAATCCCAGAATTGAACCTTCCCATTCCTTACAATAACCATGGATTTGTTTAGGATATATAAATTCCCTCAAAGGGCCTGAGATATATACTTCTGTTAGGAAAACAGAAGGCATAAATCCTTATTATCTATTAATGCTGTATTACTTGTGAAACACCCAACATATCCTACATCGCTACAAAAAGTGTGTCGTCATAGTTTTCATCAATACATATAAGTGCACAAGTTGTAATACCAAATAATAATAATATTAAAGTCCATGGACTAACAAACACATCCACAGATAGGAACATCCAATGACATTATGAAATGTGAATTTTCTACTAGCAAGTCTCATTCTCATAATATCCTCCTAGATGTTACCAAGGTAGAACACCATGAGAAGGTGACTGAATGTTTTATGAGTACATAACCCTAATAACCTGTATTAGTTTTTCCCCTCAAATAACATCATTCAGACATAGAACATATATTCATGAATAGTGTTATGGAATTTCAATGTTCTCATCGAAGGAGGGATCTGCTATGAACCTTTAATGAAAAATCTATCCTTAGGAAATTATCACATGCATTATCACAGAGATGAACAATCAATTTGTGATAAGGTATTTATTAATGAATAATGTACAAAGTAGTTTGATCTAGGCCACCAACACCAACAATGAGAGGATAAAATTTGTGTAAGATAAGGAACTATGGTATAAACAAAAACATATAAAATTATTTCCATAATATTCTAGTTTCACTGCGAAGGATATCACAGTGGAATATTTTCACTCTCAAAACCATCAGAGTAGTCATGTATCACTCCCAAGACCATCATAGTAGACAAAGTCCCTTACTAAATCGGGTTCACTCCCAATTCATATCTCATGATTGATATATATCTACCCAATAAATTAGAGGGAGATATAGGTCCCACACATCCCATAATAAAAATTATAAATATGTGTTCCACAGGATCATAAATCATTCACCATGTCATAGCCCATGAAAAGAAATGGGATACATAAAAATTTCATTATATCATAACCTGTGTTACTGAGATTGGATTTATAATCATTTCATAATTCTATCATAACATAACTAGTGAAAATAATCGGGTTTCATTGGAGTTTCATCTTGGTATAACCCATGGAAGAGATACAAGTTTCATAAATATCATTCCATCCTCATCATATACCATTCATAGATAGAATAAAAAATTCCATCCTTTTATTATATTCCCTGTAACGCATTGGTAACAACAAAATATTTCCTATTTGAGGGAAAATCATTTTTAAAGATAATTTAAAACATTTTTTGGGGAAAATATCTTATCTTTGAAGATAAATTTTGAGAAAAAAAATTCAGAAAATATTTTGGAAATATTTTTCTTGAAAATAACATTTATAAATAATAAAATATAACTTTAATTTTTTTTAAACATTTCTTGAAGAAAATATCCATTCCGATTTGATTTTTTTAAAACATATTTTATTTTGAAATTCATATTCATTGAAAAGAAGCTTTAAAACTTATAATGTACGATTTAAAGAAAATAATGGTCATTAAGGTGAAAAATTTAATTCATGTTCTACATTTAGAAAACAAAGAATCTTTTCAGATTTTCAGTAAGAGACAAAATGAAATTATTTTCAAAATGATAATAAGATTCATCTCAATTTTTTTTAAAATTAAAAAATGGGTAAAAATGTATTTAATAAATATTTTTTATATTTTTTATTTTTTTAGAAATCAGGGTTTTTGAAGGAAAATAAGTTTTTGACTTGAGAGATAAATAATGATGTTTTTTCTTAAAAACATTATTTTTAACTCTTGATTAAATAATGAGAAGAAAATTAAGGAAAAAATATTATCATGACATAAAAAAATGATGAAAAAATTTATTAGTTTCTTGACTAACGTATCATAGGATTTCATCATTGGAAATATAATAAAAAACATTTATGATAAATGAAGAGATTGTAATGTAAATTCTTTACCACTTTGGTAACATGTGAATTGTAGACCCTATAAATGAATTAAATTAAATGAAACATAAAATATAATGAGAATAAATAAATTCAGGTTATTACATGTCAAATGGGTTGTATATACACATCATAAAATAAGATAGTTTCATAACATAATATATTTCTCATGGAAGGAAAATTGAGTAAAAAATACCTTACCGATTTAGTAATCTTTTAAATCTTAAGAAATAATAATTAATAACATCAAATGTAACATTAAAAAAATTAATAGGATTATATTTATGACATAAAATATCAAAGATATTTTATTTACACTACAAATAAGAGATTATTTCTATGTCTCCTAGAAATACAAAAGTGACTTGAAAGCTATTACCTTAAGTATCAACTTCATTTTTTCACGTTAAAAACTCTTAAATAATAAATATAACATTATTTAAAATCTACTATAGTACCATAGAAATATATATTATAATATATATTACTTACTTATGACCATTTATTACCCATTTATTACAATTTCCTTGTTAAATTTATGTTTCGGGTAATAACATCTTTGTTTTTTGTACAAGTTTTCATTTGTTTGTTTTGGTTCTATTACTTTGGTAAAGATTCCTTATTATCCAGAATAAATATAATTAAATATTTATAATATTTATTCATAAATTTTAATTTTGATACCAATCATTAAATATAGTTTTTTTAAATGAAGTACGTTACAATCATGGAGACGATAGGTCATGCGCATGTTTGGGTAACGTTTCGATTTTTTAGAGATCATTATAGAAATGATGTAAGTAATATTTTATTTTTATATAATGATAAAAATAAAATATTATTTATTTTAATATACTTATACATATCAACTTTTTTTATGGTGATTAAAATAGAGATTTTCATTGGTTCGTGAGTGTGGTAGTCCACACATACATGATGGACGTTATCATTTTTCAGTGAGTAAAAATGTAATAAATAAAAAGGTATATTATATATTAAGATAGATAATTATATCATTAATTTCTTAAATATGTTATTTAAGTCACATGTAATAATTAATTCTATTCTTGTTATCTTCTACGTAAAGCGTTAGTGAAAATAAATCACAACACTTCGTGAGAGGGTAGTCCGCCGTACACACGAGCGAAGTTGTCGTATATCTTATGGAATTAAAAGTATATATATATGATATAATTAAAAATATCTATAATTATGTTATAATTTTCATTTATATACTTTATATACCACGTAATACTTATCCATTATATATGGTAATGAAAACACAAATGACATTGGTTCATGAGGCGCTAGTCCGCTGTACACACAAACGATGATTTCATAACCCATTTGATGATTGTGGATATGATGGTAGACCATTAAATTAACATAAAAATATAAATATATTTAATATTATTAGGTTACTATACAAGAATGGTGTAATAATAATTTATTGATTTGGGTGAAAAAATAAAATAAAAAAACACTCATTGAAGAAGGTTACCTCTTCTTCGGGCCTCCACCTTAGGTTTTTGCCAAAAGCCTTCATAGTTTGATTTATAACAAAAATAATACTCCTAGGATTATATTAGGGATTTTGGGAAGATATTTGTGAAGGTAATGGCCTAAAAAATATGGTTTTAATGTGTGAAGAAGAGAGGGGAGGAGGGGGAGGGGTGGTCTTTTATAAGTGAGGTGACTGGCAGAATTGTAATTTTTTGAAAAGAAAAAGGTGTACCTATATTTTTTATCATGCCACAGGGCTCTGAAATGGAATATTATCGAGACATAGACATTATAAGGTAAAAATATATTCATAAAATACATTTTACACATGTGTTTATGTTATTTTAACTGTTGTTTTTTGTTTAATCCCTAGTAAACTCATTTTTACCTTAATTATATTGAATAATTTTTATTCTTTTCACTATTAATTTTGGTAAAGAAATAATTTTTTCTCATTATATAATATAAATTATCCTAATTGAAAATATTTAATAAATTTTCCAATTTCCATTAAAAATAGTAAAAATTTTAATTTAAAATCAACCTCACAGACTTGATGAGAAAACATGTTCTTAAAGGGAAAATATTCAAAACTTTACGAGGTTTTTATGGATAATTTATAAATTTTTTTATAAAATTAATGGTTTATAAATTTTTTACAAATATTAGTAAAAGTTATTTTGGGAATATTTTTTAAATCAAATTATAATAAATGGTTTATAATAAATTATATAAATATTTATGAATTTTTTTTAATAAAACATTCCAAATATTAAAAATTAATTTTTCAAGTAAATTGTACTTAATTATGTGGAATACCTTGTTATTTATAAAAATATTTTTTATTTAAAAATCATTATGTTAACTTATAAAAAACTTATAAATTCTATAATAAGGTCAAAATATAATATTTTATATTTAAAATATAACATTTTCATAATTATGTATTTGAAAAATTTCAAATTAAAATGAGACTTATATTTGAGAAATTCTTTGCATCACATAAAAAATAGTTTTTAGGGATTATTTAATATTAGTTTAAATAATATGTAAATATATGATATTTTGATTATGTAATTTTTTACATAATATAAATATATGATAATATTTTTTATAATTCTAATAATATCAAGTATTTAAATGGTAATGGAATTTATTGAAGTGTATGAAAATTTTATAATGAATGAAAATATAAAATGTTTATATTCATAATTATTAAATGTTTTTAAAAACTTTAAAATCGGTTTTGTAAATTAATTAACATGAAAAGGGTTATGGTTAATCCATTAAATGTTTTAAAACATTTATTACAAATATTACATTAATATTGAAGACTTAATATTATGAATATCATTCCTAAATTAATATGGCTTATAAAAGGTTTATAAATCTTAATTAAATGATATTAAATTACATTAATTTTTTGTAATCTTTAAGTAAATAGTTTATCTTAAATTATAAAATATTTATAAAAGAGTTTATAAATAACATAACTATGGATAAAATATAAAATCATCAATATTTGAAAATTTTAAATGTTAATAATTAATAATTTTGAAAATTTTCAAACTAAATGGAATGCCATATTTAAAAATAATTTTTAGACCACATAAAAACGTCTCGATGAATAATATGATTAAATTTTTAAATAATATAATGAATATGATATATATATTATGTAAAAGGTTTTTATATAATTAAAAATAAAATATAGAATAATTCATGAAATGTAATATATATTACAATTCCATATAATGTAAAATATAATAGAGTTCTTAATGGAACAATATATAAAAGTGATAATATCTAAAATTATGGGATAACCAAAATGTTTATCTTGATTATATGTTTTTATAATAAAATTTTAATTTATAAAATTTTCATAAATGGTTCTAATGTTTGGATTTATGACATTTTCAGTTATTTAAGTTATTCATTTCATTATTCATCTATAATATTTTATATTATTAATATTGTTTATGCATATATTATATGATAAAATGATTCTAGGAGATATATTATGAAATTATATGCTATGTATGAGTCCATAATAATTAGTTTTTATTTACCTTAACCTTGGTTTTTTTAATATTTTTTATCATTAATTTGGTTATTAATTATATATTGAGCATATTAGGAGTTATAATTATCATGAATTGAATTATATCTTAAGTAAAGTCTCCCTTGGGGGAGGGACATGGGGTAAGACTACCTACAATACTAGAGTCTTATTACTTGTATTAGAATGGTGAATGTTGTTTTCTATCTATCACTTTGGGCTTATTCATGTGGTGTTTTTCAATATCATATAATTGTATCCCTTCACATAAAGAGTTTGATTAACTTATACATATGCGGAATTCATATATGTATGAACATACTTGACTTCTAATTTTAAGTGAGTAACACAAACTTATTGGTTGTATAAAAGTCTCACATTAATGTGGTGTGATCACATTAATTTTGTAGTGTGGATTGGGATTTCAGAAACATAATTGATAGAAGCATGAATACACAAAAAGGAAAATAAAACATGGGAAGATAAAATTACATAAGATATAATAGTTATGAATTTTATATTCATATTATATATATTAAAATGATGATTTTTTTAAAATTAGACATCTCCAAATTTTAATTTTGAGATTCCATCCAAAATATAACTTTTCATTACCTCAATCATCCAATCATGTTGGTTTTCCCATAAAAAGGTTCCCCTAGATTATCTTGTATATGGAAGCCATGTAATGGGAGATATTGGTGTTGTCCCAAGTATATAAATGGGAATCAAAGAACAATATGGGGTTAATTATAATAAAAAACTATAGAGTTTTAACCTCATATTATATTAAAACTAATTGAAATACAATTTTTAATAAACCCATAAATAAATTAGAGTAACATAAAGGTATGCACAATATTAAAATAGTCATTATTTTATTCTTATCTATGATAGTAATAAACATAGAGTAAATTAGAAATAATAGTATTTTAAAAACTATTAAAAGTATAAGCATTATGAAAATAAAAAAACACATAGTGATAATTATATAATCAATTAACCCTAAAGGATTTTATTAAAAACCTCTCTTTTAACCCTATGTGAATAGGAAATCATAAAACTAATTCAATATATCATTAATAGTAATGTTAATGAGAGACATCCAATTCTATAAACAAGAACCTCAAATCTATTTTAAAATCCCTACTAATACCTTGATTAAACACATTGGTAGGTTCTTGCTTCAACAAACCCCAAGCTTGGTATTAATGCTTTTGTAAACAAAAACCTTATTAGTCCAAGTTTGAAAAACTAGAAGCATGAATTTATTTTCTAGAATGAAGAATAGAATAAAAACTATTGGAAATTACACACTTATATAATCCAAAAGCTTAAAATTTCTTTCCATAACTAGAATCCCTATATCTCCACAATTGAAAAAACAATGATTACAAAAACAATAATATGATATCTTACAATACAATATCACAATCGCAAGCTCTTAATAAACAGTAAAAAATAAAAACAATCAAAAACAAATTTAAAATCAAGAAGTTTAGGTCTTCTAGTGATTTCAAATTTTATATTGATATTTTTTTCTAACTATATACATATATAACTTTGGACACCCAATGTATATATCTATTTATAAACATCATAATAACAAACTTCAACATTTAGATTTCTCATACCTTGAGATCATTTATTAAACAATTTGTAGTAGTTTTTCATTAATACATCCATGGAATTAGAGTGTTAAACTATATAGTAATGAATTTATTAGGTAACACTATAAAAATTAAACAAACCATTTTTTATAAAACTTCAAACCATCAGTAATTCAAGATTCCTCAGATCACTGATTTTTCAAAAATCTTGAAACCATTAGTATTTTGTAAAAATATATATTATCAAAATAGTATTTAATGGATTCATATTAAACATTAATAAAATAAAAAACATAAAACAGAAGTTTAATAAAAATAATAATAAAGTTAATATTTATTTAAAAATAATAATAAAGTGAGTCTTTGAATCAACAATCTCCCCTATTTTAAATGCACAAAAAAACATATAGAAATTAAAACATTTGGACTTCTAAAAAGAAAACTCAAATTTATTTTCATAGACTTTAATATAAGTCTTGAGATATCTCTATTTAAAAAATATATAATAAATAAGTCTCCCCATTTGTTGTAAAACACAAGCAACATTTATCTTTATTTTAAAATTTCTCCTCATTTGGGAAACAAATATAAAGTGATTTTTTTTTCGAAGATTTCAATATATTTTATTAAATTTTATCACCATTTGTTATATTCATAAATTAAAAACAATAAAATGAAATGAAATGTAATTATTCTAACCCTTATAATATGCATTTAATTTCAATGTATATAAAGAAAAATTATTTTCCTAGGCAATTAGCCAATAAGTTGTAAAATATAAAAAAAATTCAAACACCTTATAAATATCCATTTATCAATGAATTTAGAATCATTTAATGGGTATTATAATTTAAACTAATCAATATTTAATGTAAGAAAATAAATCATCATTGATAATTAATCATCGGTTGATTAAATATTGAAGCAATGGTATTTTATAAAAGTTGAAACATTTGTAAATAAAAAATATATAAAATTTACCAGACCAAATTCAAAAAAAATCAAGATGTGAAATTCAATACTTTTTATTTCTTTTATAAATTATATTATTAAGTTATATTTACTCATTTTAACATTTTCTATAGATGTTATTATTAAACTTGTCTATTAAATCTTCCTTTCAATTATTTCTTTCAGGGATGAAATCTATCTTTCCTAGTATTTCACATTCCATTCTTCCTATCTCAAAATCATTTAATATTATTTTATTATTCTATTTTAAAAAATCTAAATATTAATATATTCATAAAATTAATTAATTTTGTTAGAATTCATAATCATAATTTATTTTATATCTTTATCCTAAGATTTCTCGTACTTAACAAGTTTATCAATATATCAAAAGGAATTTTACAATACTATTTGAGAATAAAGTACTTGATATTTAAATGGGTTATTTTATCCTAAAATTAAAAAAGATATCGTGAATATTTCATTTAAACAACATTAAAATTGACTTTATTTATTTATAAGTCAATAATTATAAGAATAGTTATAATATTCTACATTTTCTATTACTGATTTATGATAAATCTGAGATTCCTTTCATTCCATTCAGTTATTGTACAATGTTCCACAGAAATTTTTTAAGTAGATTCATTAAACATGATAAATTTTTATTTATAGTCTTTATTCATATTTTTAAGAACATAAATTTTCATCTGATCATATATTTAATTGGAATATTGGACTGGATATCAGAATTTCTTCAAATTTTGATTTGAAAAAACGTTGCAAACTGCAACATCTGATGTTTAACCATCCCAAAGGCCCGAATATTAGATTTTAATGAAGTTTATATTATATTTATATATTTATCTAAAATGATAGTTTAAAATTATGATAAATGTTTATACTTTAAATGCACATATATATTTTCCAAAGAAACTAATGTTTCTTTTTGATATATCTTTAATAGGAGAGATAGATTTAAAAATTAAAACTTCAAATAATTTCCCCATTTCTTTTACAACATCTCTTTCTTCTGAAACATTTTACATCATCCCCAATGAATATTATTCAAATATAGATTCTTTGTTTGACTAAATCATAATAAGTTAATATTTTATGACTTATAAAGTGTATTTCATTTTCTTTCCAACTTCCTTTTTCTTAATACTTTAATATTTTATGTCTTTAACACAATCCTTTGAAGTATTTAAGAAAGAAAACACACACAATTTATTTTCTTTGAATTATATTATTTATCAGTCTATTATATTTTAAGATAATAATAATTATATTCATATAATTCTTCATACTCTTCAACAAATAGTTTATTGTTTGCTGATTTGACCAACAGTTTTTCCACCTTTGGTACATTCCACATTTTATTAGTAATTGGTTTCACTTCATAAACTATTTCAATTGAATCTAAAAACTTTATAACTTTATCAAAAAAAATAATTTTTATGAGAATATTTAAAAGTTTCATTTGAGTGACGGTATTAGAATTTAGAGGGTTTTCCTTTACATTCTCAAGAGCATAAAACACTAAAACTATTTTTTTAATAATAATAATAAAAACATTGCTAAATGATATTATATAAGGTAAATGTTTTAATTTAGTAGTACCAAAATGTAGTGATTCATTAAAATCCTAGATAAATTTTAAAAAGGTAATTTTTTTCTCATTTTAATTGAAATACAGGATAAAATATATTTAGTTTATACAGAATTTTTACACCATTTTCTAAGAATAATAAAATTTTAATCCATGAAAAATTTATTTTTCTATATAGGTAAAGTTGATTTATCATGTTATCATTTAATTAAAAAAATGAAAATTAAACCTTTTTAGTTAAAAAATATCCAAATGCATCTAGAAGCTTATGAGAGATAAACATTGACTGTCTATCAAACAGTAATATGATGATTTGTCATTAATATTTTAATGGAGAAACATATTCATGATTGTGAAGTGTAAATTTAACTTTCTTAGATCAATTTGGGTCCTAAAAAACTATTTAATATAAAATTCACAAAATAAGAGATAATAATACCATTGATATATCTCATCAGTTAAAAAAGATCTTTTTATAATTAAAATTAAATAACCTTTTTCAATATAAATCATGATGATCAAAACACTCATGATCTATCAATATTTCTGGAAACATTTATCTTGAACCCTATTCATTGGAATATTTCATGAATTTTAGAAATAAGTTAGAGAAGGAAAAAGGGATGCAATTTTCAAATAAACTATAAAGATAGAATATTTGAGAAGATTCTTATAAGGGCTCTTCATAACCATCAAATCAGTAATATAAATCTGAGAGATTACGATGTCAAAAAATTTTAAATTGCTTTAATTAAATTTTAATGTACGAAAATATGATATATTTTTTTAAAACATTAATAAAACCAGAATCTCAAATACTCAGTATGTTAAGTACAAGAGTTATGTTTTTTAGATGCCACTTTTTGATATATTTATATTGATCTCTTGCTTTCAAGGATAGTTTTAAAAAATCTTTACTTGAAAAATATTAGTGTACTTAAAAATTAGAAAATGAATTTTTTAAAAAGATAAGTAAAAAAATAACAATAACCCCATTAATAGATAGAATTAATTCTGTTATAAATAAAAACATAAAAAAAGAAAACATCTTATATCATACATTATATTTAAAAGGAAGTTCTTATAAACATAAAAATAAATTCAAAACACAAGAAATTGGTGTTTAACTATTTGTGTGTAGAAACATCAAGTCATTGGAATTACTTCTTTAAAATATGGACCATATTAGATCAATTAGTATTTGTGGAAAATATATTTTATACCCATATTTTTTTGACTTCTAGTGATCATATTAAATCATGTATTTTGAGATAAAAGATAAGGGTATTCAAAAATATTGTACCTTTTTTAGGTAAAAATTCTTCTTCCACTATTTTATTTTAAAGATAAACTAAAATGGTTCTTTACTTGGTGAAAAATAATTTAATTGATATGTATAAAATTAAGTGGTTTTACTACCTGAACCAGATGTAGTTATACTTAGTCTTTATCTATCAAAATATTTTTTATATCCTTTATTCAATTGATAATCATAGTCATTTACTTATTCAGGATCTCAATTTTAGTCTTCTTATTGATTACTTAATTATTATATTGAGTAATAGTTATGATATTTTATTTCATTTTATAATTATTACTATTCTATTTATATATATTAAGATGATATTTTGATTGTTTAATTTTTATTTTCCCTTTCAAATCACTAGTATGTTTTGTAATCCTTTCCTTTTAGTTATCTAACTCATAAATAATCTTGTTATTCTCATGTATAACTTTAGTAATTTTATATTTTTCTTATTCAAAACATAATTTTTTTTCAATAGTTTAATCTTTATTAATAGTATACTTATTATATATATTATGCTATATGTTTTCAAATTATGTAATATAATCTTTCAACTCTTCATAACTTTTAGTAACTTCTTTCTCATCATATGAATAGGATGAACTTCAAACAGTATTATTCTTAAAGGAATACTTTTTTAAATATAGAGTTAAATTCATAAGATATCTAATAGTTGATTTTCCCATGAGAAAAGTTTCTATATTTTCATAAAATATAGAAACTTTTATACAATTGTCACCATATTTTGTTTAATTATTAGAACAAGTACATGCTTTAGTTGCACCCAGTGTATCTAAGGTTTTCAAAATTTTCTTTATTTTCTTCTTAGAATACATTATATCCTTTTTATTTAACTTAGCATAATTAGGTATAACATTACCTATCATTTTATATTCATAACATATAAGTTCTTTAAAATAATTTTTCTATTTTCTAGATTCTAAATAATTTATTTGTAAATTACATTTCATAAACATCCTTCTTTCCAAGTTTGAAAGTTCACCAATTTTTGGGTGAAAATCACGTTCATTAGAATCATTCCTTGAATTTTTGTAGGATGTACTTGATTTATAAGTTCTGGTATTTGAAATTCTAGTAGTTATAAAAGCAACCCCATTATCAATTTCCCTTTTTTCAATATCTCATTTCAAAGAACATTCATATTACATAATAATTCCAATTAGATTGTCAATACTTAGTTTGGTGATATCATCAGGGTCATCAATTTATAACATTTTTGACTCACGTTACTTTGATAGTATGTCAATGAAATTTTCTACAACATGATTATCCAATAATTTCTTTTCTCATAGTTTTTGTAGACTACTAAAATTAATCATTAATCTCTTTCCATTCAATTTACACTTTATCCATCTAATTTTTTTAAATCTTGACAGTCATCCATTTATATGACATTCTTGGTATCAAGAAATTTGAATGTTTCAAAATATACAACATATATCCTTTTCAAAATTCCACACATTATTCGACATCAAGAAACATTGAAATATATAATCCTTTGAATAGAACATAAAATTTTATTTTTAACTGAAAAGGTCAACTGAAATTCATACTTCTCATCTCTAAAAAAAATATATATTTATTACTCTATAATTTTAAAAATTTCTGTAAGTATAAAGATATTATCTATTCTATTATTTATTATTAACATTTACATATAATCTCAAAATTATACATAATCATTATAAAAAAATAGAGGTGGTCTATTAGGATTATTATTTTTGATATATCTGACATGAATTTATACCATCAAAAAAAATATTTTCAATACTTTATGTTATTTTAATGAAACTGATAAGTTCAAAAATTTGATAATATAATGGGAATTTATGAAAATTATATTAATCTTAGTCCCAAGAATAGAGACCATATTTGATACAAAATTTTATCCCTTAGTATATAGATGGTAATCACAATACAAGAGGGGGTGGTGGTGTGAATTATAGTTTAAAACAAAACCTATAATTGTTTTCTACCTCATGTATTAAAAAAACAGAAACAAAACTTATGAAAAAATAAAAAAGGAATCAGAGTAACATCAAGGTATGTACAGTAGTAAAAAAATAAGTATTTCACAATTATAGATGAAAGTACCAAATTTAGTATAAATTTAAAGTAAAATTATTATTAAAACCATTAAAATCATATGTATAGTGTGAATAATAAAACATTGAGTATTAATTTACCAATAATGTGCCCATAAAGGATATTATTAAAAACATCACTATTAACCCAAAGTGAATAGGGAATCATAAACCTAATTCACGTTATTCTTGATTTTAAAATTTTCAAAAGGTATATAATTTTATAAAATATAAGATCATATTTTTTTCCAATCCAGAGGAATCCCTTAACTTAAATTTTTAGAAGGTCCCACTTCAATAAACTAGAAGCTCAATATTTCAACTTCTACAAACTGAAATATTAGTACTCTTGATTGTAAAAAATATAAGATAATATCTATCTTCCATATTCCATACCTTAAGTATAATGATAATAAATTCCATAATTTTACAAATTGGAATCTCAGATCTATCTTTGATACTCAAAATCCTCTGATCTATTTGATTTGAAATACAATTATTGTATTAATAAATAATAAGATCTCTTGAAATGAACCTCACAATCATAATCTATTAGAAAACATTCCGAAATTTAAAAAATTGTAAGTACACTAAAGGAAAATAAGTTGATGTATTTGAGAAATTAAAACTTTTAGAATTCCCTATTTATTCATAACTATATACACACTCACCTTCTGATGCTTGAAGTATGACTCAATTTATAGACCTCATTATAAAAAAAATCAATGGTCAGCTTCCACATTATTTAGGTCTTGATTTAATGATGTCAGTAGAAATTTACTATTTAAGATCTGATGGAATCAATGTCTTTCTATATCTACTAATGAAGTTATTTGGCACCACCAAAACTCTTAAAAAATCTATTTTTTCATAAAATTAAAAATTATCAATAACTAAAAATCCATCAGATAATCATATTATCACAATTCCTAAAACCATTCGAATTTTCTATAACCTCCTATTATATAAATTTTCTTTAATAATATTATATTCTTCATTAATCAAATAAAAAAAACATATGCTAAATAGAAACCATAATAATTTTTATTTTGATTTAAAAAAATAGTGTCTTTGAATTTATAATTGGATCATCCTCAAGAAGGTTCTACTGTTATAGAGTACCCCCGAGTTGTGTTTTGTTACCTTGTTTTTGATGTTTTCTTTAGGTGACACTTGGATATGAAACCCTTAATAATGATACAAAATAAATGATGTTGTGTTTTTTTGTATGATAGATTTGGATAAATAATTATCTGATTCAGTATACACAAATAATTTTTTTTGATTGTGACGATTCTATACTTCAATAATTGATTTGTTTGAGGAACACCATAGAGGAATCATTTCTTAATGAAATATCGATCTTTGATCACTAAATAATATATTATGTATGGGCTCATCAATTTTAATAAAGGAATTATCATTAAAATTCCTTGATGGGAATATATAAGACATGATTATTATGTGATAAAAATTATTATTTTAGATAAATATCATCATATTTGACTAACTAAACATATGGATTAATGCTTTAAAGGATAAATTTAAATAAAAGAAACTCATAAGACTGGTAACATAAGAAACGAACTTAAGGAAAATTATATGTGTTAAATCAATACATTCTAGAGTAATCAACTATTTAAATTGTTCAGAAAATATACCTAGATGTTTCTGGAGATTAAAAATAAGTCACTTTGGCCTTCAATGGATTTAATGATAAATGAACTAAGGAAGTCTAGTCTCCACTAATATAATTTATATGATTGAGTATGTCAATAAATTTTTATGATTGGAGGTTTTCATAAGGATTTTTTATATAAGGAATTCATTTCATTTATCATCTAAAGAAGTGTTCATACATGATGATTAATTTAATGACATCTTTACCAAATGTTATCAAATTTTTAGAGTAAATAAATGGGGAAAAATGATGTCTTAGTTAAGAAACTATAAAGACAATACAAGGAATTAAAAATTCAAATGGGAAGAAGAAAAATCATTTACTCCAACAATGATTTATTTGATAATCCAGTTAAGGTTATTTAAAAAATGAGGGTGATATCAAGAAGGAGTAATACTTCTATATGAAGAGATTATCTAGAATACCAAAATGGTTTTAGGAAACTCTCTAGAATATCCATGTTCTTTATAAGTTTTATAGAAATTGATTATTAAATTTTGGAGGGTATGAAATATAAAAATGTATATTTTATAAATGTTATATATACATATAAAAGAGTTCAAAATCAAGGGTATAATTGATAAATCTGGTATTTTTCAATAAATAGATAAAGAAAACTATTTCTATATTATATATTTGAATGTAAAATAATTTACCAAGATTGGGTTATTCTATGTAAATTATTTTTATAATAATATCACTCCACTTATATGATAAAGGGTATTGTTTTTTTTGAAAAGATTAGTTACGAGATTATTCTGCCTCCGAGGTGGTGAACTTTAGGTGATGAGGAAATGGTGTGATGAAGATTATCACTTGTATCTTTTTCTAGAGACGGTTTCCTATAAAATTCACCATTTCTTTTTTTGACCCATTCTGCTTCATTATCCTTTAAAAGGAGGTTATATTAACCCTGTAGGGACTGGGTGATTCACCCAATTTGAATTGTGAAGGAGATTCCACATTCAGGTGGTCCCAGCAGGCGATTTCATGGGGCCAAGTACTCATGAAATTGGTCATCCTCAGATATAACGTCCTTATATAGTCTCCAATGGTTTTATTTTCCGATCAAGAAACACTGAACCATCATAGTATCCATGATTCATAGACATGCTTTTCAAATGCAGGTGCTTATTGATCGATGATTTATCCAACAACACTTGAAGACGCTATTGGTTGAGAGGATGGGAAGTCAGGCTCACTACACCCTTGTGAGGGAGGATTATCATCTTTTCCAAGACTCTCTTATAGATTTATGTCATGTTCATATGTTTTTGAATCCTTCATTCATTCTCAAAGATTGTGTCTATGAGATACCCATTGTTTGCATGATTATCATAGGAACAAAAAAATATTTTATGCCATGGAGCTGATACTAACATGAGCCATACAATAAGGCAATCTGGAGTTTATCATAAAATAGGGGGGCAGAAGGTGATTTGATGTTGGGATCAGACCAATTAGATGAGTATCCTACATCTATTCGAGAGAGGAACCAGAACCCACACAGTTCAGATTTGCTGGGGCTTATGCATAGAATATTCCCATTTGAGGGGAACCTGATTGTGTGGTACTTTTTGGATGGGCACACTTTTGAGATTAGGCCTTCATGTAGGCTTACTATGTATCCTGATTTGATCAGGAATTATACTTCTTGTAATTCAGATTGTGTGGGGATTATGCAAGAAATTTGACCATTTGATGAGACATGATTGGGTTAACCTTTTGGGAAGGGCACCCTTTTGAACACAGGACTTTAAGTAGGAATCCTACATATCCTAATTTGAAGAGGAATTAGAGTTCCAATAGTTCCTAATGTGTGGATGCTATAATCGTCAAAAACATATAAGCCCACATGAGTCATGCTCGGTGTGATAAACAATAGGATTTGATAGATCGAACCAAACACATGATTCCTCTCCCATTGGAGGGAGAGGGAGAGCCTACAATGGAAGAGGTCGGGGAAAATGTGGGTGAGGGTGTGAAGTGATGAACCTTTGAATGCGAAGTTTCATTAAAATCCACGTGGATCAGCCTCCAAAAATTGGGGACTTACCTCAGTGGGAGGTCCCCAGAACATCATGTGATGTATACTATAGTTTAAAGTCATATAACATAGACAATAAATAACTTGAGGATAATCATGGTTGGATGTTACGACATGCCTCGAGCATGGGAGGTAAGGAATATGAAAACCATGATTCTAGAGGATCTAAGACAAGGAGAAATGTTATGATTCATGGAATCCTTTAAGGAGTACAGAGTTAGGAAATTAATCTTCTGAGGATGAATTTGTCTCTTATTGGCATGACATTTTTTTAGAAAAATATACAGAGCCAGTGGGGCATGATGAGCATAGTCAAGCAAAGGTTTCCTCCAAACACTACACTTCTTTTTCTGATGGTCATAGATGTTTATGAAGATAAAAAATCACACAGTATACTACAATTTAAAGTCATATATCTTAGAAGATGACATCACCATTTAATTTCATGTTGTAGGGACTAATACCATACAATTTAATTTCATATGGTTAGGAAGATAACTAATAGTTTAATGTCATAGAGTTTGGACTTTTCATGATAAAAACCCATGATCAGCTGTAGGAAAATCAAGATGGGATGTTCTTATATTCCTCGAACATGAGAGGGAAGGAAGGTGTAAACCATGGATTTATGTATTCTAGTATAAGGAGAAACTATAAGGGGAATGGAATCCATTGAGGCATATAGAGGTAGGATATGACTCTCATGGGGAAGAATTTTCCATTGGTTTATGACCATTTTTGTGGGAAATATATTCAGTGCCACTAGGACATGATTTGCATAGACAACCAGAGGTGTCCTCAGGAAACTAAACTTCCTCTTCTGATGCCCATGGAGGTTTATGAGGATCCAAAATCACCGGAGACACAAAGTTTTGTGGATGGATAGGATGTGTTCAAAAATTTAAGAAACATTTTGGATGTGATTATCTATGCAGTTTTAGATCAATATGGAATATGAGGCAGGTGATAACATTTTCTGGAGGTGTATGAGGAATGTATCTTCTCATGATATTTAAGGGATAGGTGTTTGGGCTACATAAGGATGAAATGGAAAATGCGGTTGACTCAGCCTGAAAAGTTCCCGGTGTGACACTCCATTTTTCATGGGGGTCTATAACGGTAGTGAATGGACTGATATTGATCCCGAGTCGGGGTGCAACCCCCGTGGTATGGATTAGTGGGCATGAATGGTTTTATACATAAGGTTGTCCGTGTAGGAGCCAGTCATGTAGGAGAATACACATAAGAGATAGTTGAAAACATTCTATTAATGAAGGACCTAGACGTGTAGGATGGTACACAGAAGATCTCAAAACCAAGGACCATCCGCATACTCAATTCCTCATATGGGAGTCTGCGTACTATCTTCCGAATATGGGAATCCATGAACCATTTTTATTATATTTTTTTGGTGTGATGGTTGGATGTGAAGGGTCTTCAGAATACAGTTATTGGTAAGGAGTTCCAGGAAGATCCACCTGCATATGGTTCCCAGGATGGAGTCCATGAACTAAAAATGGTTCATGGCATAGAATTCATGAACTTCTTTGGGCTCGTGATGGAGTCCCACAATTTTCTTCGGGTGTGGGATGGAGTCCTACGAACTTATTTGGGAGCGGGATAAATTTATCCCGCACCCTCAATGTTCTTCATCCCATTTTCACCCGTCCCAATGCTCTCTCTCCATGTCCTTTATAATCAATGCTCCTTTTATAGTGCATTGGGGAAAATCATATCTATGGGCTTACAACACTATTTTTGGAATCCCATGAAGATATATCTCAATCCATAGAAGAATGAATCAACTGAGGTTTTTAGAGGTGTGGTATGACACCAAATTCCCCTCATATGTGGACCACATGATTTTAGGGGATGGTGTGTGTGGTGTACCCTTTTCAAATTCTCCCCAGTGAAAACAATTCTTGGAGGCTTAAGTTCATAGGTGGAAATTCATCGAGAACATCTTCATTCGCTGGATGAAGCCACACAGGCTAGTGAACCATAGGCCTTCCATATACCGATGGTCCCCGTATTATGCCTTCCATAGACCATTCTCTGTAGTTGGTACGCTGTCAGGCCAAATCACTTTGCAAAATGTTTTTATTCACTTTTCTCCTAAAATTTTAATTGAAATATGCATCCATCTTCTTTACCAAACTATTGTGAGTATTTTCCACCCCTTTGCTGAATTTTTAGGGACCCTAAATAGATGATTAATTTAATATACATGTTTTATGAATCAATAGATTATATAACATGTTTTGAAAATAAGATATAGTTAATGTTTTTATCCAAATTTTTGTTAAAATATGATGAGATGTGATTCCCACCCCATAAAGGTGTATAGTAATGAATAAAATCTTTATTTTCAAGAAAAATCTCCTAACACATAGAGTTCCATATGTGATATAGGATCAATTTTCTATTTTTTAAATATTCATACTAAAATTGAAAATTCATTATTTCATAAAAAACAAGTTTATGCTAAATCTTAACAAGTTATTTTGAAAATAATTTAGTATCTAAGAGTCGAGTGGAAGTATGTATAATTTCCCAAGATTTTGGAATATATTTTCGTGTAATTAAATAGTATATTGAATAAATTTATTCAATTGAAACACCAAAATAAAATGAAACATGATACATTTTAGATAATAATTAATCTACTAGATAAATATTAATAAAATGTGGAATAGTAAAACAGAATGATAATAAACAACTGAGATATTTTATTATATATATATATATATCTATATTTATATTTCACATATTATTATTGTATAAAATAATTACAAAATTCAATGTGATATTTTAATAGTGTTATTGACAAAATTTAACTAATTATTAATAAACATGTAATGAATCATAAATAATTAAGAATAAAATCATTTAGTGATAAAAATCCGTTCTTAAAGAATTATAAATTTTTTATATATTATCAATTTTTAAACCAATTGATCATTATTAAAAAATGTTTAATATAGTAATAAAATATATAAAAATATAATTTAATCATTATATTAATATTTACACTTTTCATGAAATATTTATAAATCCATTTATGCCAAAAAATACATTTTTCTAAAAAAAATTGTTTTTACGTGATATGCATGCCTATATTAAAATTAACTCTTTTCAACTCTAGTTTATGAGTTTAATAAAATGATTTCCATATTTTTAATCATAAAATTAATATTTGTTAATAAGTTAATTTTCATTTCAAACATAAGTTACTCAAGTAAATATTAATTAACATGATAAATTTGTAATTTTTCAAAGAATTGTTTTCATAAATGTTATGTAATTTTTAATTAAATAAATTAAATTGATATATTTTAAATTATGAATATAACGTGGTTTTTAAAAACATAAAACAATTTTTACAGTCATTTAATTATTAATTTATATTAAATAATAATAAAAACACTTAATGTATGAAAATACATTTTTCAATAAAATAATTATTTTCTATATATAGTGATTTAATTTGAGAGATTATTTTATCTTATTTATAGATTTAATTAAATTAATTGGAGATAAAAATTTTAATCATCATGTTAAAATTTGGTAATATGGGTTATATTATATATTTTTGCTAAATTAACTACAATGGTTAATTTTTAATCAAGTTAATAAGGGTAAAAAGGTGTAATTTCAATTGGATTGAATTTTAATCATTCAACATGTAACTTAGACCTTATAAAAGAACTTTTTTAGGCTTAAAAGTATCATGTACATGCACCACCAACCTTTCCTCTCATAATCACCTAAATCCCTTGAAATGACATTATTTTACCTTACCCACCATTCATTTATAAGGAAAAATCTGGGTTTATTCACCTATAAACGGAGGCCAACCCACTTCAATCAACACTCCTATTTCAAAATCTCCTTTATCCTCTACCAATTTTACCAATGATAGAATCCATAAAAAAAATTTATTGACCTTTTTTTCATTAAATTTTAATAATTCAACCAATTACAAGAAGTATTTCAATATAGGACTCTAATCCTCAACATGAGTATTACCCACTCTCTAACTTTATTTTGTATATATTTCTCATCCACCTATATCTAAACCTATCAAAACCATATTATTATAATAATATAAGTTTAACTATTATACATAAATGATATTATTTCCATGTTACAACCATTATCTATCTCTTTCTTATCAACCTAGAAAAATGAAAATGTCTCTCATATGTACGTGCATACTAACACCTCCATAAACGACAAATGTAATTTATCATTAACAAATTTCATTGATGGTTGTAAAAGTTGTTTAGTGAATATATATTATATTTATGAATTTATTTATATTCTTTAAATTTAAATTAGTCATTATATAAATAATATTAACTATAATAAAATGTTGTAATTTTAGCCATATAAAATGAGCATACTAAGGGGAAAAATCATTTATTATTTATAAGTAATAACTTATTTTAAATGTATATTAGTATAGTAAATATTTTAAATTATGAATAAAAAAATAATTAAAAAATACATAATTTACTTATAAATTTTTTATGATTATATTATAGCTAAATCACTTCATAACTATACATTAATTGTAACATATTCTTATTTAGGTCCATTTAACCACATAAAAAAAATGCCATAAGTTTTTATCATATATGAACATTGAAAATCAATTTTTGGTAATATTATAAAATCATTATTAAATTATGTTTTTATGGTTATTTAAATGTAATAGTATTATTAAAAATCAATATAAATAAACTGTATTTCTTCTTTAAACTTTTACAAAACAAACTAATCATCGACGTTGTCTTTAAGAATCATAAAAAAACTCTAACGAGATGAAATTATGAAATTATAAATAATCAAGTAATATTAAATATAGAAACAACAGTAATATAGTAATGATTAAATTGGTACAAAATTTGGTGTTTTGACATATCTATTAAAAAACACATGAAAAATAATCAGAATTATTAACATCTGATGATGAAGATAAATATTATCAAACCAATACATGGATAGTGAATTATTATCATTGAGTAATATAAAAGGTAATATTTATGGATTCAGTTTTAAATTAAATAATTAGTATGGTTATTTTTATTATACATTATTTTAAATTTATGTTGTGAATTTTGATAGTTAATGTTAGCATTTCATCTCAAAAATTGTTGTATAATAAAATACTAGTCTCAAAGAACAAAATTTGGGATGAAACCAACCTCTTCCTTTTATTTGATGTTATAGTTTTTTGTGAAACCAACAACTTTTTTTTTTGGTTATGAGTTTTCTTCCTCTATGTCTATATTCATTAAATCATTTTATGGATTTATATATTAATTGATTGATTTTATGGATGCCATTATCATTGATTCAATAATTGATTAAGGTATTTTTATTCTATTTTTTCATTATTTTAAAAAACCTGAAACAAATATTTTAATTTTTTCCATATGGGTTGTTTTTTTAAAAGGTGTCAGAAGAACTTATTTTAAATAATTTCCGTTTGAACACATTCTTTTACCACAATTATTATTTAACAACCATCATTTTCATGTTATAAATTGTTTCCCAAATGATTTTTAATTATTAATTATTTTGAAAAGAAAATGAAATATTGTTATATTTTTCAAAAGTAAAATTTGTAGTTTAAATATTTATTCTAGATTTTAAAATAGATTTTAAGGTCTCATGTTGTAAGGAATAACTATTCTCTGTTTTTAAGAATTTTAAAATAATACTTCAAAAAATCATTATTTTTAAAAAATTGAATTTCGGAAAACCATTTGTTTTATTTTAAAGGGTAATATTTAAATTTTTTCATTAATATCAATTTTTTTTAAAAAGAAAATATTTTTATGGAGTTCAAAAGCATTTCAAAAAAGAAATAATTTTTTTAATCTTCCACCCTACATTTTTGGACATAAACCTTACTTATATTTCATGGTTCCATTATTTTTATTTCTATAAAAATGACATTTTTAAAAGTTTTTCATGTTAAATTATAGAAAATAATTTTTTAAGAGTTTCATCACTTCATATTTGTGCATATATTTTAAAAGATTTTAATGAAATATATTTTGATGTTTTCTCATCCATTATCCTCTTTATCAGCAAAATATATATCTATTTTGTAGTTATGTTTTATGAATCAGAATTTTATTTATATTATGAAATACTTATTTTGGGATTTTGAACTTTTGGAATCAAATAATTTAATTTTTTATATCATTTCTTATGATACTATTTTGAAATGTTATAAAATACACATTCTTTCCATATGTTCTTCAAGATAAGATATGTGATCGATTTATTTGGGATCAAACATGTATGAATGAGGATGGTTTGGGTCCAATATAAACATATAATGAATTTTCTAAGTATCTATATATCATGATATAAAAATGGGTTATGAGTTAAGATACTCAACCTAGAAATGGGTAATGAGTTATGAAACTCGAATCACAAATAGACCAAGAGTTATGATGCCTGAGTCAATAATGGGTTGTTGGATGTAATAAATTATCCAATATGTAATGGGAAACGTATTTTGTTGTAAAAACCACTATATAATGTTTTACCATGATCAAATTTATGCTATAGTTCCTTGTAATTCTAGGTTTTAATGACATGACACATTTCTATGTCATAAAATCATTATTATTCTCCATATATAATGTTTATCATCTTACAAAATTATGAAATGGGGAAGGTTTTTAAATTTTATATTACTTATCCTTCTATTATGACCTATATGAAACTGTTATTGTTTAATTTTCTTTTTAAGAAGATATTTCTCCCATGATCATATTTTCTCATATGCATGTGATCTGACCTGTGATTACATGTTTATATGTTTTCAATTACTAAGAATTTGAGCGCATCCCTTTCTTATTTTTATACACCCCTAGTTATTAAAATGATTATAACTTAGTATGAGTCTAGAAGTTAATCTTGGGTGGTTAAATTATGGATAAATGTTCATAATTATCATAAAATACATTGCTGATAAAGTTGATCCTCAAAGAAAATGAACCTTTTATTATCAGGATTGGGTAATTATTTATAAGATGTAGTGTTAGATATATTAATATAATATGTAATATATGAAATTTTTTCTTGGGAAATATAACTTGGTATCAATTATAATATTTAAAGTATCTATTTTTAGCACTAGGGAGTTCCATTCTAGGGAATCTTAGTTGGTATCAGATCATGGGATTGTTATTTTTAGGGGATTAGTTTTTTATGGATTATAACTATATAACATTATTGAGAAACCTTAAGATAAGTCTAATAATATGATAACATCTTGAAATTTTTGTAATGATTTGAGTGTGTTGTTTCCTCACAACAGAATC
Organism: Viscum album; assembly: GCA_963277665.1. Taxonomy (NCBI): domain Eukaryota; kingdom Viridiplantae; phylum Streptophyta; class Magnoliopsida; order Santalales; family Viscaceae; genus Viscum; species Viscum album. The sequence continues at coordinate 743,161,512 of OY728136.1, read as the reverse complement.
TTTGTCTGGATATAAATAAATTGATACAAGATATAGCATGGATGCACTTATGGGGTAATAACCCTAAAAGGATGGTTGGGTATTAACTAAATGTTCATCTAGTGAAAAAAAAATTATCCTCACTACACGCCTTGTTTAACACTCTCTGGGGATATGATTTGGCAATTCACATGATCATTATGAACCATAATAAGGGAATTTAATATATTTAGGTTAAAAAAGATAATAAGAATATAAATCTAAAGTATCAAATGTTGAAATGACTGTGTTAAATGATGAGACATCTTAGGATTTATATTTCCTATAATGAATCTATGATGATATTATTGAATATTTTCATAAAAATTTTGTAACACCTTGAGATTTTAAGAGATATATTCTTTTTAATTTCTTTCATATCTTGTGTTGTATGCTACGCCAAGATTATATTGTACAATACACAACACCATATTATCTTGCAGTATATGTAACACTATTCTTGGCTGGTGTTACACGCAAGTTCAAGTTCGTTTTGTGGAAATTATTCTACACAACACAGAGTATAGATTTTGTTTAATGTATAAATGAAATAAGTTTTGATTATGTTATACTCAACACCGAACAGATCTTTCACTACATGCAGCCCTTACATGGCTTGCATTACACATATTCAAGACCTTCTTCAATAGTGTGTGTAGTACGGAATACCGAGTTTCACTAAATGATATATTATTATAATATTATTATGAACTAGCCGTTATGAATAGTAATACACACTTTTTGAAACTTAATAAATTTTATCATTTAAAATGGAATTCATTTTTGGATTCAAAATATCTAAATTAGCCTTGGGTGAATTTTTTGTATTTTTCTAAAAACATTCAATTTTTGATGAATAGTGAAAACACTAGGTTACTATTTAAAAACCAAATTTTTATTTAAATAATTATTTACTTTATTTAAATTTATTTTAGGTCAAAATTGATACATAATACATATATAAGTTCAATGTAATTCATTTGAGTCATTTTATAATAATTATATATATATATATAAATTTTATTGAACTTTTCACCGTATTTTTCCCACCTCCTAGGAGAATTTTAAAATTTACATAATACTTAATTTTACCGCTTCTGTGAGTGGAATTTCGAAAATCTGAGAGGCACGGTTAATATCAAGGAGTAAAATGTAGTTCAATAAGATAAAAATAATTTTTGGTGAACAGCAACTTTTTACTTTTATTTACCACGGTTAAAAGTAAATTGGGTAATTAAGGGTAGAAATGATATTATTATTATCCTAACACATGTCCTAATTATATTGGATAAGTGTAATTTGACCAGAAGAAACCTTAGAAATAAAATATTACCCTTTAAGTCCACATGGTTTAGATTACGACACTTATTATTATTTAATTTAAAGAAGAGTTAAAATAGTTAAAATCAATGTTTAACAACTAATTTTTTTTAATATAGGGTTATACATAAGATATATTCTACTATAAATATTAATTAGAAATCTATAACTATTTCCTATATGATTTTATTTTATTTATAATTTTTAGGAATTAAATAATTTAATTTATTTATGACACAATGATGATGCAATAATTACCTTATTAATGAAATATTAACATAATTGATGTTATAAATACCCAAATAAATTAAATTTTATAGTTTTTATGAATTAAACTAATTTTATAGGTTAATATGCCATGTTAGTATTGATTAGATTTACTTTTTCGAACTAATCATGTTTCTATGATTTTCACAAAAATCAATTACCAAATAGTGTCAAATTTGACATAAAATAGTTTTTAAAAAAAATATTATATTATTAATTGTTATTATATTCCTAAAAATCTAAGGTTCGGCCAAATGACTTATATAAGGTTATATATATTAATAATTAACCACTTGGGGTTCGTTTGGCTTGTTATAGTATGTTTGTTAACCATATAGTGTAAGAAAACAAGAAGACACGGTAAAAGTTTAATTATTTAACTTAGAGTTAAATCTAAATGATAAGGTTAAAATAGTAACCTAAACTTGTCTAAAACATATTTGTTGAGAGGAGTTAGACCCATCCCAAATTTATCTTTTAAAGAAATCAATTTTGAGCTATTATAAACCAAATATGACTTTATTATAAAATAATATCTTATGTTTTTCCAAAGGCCCCCCTCTCCTCCCTCATAAAAAGGGCAGCCATTCCCTCTTCTATACACACCCTTTTGAGCCTTGAAGCTTGGACAAACCCTGACAATTTCTATTACCAAACTCTCTATTTATATCATAGAGGTTCTGGTCTTCTCAAAAGACCAACTCTAGTGCCCTAAGAAGAAGTTTAAAGGGGGTTCGTCGAGGAAGAGGTACTCTCTTCTACCGACTCTTTCAAGTTTCTTTTTTCTTTTACTTCCTATTATTTAGTTTTTTCAATATAAAGTAATAAAATCAGTATTAAATATATACTTATATGTTATTATAAATATTATACAATCCTATTTCACCTTATATCCATCCTACGGAAAATGAAATCTTCGCGCGTGCGTACGCACGGAATACCATCTCCACACCGTGGTGTAATCAGTTTTTCCACAACAACCTTACTTGGATGGGTATAATGGTGTAAAGAATAACTACATATGATTATTATAACATCATACTGATTCTAATATATTATATCATCTACTCCAATTCTATTCAATAAATATGGGAATGATATCATCGCTCGTGCGTACGTACGGAATACTATCTCCACGACGCGATGTGATTTATTTTCCATGATAAAAATTCAAGAATGATTATAAAGTATATATAATAAGAAATCATGAAATATATGACATAATAATGTTTCTGGATTTATGTATATATATGTGTATGTCATCTACTTAATTCCATTCAATTCAATAAGGAAACGAAAAACAACGTTCATGCGTACGTACGGCCTACCGTCTCCATGAACGGTGTATTTCTTTCTATTTATCGATCTAATATATATATATATTCTGAATATATATTATATATAAATCATGTATTATATTTTGGAATTAAGTAATCATTATCTAAGTAATAATATTAATAATAACAAGTCAAAACACGGACGATAAATAAAACGATTTTACCCAAAATGCTGCTTTAACATGAAATTGAAAAATGAACAGATCATATAAAGTCGTAAGTGAATTATATATGATACCATAAATATTATTATGGTTCTGTTACAAGTTAATAATATGTTTAAACCCACTATACAGGTGTCTCAGACACATATGGAAGAAATTGGACATAAGGAAAGGGATAACTTTTCCAATCTCGTTTTTATCCGAGATTGTTTATTCCTAAGTATTTACTGGGGTTATATTTATTATCAATGTCCCTATTTTCTAAAAATGTTTTTATGTTTAATTAATGTCCTTTTTACCCATTTTTTTTACTTTTACTACATGGTATGTAAGTAATCATTCTTTTTTTTACCATATGAGGTACTTTTTGACTTTTCCGGCAAAAGTACGAGAATAATGTTTTTTTAACTTATACGACATGAACTGATTTTTACAGTTTTATAACACCTTATTTTCATGAAGCTTACTCTACAATATTTCATTACTATTTTTAACAAAATACGTTTCTTTCAAAATTTCATGGTATTTTGTGAAAATAAAATTATTTTGAAGAAGACGGATATTTTTCTCAAGAATTCATTTCAAGTGTTTTATCAAAACCATTTTCCATCTAAGATGACATTATTTTCACATGTGTATGTTTCTAGTATAATGTCTCTATGATTTACATGGTTTCACTTTAATTATGGTGAAATGATATCCATTTGTTTTATATGGATTATGTTATGATGGGATGATGTTTATGAAACCCATTTTATTCTTTGGGTTATGATGAATGATTTATGTTCATGTTGTGGCACACATAAGAATGATTTCATTATGATATGGGTTGGACCTATATATCCCTAAAATTCATTGGGTAAAGATTTATATCTCATGTGATAGACATGGCTGGAATGGTAAGTTAATCCGGTTCAGTGTTACAGGACTGAAACGATGAGTGAACTCGATTCAGAAAGGGACTTTGTCCACTAAGATGGTATTGACATCAATTCCTTGGCTACTATGGAAATAATATCATGTGCTTAATGGTTTTATACAATTAAATGTTTTACTCCCATGCTATTTTAACATGATTAATGTTCCTTTATGACCTATGCCTTACGTACTGCCAAGATTTGTTTTACAACTCAAGATTTTGATGTGTAAACTTTATGTTCATGTTTTGAAGTTCAAATGTATATGGTTTGTTTTATTTTCTCCATTATTACCCTTACTAAGAATTTGAGATCACCCTTTATATGTTTTATTTTCCCCAGGATATAAAGAAAGGTTTTTGGTAAGAAAAAAAGGGAAGATCTTTTTGGTAGATGTTAAAGATCATTCACCAAGATTAGAAGATTATATTCCGAGTTTCCAAAGACACTAAAATATTACGATCCTTGAGTGTTGGTTTTTGTTATGTATTAAGTATTCCACAAAAGTAATGTAATCTCCATGTACATCAGGATTTGGGTCTCTACATTTGGTATCAGAGGAAAGGTTTAGTTAACCTTTGGAAACTAGGATGCCAAAACTTTAGTGAGATCCCTAGAGATATTTCTAAGGTATGTCTAGGTATGTCCCTATGGTTAAGTATACGTATAGGTAATAGACCTAGAATTACGGTAATGTTCTTAGAATTAAACATAAGATGTTATATATTGAAGTTAATCCCCATTTATTATGTTGTTTTCCCTATCATGATATTTTCGTCACACTATTTTTTAGGGTTTTATATGATAAATGGAACCTGAAAGAACCGTGTTGATCATTGTAATGGAAAATGCAATGTTTGTATTCCTGAACAACCAAATGTTATGTGAAATGGAGTGAAAAATATTATTTCTATACTTACACAATCTATGAATCATTCTGGACTTCCGAATGAGCAGATAAGGGAACAATATTCTATTGAGTCCTTCATGAGGCAACATCTACTTTCTTTCAGTGGGTATTCTGATCCACTTGTTGCTGAACAATGGATTAGTACCATTGAAAAGATATTTTCCATACTTTTCTATTTAGAACATGAAGAAGTCATTCTCTCTATTTATCATTTAGAAGGTGAAACAGATCAATGGTGAACTCTAATTAAGAATACGAGGCCCCGAGATGAAATTGAATCAATGGAATGGGATGAGTTCAAGAACATGTTTTTCAATAAGTAATGACCTCGTATTCTTCGAAAAAATATGGAAAAGGATTTCCTTGAGCTTAAGAAAAAGGATGATGAATCTGTTGGTATATATGAAGCGAATTTTACAATTCTTGCAAGGTATACATTTGACTTTATCGTCCAACCTGAAAGTAAATTTGATCGATTCTTTAGTGGCTTAAAACCATGTCTTTGATCACTATTTGTGATGTTGAGTATGACAATGATGTTGTGTAATGATTAAGTGTTTATGTAATGGGATTTCAAAATAGAATCATGGAATCTCATTTATGGTATTGTGGAATTTTGGAATATCTATGTATTGGTTTTCAATAATTATATAGTACCGGTAACCATGAAAAGTGATTGGAATATTTTTGGAAAGAATATGATATGCACATAATGAAGCAATAAAGAAAAAAATAAAATGAGCTCATGACTGATATAAGGACAAAGTTATATCATGGTTTGAGTATATAGAAATTTTGGGATTTTGGTATGTGGAAAGTGTTAAAATTTGGCGGCATTCATGTTTTCACTAAGGGTAAATGTGTATTAATTTTTCAAGAGAATACATGATTAAGGTATTCAAATTTTTGTAATTTGACCAACAAGATATATCGTATGATATATGGGGGATAAATGATGGTATTCACAAGCTCGGAAGATGACATTTCTAGTAATTGTTTTCTATATACTATGAGCTTGGACAGAAGTATTTTGGATAAGCCTAAAGATTGGAATGGATTATGTTAGACATAAGTCAGTATTGTTTAAGTCTAGAAATTTTTTCAATATTATTTATGGAATGTTATAATAATGTAGTTTTAGAAAAAAGAAAAACTGCAGGATGGGTGACAACCCGTCGCGTCGGACAAGGCTATGGGAATCAAACCCACAACCGAAGTGCGACATGCCTTTATCACCTACCACTGCCCTACATGAAGTCCCCGGTTAGTGGAAACTAGTATTTTTATATTAATCGGTATGATATATGAAGTATAAGTCCATTTTACGAACCATATATGATTACTCTCCCTATAGATGGACATATGTATTTTTGATAACTTTTTCTAACATTTTGTTTGAGACAGATGGAATGACCCATCATTCTATCACATGATCAGCTAACACTTCAAGAATGAAAAATTAAACTTCATTTTTTTAAGAGATGAAGTGGAAATTGTCCAAGGAACAACCAACGGTGAGATTGTACCAAAATCAAGAAAGTATTTCTTCTAATTCCAATTTGTTCAACTTTAGGGAAATGATCTTGAAAACCAAAAATGTTGTCCTAGTGCCCTTATATTTGATGACTTAGATGGTACCTTAGGTCATCACAAATTTATGGCTTTGTGATTGTTGGCTTTTACAAAGCCATGTCCTCTACCACTCTTCATCAGAAGATGATGGTTATATTTCTCTTCCATATCCATATTTTAACCTATGTTGTCCTATGTGGAAACCCAGCACTGAGTTACTTTTGGTGACTGTTATGATTCTAACTTTACTTTTTAAAATGAAGTTTTAGTATTCCTTTTTACGACGTGGGTTTCTATGAAATAAACATTCAAGTAGTAAACCATTTATAACCCCGACGAATTTTGAGGGCGAAATTAATTTTAAGGGGGGTAGAATGTATCACCCCGAGATTTTTTGAGATATATTCTTTTTAATTTCTTTCATATATTATATTGTACGCTACGACAAGATTATCTTCTACTATACGCTATACTATATTAGCTTGTAGTAAACGTAACACTATTCTTGGTTCGTGTTACACACAAGTTCAAGTTTGTTTTGTGGAAATTCTTCTACGCAATATTAATTATAGATTTTGTTTAATGTATAAATGAAATAAGTTTTGATTATGTTATACGCAACACCAAATAGAGATTTCACTACACGTAGCCCTTACTTGGCTTTCATTACACGTAATCAAGACCTTCCTCGATAGCGTGTGTAGTACGCAATACCGAGTTTCACTAAATGAGATATTATTATAATATTATTATGAACTAGACGTTATGAATAGTAATACCCACTTTTTGAAATTTTATAAATTTTATCTTTCAAAATGGACTTATGTTTTGGATTTGGAATTTCAAAATCAGCCTAGGGTTAAGTTTTGGTATTTTTCTGAAAACTTTCAATTTTTGATGAATAGTGAAGACATTGTGTTACTATTTAAAAACCGACTTTTTATTTTAATAATTATTTATTTTATTTAAATTTATTTTATGTAAAAATTGATACATAATACCTATATAAGTTCAATTTAGTTCATTTGAGTCATTTTATAATAATTTTAGATATATAAAAATCTTATTGAACTTTTCACTGTCTTTTACCCACCTCTTAGGAGAATTTTAAAATTTACATGAAACTTAATTTTACCACTTATGTGAGTGGAATTTTGAAAATCTGAGAAACACAGTTAATATCAAGGAGTAAATTTTTTTTCAATAAGATAAAAATAATTTTTGGTGAACAATAACTTTTAACTTTTATTTACCATGGTTAAAAGTAAATAGGGTAATTAATGGTAAAAATGATATTATTAGTACCCTAACACATGTCATAATTCTATTAGATAATTTTAATTCGACCAAAAAAAACTTTAGGAATAAAATATTACCCTTTAGGTCCACTTGGATTAGATGAGGACACTTATTATTATTTTATTTAATGAAGAGTTAAAATAGGTAAAATCAATGTTTAATAACTAAATGTTTTTTAATATAGGGCTATAAATAAGATAAATTCGACCATAAATATTCATTATAAAGATATAAATATTTCCTACATTATGGTATTTTCTTTATAATTTTTATACATTAAATAATTTAATTTATTTATGACATAATGATGATGAAATAATTACTTTAATAATGAAATATTAACATAATTGATGTTATAAATACCCAAATAAATGTAATTTGAGACATTATATGAATTACAATAATTTTATAGGTTAATATTACATGTTAGTATTGATTAAAATAACTATTTTTTAACTAATCATGTTGTTTTGATTTTCACAAAATCAATTACCAAATAGTGTCAACATTGACATAAAATGGTTTTTAAAACAAATATTATATTATTAATTGTTATTATATTCCTGAAAATATAAGGTTCGGCCAAATGACTTATATAAGGTTTTATATATTAATAATTAACCACTTGGGGTTCTTTTGGCTTGTTATAGTATGTTTATGAACCATATAGTGTAAGAAAACAAGAAGACATGGTAAAAGTTAAATTATTTAACTTAGGGTTAAATCTAAATGATAAGGTTAAAATAGTAATCTAAACTTTTCTAAAACCTATTGGATGAGAGGATGTCGACCCATAACAACGTTTTCTACGAAATAAATCAATTTTGAGCTATTATAAACCGAATATAACTTTATTATAAAATAATATTGAAGTTTTTCTAAAGGTGCCCCTCTCCTCCCTTATAAAAAGTGCACCCCTTCCCCCTTTTCAACACACCCTTTTGAGCCTTGAAGCTTGGAAATCCCCTAAAAATTACACTTATAAATCTCTCCAGTTATATCATATAGGTTCTGGTATTATCAAAAGACCAACTCTAGTGCCCTAAGAAGAAGATTAAAGGAGGTGCGTCGAGGAAGAGGTAATGTCTTCTACCGACTCTTTCAAGTTTCATTCTTCTTATACTTCCTATTATTTAGTTTTTCATTATAAAGTAATAAAATAAGTATTAATTATATACTAATGTGTTATTATAACTATTAAACAACCCTATTTCACCTTTTATCCGTCTTAAGGAAAACGAAATCATCGTGTGTGCGTACGTACAGAATACCGTCTCCACGCCGTGGTGTAATCAATTTTTCCACCACCACCTTAATTGGATAGTATAATAGTGTAAATAATAACTATATATGATTATTATAACATTATACTTATTCTAAGATATTATATCATCCACTCCAATTCCATTCAACAAATATGGGAATGATGTCATCACTCGTTCGTACGTACGGATTGCCGTCTCCACGACGCGATGAGATTCATTTTCCATGTTAACAATTCAAGAATGATTATAAATTATATATTATAAGTAATAATTAAATATATGACATAATAATGCTACTAGATTTATGTATATATATATATATATGTAGGTCATCAACTTAATTCCATTAAATTCAATAAGGAAACAAAAAACAACGTTCAAGCGTACGTATAGCCTACCGTCTCTATGAACAGTGTATTTCTTTCCATTTATCGATCTATTATATATATGTATATTCTGAATATATATTATATATAAATCATGTTTTATATTCCATAATTAAGTAATAATGATCTATGTAATCATATTAATAATTACAAGTCAAAACACGGACGATAAAAGAAATGATTTTACCCAAAACGCTACTTTAACATGGAATTGACAAATAAACGGATAATATAAAGTCATAAGTGAATCATATATGATATAATAAATTTTATTATGGTTCTGTTACAAGTAAATAATATTTCTAAACCCATTATATAGGAGTCTCAGACACATATGGAAGAAATTGGACATAAGGTAAGGGATAACTTTTCTAATGTCGTTTTTATCCGAGATTGTTTATTTGTAAGTATTTACTAGGGTTATATTTATCATCCATGTACCTATATTCTAAAAATGGTTTCATGTATGATTAATTTAAGTTTTACCAATTTTTGACTTTTACTACATGGCATGTAAGGAATCTTTCTTTTGTTTACCATATGATGTACTTTTTGACTTTACCGGCAAAAGTACGAGAAGAATGTTGTTTAACTTATACGGCATGAAAAGATTTTTACGGTTTTATAAAACCTTATTTTCATGAAGCTTACTCTAAAATATTTCATAACTATTTTCAAAAAAATCATTTTCTTTTAAAATTTCATGGCATTTTGTGAAAATAAAATGATTTTGAAGAAGAAAGGATATTTTCCTCAAGGATTCATTTCAAGTGTTTTATCAAAACCATTTTCCATCTAAGATGACATTATTTTTATATGTTCATATTTCAAGTATAATGTATCTATGATTTACATGTTTTCACTTTTCTTATGATGAAATTATATCCATTTGTTTTATATGGATTATGTTATGACGGGATGATATTTACGAAACCCATTTTATTCTTTGGGTTTTGATGAATGATTTTTGTTTATGTTGTGGCACACGTAAGAATGATTTAATTATGAGATGACTGAGACCTATGTATCCCTCTAATGGATTGGGTAACGATTTATATCTCATGATATAGACATGTCTGGAATGGTAAGATAATCTGGTTCAGTTTTATATGACTGAGATGAGGAGTGAACTCGATTCAAAAAGGGACTTTGTCCATTAAAATGGTCTTGGAAGCAATGCCTTAGAAACTATGGAAATTATATCAAGTGATTAATGGTTTTACACAATTAAATGTTTTACTCCCATGCTAATTGATCAAGATTAATTTTCCTTTATGACTTATTCCGAACATACTGCCAAGATTTATTTCACAACTCAAGCTTTTGAGGTGTAAATTTATGTTCACGTTTTGAAGTTAAAATGTATATAGTTTGTTTTATTTTCTCCATTCTTACAATTAATGATCATTTGAGATAAACATTTATATGTTTTCTTTTTCCCCAGGATATAAATAAAGGTTTTAGTTAAGAAAAAATGGAAGATCTTTATGGGATATGTTGAAGATCATTCACCAAGATTAGAAGATTATATTCCGAGTTTCCAAAGACAGTGAACTATTATGATCCTTGAGTGTTGGTTTTTGTTATATATCAAGTGTTATGAAAAAGTAATGTAATTTCCATGTACGTCATGCTTTGGGTATCTACGCATTTGGTTTTAGTATTGGGTTGGAATCGAGATCTTGAAAATGATGTTATGAATGGTATGTCAGTAGAAACCCATATTTCTTATAATCTAACTAAGGGAGCATAATTTTTATAAATGATTGAGATAAAAGAAAATATTGGAATATGTTTAATAAGAGGAAAAATATAACTTTAATAGTCTTAACTAATATAGTGAGGTTGGTATATTGAATAAAATGTTATCTTGATACATATTTATCTTTTATATATCCTTAGTTATTTTTATTAACATGTAAAAATTAATTTTTTTTGGAAATAAATTATTTAATGGGGATAATGTAACGACACTATATTTTAGTATATATTTTACTTTAATAAAATTATATATTAAAAACATGTCTTAACACACAATAATGAAAAAAATAAACCAAAATATATTTTATAAAAATATTATAATATAAGAAAAACATTAATATATTATGGAATAATGAAACAAAAAGGTAGCCAGTAAGGAAGATATTTTATTATATAAAAATTATTTTTATGTGTCACATATTATTATTTTATGATGTAATTATAAAATTAATATAAAATTTTAAAATAAAATTTTATAATAATTGTTAACTAATTCTTATTAAACAAGTAATCAATCCAAAATAATTAGGAATAATATAATTTATTGATAAAATTTTTTTTCATGAAGAACTATACCATTTGTATAAATTATTTTTATAAACAAATTGATCACTATTAAAAAATGTACAATATATTAATAAGATATATTGAAAATTTATTTAATTTTCATATAAATATTCACACTCAGTATGGAATACAAAGAAAACGTTTTAATTTTGAAAAAACTACTTTTTGAAAATAGTTTTTTTTGCGATTAGCAAGCTTCAATTAAAATTAATTTTAATCAACATCAAAAACCTAGTTTAATAAAATCATTTGACTATTTTTAATCAACATATAAAAATTAGTTAATAAATTCATTATAATTTGTATCATAAGTTACTTAGGTAAATATTAATTACTATGGTACAATAATTATTTCTATAAATGATTTGTAATTTTTATATAAATAAAATAAATTTTTATATATTCAATGATAAGTCTAATATAATGTTTAAACATATTTTTTTTAAATATAGTTAAAAATATAAAAAATATATTAACACTCATTTAATTATTATTTTATAGTAAATAATAATAAAAAATCAATGTATAAAAAGACATATTTCTACAAAAAATGGTTTTTCCTATAACATATTATTTTATTTAAAATGCAATTTTCTAATGTTTGGAAATTGAATTAGATTAAATGAAATCTAAATTCAGAATCAATATGTTTATATTTGTTATTATGGTCTGTCTTATATTTTTATTAAATGAATAATCACCATGGTTATTTTTTAATCAAGGTTAATAAGGGTAAAAAATGGTAATATCAAGAAGATCAAATTTTAATCACATAACATGAAACTTATACCATATAGAATAAGATTTTAGGTTTTAATATATTATTTACAATTCTCAGAAATATTTTCTCACATAAATCACCTAATTATTATGTAATTCTATTCTTAATATTTACAACCATTCAATTCTAAAGAAAAGTCTCTCTTTTTTAATAATAAAAGGTGTCAATTTCCACCCACTTCAAGACCCAATCATTGTCAGAAATTACATTTTAAATCTACCCATTTTACCTTAATAATAATTTCTCTTGTCATTATAAAACTATTTTTTACATTTCCCCCAAATTTCTCTTGTTCTTATAAGTCTTTTAAGAGAATACTCAATTACTCAAAGTGAGTATTACCCGAAATCGTACTTTATTTTCTACATATTTCCCATAAATCTCCTAAAACAACATTAATATTATATTATTATAATGTTAAGTACCATTATTACCCTTAATTAAATTATATCCTTGTTATAAGTGTTATATATATTCTTTAATCAATTAGGAAAAAAATTAAAAAACACAGTTGATATGTACGTGTGGACTGCCGCCTCCATGAATGAAACATTTTATATTACAAAACTACCTTTCATGGAAGTTTATAAAACAATTTTAGTGAATAAATATGATATTTATTATGTTATTTATATTCTTTAAATATAAAATTTTCATTTTATAAATAATATTAACTATAAGCGATAATTTTACTTTTAGCTGCATAAAAAGAGAAAACAAAGAGGGAAAATGATTTACACTTTATAAGTAATAGCATATTTATCATTTATACCATATCAATAACTATTTAAAAATATAATTAAAAACCTTAATAAAATCTAAAAAATTTAATTATAATTATAAATTAATTATATTATAACTAAATCACTTCATAACCATCTTTGAATTATATCATGTTCATGTTTAGGTTGTTTTAACTAAATACAAAAAAATACTATAAGGTTATAACATGGATTGATATGTAAAATTAATTTCTTGTAATATTATACATTAATTATTAAATAATTTTTCTTTTATGGTGTTATAAAGCTAATATTTAAATTTACATTTTTTATTAATAATCCTCAATTATTCGTTAAAAATTATCAAAACAAGTTCATCCTGGATTTCATATTTAATAATCATAACCAAATATATAATGTAATGAAATTATTAATTTATAAAAAATTAATGAATATATATTGTATTAGATAATTTAATATAATAATTATGAACTTGTTATCCAATAATGGTGGTCAATGTTGCTATTATAAAACATGTGCAAAACTATCAGAATTAATAACATTCAATGATAATGATAAATATTATCTAACTAATATATGGGTATTAATTTTTATAACTGGGGAATATAATAGGTAATAGATATTAATATGGTTATAAAATAATTAATTAATATTGTTATGTTTATTATAGAGGAAGCTAAATTTATTGTGTTGAAGCTGAGAGTGGAGGTAAGGGTTTTGTCTCAAATTTATTTCTTTGCAACATATTTTGTATTATACACCTATTTTTTTACATGGTTTATATTATCCCAATTTTAATTATTATATCTTGATTATATATTTATTAATGGTATTTAATGTTTTAATTCTTGTTTTGTATTTCAATATATTTTTAATGATATGTTATAAAAGTTGTAAGGTTTTCTGTATCTAAATTTCACTTCATTGAGATATGATTTGTATTCACCACCAATATTATTTTTTGTCTTATATACTACATATGGATGTATTTTAAAAAAAGTATTAAAAAATAATGCTATTTGAAAATCCATATTATGTTCTAACTTCTGTAGGTTTTTTATTTCAAAGGTAATGAAGTTTTAAGGGTTTGTTTCCAATCTCATTTTCAAATCGATATTGTTATGAATGAATTCCCATGTTGGGAAAAATTGTGTGTTTATTATCTCTAAAACCAAAACCATTTCCTTGTCCTCTTGTTATTAATAAAATTTTACATGTATTTCAAAATTTCAATTCCATTGATAAATAATTTACATGATGTGATTGTTGTAATTAAAATCAACAACTTCTTATTAATTAGAAATTTCCCTCATCTATTCCCTTTTTTCACTTGATAATTTAATGGACATACTTATCAATGATTCAATAACTGATTAAGGTCATTTTTTACATATTTACCTTTTTTATTCAATTTTGAAAAAAAATATTTTAATTTTTTCCACAAGAGTTGTTTTCATTAAAAAAGTTGAAAGAACTTATTTTTAAAACTATTCAGGTGAAAACATTATTGTAAGACCATTATGATTTATAAATATTTATTTTCATGTTTTAAAATTATTCTCACAATTTATTTTTATTATTAATTAAATTTTAAATAAGAGGAAATATTTTTCTATTTTTAAAATATGAATGTTTTATTTTAAGAAGGAATTATTGATTTTAAAATTAATTTTAAGTGCTTTTGATTTTAATAAATAAGTATTTTGTGTATTAATTCCTTCTAAAATAATATTTATGAGAGAAAGTTTATTTTATAATTTCTTTTTCAGATTTTTTTCTTTTAGTGGGTATTTTTTTTATATTTTTTATAAACATCAATGTATTCTATTTAAAAAAACATTTTAAGGGGTTTTCATGCATTTAAAAAAGGATAAATATTTTTATATTCAACTCCAAATTTTTGGATTTAAATGTTATTTATTTTTCAAGGATCTATAATTTTAAATTCTATTAAAATTTGATTTTATAATGGTTTTGATGTTATCTTCTAGAAAATAATTTTTGAAATAGGCTCATAACTTCTTAATTTTATAAAAAGGATAAAAATATATTATGAAATATATTTTATTTTTTTCATCCATTTTTAACTTTATATATAAAATATTTAACACATTTGGAGTTATGTTTTTATAAATTAGCTTCAAAATTATCTTTTTAAATACTTATTTTGGCCAATTAAACTTATTTTTATCAAACAATCTAATTCTTAAAGTCTTTTTATGAGATATAATTTGAAAATATTATAAAACTATTATTTTTTACTTCAGGTTTTCATGAGAGAATATAAGATTTTTTTATGAAACACATATGTATGTAAAATGATTTTTGGGGTCACAAATGGTCCACTAGTTATGATACCTGAGTCACAGTTGGTCCACTAGTTATGATACCTGAGTCACAAATAGGCGACAAGTTATCATACTCAAGTTACTAATTGGTTACTAGAAGTAATTCTTAATTCACCATGTAATTAGAAAAATGATTTTGATGAATATACCACTATGAAATGTTTTCTTACGATTATTTTTTTATATTTCAGTTTTATGAAATGTTTCAATGACATGTCATATTTCTATGTCATATGCCCATAATTATGCTCAATGGATCATATTTATTATGAAACACTCTTATGATATGGTACATGTTTATTCAATTGTGATTAATTTACCTAATATCATGACTTATGGATAACTCTTATTATTAAATGTTCTTTTTAATAAGATATTTATCCCATGATTTTGTTTCTCATATGCTTATTATCTAACCCTTTATGCCATGTTGTTATGTTATCTCTTACTGAGTATTATAGCTCAACTATTTCATATATTTTCATTCCCTAGGTTATGAAGATGAGTATAACTTAGGATATGTCCAAAAGAGAGTTTAGTGTGGTTTAATTATTGAGAAATATTCACAAGCATCATATAATAAATTTCTTTTATAGTGGATCCTCAAGGACACTAAATATTCAATTCATATAATTTCATGATTATTTGCGAGATTTAGTTTTCATAATCAATGTATATTCTATAGTATATGAAATATTATCCAGGTATATCTCACTTGGTATAAAATCATGTTTTTAAATTATGTGCTTTTAGTACCAGACTTGGGAGTGCAAGTCCAGAGTGCATTGGTTGGATTTAGAGTAGTGTTAAGTAATTTTTGGGGATTAGTTTTGTTATTTTTTGTAATTAGGACAACATAATATTAGTGAGAAATCTAAGGTTAAGTATAATATAAAATAACATCAAGAATTTTTGGTAATTTATTGATTATGTGGTTTCCTAGAAATTAAATATTTGACTTGATACAAACAAGTGGATCTAGTCTCTAACACCTATTCCCCAATGGATAATAAATCTGAAAATGATGATTGAGTATTAACTCAATCTTCAATAGGGGAAAAAAGAGGCTTAATTAGACACCTAGTTTCACACACATAAGCGATATGATTTGGTATTTCACATGATCTTTATAAACCATTATCAGGTGTTTTAATATATTTATTTTAGAGAACCTCATATAAAAATAACTCTAATGTTTCATAAGTTGAAATCATTGTGTCAAAGGATGATAAATATTAAGAATTATTTTTCATATAATATATTTACTCTAATATTATAAAACATTATCATAACTATTTGGTTTTATAATTTATTGGTACCTGGATCCTAAAAATGAATCCTTTAATGATATGTCTCTAGAAACCCTAATATTTTACAAGCCAACTAATGGAACATATTTGGAACAAATGCCCGTAACAAAAGAAAACATGGAAATATTCATATTAAGAGGTAAAATACTGGTTTCTTAGTAGTTCCTAAGAAATTGAGGCCTATATCTTCACAGATATTTTCTATTGGTTCTTTTGTATCTTTTAGATACACATATCTATGTTTATTAAGACATTTTAATTAAAATTGTGAGGATGCAATTTATTAGGGTGGGGGTGAAACAACCCAAAATTTTAGTATATATTTTCCTTCAATTAAATACTTTTTTGAATATGTTTAATCATAGTAAAATCCAAACAAAATTAAACAATGATACATTTTTGATAAAATAATAGAATATAAAATAAACATCAATACGTTATTCAATAATGAAACAAAATGATAATAAGTAATTGATATAATATATTATAAAAAACATATATATTTTTATGTGTGACATTTTATTATAGGATGTATTATAAATTTAAAAGAAATATTTTAATGAGATTTTATTTATAAAATTTATGTAATTATTATTAAATTAGTAATAAATCATTAATTATTTGGAATATGACCATTTACGGATAAAAATACATTTTTTGCAAAGGATTTTAGTTTCTATATCAATTATATATTTTTAAACCAACTGATCACTATTGAAAATCATGAAATATATTAATAAGTTATGTAAATAAATTATTTAATTATAATCTTAATATTTTCACTTCGCACGGAATATGAGTAATTCATTTTCGGGCTAAAAAATAATTTTTTAAACATTATTTTTATGCGATATACACACTTATATTAAAATTAATTTTTATTAAATCTTGAAATCGAGTTTAATAAAATTGTTTCTATAGTTTTAATCATAATATATTAATATTTCAATAGCTTCATTTTCATTTCTAGATTTATTTACTAAAGTAAACGTTAATTACCATGGTCAAATAATTATTTTTCGATGAATATTTTTTATAAAAAATGTTTAATTTTTATCTAAATAATTCTAATTGATATATTTTAAATGTTGACTAAAATTTGATGTTTAAACATATAAAAGACGTCTTACTTCTCATTTAGTTATTAATTGATATAAAATAATAAAAATAACACTTATGGGTTACAAGTTATTTTTCTATAAAAACGTTTTTTCAATATCTTATGATTTAATTTAAAAGATAAGTTTCTCATATTTGTAAATATAACTTGATTAAATGGATTAAAAATTTTCAATGAAAATGTATAATGTTTTTAATAATTTTAATCTTATATTTTTAGTAATAAAATAAATATCATTGTTATTTTTTAATTAAGTTTAATAAGGGTAAATGTGGGTAGTTCCTAGAGTATAAAATTTTAATTACTTAAATTGAAACTCAAACCTTATAGAAGAACTTTCTATGGATGGAAATTACTAACTAAATGTCTCAAAAACATTTACTCACCAAAAATACCTAATTCTCATGGATTTTAATTTTTACCCTTACCTACTAGTAAATTCTAAGGAAAATCCCCTCTTTTCACCTATAAAATGAGGCCACCTGCACCCAATTCAAGCCAAACTATTAGTTAGGAATTTCCCTAAACCTATAAAAATTTTAAATTAGATAAAATTCCTACCCAATTTTTAAACCACTTTGTTACATTAAATTTCTCTAAGGCCTAAAATCCAATTAAGTCTTTCAATAGAAGACTCAAATCCTCAACAAGATAATTACAAACTCTCAGACTATCTTTTCTATATATTTATCATCCAACCTAATCCAAACCTATGGAAAAATATTATTATAACAGAATATTTATCATTTGTGTACATAAATAATTTTATATCCATGGAAAATCCATTATCTATCTCATTCCCATCTATTGGAAAAAAATGAAAATATATCTCAGGCGTGTGTGCAAACTACGACCTATATGAATTCATCATTTATTTTTTCATTATTAACTTTAATGGATGATTCTAAAAACTATTTAAGTGAATATATATTATATTTTTAAAATTATTTATATCATTAAAATATAATTTAGGCATTCTATAAATAGTATTATCTATAAGTTATTGTTGTGAATTTAACAACCTAAAAAACACATACTAAGAGGAAAAATGATTTATTATTTATAAGTAATATATTACTTTTCATTTAACTTCTCCTTAATAACTCATAAAAACTATGATTAATCACATTAATAAAATCTAAATAATTTCATTATACTTCATTAATAATTTTATTATAATTAAATCAATTCATAAGAATCCATTAATTATAACATATTATTGTTTAGGTCATTTTAACAACCCACATGAATAATTCTATAAATTTCTATCATGGATGGATTTGTAAACTTAGTTCATGTTGATATTATAAATTAATGAGTAATTAATTTTTTATGGTTAAATAAAGGTAATATTATTATCTTATTTTTTTATAAATAAATATCATTTATTCATTATAAATCATCGAAACAACCTCATCACTGATTTCATATTCATGAATCATAACAAAAATTATAATGGAATAAAACCATAATATTATAAATAAGTAATAAGAATACATCATAATACCAAAATTAATCTATAAATTTTGAACATGGTATCAAATAATTGGGTTCAATATCGCTATTAGAAAAGACGCACAAAATAATTAGAATTACTTTCAACTAAGGACAAAGATATACATTATCTATTAAATATATTAGAAATGAATGATTCTAATTGATTAGTATGAAATGTAATAAAAATTTATATGTTTATTAACCAAGTAATTTATATAGTTATTATTGTTATGAATGTGGTAAAATAACATTAATTCATGTCATGAGTTAAAGTAAGTGTTTCACCACAAATTACTTTCTTTGAGATATGATTTTATTATGAATTTTTTATTATATGGTGTATATGATTCCCATTTAAAGTGTTATATAATAATTATATAGTTATTCATGTTATTTTAAGTTTCATTTCAAGTTTTGTATTTCAATATATTTTGAATCAAATGTAATAAAATACGCAAGGGTTTCCTCATCTTAATTTTTCTTTATTGAGATATGCATTTATTCACCACCAATTTTTTTATGTGGTGTATATAATTCCCATGGATGTATTTTAATACAAATATAATAAAATTAAATGGATTCAAAAATCTAAAATGTGTTATACCTGTCATGATTTTTTGAATTTAATGTTAATTATTTTGTAACAGTATCTTTCCAATCTCATTTTCATAAAAATATTGTTATGAAAAAATATCAAAATTAGGGAACATTGTGTGAGATTTATCACTAAAACCCAAAACATTTTTATATTATGGTTATTATTGGTATTTTACACATCCTATCTCATTTTAATTTCCCTTGTTATATAATTTTCCCATTGTGGCACTTGTACGTGAATCGAACCTCTTGTGTTACTAGATGATAATTTTCCTCCTCCAGGTTAATATTCATTGGACAATTTTATTAATATATATATATATGAATCAATAATTAATTAAGGAATTTTTATACCATTTTTACCTTATTTATTAAAGTTTAAGAGATATATTTTAACAGTTTCTACATGATTTATCAATCAAAATTTGGAAAAGCCCCCATTTTAACATTTTCTATGTGGACACATTCTTTTATTAACACTATTCTTTAAAAATAATCATTTATATGTTTTGAAATGGTTTTAAAATGATTATTAGTTCTTAATTATTTAAAAAAAAAGAAAATATTGTAATATTTTCCAGAAGTAAAATTTTAATTTTAAAATGGAAATCTAGATTTTAAAAGAGATTTTAATGGTTATTGTTTTTAAGGAATATTTTATTGGTAATATCCTAAATTTGTAAATAGTTATGAATTATTTAGATTTATATTTAAACCTATTTTTTACTCTAATAAATGTACCTAAGGGAATACATAAGGGTTCTAGAGCATTTGAGGCTTATTCGAAGTACATAGATCTAGTTTTGTGAGAAACAAACAGAGGCTCATATTTGACACATGGTTAGTAGTAATCATGTAACTCAATAATGCATATATATAATGATGCGAACAATTTGAAAACTTATATGAGGGAAGACACATGGATGTGTGAAATGGTTTAGGTATATTGTGGAGGTGATTCATATGGTGTGCGCATGGTTTGTCTAATTGTGCACCTGACCTTTTTAGGGGGGAAGCCTCTTGGACTGTAATAATTTATAGCTTGTACATGATTCTTCAAACTATGTGCTTAACTATGTGAGGGGGTTCTATAGTAGGTAGTGGGTGTGCACATTTTTTGCATAGTTTGGCCAACAAAATGACCAAACTATTCATCATTTAAAAATGGGTTTAATGTCAATTTTCTTCTCTTCTATTTAACTTTAATCCTTCCATTTAATATAAAATTCAATCACAACATCTCCCGCATCAGTTTTTGATCTCCTTGCCCCTACAACCTAAGATTTGATCAACCACCATCGTCTAATGTCTGATTCAAGTATCGTTAACTGCATTGGATCATTCTCGGTAAGCTCTTCAGTCTACTTCTTTTATTTATTCACTTATCTTTATATATGGATTGATAAATCAATGAGAGATAATATTACCTATTTTTTGGGTATTAATCTATTTCATTTATTCTCCATTTCTAGCAAAAATTAGAGGCCAATACTAGACGAGGAGTCATCTACCACCAGAAGGTTGGTGGTCTTATACATTTTCCCTTAATTTTTTAATATTATGATAAGTTGTTCCGCAAGATGAAACCTCCAGGTGTTGCCTTAAAAATGATTAAATAATTTTACAATAATGATACCTTCCTATTGATACACTCTTATACCTTTTTTTCATAGGTCATCCACCGCGATGAGTTCCACAACTTTTGGTGAGTTTAATAAATGTTCATGACTATATAAATGTTTATGTGACCAAGCCACCATCTACGTAGTCTTGGATTGAATCTATTTTTAAATTTATATATTTAATGAAATGAAAATGAAATAGTAACAACATGTACATTATCCTTTTTTGAATTAACATGGTGGCCCATGATCAAATGGGATGTAATGAAAGGTGATTATACATGAATACTTAATTTAGATTTTGTGAATGTATTAAATTAAATGTATTAATGATATTATTAATATTGGACCACATATATTTTTCATTGTGACATGGTCACATAATGAGTTTGACATGATGTCTCAAGCTTTCATGATGAGTAATATTGGACATGACGTTTCACATCATTTATTGGATGATGGAAATGACATTTCACATCTTTTATTTTGAAATTTTACCTGATGCTTCACATTCCTTAATATAGGATGCTGGTCATGGAGAATCTCCTCCTTTATTTGTATTGGAAGACATGATGTTTTGTATCCTAGATCTAATTCTAAGAAAATTTACTTATTTAAATAAAGAGAACCATATGATATAAATAAACTCCATGGTTTTACACCTCAGGTCATGGTTAGTACTATATATATATATGTCAATATATGTTATACACATAATGTATATATATAGATATCTTTTATATATATAAACGTATACAGTATATATATACATACATATATACATATACATACATATATATATATATATGTGGTGACATGTGTTCAGAGACATTCCATATCTGGTTGAAGCTAGTAGTGTCAGATGGGTATCCTTTAGGAACTGGAGCTAACATGGTTATAGTCTCATTCACTTCTTTATATTTTTTATACATACACACTACTATTTTATATACACTGTATTGATCATACTAGATACCATTGGTGGTAGCCGAATGAGTTTTAATCACAACCTTTTGGGAATCTGTTTGGAACCCGAATAGATCTCATAGATACAGGTAGGGATAAAGAAATGAATTCAGCTATGGATGCCTGATTATCTGTTAGTATGTGATCTTGGTAGCAGATGAGTAAGTCTGTTCTTGGGATTATCATGGGATAATTTTTTGTATTTTTGTTTCTTTTTTTGTATTTCTATTTTATTGTAGACCAACATTCATATATACCTGATTTCCTTTTTATACAGTGTAATGACATCATTATTTTGTATATGAACTTGGTTATTATTTCTTCTACGTGTTTTATTTATCTGAATTATTGATTCAAATACTTTTGATAAATATTATTTTTACATTATTTATTTATTTATTAGAATACTGTTCTACACTCTGATCTTGTGGGTATAGTCTCCCCATAGTATCATAACATACCCTCACTATTAGTCGGAAACCTTTGGAATATGGGGAGGCCTTCTTGAAGAAATGTTTCCAACTAAGTTGGTCTATTATTCATAAACCAGGTCTAGGAAATGTAAGAGTCTTATTAGAGTTGGTTCATTTTTTCATTTTTCTAACTACTTTAGGTTTGTTGATAAGAGACCAGGAATAATTTATAATATTTTAATGAGTATATACTTGGGGGTAGCATAATTACATATTGGGAAAAGCCAAATTATCTGGGATGGACTTGTTGTTCCAAATTATTTATATTACAATTGAATTTATTACACTGTTGGGTGATTCACATGAACCATGGGATTTACTATTATTTTTTATTCTATTTTTAACTTTATCTCAATAAAGCAACGAGGTATTATCTAATACATCATCATAAGAACCTTAGGATTTATATGTCATGAATATTCCTTGAAACATCTATATTACTTTGTGCATTTCATGGTATATATTATTGGTACCTCGACAGTTATATTTTTAAATGTAATAAAATTTATTTCAAGGATAAAATAATTGTATTAATTAAAGTTTCTGTATCCACCTAAACAGTGTTAGCCCATATAACTTGGTGTCAATTATACAATGTTTATCCTTGGAATATCGGTCACATGGGATGAAACATTAATGTTTAAGATTAAATTGATGCCAATTTAAATTTATAAAGTGTGTAGACCTCTATAAATTGAGAATAATGGTCTATATAATTTAATCATTGTTAAAGGATGATTGTAGATACATGTGATTCTAATTGAAAATTATAAAGTTTAGGACTTTTTAACATAGTAATGAAAAACACATCTTATTGGACAATGACAAATATATATATTCTGAATTGTAATTCTTTAATAAAAGGGTTTCCATTAAATAGGTAATCTAATTAAAACATAAAGCGTGTTTTCCTATATAAATTTCAATTGATACTCCATATAACAGAACCTATGTTATAAATACAAGACTTGGATCCTAACCTGACCATTATAGTGGGCAGTTGAGCATGTATCTTGGAACATATCTTGATCTTATATACCATCATGATCAGGCTTTGGGACCCGTAAATGGGGTGTTTACTCTTGGAAATGAAGGATTGTACCTTCAATTCATTTATATGTGATCATTTCTAATTTTAAATTCAGTTTTGAGGTTCATGTTTAGAATTGTAGAATTATTCCACAAATACGACCCTAAGTAATAAATTGGGGAGGTGGTGATGACCTCGCTTTGAGGGTGGTGGGACCTAAGACATCAGTATTAACACATGTAGTGACACTTTATTCACCTCATACGATTCATTATATGGGAATTTACACTCAATTATGAGAGGGTTTCTTATTGTTCATGTATTTAATATAGGGAATCCGACGACCTACCCCTACTATAGAAGTGTTTACGTGAGAGTTTCAGTAGTATCATCCACATGATTTCTTAGGGGATGGTGGCCCCTAGGATGGTGAGTCTTGGATTGAGTCTATTATACCTATATTTTCTCATCTGGTGAAACCTCCCAAAATAAGATCAATGATTTCAGATTACATGCTACATGATTATACCAATAATCGGTTGGATGTTATTACCTAGATGGGACATTATATGGATATAGTCTAGAGGGTCTTCCTAATAGTATTTTATGATTACTTCTTCATAAATATGGTAATGGATAACTAGGATATAGAGTCTATGAATATGTAGTAGAGAGATATTTCTATGATGAAATATTTAGATCACTTCACTAATCTCCAGTATTTCACACTAACTCCTATAGGTGAGAAGCTTATATAAGGGATATGGTATAGGGTTGGCCTTGAATTCACCATCTGATCTCTGGTTATTGTCTTTCAGTTGACTACATTTTCTGAGATAGTGAACCATTCCCTCATCACTGAGCAGAATATTAGGAAAGAAGAAGGTGTGAGATATGTAATTTCAGTACGTTGATAGTAAATTAGTTTATCTGATGTCAGGAAGTGATTCCATGAGTCTTCTCACTGGGTTAGTTGTAGTTATATGGATTTCACAGATAGCTACAAAATATATTATATATATGGGATGATATGACACACAAAACTCTAGTGAAATAGGGACCCATTTGAGTATTGAGTCTACCATAGTATGGGCCATATTGAACATTTTTGGAGAACCTTTCCTCTAGTGCCTTGTGAGTGAGAATTTTCACTGATAAAACATTCAAAAATTGGATCAGTAGCTCTTTTCTCGATAGGAAGCTAGAGTATTACTATCCATTTAGGTTGAGGATGTGGTCATGGACAAGGGATCCAGACATAAGTCATACAACACCCTCAAACCACACCTAGTCAGGGTAGTCAGGTTGTATATTAGGATAGATATATATAGTATAATAGGAAACTGAGTAGGAGAGGATCAAGTATTCTAGTATACATGTTATGATATTTGTATCATCTACATTATTGTCAAATTTATTTTATATAGGAATTTCACAAATATTTATATCTTTAATAATTATGGAAAATTGATGCCTTAATATAGAATACTTATATAGTGTAATGACCCTCAATACTCTATTAGGGATTTGATCTGAGAGCTCATTCTAGTGATAGAAATTCCCCCAAAAGAAATTCAGGTATCATTTTATTTTTAATATTTTTGTGTTGATATGAAATTCTTTGATTTAATTTTTTGGAAGGACTATTTAGTCCCTTATTGGGACCATATTGGTTGTTACCAAGGGAAGGTGACTTTATTATCACCTATGTGGGATAATTATTTTCTAAATGTATAATGGGATTTCCAAGTGAGTCAAGTTAGACCTGAACATCATGGGTTGGGTGGAGTGTCGGCCAAGATTTCTTGTACTTTTCTCAATGATCAAAGAATACATTAGATACATTTACATCATATAGTGGACCATTTTAGGGTTATTTTCCCAGACAACTTTTCTAGGATACCTTCATTGAGATAGGTGGAATTTTCTATTGAGCTAGTTCTATGATAATCCCTAGTATTTATTCCACCTCAAAAAATAAATCCTACTAACCTTCATAATCTCAAGATACAGTTGGGGACCTAGATGCTAAAAGGGTTTTTTCAACCCAGTTCCCCTCTTTTGGGTTAACCCATCATTTTCACTAGAAAGGTGGATATTAAACTTCGGATTTCTGTGGAATACCAAAAATTTAACTGGATTATAGTATGGAATATGTATCCATTACCTCTTATAGATGGCCTGTTTGACTAACTCCTATGATCTGGTATTTTCATGAAGATTGATTTGAGGCCATGGTATCATTAGGTGTGATTTAGACCCTCAAATATACCCCGTATAGTGTTTCAAAGAAGTTATTGTTTATATGATAATATGTTAATGTAGTTTGGTCCCACGAATGTGAGGAAAATTTTCATTGGTTAAATGAATTGGGGTTTCCACCCATATTTAGACTCCCTTGTGGTAGTTTACATGGATTAAATCTCGGTGGACTCTCATACTAGACACAATCATTACAAGAAACATAATAACATATTGAGTACACTAAGGGAGTATAAAATATATATTTAGTGTATAGAATTAAATTTATAAATTGATAAGTCCACTTCTGAGACATATCATATCGAATTAATGGGTATCCAAGGAACCAGAGAAGGTGATATATATAGTTTACTCATAATATCATAGAAACATATTTGAAATTTGACATTTCTTAGGGATGAATTAATATTATATGTGATTTATTTAGGATTTATCAGGCCTCACAACACATCTTACTGGATTGAATAAGAATGGATTAATTTTTACATGGTGTGAATCTTGGGGTAAATCCCTTAAGGTGTTAAAAGGAAGGTTGAATTTAGTTCCAATAAGGATTTTATCGGAGTTGGGAATAATTTATATTGTTTTCTATGATGAATCATGTTTCATATTGGGAGCAGTTATAATGTAGAATGAGAAAGTCATAGTGTATGAGTCTCTTCTGTTGAGAACTCACAAGTTGAATTACCAAATACATGACCTTGAACTAGCAGCTATATTTCATGAATTCTATTTTTAGAGGAATTATCTTCATGTAGAGTGGTTTTTTATACATTGAAAAAAATCATCATCTATATATTTAACTATTGTTACCGAAATAAAAGAGGTGGAAGATGGTTTGAATACCTATATTATTTGGATTTTAGGATTTCTTATATAGACAGAAAGGGAATTGCGGTAGAAGAATCTCTAAGAAATAAGACTCAAATGCATGTAGTACATGAGGTGGGACTGAATGGAAATTGATGTACCTATTTTATGAGATTCATTTATTATAATATGACCATATTTGGATACCTTTACTCGCTTAATTGTTAGTAACTTTCTCAATTACGAATATAGTGAAGATGAGGTAGCATTTGGACCCCGAGGGATTGGTCCTAAGGGATAACATTTCAGGGGAGGACCCACCAATTGGATGGGTATTTGATGAGGATGAGATCATGTGCATTCATGGACATGTCTGGGTTCTTGACGACATCATAGAGGAATTTATGCGAGATTATCATGCCTCTTTTGGGGAATTACAAAGTGATGTCACAAAGATTCACCATGATATACATCTCTAGTATTGGTGTGATGGTGTGAAATAAAAGATTGCTAGTCTTATTACATGGTGTTCCACCTGTCATTAGGAGAATTTTGAACACTAAAAACATATAAGTATTTTATATCAATTTCCCATTACATATTGGAAATGGGATGATATCATTATGGATTTGGTGATTGGTTCACCCAGGTCCCCTCAAGGAAATGATGAATTATAGATTATCATTGACCGGGTGATGAAGGTATCTTAATTTCTACCTATCAGATATACCTTTTCAATGGAAAACTAGGAAGAATTTACATCTGTGAGTTTATAAGACTTTATGGTATACCTTGTAATATCACATCATAAATTGATGCATTCTTTATGTCACTATTCTCGTAGGGGTTGTAGAAGGAACTTAGTTCATAGGTAATGTTGAGTACAACCAATCACCGATAGACTGATGGTCAGTCTAATCATATGATTTAAGCATTAGAATACATGATCCATGAATGGATTCTTGAATTTAAAGGTTCTTGGTATTATCATATACCTCTTTTTGAATTCTATTACAATATAAAAATTCCAAGATACTATTCAGATAGATCCTTATAAGGATCTATACAGTATGTTATTCCATTAAACCCTATTATGCTTAGAGGTAGGAGAGGTATCACTATTGGGACCTCATATCATTCATGAGAAATCTAAGCAGATAGAACATATCAAGAATCACATGGATACAACATATTCTTGACATAAATCTAATGATGATCATCATTAATGACCTATAGAGTTTGTGGTCGGATATGAAGTCTCTCAAAATATCTTTCCTTGGTTGGGGAATAAATAGATTTAGAGACAGGGTAAGCTATTACCTCAATTCATAAAAAAATTTAGATTTTGGAGAGGGTTAGATCCATTACATATTAGACAAAAATCCCTCAAATATATAGGGCTACACATGAAATCCTTCAAGATTCCTAGTTACGTAATTGTTATTCATATCTATCTCTCATCATTTAGCCTGATGAGGCTGATTTGGATGTTTATACTTATTTTTTAAGAGTATACTATATGTATCATTGAACAGAGAATAAAGGATCTATGAGATAGGTTAATTTTTATAGTTGAGGTGCTTTGGATGATGACAACATAGAAGATAACACCCAGGAGAGAGGGTCCAACATACATGTTCAGTGGATGGAGTTAGTCACAAATGATGCTTTATAACACCCAAAAGGAAATCTTAGGGATGAGTTGTTTTAAGGAGTGGAAGTTTTAAGATCATATATAATTAAAGTGGTTTGATTTCTTTAGATTATTATTTAAGCCTTTTTTTACTCTAATAAATGTTCATTAAGGAATAATGAAGGGTTAGAGAGCATCCATGGCTTGTTTAGAGCCAAAATATCTGATTTTTAGCGAAATAGTAAGAGGTGCATGGTCATCACTTGTTTATTAGTAACTATGTATCTCAACTATTTGAGATTTTAAAGAGGAGTATGGTTTAAAAAACTATGTGAGGGAGGTCGTATGGACATACAACATGGTGAAGGTTTATTTAATAGGTGATTCAAAAATTTTGTGCATGGATTGTCTAACCTTGTTCCCAACCATATAAGGGGGTATTTCATTCGGAAACAGGGCACATTCCGGGTGCGCATGGTTTGTCAAACCATGTGCCAATCTGTTTGAGGGGGTAACACCCTAGGTAGTTAGTGAACATGGATTGTTCAATTGTGAAACCAGATCATGAAAACATTAAAAATGGATGAAATTTTGATTTCCCCTCCTTCTATTTTACTTACCTCTTCACCTTTCTTCTATCATTCACACACAACGTCTCCCTTCTCCACATGTGACTCCCTATCCATTATCACCTAGGTTTTGACCAACTATCTCCGTCTAATTCCTGATTATTGTGTCATTTATCACGTTAGATCACACTTGGTAATATATTAAATCATATTCCTTTATTTATTCATTAATATCTCCATATGTAATGCTAAATACCCATGAGATAATATGACTAATTTTCAATGTTTTCATTTATTTATCCAATTTCCCCTGTTCTAGCCCATATTATAGGCTAATACTAGGTGAGGAGTCATATACCACTATAAAGTAGGTGTTCTAGTAGTTTTTTCCTTATATAATTGTGGTTTATATTACAAATAGTTTTACCCAAGGATAGAGACTTTATGAGTTGCCATAAAAATGATTAAATCCTATTAAATTAATGTTACCTTTCTAAAGATACTGTATTAGAACCTTGTTATTTTCTAAGGTCCTCCACCTTGATGAGTGTCACCCCTTTGGGCGAGTTTATTAAATTCTCAAGACTTTATAAATTTTTATGTGACCAAAACAACTTATATACAATATTTTCATAACTCTATTTGGAAATGTATAAGTTTAATTTAAGGAAAAGGATATGGTAGAACCATGTAAATTATCCTTTCTTGAATTAAGAATGAGACCCATGATAAAATGGGATTTAATAAAAGGTGAATTGGACAAGAATAATTTATTTAGACTTCATCAAAGTATTAAATGAAATATATTAATATTATTATTAATATTCAACCATGCGTATTGGTCATTATGAC
Organism: Viscum album; assembly: GCA_963277665.1. Taxonomy (NCBI): domain Eukaryota; kingdom Viridiplantae; phylum Streptophyta; class Magnoliopsida; order Santalales; family Viscaceae; genus Viscum; species Viscum album. The sequence continues at coordinate 743,131,116 of OY728136.1, read as the reverse complement.
ATGGTTAAGGAATATGTTATAAGTGATTCTTTATGCTTTCCTAATGAGTGATTTTGGAAATGACCTTTCACATTGTTTACTGTATGTTGGACAAGATGTTTCACATAATTTATTCAGACACTAGACATGATGATTCAAGTTTCCAAATATAGGATGTTGATCATGGAGACTCACATCATTGATTTGGATTAAAAAACATAAATTTTTATATCCCTGGTTGAATTCTGGGCTAATACCCCTATTTAATGTTTAAGACCCTTATGATTATATATGGATGCCTTGGTTTCACACCTTGAGTACTAGATAGTATTATTTTTATATATATCTATATATGTAATACATATATAGTATATATATATATGATTACATACTTATATAAATACACACATACCCCCCATATATATATATACATGGTGACATGTGTCCACATAGATTCTACCTTAGTCCAATGAAGGTAGAGTAAGATTGGTGTCAATTCAGAACCAAAGATGAATTGATTATAGTTTCAATCACTAATGTATAGTTATTAAACCTACAAAATGCTCTCTTATATACACTGGGTATATCATACTAGATACCACTAGTAGTGGACTACTGAGTTTTAATCTTACCATATTTGGGCCACCGTTTTGTAAATGAACACATTTAATGGATATAAGTATGAAAAAATAGAAGCATGGCCTAATTTTTTTTAGGATGGGATCATAGTATATGATGACTTGGCCAATGTTCGGAATGCTATGTGATAGTTCTTAGAATTTTTTGTTTGTTTTGTTGAAGATGTATTTTATGGTATTCTTGCTTCCATGAATTCCTAATTTCCTTTTTGTATTGCATCATGACATCATCATTTTGTATATAAAACTAGTTATTATTGCATCTACCTACATTATTTATCTGGTTGATTTATTCTTCTATTTTTGGTCATTATTATCAATTTCCATTGTTTATTGATTTATTATACCACATTTCTCTACTCCAATAATGAGGGTATTGTCTTCACACCATACCATCACAAACGCTCACTGCTATTTTGTAATATCTAGAATACGGGGATGCACACTTGAGGCTATTTGGCCAAAATAAGTAGTCACTTATTCAAGAACTAGGCCTCAGAAACCTCACCTTTAGTGTTTTTATAGCTTCTAAATATTTTTTTAGAAAGAAAAATTCATTCACAATTTTTTTAAATCCATCATTTTTGTTTAAAAAGGTATTTCTCAAATAAATTTAATAAACACAATGTATTTGATTTTAAATAAAACACTTTAAAGAGTTTTCATGAATTTAAAAAGGGAAATATTTCTTTATTTATGTTCAACTAAACATTTATGCAATTAAAACATATTTATCTTTCATGAATATATTATTTTTATTTGTTTTAAAATTTAATTTTAAAAAGGTATTCATGTTACCTTCTATAAAATGATGTTTAAAAGATTCTCATAACTACTTCTTTAAAAAAAATGGTTAATAATGATTTTTCAAATATCTTTCATGACTTCCCTTCAATTTTCCTCTTTATATCTAAAATATATATATAGTTTGGATTTATGTTTTATTAATCACCCGAAAAAAACTCTTATGAAATAATTCTTTTGGGTGATCATACTTTTGGAATTTACTATTTCAATTACTAATGTATTTTTATGTGATACTATTTGGAAATGTTATGAAACCCATATTACTTCCATGGGTTCTTCATGATATGATTTATGATTGATTTATTATTGCAAAAATATGTATAAATAATTACTTTTGGGGTCTTATATGTCCCTTTAATTCATTTTTGTGGAAAATATATATCATGAGATAAAAAATGGACCTTGGGTTAAGATACTCGAGCTCTAAATGGGTTATGAGTTATGATACATGAGTCTCAAATGGGCCACAAGTTATTATGATCCATTCATTGATGGGTCATTGAATGAAATGATCAAGACACCATGTAATAGATCATTGGATTTTGATCTCTGAACCACTATATAATGTTTTCCTATGATTTTTTTTCATAGTTCCTTATCATGAAATATTACAATGAAATGCCATATTTCTATGTCATATGAATATGATGATGCTCATGGATCATGTTTATTATCACAATATTATTCCATGTTATATGTTTTATCACTTGAGATTACTTTTCCTACCATTATGACTTACGGATAATTTTTTTATTTCATGTTATTTTTAATAATATTTTTCTACCATAATCATGTTTTCTCATATTATTATAATCTAACCCTTCATGACTTTATGAGAAGTTTTACCTTACCAAGCATTTGATCTCACCTATTTCTTATGTTTTGATTCCTTGGGATATGAAGATGTCTATAACTTATGATTAATCTAGAAGGTATTCTACTATGGTTCAGTTATGAATAAATATTTACAAGTATTTTAAAATATGTTTCTTATATAACAGATTCTCAAAGAAAACACTCCTTTAATGATATTTTGTGATTATTTTTGAGATGTAATATTTAAAAATTTATTATAATATTAATTATATGAATTTTTAACTTAGGAAATACCACTTGGTGTCAAAGAATGTTTGAATGGAATGTTTTTAGCATTATACATGAGAGCGAAAGTCTTAGGGGCCTCAATATATTTGAAATTATTAAATTTCAAAGCTAAGCAATAATGGATTAAACCAATATAAGATTATAGTGATTTTTAATTTTATATCTAAAAGACTTTATAATATTTGATGATAAAGAAAAATTCAATGATTTATATTTATTTATCATGAATAAGTTAATATCTCTATTTCTTGAAGGATTTCCCCACTAAAATTAAAAATTTAATTACACTTCATATCCGTAAAATGTTCTATGGTGTGGTGGTAAAAATAAAAATAAATATTTTATTTTAAGTTTCTGTAACTATAATATAAATGATATAACTATCCCATAATTATATAATTTCTAAAAAATATTGCATTACATATATTCCCATGACCGTTTAGGTTTAGAGTTTTTGAGAATTAGGATAAATCAGTAAATAATAATGCATATGTATTTCTCAAATAATGGAAATTTTTCCTACATTATAAGAAACTATTTAATCTGTAACATGTGTTCAAAATCTCCCATAAATTCTACACACAAGATATTATTCATAACGAATCATATGTATTAAATTACATTATAACATAAGGAAATATAAACATAATAAGGGTGAGTTAAAATGATTTGTAAAGGAAATATTATTTCAAAATATGTCATAGAATGAACAAGGCATGAATAATATGGAATGAAATAAATGATAATAAAATAATTCTATATAACTAATCACATAAGATTGAATCAAATTCAAGGTTAACAATATTAATAAACACATAGACACAAATAACAAAATTCATGGTGATAGAATATATAATTCTAGAAATCCTACAAATATTATCAGTGCCTTTTTAAAATAAATAACTAAAAAATGTGATATATACACCAAATACCCAACATAGTTTGTCTCATGATACTTACCAATGCATCGAGGGTCTATTGAGGGTCCCAATCATCAGAAATTATGTCCAATGAGTCCATAATATAAAAAATGAATATATTATTGAATAAAAAACCCATATTTTATAGTAATAAAAAAACTTCTATATTTAAATAACAAGTATATAGATTTTTAATATCACCCCAATCAATAAATGGAATAACCACCTATGTAACAATCCCTCAAAATAAAATTATATAGAGTAGTGGGTATATTATTAAGTCTATATTTTATGAAATTAATACGGGAATAAATTTATGTGTAATAATACCTTAAAAGAACTATAATTAGTAATGGGTATATGGTTAGGTTAATTATTTTCCCAATAAAGAAATGGAATATATTTCTATGTAACAATCCCTCAATCAAACATTGTATAGAGTAATGATTATATAGTTACGTCGATAATTTTCCCAATTGAGAAATAGAATTACATGACCATATGATATCTATATAAAGAAGGTAGATGGGATTATTAAGGAATATCCCAAGTGTAACATAATAACATTGAAGGATAATTATATATATTAACAACACCTTCCTAGTAAGAAACATTTTAAGGGTATCACATTATAAGAGACCAAGTATTAAATAATTTGATACCATGAGTTTAATCCCCCCAAAGAAAATTATATAAAAGGTTTTATAAGTTAATAGTTTAAAAATAAAACCAAATGATATAAAACCTTTTAATATTAAGAGGAATGTATAGGTGAAATGGTAAAAGTTCTTTTATAAATCACTTTTAAAAAAACTATAAAAAGTGTAATTTATGAGTCACTTTTAGAACAATTTTTCAAAAAGGATAATTGATATATTTTTGAAAATATTTAATCTAAAAAAATCATCAATAATGGATCCTTGAAAATGTTATAAAGTATTTCTAGAGAAAATTTTGATTTTAATGATAAAACAAAAGATCATTAAATTTCAAACATTTTTTTTGACTTAAAAGTAGTTTTTTTTTTGAAAACCCACATCATAAAAATGATGAAGAAACATCTTATTGGAAATGGATAAAGTGAAATATGAAGGTTAAAATAATAATAAATAATTGTGTTTTCAAAAAATAAGGATACAATTTATGATAAGGGAAAACATTAACATGGAATAGAAAGAGCTATTATAGAGGATGTGAATTATTCTTATCATATTTTCAATTTTGTGAAGACTTCAAACACATTAAGGAAGATGTTTTGAATGAAAATGTAATTTAAAAATAGTAAAAACAATTAATTCCATATATAATAAATAAATGGCATAAATATCAGAAACATATAATATTTAAGATGAAGGATAACAATCATGACACAATGAACAAAAATTGAGTTAACAAACACCCTTATGGATTTGGTAACACTTGAATCAAAATCCAATTAAATAAAAAAACTTGACTTGGACTTTTATATATAATGAATTACATGAGAAATATAGTGATGTAAATTAATTTTAATAAATTTAAATAACACAATATAAAATGAAACATGGTTCAAAAAATATAATATGACTCTAAGATTTAGAATTGAAAAAAATAAACCCTTACTTTTGTTTCTGAAATCCATGAATGTGATTTAACCTCATTTATAATAAACATATCTAATTTAATAACTTATTTAAGAACCTTAATAAAAATTATAAAATTTTATAATCTTATATTATGATCTATTGCTCGGTGTTGGACACTCAAGAGGGGGTGAATTGAGTTCCTATAAACATTTATACTAAAAAAGTTTACTTAAAAGATTCCCCCAATTAAAACTGAAACTTGGAATTTAATCATGATAATAAAATTTTAATAGTTTGACTGTTAAAATAGATTTTTATAAGATTTATTAATTCTTAGTAGGGTCAGCATGAGATATTTATATAAATTTTGAAATAACTCAAATAAAAAAATAGTTATAAATACTATCCAAGACTAATTATTAATGTAAAATTTATTTTTATAAAATATTGGTTAACATATAGAAAAACTAAATTGAAAGTAGAAGTGGATAAAAAAGTGGATCAATCACCTAATACACTCCAATTGGTGATCAACTGCCACCACACAATATATATAATGCTTTGATCCACACCCTGGATTGTGGTACACAATAGTATACAGGACTGTCCAGGTCACAAGACCTCTTCCACTGTTCTTCATGGGAAAATAAACAAATGGGTCACACATAACCTCTTCCACAATTATACGTGGGGATACAAAGTGTAAAAAGATATTTGAGTGAGGATATCTTATATCCTCCATTTTAATGTAGGAGACAAAGTGTGTTTTAATACAGATACACACACTTCTCTAAAGGTAAAAATAGTACACAATAGAGAAAAAGTAATTAGAAAGGATTGGAAATGATATGAGTGTTGTTCTATGTATCTATGGACTTGTAGGATGTAGAAAACGCGAATTTTTAGCCCTATTGTGAAAAAATAGTATCTTGAGTCCCATGTAATGGTTCTCTATTCGATGTGATGTTATTTTTATCTATTGTTTTTCTTAGGGTTGGAACTATGAGAATGATTTAGGATCTGATCTACAACATCACAACCTTTAGGAATCGATATTTCTTGATGTGTTCTTATGTGTACGGATGTTCTTCTATCTTGCATGTATTTCACATCACAAAATCCTATTTGGAAACTAGATCCAATTCCATGATTTTATTTTAATTTTGGGTACATGTGTTGGAAAAGACATGAAACATGATTTATACACCTCATACCTTATCCTGCCATGTGACATTTCTGAAAAAAATATAATTATGTGATAGTCATTAAATGAATGAAATATGACAGTTAGAAATAACATTTAAATAAAGTTGAAAAAGAGAGAAATTTGATTAAGGAACGGTGTCACAGTTTGTCTTGAAACAGTGTTACTCAGAAACAATGTCATCTCATTTTCCATTGAGCGGTGAGAAAGTCATGATGCCATAGTTTTATTGAGATATGGAATTGATACCACAAATACGGTGTTCGGATCATGGTGTCTCAGGTATCAATGTCTAGTCCTTTATCAAAACATTGAATGATGTCTTGGTTATGGTAGAAACTAAACAATGTCATAAACTTTATAAAATATAAAACTGGTTACGATGTCAGAGTCATGGTGTCTAGAGGATGATGTCTGAGTCACGGGGTAAGGGTTACATTGTCTGAGTTATGGTGTCAGTGACTTTTCCAAAATCCAGAACCAGTGGAAGACTTATGGTTTTTCAGACTTATCCAAATATCCATAAACTATATTAATAAATAATATTAACAAAATGGATTATTCTTTTTCATTAATATAATAAAACATTATATAACATGATAAAACATAATTTACAAGATTAAAGCATTAAATCATAATAAAATAAACAAACTCCAAACATGATTTGTGATATGGTAAACATGATTAACATGATTTTTGAGCATTAAAACATGATTAAACATGATGAGTCCAAAAATATCCCACTTTTTTATGATCAAAATTCATGAAAAATCATGTAATTTAAATGCAATTTCTCATTTATCCCCCTTTTGGGATTATAAAAAAGAAAATAATAAAAATAAAATAAAGACTAATTTAAGGGAATGAATAAAATAAACAACAGCTGTGAACATTTTATTAGATATAAAGATAAAGTTCATTATAATAATAAGGAAACATACAAAACTTTCCAATAAAAAATAAATCCTTCACTTATCTTCATGGTCAGCAGTCTTCTCTTTTACCTTTGAATAGACATCAGGAGGAGCCATAGGAGCAGATAGAGAAGTTGTAGAATGGGTTGAGCCAATTGTGAGAGAAGAAAGATGAACTCCATGAAAACTTAATGGGAAATATTTGGTTTGTTTGAATACCGAGGTAAGGGCTTATCAAGAATTATAGCTCTGATCTGGCTTAGATACTGAGATACAGACATGGAAGTAAGAGCAATGGCAGTGAAGGAAGAAGTGGATGAACTAGGACATAAAGGGGTAGCTGCATGAGACAATATTTCAGTACTTTTCACATGGTGACAAGGCTTTAAAATTGTGATAAAATTATTGTTGAATTAACCTCCATAATTTACAACCATTTCAAAATAATCCTTATTCTTAGTAAACTTTTCCAAATTAGGAATGAACTCTTTCATTTTCTGCAGTTGGTCCTTAAAATATTGATTCACAGTAGGTATTTTGAGATTTTCCACAAGGTACTTGAAATTAATAGTTAGTTAGTTCTTTTTAATGATCATACTGAAGTATAAATGTACCTTTTTTTAATTTCATCATAGGTTTTAGAGTCCATCTTTGAATACATTCGATCCATGTCATGGACATGATCTCTGTTTTAGACAATCTTGGAGAGGTTCTCCTGAACATACTATCCTTTTTAAGACAAAATATCTTATTGAATAACTTTTTGAGTACAATACTTTTTGATAATTATGATGGTTGATGAGGTTTAGGAGAGGAAGAAATAGCTAAGGCAACTATAGATTCTGTAGGAAGGCTCTTGAGAAAAGTTTCAAAAGAGTTCTTAAGAACACCATATAACTCATTGATTGAGGATTCGAATCCTCAAAATTCATTTGAAAACATAGTATTGTTTGGAACTACATTCTCCACAGTAGATACCAAATTATGTTGGATCACATTAACATCATTTTTAACAATTTTGTCACTATCTTCTATACTAAAATGAGAAACATGGGGTTCAACATCCTAAAATTACTTATTTAGTTCCCCAATCTCATATTTCAAATATTTGAGTCCCTCATTTAATTGCTAATTTTAAATCCCCACTTCATGAATTTCATGTGGCATCCTTGGTTGTGTTTTCTAAATAAGTTTCACTAAGATCATGCAAGTATCTAGATCACATAGATGACTTATAAGAGTAGGTTGAGATTTCAAAATCTTTTCAAAAACATTCATCATAATTTTACCAAAAACATTTAAATCCTAATGGCTCCCAAATCTAGGACATTCTTGTGCTACCTCAGTTACAGAAACGGAAATAACCTCTGGTTCCTTAGCAGGTATGGCTTTTGGAATAGAAATGGAATTTAACTGGAAAGCCTTTATGATATCAATTCCTCTCACTGAAGCCAACTGAGAGTTAGAGACATCAATGTAGATGGAAAATTTATATAAGGTTTCCAACATGCTTGTCTCAATAGAACCTTTCTTTTGAGTACAATACAAAATGATATTTTTCTCCCCCTCAATAGGTGCTTTTCTGTTGGGACTAGGAGTATCAATATCTTGGAATAATTCCATCTCTTCTATTCTGATAGGTTCATTAACTTATTTAGCTAACTAAAAAGATTTTTCTATACATCCTTAGCAGAAGGAATTACATCAGGTTCATCTTTACCTTATGACTGTTCCATAGCAATAGGGACTTCCATCATAAAAATTTCTTCCTTAACAACATGCTCATCTAAATTTTCCTCATGAATAACTTGTTCCTCTACAACAACAACATATCCTTTTTAAGAAACAATATCTTCAGTAAATTGTGGGTTAGGTAGGCTACTAACTTCTTCCTCTAAGATAGTTATTTCCTCAGGTGCGTGTTCTGCATCTCTTACTTCTTCATTTCAATATTCAATAACCTCATCAGGTTCAAGACCATGGTTATATTTGTTCTCAGGTCTTTAAGGATTCTCAAAAGGATTGAACTTATCATATAGTGATTCATTGTCTTACACCAAAGATTTTTTTCTAAGGATTTCAGTTAATTTTCCTCCTTCGGAGTGTATCCATAGAGATATAAAACTCATAATCCTCAATAACAACATCACCTAATCTAATTACTCCCTTGGAAGAAAAAATTGCAGAAATAAATCTTGAATAAAACATGGAGGTCATTTTTGACGTAGTCTTGATCATATCACCGATGTGCATAATAATGTACTTACATAAGTTAATCTTGTGGCCAATATTCATAAGATGTATAAAAAATACATCTTGATACTTCAGGGTAATGAAATCACCCTTTCTTGGACAAATAATATTTTGAATGAATTTGAACAAAAACCATGTTTCTCTATCTAACTATGCTTCAATCAGACTTCTTGTTTTCTTATTTCCAGTTAGGCTTCCCAATGCCTCTTCTAGGTTGAATATATCACTATGAGGAGGATTTCCTCACTAATGATCCTCAAAAATTCCCTAATGCAGTATTTCTAGACATGTATCCCATAGCCTGGATTAAAATGTACATCTTTGTCCATTTATCTAACTTGTAACAACAAAATCATCTATTGGCTCGCAAGAGAACTCGAGACACTGGTAAAACTGGGAAACAAGATTTGGATAGATGGGTCTCTTCTCTTTAGTGAACCATTTTAACCATAATTTTTTATCCAAATCATTCAAGATTAGTGACTTACTTGTCAGTAGCCACTTAAGAGATATTTCTTTCTCTGGTACTGCAGTTCAATTAGCAAGACCTAGACTTAGCAATCCTTCAGGAATTTTGTTGTATCTTTTTTTACTTTCTGCTGATAAATTAACTTATAAGGAGTGGATGAAGAAAATAACTTCATTCTAGGAATTCAAATTACGTTCGAGAAGAAATATAGGTTGAAAGAGGGAAATAGGTTTAAGAGACAAGGGTTTTGGTTTCAAGTGAGGAGAGCTCGAGTGAAGAGAGAAGTTAAAAAGATATCAATTATTTATCATTTCGGAAGTCCAAACGTCTCAAACACAACTACGTAGTATAAAAATAATAAAATAATCGATACAATGATATGTGAGTTAAAACAAATCTATGTCATTACTGTCACATCAGAATATGTAATCACCCTGTCATCATTGTGGTGGGACTCTAAATAGTGAAACTATATCATTGAGACAATAAGTGTAAGATAGTAACTCTGAGATTGTAAACATTTCTATTAAGACTAATCATCCCTAATTAAGGAATGATGTAATTTATCAATTTAGAATTTAATGCTTTAGTGAATATATCATCAAGTTGATGTTCAGTACCAATGAATTTCAAAGTGATATCACCTTTTTTATAATGATCTATCAAAAAGTGATGCCTTACTTTAATATGTTTTTTCTTGGAGTTTGAAACACTATTCTTTAAATGTTAATAGAACTTCTATTGTCATAATTTATAGGTATACATCTGAATTGGTATTCGTAGTCTTGTAACGTGTGTTTCATTTAAAAAATTGTGCACAATAACTACTAGCAACAATGTATTCATCCTCAGAAGTAGACAATGCAACCAAATTTTGTTTGTTACTACACCATGATACTGGTGACTTTCCTAAAAGGTGACATGTTCTAGAGGTTCTTTTTATGTCTAACTTTCAACCACCAAAATTAGCATATGAATAGATAACTAAGTCAAATGATTTCCTCTAGGATAGAACAGTTGAAAATTGGTTGGATGTTTGAGGTATTTCAAAATTATGTTAGCAGTATTTAAATGATACTCTTTGGGGTTTGCAGGAAAACGTGCACTATGAAAACACTAAAAAAGTATTGGGTCGAAAATAATTTAATTAGAGTAAACTTCCTATCATTCTTCTATAAGTGGTTTGATTTACAGATTTATTATTTTCTTCATGATCTAACTTATAAGTAGTACTCATTGGAGTATCATCACTTTTAGTTATATCAAATACAAAATTCTTTAGAAGATATTTATTGTATTTACATTGATTTAAAATAATAACTTCTTTATTTTGATTGATTTGAATTCCAAGAAAGAATTTTAGCTCACCCATTAAACTCATTTCAAATTCATTTTCCCCATCTTTGGAAAATAAATACATAATGAATTTATTGTATATCTAAAAATAAGATCATCAACATAGATTTGAACAACTAAAACATCTTTTGAAATTCATTTTTTATAAAGATAAGGGTCAGCAATACCTTTTGTAAAACCTTTGGAAATAACAAAATTACATAATCTATCATACCAAGCTCATGGATCTTGCTTTAAACCATATAATTTGTTTGTCAATTTAAAAACAAGATTTAAAAAATGAGGATTTGTAAAACCAGATTGTTGTTCTATAAAAACATCCTCAACTATATACCAATTTATGAATTCACTATTTACATTCATTTTATATAGTTTGAAATTTAGATTTTCAACATATGAAAGAAAGATTCTAATAGCTCAAATTATTTTTACTATTGAAAGGGTTTCTTTATAGTCCATTAATGTTTCTTGACTATAATGTTTTGAAACTAATATAGATTTTTTCTAAAAATATTATCATATTAATCTTCTTTCTTCTTAAAAACCAACGTAGTACCTATGGTGAAAGTGTCTTTGGGTCTATCCATAAGTTTCCAAAATTTATTTATTTCAAATTGACTGAGTTATTCTCGAATAGACATCACCCAAAATATATCATTGATAGAATCATTGACATTGTTATGTTCAAGTTGTGACAAGAAGGCCTGATGTTCAACCTGGTTTCTAAGAGAATCTATTGTCTATGTCCTTTTATCTAAGTCTCCAACAATAGAATATAAAAGATGGTTATTGAGGTTTATAGTTGGTCTAGAAAAATAGAGCCTAGTAATTGAAGGTTCATTTAAAGGTTTGGGTTCATTATGGTTTGAATCTAGAGAATTTACCAAACATGATGTTTTAACAGATTCATTCATAAGACGGTTAGAAGATTTATTAGTAATGTGAATTTTTGACACATCATCTTCAAGGTTTTCCAGGGAGGTATTAGGTTCAGTTTGACAAGTTTCATTAAATTTTACATGTACATATTATTCCACACATTTTGTTCATTTTTTAAATACTCTATAGTCTTTACTAGATATTGAATATCCTAGAAAAATTCCTTTATCACTTTTGGATGAAAACTTATCAAGGGTATCCTAAGTTTTATTAATATATACTTTTCAACCTAAAACATTGATGTAATTAACCTTGGGTTTTATATTGATTTATAACTCATAAAGAGTTCTTTTAAGAATGGGTGTGATTAACACTCTGTTAATAATGTAGCATGCTGTATTGACAGATTTATTCAAAAAATTAATAGGTATGTCATACTCACTAGGCCCGATTCTAGCTATTTCGTGTAAGGTTATATTTATTCTTTCTAATAATCCTTTTTAGGTGTCCTAGGGGCATATATGTTATGACTATAGAATTTTTTTGAGAAAAAATGATTCAAACTCTTGATTTTCAAATTCACGGCCATGGAAACTTCTTAGAGATTTTATTCTATGTTCATTAAGATTTTCTACAGTCCTAACATACTTGGTGAAATGAGTGCAGGTGCCACTTTTGTGAGATAAGAAGAAGGTCCATGTATACCTACAATAGACATCTATAAGAACATAGACATAGTTCTTCCAATTTAAACTAGAAACAATTGATGGTCTGAAAAAAGACACATGAACCAGCTCAATAGGTTGTGAAGTTAAATATTAGTTCTATGGGTTGAAAGAGATTTTGTGTTGTTTACCCTTTGACAAGGATTATAGACTTTATCTTTTGGAAACTCATGTTTGGGTAGGTCCTTGACTGATCCTTTTCTAGTTATATTACCAAGGGAGTGTATATTGTAGTGTCCTAGTCTTTCATTCTAAAGACACAACTCCTTGTGAAATACAATTAAGCATGAATGTTTTTGAGAAAATAATGAATCTAGATTAATAGAATTAACATTTTCGTTCATAAAAGCAAAAAATATTAATTATTTTTTAGAGTTAAGAATATTTCGAGCATCATTTTCAAATTTAACATGTAATCCATCATCACTTATTTGTGAAATACTAAGAAGATTATATTTCAGTACATAAAAAAAAGTACTTTAGAAATTAAAATTGAGTTAGATTTACCAATCTTTCATAATCCAATTATTTTTTAGCATTGTCACCAAAATTTACATGACCACCATAAAGCATTATTAAATTATTGAAGCATGAGTAACCTCCTGTCATGTGTCTTGAACATTCTCTGTCCAAGTACCATATGATTTTATAGGAGTTCTTTAAATATATTTCCTACAAAATCATCAACCAAAAAAAGACTTTGGTAACCAATTTTTTTTGGGTCTAGTAACATTAGTAATCAGTTATTTAGAAACCCACATCTTCTTCATAGGTTTATTATAAACAATATATAACCTATCTAAAAAATAAACCATATTGGTCTCGAAAAACTAGAGGCTGTAAAAGATTTTCTTGAATTGGAACTAATAGAATAATTTTCACTTTTAGGTAGAAAAAATGATTTTCCAAATTTAGTTACAAACTTTTTTTGGGTGATATTTCATTGTCTAGGTTGATATCCTATACCAGTAGTGTATCTAGGGGAATTTTTTTTACCAGGAATCCGCATAAGAGTATTATTTCCATTGGTAAATTTATCTAGTTATTTTTTCAATTTATAATTATATAATTTATATTCATTGTTTTCTTTATGTATTTGAAAATTTTTATATTTATCTACAAAAATACCAGATTTTACAGTAGTGGTTAAATAATGTGGTTTTTTAAAGACTTAAATTTATATTTTTGTTCATTACAAGTGTATTCATGCATATTATAGTAATCAAATAATTATTCACTAGTAATATTTTCATAATAACCTTCATCTCGATAATTATAGAAATTTTTTACAAGAGAATCAAAGGTTACTTCAGATGTGGTTGTCATAAAACACATATTGGCCTTATCAGACCTCTCATTATGTGAGGACTCTTAGTCACTTAAATTTTCCTCAGAATCACTCCACGTTGCCTTCATGTAATTTTTGTACTTTCCATCTCTGTCCTCATATCTCTTCTTATATTTTGAAAAAACACGATCAAACTTTACATGTGATTTTCCTTTACATTCATAATATGCCATTTCATTATTTTTTTCACTTATTTCCCAACCCTTCTTCCAGTTTGACATATGATCATATCTTCCTTTTAAGTTACGATTTCTAAAAAATTTCTTTCTTCTATAAAACTTTTTAAATCATATAGATTATTGAGCTACATTCTCATCACTATCTGAAGATGAATCTTTATTGCTTGTACTGTTAGAATGAGACTGTATCCTTTCTTTCTCTTTATTCTAAGAAGTAGTGGTTTTTTAAAGCCACTCACATTATCTTTGGTTCATTTTTCCCTTCGTTGTTGACTTTTAATTCTTCCTCATACGTCATCATAATCCATATCAGCTCCTTGACTGGTATATTACTAATATCAAAAGATTATCTAATTGAGATAAAAGTCCCTCTCCATCTATCTAGTAAGCATTAGAGTATTCTCATAATTTCTCTAGGGTTGTAATATCTCTTCGTAGAGAGATTATAGTGTTCCCAATTTCATTAAACCTAAGATAAATGATAGAAATAAGATCAATAATATTCATTTTAAAGTTATCATATTTAATAGTATATGTGTTAGGTATAATTTCCTTAACACTAGAAGTTTCTTCATGTGAAATAGATAAAGTGTCCCAAATTTAATGGGGTGTTTTACATGCAAGAAATTCTATTAAACTTTTCATATCCTAATGAATTGTATAACGAATTCATGGTTATGAAATTATTTGTATAAGAAGTCATAGTTGGGTCATCCCAAGTAGTTATAACAGTAGAAGGAATCTTATATTCATCTATATTTGAAGAAAAAATCTCAAAACCCATACTTTCTAAGTGCATTTTCATTTTAATTTTCCATTGTGTATAGTTGGTTCTATTAAAGAATGGAGCTATATTGGTAGAGTCACCTTACAATATATTATCCATACTTCGAGAACAAATTTTATATTTTAAAAAATGAAAAATTTAGAAATAATAGAAATTTTTAGATCTTTAACACACAACTAAAATCACAGTTGAAAAAAATTTTAAATAGAAATAGATTTCTAATTTTAAAATTTGAAAATAGGGATTTATAAAAATTCCTCTGATACAAAATGTTTTTCAAAGTAGTAAACTCAAGAATGGGGGGTGAATTGAGTTCCTATAAAATTTTATGTTAAAATAGTTTACTTAAAATATTCCCCCAATTAAAACTAAAATAGGCCAGTTAATAAAGGTAATCAAATTTTATTATATTGAATATTAAAATAGCTTCTCAAAAGATTGATTAATTATCAGTATTATCAATATTTGATATTGATAAAATTTTGAAACTAGTCTAACAAGGAAAATTGGTTATGAATACTATCCAAAACTAACTATCAATGTAAAATTTAGTTTTCTATAATATTGGTTAACATAGAGAAAAACTAAATTGAATGACACAGTAGATAAAACAAGTGGTTCAGTCTCAATATAAGACCTAATCCACTACACTTGGTGACCATCTACCTCCAAGACATACATACATACATACATACATACATACATACATACATACATAAATATATACATATATATATATATATATATATATATATATATATATATATGATCCACACCCTAGATCGGGGTCAAAAATAGTACACTTTACATTCTTGGTCACAAGACCTCTTCCACTGTTCTTTGTGGGAAAACAAAAAAACCAGGACACACAAGACCTCTTCCATAGTTATACATGGGTAAAAAAGTGTAAAATGATATTTGATTGAGGATACTATATATCCTCTACTTTAATTCAAGATATAGCGTGTGTTTTAATATAGACACACACACTATTCAAAATGTAATAAAAATAGAACACAACATAGAAAAAGTAATGATAAAGGATTAGAAATTCTCTGAGTGTTATTCTATACAGATCTGGACTTGTAGGATGTGGCATATGAAAATTTGAAGTCATCTTGTTATAAAAGAGTATCATGAGTCTTGTGTTTTGGTTCCCAGTTTAATGTGATTTTCTTTGTATCTACTGTTATTATTAGGGTTGGTGCTGTGAGAATGTTTTTGGCTATGATGTACTACAGTTCATCCTTTAGGAATCGAGTGTTCTTCGTGTGTTCTTCCTTGTATGAATGTTATTATATATTGCTTGCAGTTTACTTCACGAACTCCTTTTTTTTAACTGGCTCTAGTTCCACACTTTTATTTTTATTTCGTGTGAAAGTGTTGGAGCCAATAAGAATAATAATTTATACACCTTATACCTTGTACTATCAGGTGACATGTCTACAAAGAAATGTTCACTTTGACATTGTCATTAAATGACTCAAATATTGCTGTTATAAATAAGTTTTAAATTAATTTTTAGAAGATAGAAAAGTGATTAAGGAACAGTGTCACAATTTTTCTTGAAATAGTGTCACTGGGAAACAATGTGTTCTCCTATTACTTTGATTAGTGAGACAGTCACAGTTCCACAGTTGAGTTGTGATCTAGAACCAGTAGCGTAGATGCGGTGTTAGGATCATGGTGTCTTAGGTAACAGTGTATAGTCCATTTTCAAAACATTGAATGGTGTCTTTGAGATGGTAGCAAGGAACTGGTGTTATATACTTTATGAAATATGAAAATGGTTACAATGTTAGAGTCACAGTGTCTAGAGGATAGTGTCTGAGTTACGGTGTCAGGGTCACGGTGTCCATGTTATGGTGTTGGTGACTTTTCCAAAATCTAGAACTGGTGGAAACTTTTCCAAATATCCCTAAATTATCTTAAGAAATAATAATCATAAAATGGAATAAACTTAGGCAGTAATATAATAAAACATTATAGAACAAGATCAAAAATAATTTACAAGATTCAAGAATTAAATCATAAGGAAACCAACAAATTCCAAACATGATTTATGATATAGTAATCATGACTAAAAATATTTGTGAGCATTAAGGGTTGATTAAAAATTAGGATACTTACTTGATAATTTGGTATACAATTATTAATTATATGTTATTATCATTATCAAATGTTAGTAATTTGATTTTTGCATACAAATTTATTATTGCTAACGTCGATACTCATTATTTCATACCAAGTTAATTAATCCTATATTATTTATGGTACTAGAATATATGTTCATTAATAAATTACAAGGTTAAAATATTATTCTAGGAATCTTTTAGTTATGATTCATGAAGTTGAAATTTTGGAAGAGCATATTTAAGTGAATTTTATAAGAAAAGGGTGATAAATGAATAGTAAGTTTAAATATTAATATTACTTATAGAGATTAAAAAAGTAATGATTTAATTATTAATATATAATATTATCAATAATTTTGTTTCCATAACCATCCATGATAGATATTTATGAAATTATTCACATAGGTTGTTAAAATGACCCAAACAATTAAGATAATTAAGTTATAATTTATTTTTGGCGATTAATTAGAATTGGGAAGATTTAGAAGTAGAAAATAAATCAAATTAAAGTTATTTAGTAAAATAAATTGATCATTTTTCTTATTAGTATACTCATTTTAGGATGTTAAATTTAAAAAAATTACTTAGAGTTAATATTATATAAATAATGTATAATTTATATTTCTAGAATCTAAAACATATCCAAAATATAATATATATTTACTTAATGCATTTATAAAACCATGTAATGTACGTCTATTTTATAATAGAAACATAATTTATGATAGTATAGATGAAATGAAACACTGATCATAGACGAGAAGGCAATACCATGATATTTTAAAATATAATTCTTTTAAATATATTTAATCACTTCAATAACTTATGGGACACGTAACCCAGAGTCTAAATAAACTATAATATAGAATACCGTTATAACCTATCAGTTAAATTAGTGTGTATGAATATTAATAACTATATTAAAATTATATGGTTTTTAAATTTATAAAATAAATTTAATGGTTATCTATTTATTAAAAATAATATAAAAACCATTTGAAAGAAAAAGAAGTTTTTATGAGAAATTATATTTTCTTATACGGTTATTTGGTCACCCTACGTACACATAATTTAAAATTCATTTTTAACAATTTTATAAAAAATTATATTAAGATATTAAGTAATATTTTTAAATTATTAAAAAATTTACTTAGGTTGAAATTTTGTGATTTCTCTGAAAATATTGATTTTTCGGCGAATAGTGAAAAATACCGATTTTTTGTAATATTGTCATTTCATTAAAGAAAATATAGAAAATTAAAAGTTACATTACTATTTTAATTTTATTAAAATTATCAAGATTATTATGTAAATATAATTAATCCAATTAATTACATTTTAGTCACTTTTATAGTATATTTTATTGTAAGTTCATTTTGGGGTTTAAAAAGACATTTTTCTGAAACCATTTTAATGTGAATAATGTCCCCATTTTAATTAATAAAAATAACCCCTAATAAATATTAATATAAAAGATATTGATATATTATGAATAAAACATTTTAATGATTAAATTAATATAATGATGATATATATTCTTACAGTTAATATCACATCATATTGTCCCTAAATATTGTTTATTGAAAACTATTTCTTCAACATGTTTATGGGTGTAATTTTAAATTGAATTTTTCAACTATTATGAATTGAATTTGTAAAAATGGATTACCTAATTTTAATAAACATTAATTATATTATCAAATATGTTCAACTTAACTTTATAGGAATATAAATTGAGAAAACATTAAAAATTAATTACCACAGTTAAGGTGAGAACAGGTTTATTGGGTGGTTACACTAAGAAGATAAGTGTTAAAAATGACATAAAAATTTCAAAAAACATATTTTATGGACATTTTTATACCTTATAAACTATAAGGACAAATAATGTTCCATTTTTTCTTTTTGGAATGTGAATCCTTTGGTAAAAGTTATTATCATAAAAAATTCCATGTGCGACTACTCTCCCACTTATAAAATTATACCAAATCAACTCCCCTCCTCAAACATTAAAAACCCCTTGGTTCAAAAAATTCCTACCCATATATCTTACTTAATCACATACCCACATACTAGATGATTTTTTTTTGTGAGTATCTCTTAGAAATGCATTAGTAATAAACCTAAAGAGGCTATCCAAAAAACTTGTAAAATTCTTAAACATGTGTATTCATTTTATTTTTTATTAACCATCCTTTAAATCATAATAATATATGATAATATAAAAAATATATAATAACCTCTTTTTTAGATGATATATTATTAATGTAATAAAAAATATCCATATCTAATACCATCAAATGGGACATGAAACTATCGTCCTTATGTACGATCGACTATCGCCTAAGAACATATTTAATTCATTTTCCATCACCAAATTTATGGTATGGATATAATGATGGATTTAACTTATTTACATGATCTTTATGACATAAATATACTTCTATAATCATGATATCAAATAAAAATTCTTAATTTCCATTCTTTGGGGGGGGGGGATATAATAACGTCGCTCATGTGTACGGCAAACTGCCACCTCATGAAGTGATGTGATTTGTTTCTCACTTAAGATTTACATGGATGGTGGAATGAATAATTGTAAGTAATATATGTGATAGTTATATACTAAAAGAAATATGTAAATATAACTTCACATCTAACTTATTACCTACCAATCCATTTGAAAATAATAAAGTCACTCATGTGTACATGTTGACAACAACCTCTACGTAGCAGTGTGAAAATTTTGTCCCCTTATTTTTACATGAATTGAAATATGGATGAATTTATAAATATAAATTGTATATGTGAAATAATAATTATTTTTTAATGGGAAATTAAAATTTATTTTCTTTTCATTCCTTTTTTCTAGAAAATGAAAACAATGTTAATGTATACATACAACATACCGTCTCCATGAACAGTATAATGAATTTATTATTATTAAATTTTATGGATTACTATAAATAAATATATAATGAATATATATGATATTTTTGAATGTTTTACATTTTGATGATTATATAAATATTATCAATGTAAAATGATATAAATTACCTAACCAAAACATACATGAAATTTGAAGCAATTACCACCAGAAATAATAATTTTTACAATGAATTGTTAATAAATGGGTCATAAAATACTGTAATTAAATCATAAATTTTATGAAATATATGATTATATTTAATTTATATATTTATTATAAATTTATTTTTATTATAAAGGAGTTATGAACATGTATGAAGGAAATTATATATGAGGTGAGGGTTTTTTATCTCACTTTTACTAGAGTGAGACCTATATTGTAGTCACCATTAACTTATTTTGTGTGGTGTGTATACTGACACATAGATATGTTATATCATGAATCCAATTATATGAATGGTATTTAATGATTCATTTTATGTTATTTATTTTATGTGGTTTAGGATTCACAATTTAACAAAGTGTTAATGGTTAATTTTAAAATCTCATTGTATATTGGAATTGTTAGAGATTAAATTTTTAATGATGACATATTATTATCTATCACTAAAGAAACTCATAAATTTTCTTCTACTCTAGTAATTCATGAACAATTCATGTAATATTACCATTTTCATATCTTTGTTAATTAAAATTATTGTAAACTATTTTTTTGAAAACATGTAGTCAATTTTCTCTTTGGCCATGAATCCATTTTCTTTAAAAGCATGTTTTTGAAAAATGTATTTTTTTAAATATTATCCAAATAATTTAGTTAACTAATTTTTATCAATTTTTTTATTTTTAAAAAATATTTCAAATGGAATATTCATGTCATTTTACAAACAATTCATATTTTTCTTTTACTAAAAATAAGAAAGTAATATTTGTTTTAATGTGTACATCCTGGAAAAACATACCCACCTTCATCAAAAATAAATTTTTAATGTATTATTTTATAATTTTACATAATTATTTGAAAATAATACTATTTTAAATATGTATTGTGAAAATTATGTTTTAAAAGATTATTTTCAAAATAAAAATGATATTCTTTTCACTTAAGCTTATAATGGAATTTTTGGTATTTTTATTCATAAAAAACATAAAAAACCATATTGTCCTTATGTCCTATAAATATTATGTATTGAAACCATATATATAATTTATCATGATGGTTTATGATATGTTTGAATCGTGATGTACAATTTGTTTACCATTCCCCATATTACTTCATATGGTTTATGATTATGTTTATTGATTGGGGTAAGTGTAAACTTTTTGTATGTTAGTTTTAAAATATGAATGTTTATGTTGATTATGTCCTACCCCTTTCATATGAGGAATTACTTGGACATATTAGTTAATGGTTTGATCCTAGAATTACACAGTGACTCGATGCATCTGTTAGTTTCATGATACAAATTAGTTGGCTAAATTATATAGATTTTTACCTATAGTCTTAAAATATCTAGTGAATGTTCTTGGAAATATGTTTATGAGGTCTGAAATTATGAATTAACTCATTATGATATTAGTTTTTGATATTCTATATTATTATTATATTAGTTATAGTATTCACGGTTATATTTCAAGATCATCAAATTATTTATATGAAATTATTTGATAATCATTTATTATTTTCATATTATGCACAAGTAATTGATTAAATGGAACGTGTTTCAGTTATTAACCATAACATGTTGGTTATGATTATTTATTCTTGATATATTCCCTATATTCATCCCTAATATAGAATTTTAGCTCATCCACTTCTTTTGATTTATTTTAGCAAGGATACTAATAAGTGTTTTATAATTGATGTGTAGGGATATGCTAAGGGGAAATATATTATTTTTAAAGAAAACACTATGTATTTTATGTTTTCAATTATAATGTGAATTTAATGTATGAATTGAGTTTACCAAGACTAATTAACTATATGATCCTTTGCGATGTGATTCCTTGTATCTTATACCAATTTTATAAGATAACCGCTGAATCTGGGATACTTGGGTTAGGGTATTGATAGTTGGATCAGATAATGTTTAGTAGAAACATTAGTAACAAGATTTAGGAAAACATAGATTTTAGAACATAAACCTATAATAGATATTTATGATAAGTATATAGAAAAATCATATCATTTTGGTAAGTTAGATATTATATGGTTCTTCCAAGTAATACATCTCTTTATGGAAAATACAAGGGGAAATTGTTCTGGCATAGATGTATCTAGGGGTAATAACCCTGAAAAAGTTGATTTGGCCTTGACTTGAGCATTACCGGGTATAGTAAAATGAGACTTACAACGTAGCTGGTTTGACACTCTTCGAGTATATTCTTAGGAAAATTCACATTTTTTTGAAAACCATTATAAAGGATTTGAAAATATTTTTATTATTTGAAAAATTTCACAAATAAACCATGTTTAGGATTTTGAGAATATCCATGCATAACATTTTCATCTTATGTTAAGTGTTTCCCTATTTTTGGGATTATACATTATGTGTCATAATTTAACGATTTTATCAAGTGTGTCCTATTGTTTATAAATGTAAGATAGAAGAATAAATGGAAAACATATCAAATCATATACCCCATGTAGGGTTTTCACTCCTCAGAAAGATAACAAATCTAGAGTTATAGCTGGAACTGATCAAATTACAATCGTATTGGGGAAAACAACTCAAGATATGGGCAATAAAATTAACCATACAGAGTAGCATTATAATCCACTATATGGTGTAACAATTTTATACCTCCTTATGTGTCAGCATCCTCCATCATTTAATGGATTAAAAATCCATCAGTATATGAGTAATGGATAAGTTACTTTGAAAAGATATTTATTACTTTTGGAAACTATAAAAGGGATTATGTTTTCATTGATGTTTATCATCTATAAGGATACGTGGATAAATTAGGGTTATTAATTCAAAAAAATAAAGATTAAGAATAAATAGTAAACATAGAATTGAAGGATTTTAAGGCACTCTTTTGGGATTAGTATTTTCCTCATGGATAACAAACATATATGGAGTGACAATTCCTAAGTCTAAGAAAAATTAAGGATGAAAATATTTCAGGTATGAATCTAAAATCACAAGACTAGAAGGTTATTCTATAAACTGTGTATGAAATACAAAATTGAATATTTCATTAAGGTTTAAATAAAATTCCTCAAAATCCTCCAATATCCTAAACATTATCATCATATTAGTACATAGTGTCATGTAGATCAAAACATAGAATGAATTATAAAAGTCTTATTGATTCAAAAGGAATAAATAGTGGAATAGAATGAAAGAAAAAATATGGATAAAGGGAATAAGGGAAAGAATGATTTGAACTAGGTGATAATTTTGGAAAGAAACACAATGCAACTTTTTTTTTGAAGGGAGTGCTAGTTTTCTAAAATTGTGGAGAGAAATACAAATATACTCATGATTTGAAGGGAATGAATGAATTTTTCAATGTTCAATTATTATAATGTTAGGGGATGAGGTATCATTAAAAGTAAATTCATAAGTTTCAAGGGAATATACCTCAAAATATGATAAGGGATCATGGTAAATCTTATACTATTAATACAACTGTTGTTGAATGATTAAGGTTATTGTGTACATGTATTCCAAAATTATGTTGTAAAAGTATTTTGACTAATAGTAATTTGGTTATAAGAATAATTAAATTTATATGTATTGTACTATAACCATTTTCTAATATGGATTTGAAAGAATTTTTTGAATGGTACTAAGAAAAGTGATTCAGTGGAAAGTTGATATTTTTTTTGAAAACACATCACTATGGTAATATAACCCTCAATGTGTGCTTTATTTTGAGATAATAATGATAATGTGATATTTTTTTATGTATTTTATGGTTTATGTTATTTTTTTTGGATTTTACTACAAGATTGGATTTATGAAATATTCCTAACAACCTATGATTTTTATTTTTTTAATGATGGATGTTTTCATTTAGGTTTTATGGTGATTAAGGTATTCACATTATGGAATGTGCCGTTAAGATAAACTTTATAATTTCTGGGAGAGATAATGATGATTTAGTGACCTTACTTCTAAATTCCTTGAATTTGAGTTTGTTTAGATATGCATTGGAAGAGTCTTAAGGTTAACCATTTATGGAATGGATGAAATTGAATTATCTGTGTTTCTAGATAACTCGTTCTAACTGTTTTGGTTTTCAAAAATATTGGAGGAAAGACTTTTCATTATTTTATGGATCTTATGAACTTTTAATAGTTAATTTTAGTGATTTATCCTTGTAAAAATAAAATTTAATACTCATTTTTAAAAAAAATATGATACCATGGGATAAAATCATTAAAGGATTAAATTATAATTTTCAATAAAGTATATTTCATTATTTTAGTAGTTTAAACAAAAAATGAAATATTCAAATCCAGGAAAAGGATCTTAAAAAAATGTTACCGTAGTACCTTAATTATTGATGAACTTATATAATCTTCAGCCTTTAAATATTTATGGTTTTTCAGTCATTAACCATATCTAGATCACCCACTTTCTTGTAATAAATGATCACTATCACTCTTCACAATTTCTTACACTTTTATTCTATGTCCATATCTTTAATTCTAACCAATTTTCTCAAATTTGGACACATAGTTATGTGTTATTGTATATTTAATTCATATTTCCCTTTATATATTATTATTAGAAATTATTATTATCCCTTTTACATTTTTCTCAACAAAGGTGTTTTATAATTTTAATCCCTTAATTTATGAGATCAATATTATGTTGAAAAGTTGCATGTTATTTTAGGGGGATAAAATGTTACACCCAAAGATTTTAAAAGAGAAAAATCATGTTCAATAGTACATATGACATGAAAAACATAGATTTTATGACAATGTAATACCCTGAGATTTGAAAATATATTTATTTTTAAATAAATTCAATCGCTTCTTTAGCTTACAGAACACACAACTTTGAGTCTTAATAAACCATAATATAGAATACAATTATAATATAGCTTTTTAATTAACGAGTATTAATAGGAATATCTAAATTAAGAAAATTATATGTTTTAAATTTATAAAAAATAAATTCATTGGTTATATATTAATTATAAATAAAATAAGAAACATTTGAAATAAAAATACTTGTTTTTTAAAAAACTTCTTTTTTCTAAAAGGTTGTTTAGTCGTGCATTGCGAGCATATCTTTAAATTAATTTTAACTAATTTTTGAAAATATAATTTAAAAAAATTAACTAAATATTTAAAATATGAATATAAAAATTTAATTAGTGTAAAATTTTGGGATTTTTCAAAAAAATATTGATTTTTCAGTAAATAGTGTAAAATACTGATTTTGGTAAAAAAATCATTTCTTTATAGCAAATTAAGTAAGTATAAGGAGAATTATGATTTTAATTCAATTTAATGTAACATAAGTAATTTTTTTATATTTAATAATAATAATAATTAAATTTTATTCAACTTAATAGTATATTTTATTATAAGTCTATTTTGGACTTTAAAAACAAATTTTTCTAAAAAATATTTTCTAGTAAATAATGTTTCCCTGTCTAAATTAATCAAAATAACCCCCAATGATGATTTATTTAAATCAAATATATATATCATAAATATAAATTTTCACAATTAAATTTATATAACGATTATTTCTACTCTCATATTTAACATAATGTGATTTTTCGATGAAAAATATATTTTATGAAAACTATCTTTTTTTCAACATGTTTGTACATTCAATGTATTATTTAATTCTTCCACTTATATGAATTAAATATTGTAAAAATGGATTCCATATTTTTAATCATCATAATTTATATTATCTAATAATTTACACATAATGTTTTCCATAATGAATAGTGAAAACAGTAAAAATTAATTAGCACGTTTAACGATAAAACTTGTTTACTTGGACTTAAAAAAAGATTAAAAGGGTTAAAAATAACCTAAAACTTGTACAAAACCCATTCTATTTCCCTATTTATAACATATCACATCTATAGTTTTAGAATGATCTATTTTTGATCTATTTGGAAAGTTAAAAACATGGTTACACTTTATTCTTTTAAAAAATTTAATTTATATCCTCTCCCCCACGTCTAAATATCCACCCATATATTCCACTTTTCACACATCCAAAACCCTTTGGTTCAGAAATTAAATTCCCAATAATCTTCTATACTACCCTCCCCATGTACTAAAGTCCTTATTTTTATTAGGATACCTCATGATAAGGCGTTATGTATAAACCTAAAGACGCTCTCTGAAGAAGATGTAAAATTCTTAAACTTCTGTATTTATTTTCTTTCATCATACCCCTACTACAAGTGATATTGAAATTTAATAATATAATAAAAATATTATACCCTATATAATTATATTTTAATATTTTATTAAAATAACTATGATCCATCTCCACTTTCATTAAATGGTATGTGAAAACTTCCATCATGTATATAGCAGACTTCCGCCTCACAAACTGATGTAATTCATTTTCCATAACCAACATTAAAGGATGGATATAATGATATATATAACATATTTATATCATATTTAGGAAATTATTATACATTTTTTATTATAATATCATATATACTTTATTACTTTCCATTATGTGGGTGGATTTCATAACGTCGCTCGTGTGTATAGTGGACTACTGCCTCGTGAACTGATGTGATTCATTTTTAACTAAAGCATTACATGGAAGGTTTTAATGTGAAATTTAATGAATATATGTGATATTTATAATGTAAAAAATATTTTCTAAACATAATATCACATATAATTTCTTACCTTAACAACTGTTGGAAAACAATAATATCCCTTGTTGGTACATGTGGACTATCCCACCCACATAGCGATGTGAAATATTTCTCATTTTATTTTCACATTGATGGTAAAAATTATTTAATTTATTAATTTAAAATCAATATATGAAATAAAAATGAATATATAATAGGTAAATATCATTTATTTTCTTTTCATTCCTTCACTTGAGAAAATCAAAACATTATTCATGAGTATGTGTGACCTACCTTCCCCATAAATGATGTAATAAATTTTTTATACTTAATATATTATTATAAATACATATATCATGAATATATATTATAGTTATATCATTTTTTATATTCTGTATATGATTTAACCATGATCAATGTAAAAATACAAAAATTACCTAACTAAAATATAAATGAAGCAATTATCATAGAAAACAATTCTTTTTAACAAAGAATTATTAACAAAAAGGTTATACAAGAATATAAGTAAATAAGATATTTTATGAAATATATGAGTATGATTATATATGATATTTATAATAAATTATATATATGAACGAAATCAGATCAGATGCAATGGTTACTCATATCACTTTTACTTCTGTGAGACGTATGCCATATTCACCAATTAGTTCATTTATATAGTGAATATAATACCCCTTGGATATGTTATATCATGAAACCCTTTACCAAAATGGTATTTAATGTTTAATTTGAAGATATTTCTTTCTGGGGGCTTACAATTCAAATGATAACAAAGTGTAAATGATATATTTCACAATCTCATCATTTAGTGCTATTGTTTATGAATAAATTTGTAATGATGAAATATTATAAAATATAACTCAAGAAACTCCTGAATTTTATTCTGATTTTCTTATTTATGAAATTTTTTATTAAATTTACCATTTTCTTTTATTTTTAAATTGAAATGATTGCAAAAACGTTTTTATGAAATTTTAACTTTATTTCTCTCTTGAGTCAAAAATAATTTTTCTTCCAATTCAATGTTTCTAAAATTGATTTTAACATTCTCCAAATAATTTATTAATGAAATTTTAACCCATCAATAAATTTTTAAAAAATGTTTTGAATGTAATATTTAAGTCATTTTCCAAACAATATCCACTTGTATTTTACTAAAAATATAAAATGAATCTTTGTTTTAACACGTACTACATGAACGAAACCAAATGCCTTCATCGCCGGTTAATGTTTTATTTCTTATTTTACAAATTTTAAAGGTTATTTTCAAATAATATAATTTTTAATTTTTTAAATTTTATTTTCAAAAGGTGATTTTCATAATTGAAAAGTATATTTTCCTCATGAATGTATTTAATTTATTTTTTATGGTATATATATTCATTAATAATAGTAAACATTTATTTTACTTTTGATTAACTAGGGATATATTGAGTTAATATAATCCTTATTATTTATCTAGATGGTTTAGAATCAGTTTGAATAAGAATGTAAAATTTTATAACCACTCAACATATGACTTCGTATGGCTTATGATTATATTTATTTATTGGGGTAAGTATTAAAATTTCTTAGGTTATTTTTTATAATATGAGTGTTTATATTGATTATCTTTCACCCATTTCATATGAGTAATTCATTGAACTTATTATGTGATGGGCGGGGCGTGGAATTACATATTCCCTTGATACATTGTTAGATATGATGAGACAAATCAGTTAAAAAAATTAAATGGGGTTTTACCCCGAGTTTTAAAAACACTTTGTGAAAGGACTCAGTAGTTTGTTTATAATTCCCAAAATTATACATTCCCTAATTATGATATTAGCTATTTTGGTTATATTTAATCATTCAATTAGTAATAATATCCATTTTTATGCCTCAAACCCATGTTATTATTTATATGGAGTTATTTCATTATCATTTATTTCTACCATATTATGCTCAAGTTATTGATTAAATAAAATCAGTTTCAATTATTTACCTTTCTATATTGATTAGGCATATTTATTATTGACAGATTCTATTTTAAGCATACCCTTACTTAGCATTTGATAACACCCCATTTTTATTTTTTATTTTTCCCTAGGACACTATTTATTGTTTTAAATTGGTATTTAGGGATACGATAATGGGAAATATGTTGTTCCCAAATAAACCACTTTTTATATTTTATACTTTCAATTATAATGTGAATTTAAACTATGTATATAGTTTACCAAGACTATTATAGTATATGGTACTTTTGGATGCAATTCCTTATGTATAATGACAATTTAATAATGTAACCACTAAATCTGGTCTATTAGGGTCAAGGTATTTACAAACCATCCTTGAAAGGTGGTGATGAAAAACAAAACATGCCATTAATGGAAGTGGTAGTCTGAACATCCTCATGAGAAACATTTTCGTTTTATTGATTGAATTAGAGGGGAGTAGAAAATAGTTACTAAAAAAGTAAAATAAAATTTATGTATAGTATTTACAATTATGTTATTATATACATATGGTTATAATAGGTTTGGATTATGGTCAATAATAAAGATAATGAAAGGAATTTAAAGGGAAATTGATAATAATGTTGAGAGTTTGGATCTTCTCTTGAGTCATCCTTTGAAAATGGTGGAATTGAGGAAATTTGAACAAGTAATGGAGATCTAGGGGAATTAAAATTATTAGATTTGAATTAGAATTTGAAACTATAAGTGTATATTTATGTGGGTGTAAGAGAGATCCTTTTATCTGTGAAAAAGTGGGAAAAATCCTTTGAAAATAATGTTAGGGAAGGGTTAAGAATGAAATTTCATGAGAATTAGGTGAGTAAATGTTGGTGATACATTAATGTGTGAGTTTAGATCCTAAAAAAATTTATCTTGAAGGTCTAAGTACCATGTTAATCTAATAAAATTTGAGACTCTTGCAATTATACCTCATTACCCCTATTTAACTTGATTAATAATTAACCATGGAAATTATTTTATTAATAAAAATATAATATGATCCATCTTACCAAATTTATAAGTTCTAAATAAAAATTTAAACTCTATTTAATATAAATAAATTTTTAAATTTGATATAATTAACTTTTAAATTAAAATATATAATATATAGAAAAACGTATTCTTTAGAAAAATGGATTTCTAATACTTAAGTGTTCTTAGATTAATTTCATATAAATCACAAAATAAATGTATATTTATATATTTTTACATTTTTGTAAATAATATATTAGATTCACCAGTTAAAATAGATTAGTTTAACTTATAAAAATTACACAACACTTACAAAAACAACTTATTGAAAAAATAACTATTTTACAATGATAACTAATATTTACATTAAAAATTAAATGAATTTATTATTAAATTTGGGTAGGTGGACTAAAAATATATAAACCATTTTATTATAATAAATTTATATATTTGATAAATATTAATTTTAATATATGTATTCATAATGCATAAATTAATAATTTTTATTAAAATATATTTTCACCAAAAAAATATTTTATTAGTAATTTAGTTATATTAATTGAATTAGTATTAAAAATATTCTTTATTTTTATTCATAAATATATTTCAATATTTTTCTACCTTTATTTTACCCACCAATTAAATTGTTATATTATAACGTTTATCTGATGATCCATAGTTCATAGTTCTTTGGTGTTGATGATACATAAATTGTTTCCTAAAAATTTTATTCATCACTTACTAAAAAAATTAGTTTAAGGGTATCTAAAAGATTGAAATAACTCAAGATATAATTTCAAATTATGTGTTTTATTTAATATAATGGGTATGAATAGGAAGCACACATTTTTACTCTTAACAATCATATGTCTATATTTTCATTTATCATAACCATTTATTCCAAATATTCCTCCTTAGTTGGCATATAAGATATAGTGGTTTCTAGATACACACTTTATACAAAAACATTTCATGATTCTATTTCCAACCGAATATTAAAAACAAAGTGATAATGATAAAATAAAATCAGTTTCAATCATCATATGAATATGAAGCTCAAACCTAATATTTCTTTTACTGAATTACCATTATTTAAACAGATAATAATTTTGATTCAATGCAATTAACTTCAAAAAATTGTTCCCTTTTACTTAATAACATAATAACAAAAATAACTACCCCAAAATTATCATAAACTATCTCATGACATTTTTAACTGAAAAATAAATGATATCTATACTGTCAAAATTTAACAAAACATTATCCACAAAAGCACATATGAGTTTATATATACACTAACATATAAGTCTCTACATTATAATATAAATTATCCATGGTTATTTCTTATTAGTTTCTCTAAAGAAATTAGTTATAAACTCAAATCCTTCGTAATGGTTCATAAATAGAATATAGATTATAAAAAACATATCCCCAAAGAGTGTCTTTTAATTTTTTAGTCATAGGTCCACTCATCATGCATCAAGTGAAGATTGAGTTGATACTCAATCAATAATTTTCAGGGTGATGAACCCTAAGTGCATTTGTTCAATGTCCACATCTACCTTATAGTATCCCAATACTGATGTAATTTCTATGAAAACCCAAAAACTATACTCTACCAAGATTTTAGTATGTTCCCATATCCTTAGATTTATTCTTAGGGTTTTTTATAAAGTACTTTCATCACAATAAAAAATAATAACTAAAATAATCCCCAATAACATAATGTCTCCAATATTAATAAACTAAAGAGTAATCAATACTATTTAATTAATAACTTACCAACCCTAAATTACATTTATCACTCTTTAATAATACTCAACCGATGAAATCATAATCTCTAAAGTTATCTAATCACTGTTTTGATACCAAATATAGGTGTACAAATATATCTATACCATAATTACATGATTTATAGAGAATATTTCAATACATACATTCCCATGAACTTTTAGGTTAACCATTCCAGATAATTAGAAAAAAATTAACAAATAAATCCCATGAATTTATAAACTAATGAAAATTTTCCCACCATTTAAGAATCTATTTAATCTCTAATAAGTCTTCAACATCTCCCAAAAATTCTCCAAAAAATAAATTCTTGTACAAGTATCATACTTATTACTTTCTTTTATAACCTAGGGAAATGGATACATATGAAAGGTGTGTTAAAATGATCATTAATGGAAATATTATACTAGATGGTATAATATAATAAATAAGGAATGTATAATATTTTAATAAATAAATTATAATCAATTAATTCTATATAATTGACCACATGAATTTAAAAAAAATACATAATTAATAATAAAAATAAACACATAGAAATTAATAACTAAATTCATGGATATTGAATTCATAATTTTAGAGATAAAAGAAATACCATAGAGGAATTTTTCAAAGAAATCACATACATGTAAGGCATGCACCTAATACCCAAACTAGTTTGTCTCACGAGACCCACCAATGCATCATGAGGATATTTTGGCCCATACCTATCACTAAATAAATCGAATTTATTCATCATATAATGTTTCGAATAAGATATTAAATACATAATCAACAATAATTAGTAATAAATAAGCATACATATTGAAATAATAATTATATAGATTTTCAATATTTCCCCAATCAATAAATGTAATAGATTTATATGTAATAATACCTCAAACTAAGACCATTTAGAGTATTGTTTATGTGGTGAAAGACTATAATAAACCCAATAAATAAAGGTAATTAATTTCTATATAATAATCCATAAAACTGAATATATATTGAACAATAGTAATATTGTTAAGTAAATAATTTCCCAAGTTAATAATTGGAATATATTTTTTTGTAGGTAAACCTCAAACTAACATCGTATAGAGTAATCAGTATAAGGTCAATCAAAAAATTCCCCCAATTGAAATATAAAATTACATGATCGTAATACATAAATATAAATATGAATAATGACATTATTAATGAATATCTTACATTTTACAAAATAACTTTGATGGATGGTGGCATAAATGAATAATATTTTCCTATGAATAACACTTCGAACAATATCACATTAGATATGATAAAAAATTAAATTATTCGATACCATGAGATTAATCCCGGAAAATAAAATTGACTGAGAGGATTTAGAATATATTCAGTGAAACAATATTATAAAATGAAGAGAAATGGTACAAGTGATTTTATAAAATATTTTTAACAATATTATAAAAATTTGATGTAGTGAGTGACTTTCCAAAGTAAATTTAAAATGTGTGAAGAATTTTTTTTAAAATATATAATTTTAAAAATATTCTTGAATAATGGATCCATTAATAACATATAAATCTTTTAAAGAATAAATTTTTAATGAATAGTAAAATATACAACATTGAAAGATGAAAAAATTTAATGCTCAAAAAATTTTTTGTTGAAAATTATCATTATAAAAATAATGAAAAACATCCTTTTAGAAATGGATAAAGATAAATATGATGTCAAAAAGAAATAACATATTTTCTTCCATATAAGAAGTATAACATTTTATGTATGTGAAAATATGACCATAGAAGAGAAGGCGCTATCAGAGAGCAACATAGTGAAATTTTTGTGAAGCAATAAAACAAATCATGAAAAAATACTTGAATAAAAATGTGATTTACCTAGAGTGAAAATATGTAATTATCAATTTAAGAAATAAATGTATAAAAATTTGGAATCATTGAATAATTAATCTCAATGAGAAAAAACATAACTCAAGGAAAAATATTAGGTTAAAAAAAACCCATACGACTTGGGTAACACTATAATCGAATTATGGTCAAATAAAAAAACATGGTTAGGCTTTTTAAAAACATGAATTTCATGAGAAATATATTTATGTAAATTAATTAAAAGTAAATCAAAATAACACTATATAAAATTAAAAATGGTTCCCAATAAGAAATATGCCTGAAAGTGTTATAATTGAGACTACTAAACCCTTACATTTTCTTATGACTTTGAAAAATGTGATTTAACCTCATATATAATAAGCATAACCCAACTAATAACATATTTAAAAAAATTTCCAAAAAATATTACCTTTTAGACTTTTATAATATAATAATCTATTGTATTAAGGGAATTAATTTCAATATAATAATCCCTAAAACTGAATATATATCAAAAAATAGTTATATTGTTATGTAAATAATTTCCCTATTTAATAATATTAATATATATTTTTATGTATGTAAACCTCAAACTAACATCGTATAGAGTACTCAGTATAAGGTTAATCAAATAACTTCCCCAATTTAAATATAAAATTACATGATCATAATACATCAATATAAATATGAATAATTAAATAATTAAGGAATATCCTACGTTTTACAAGATAACTTTGATGGATGGTGGAACAAATGAATAATAATTTCCTATGAATAACACATCGAACAATATCACATTAGAAGTGATCAAAAAGGAAATTATTTGATACCATGAGTTTAATCCGCCAAAATAAAATTGAATGAGAGGATTTAGAATATAATCAGTGAAACATAACTATAGTGGAGGTAAAAATATTTTAACATAAATAGTAATATGGAAGAGAAATGGTAAAAGTGATTTTATAAAATATTTTTAACAATATTATAAAAATTGGAAGTACTGAGTCACTTTCCAAAGTAAATTTAAAATGCGTGAAGAATTTTTTTTCAAATATATATTTTTAAAAAGAGTGTTCAATAATGGATCCATTAAAATATATAAATCTATTCAAGAAGAATTTTTTAATGAATAGTAAAATATACAATCCTGAAGGATGAAAAAATTTAATGCTTTAAAGTATTTTTGTTGAAATTTATCATTATAAAAATACTAAAAAAACAAATTTTTATTAATGGATAAAGATAAATATAAATTCATAAATAAATTAAAAAAATTCTTCCAAATAAGAAGTATAACATTTTATGTAAGTGAAAATATGATCATGGAAGAGAAAGCGCTATCAGAGAGAAACATAATTAAATTTAGGTGATGTAATAAAACAAATCATAGAAGAAGAGTTGAATAAAAATGTGATTTACCTAGAGTGAAAATATGTAATTAACTATGTAACAAATAAATGTATAAAAATTTGGAAATATGGAATAATTAATCTCAAGGAGAATAATCACAACTCAATGAAAAATATTATGTTAACAAAAACCCATATGACTTGGGTAACACTATAATAGAATTATGGTCAAATAAAGAAATATGGTTAGGCTTTTTTAAAACATGATTTTTTTTGGGAAATATATTTAAGTAAATTAATTAATAGTAAATCAAAATTACACTATATAAAATAAAAAATGGTCCTCAAAAAGAAATATGACTCAAAGAGTTAAAATTGAGACTAAGAAACCCTAAACATTTCTTACGAATTTGAAAAATGTGACTTAACCTCCTATATAATAAGCATAACTACATTAATAACTTATTTAAAAAAATTTCTAAAAAAATATTACCTTTTTTACTTTTCAATTATAATCATTTATTGTATATTTTTTGATCATTTAGAGTTTATTTTCATTAGTGTATGTTAGTAATTTTATTGTTTCACTAATGATATGTAATATTCATGTTTTTCCTGGTTATTTAAAATAATGTTCATAATTCTTATATTATTTCAGTAATTTTAATTCATTTTCCTTAATTATATAGAAGGTTATAATTTCAATCCTTGGAAATTTTCATTATGATTCTCGAAGATGAAATCATGGACGAGCTTGTTTCATCCATTTTAGAGAGAAAATAGTAATATATTAATAACAAGGTTAAATATTAATATTAAATTAAAAAAATAATAATTTAATTATTAATATATAATATTACCAATAATTATGTTTCCAAAACTATCCATGATATAAATGTATGACATTGTTCACATAGATGGTTAAACCAACACAAACAATAACTTTATATAGTTAATAGACAATTATTTAGTGATTTAGTTATAATATCATTATTATAGAAGTATAATTAAATGATTTATATTTTATTATGGTGAATAATTAATTTTTTTAATATTTGTAAGAATTAAATAAATTAAAATAAGATATTACATATAAGGAATAAAAGTTTTTCCCTTTAGTATACTCATTTTAGGTGGTAAAATTTAATACAATTTCTTGTAACAATATTATATATAGAATAAATAATTTATACTAAAATAATATAAATAATGTCATAAATATATTATCTATTTAGTAAATCTATTTCTAGAACCATCCATGAAAGGCGGTGATGAAAAATGAAAATTTTCATTTATGGAGGTGGTAGTGTGCACTCACGCATGATAAACATATTCATTTTTTTTCAATTGAATAAGAGGGGAATAGATAATTTTTTTTATTATAAATGTAATATTATTTATATATATATTTTATATATAAGTAATTATATACATATTTTTATAATATGTTTGGAGGTGGGTGGATGAGAAGAATAATAAAAAGGAAGTCAATGTCAAAGTAATACTCATATCGAGAGTTTGAATCTTCTCTTGAAGTATCCTTTGTAAATTGAGTACTTGTGGTATTTTATTAAAACTAGGGTATTTTAAACATGTAATGGGGTTATAGGAGAATTAAAACATTATATTTTTATGGTAACTTATAATTAGATGTGTGGATTTATGTGGGTGCAAGTGATCACCATTTATATTTGAAAAAGGGGGACCAATCATTGGGAAAGAATGTTAGGTAAGGGGTAAAAATGAAATTTCATGATATTCAAGAGAGTTAGGTGAGGGAATGTTAGTGATACATGTAAGTGGGAATTTATCACATGAAAAATGTATTCTAGAAAGTATAAGTTCCATGATAATATATGAAAATTCAATCATCTTAAATTTACAAAAAAATTTCCCTTATTAACCATGATTAAAAATTAACAATTGATATCTTTTTATTAATAAAAATATCAGATGAAACTAATTACCAAATTTAAATGTTATGGATATTAATATGGAATAAATTTAATATAAATCAATTTATAATTATGAGAAAAATGCATTTTAAATTAATAAAATATAATATATAGGGAATTGTTTTGGTAAATAATATATTATTAATATTTAAATGTTCTTAACAAAATTTCAAATATATTACTATATAAATTGGAATTTTTCAATTTTATATATTTATAAAAATTATATTACATTCATAATTTAAAATATATCAATTTAATTATTAAAAATTAAAAATATCATATATTGAAAACATAGTGATAAAATTGTTTTTCCATTTTAACTAATATTTACTTTGATAACTTATTTTTATATTAAAAATGAAATGACCGTATTACTAAATTTGGATATTTGGAATAAAAAAAGGGAAACCATTTTATTAGAATAAATTTATAGATTATATAATTAATAATTTTAATATAAGTGTGCATTACAAATAAATAGATAATTTTAAGTAAAATACATTTTGTGCATAAATATTACTTTATTAGAAATTTTTTTTATATTAAATAAATATTTATAAATGAATTAGTTAAAAAATGAAGTTTATTTATATATATAAATATATTTTATAACCTAATTATTTTAATTTTTAACATTCAATTCAATTACAATTTGAACAACTATATAAGATTCCATGGTTCATTTTGGTTTTGTGTTTTTTCTAAAGTAGGCTATTAAAAAATTAGGTTTTAAAAGGAAAAATAATTT
This sequence comes from Viscum album, assembly GCA_963277665.1. Classification (NCBI taxonomy): domain Eukaryota; kingdom Viridiplantae; phylum Streptophyta; class Magnoliopsida; order Santalales; family Viscaceae; genus Viscum; species Viscum album. Next base: position 743,093,427 of record OY728136.1, on the reverse strand, counting down.
AAATAATAAGGTGTTATAATAAAAAGTTGATATCACTATATACTATTTTATAGGAATTATTAGTTAATTAATAATTTAAATTATTACAATATTTACAAAAGGATTTCAATGAAAAGGTTTGGTATAAACGGTTTCAATAATGTTGTTGATATATTTAGAAATATTACTTTGTGGACTATAAAAAATGAATTGTGACATATATATATGTGTGTTTGTGTGTGTGTTTGTGTCTGGGTTATCTATACCACACTATATTTTATGAACTTCATAATTTTATGTTTCTTATTTTATGTTTGGAGTCATTGGGATAATTTTCTTGAAATATTTTAGTGGAATTTTGTGAAGGCAGTTGTAATCTATAAATATTAATTTTTCATGTTGTGAGTGGTGTTTTCATGATGTGAATAATCAAAGAATGATGCTACGAGATCCTTTAATATGTGAAGGGGGTTCAGCTGGTGAATGGATTAAACAATTAATAGAGTGTGAACAATTCATTATATAAATGGTTTATTGTTATTTTTTTACCAGAGTTCATGAGTTTTTGACACAACCAACCTCTAAAAAAATCATGATGTAAAATCTTTTTACGTGATGTGAATTTGTTCAGGTCTGGCCAGTTTTATCCCATGTTGTGGGTATATGTTCTTTAGTTGGTTAAATTATTTTCATCTTTAATTCTATGTCTATCCTTGGATATTTCCAGTGATATTTGATGTTTAGACACTAATTGTGATGAATCCTTTAGTATTTGATTGTAGAAATAAAAGGGTAATACCTTGTTATTCCTTTTGGTGTTGGATATCCTTAGTTTTTATTGAATGGAATGAAATATCAGTGTTGTGATACATAGATATATGAGTTTTTATATATCTTTTTTATATCTTATTTTGTTTTAATATAGGAATTTAAGGAAGAGGCCAGGTATGTAGAATCATCTTGGATCCTTCGTGCCAAATTAACTTGAGGCAGGAGGCTTCTCTCTCACTCTACTATTGTGAAACATAATGTATTAAATTTTTATTAATCATTCTTGTGATTTATTTATTAAATATAATTATAAATTTTATATGAAAATTTATTTTTATGATGCGATTTTAAAAGGGATTATTTTAAAATATAAAAACAATGTCTATTTCAAAATAAGATTAACGTAAATTATGTTTTCAATAAATGTTCTTTTGTAGCACGGAATAATTTTTTTGTTCAAGTTTATATTACAGTGGGATGGATCATGGTCATTATAACCACTATCAAATAATGAAAAATTAGGGCAGATAATGTTTGGAAGTTCCACTGTCATGTTGTGTTACCAAGTACCAAATTACTGATAATATGACTAAACTATTTCAATTATAAGGATGATTTTAGTTTAATTTATAGTTTTTTGTGTGAATTGAATCATTATTCCAACTTATAAGAATTGAAAGAAATTTTTATTTATGTTTTCTATTTTTGGAAATTATTTATTGTTTTGATATAAAGTGTTATCTTATTCTCACTTATTTTATATAAGTTTTTCTAACATTTTCTTCTCTTATTGGTCTATATTGGGTTGTTTATAGGGATTACATATTGAGTGTTATGTTCAAAAATTAATTGAGAAATTTGGTATATTTTTAGATTTCATTTACTGAGATAAAAGTAAGGGAATATTTTTTTAAATCAATAGTGGTGTTCATTGACATTGTTGACTTGCCCATTGGAGAGGAAGTTAGGTAGGGTCTTCATAATGGTTTTTAATAGTGCCACTTTGGGGATAGAGTCATTAAAATATAGATTATTATCGTTGAACACTTATTTATTTTTCTATTTTTACACTTATATAGTTATATTATAGGTATTTCAATGAGTTTTATAGTTTGGTTTTTCATGCATCATGTAGTTGGTTTTTTGTTATACCTTTGTCTTAGTATATTTGTTTTAATGGAAAATTGTCCCCCAACATTTTACTAAGACCCTGGAATTTACTTCTAGACTTAGGTTTCTAGGTGATGTCATATAGGATTAGTAGAACCTATGATTTCTTTGTTGACAACGAGTTGAGGCGGGATGTTACAAATGGTATCAGTCACGTTCATTCCTTGAGTTGTGATGGCAGCAAGGAGATATGAACATCAAAACTTGAAATGTATATCATAAAAATACATATCTAACCTTTTTGTGTTTACCTTAAAGATACTGGGGTGGTTTGGGTATAAAAGTGTTCTAATACACTTCATGGATATTTTCTAACTCATCTTAGTGGGTTTATACAAAGAGTGTATCATATCATGCATTGGTATCGAGACTTCTCACTGGGGATTCATTGTTCATATATTTTCTAATGGATTTTCAAAATTGATTAAAATTATAGATTTTTCAAATGAAATTAAAAATAATTATTTCCTATTGTGACTTGGAAATTTCAAAACATTAGTATCTAGAGAGTGACGAATAAATGATGTATTGATTTGGTTATAAAAATTTTCACTAGGTAGAAACTATAGAAATTAATAGGAAGTGGTTGTGGATAAATTGGATTCACCTAATCCATAGGTGAAGCAAAAACTTGTGAATACAATTTTGAAATATTTTTAAGCCATTGTTATAGGAAATAAAAATGATGAAACAAGGAATGTAAATCATTGTTTTTTTAGTTTGATAAATAAAATGTAGTTATTTTTTGGGAATTCCAAGCATAAAAAAGTGTAAGTGTGGCTCAACAAAATAATTTTTGTTACATATTATTAGTACACCAATGGGGTTTAAGGTTAATCTATAATCCTATATGTAGGAGGATATTTCATTCCAATGGTGGGATTTATCTCTCTATGATTAATATGATCAAGGACTTCTGTGGGAGGACTTTCAATAATTGTTCTTCAGAAAATTAAATCCCCAAAAATTTAAGATAACAAGAATAATAAAATTATAAATATTTATGTAATAAAAACCTTCTCTGATGGGGTATACATCCAAGTTTATAAATATAGTCTATTTGACTATATAATTAGATTCTAGTGCACCCTTGAATTTGTGCATCTCTGATTCGGGAAAATGAGAATATATTCAATCCTAGATAGTTGGCCTTCATATTACATATTATTTGATGAAAGTTAATAGGGAAATAGTAGTGGATGCAAATCTTTATGATAATATATAGGTGGTAGTATGTTTTCTTCCATGGGAAAAGGTGGGAATCCAAATAAAATAAATCAAAAGAAGAGAGATATATGTTATCAAGGAAGTGGAACACCATACACTCAGACTACTAAATTAGATAACTATCCCACATGACTTGATATAAAACAATTTTATTTATATTTTTGTTCATTTATACATATAAAGAATGAATACAACACACAAATAGGGAATTTCCACTAGTATGGTAAGACATGTAATATCAAGAAGTATTATTATAAACTCATAAAATTTATAGGTGGAACATGATCAACTAAGGATCATGATTTTTATGCTAGTATAGAAGAATCAAATAAGAGTAGTTATCATCCATAGATTCAGGTGAACCAAGAAACCTAAAAAAAATCTTGGTTATCCAGACAACACCTCAACAAGGAATATATAGATATCCTATAATTGATAATAAAAATATTTATGGTGCATACCATGCTATCACGACGGAGTAATGAGGACCCTCCGTGGTGTGAGTCACCATTCTTCAAAACATGACTATTATGAATGTACTGTTTGACATTGGTAAATCACATTATTTATTTTCTTATTATGTGGGTAAAAAATAATGACTATATGTGGAAATGATACCTCATATCATGAGTATCAAGAAACCCCTTGTATAGAGAGAGTGTATGGGATTCAAATGACCATAATCTTCCATTACCATTGATGCAACATAGTTTCTTTGGGAGTTTATAGTCTTCAAGATGGATTCATTTGGTTTAATATTTGGGATTATCATGAATGGACCCACCAGGGACTTCCTGACTAGTGGTAAGCTAAAGATGACACCCCAAGACCACCTCTAATAGACCAGGGGTTGGTGACTAGCACCAATTAGGCATATCACACACATAAGAGGCCTTATCCTAAAGTATCTGTACACATTCACAGACCTAAATACACTAGTACAGTGTAGAAAGGTAAATAAATCATATTATAAATTCATGAATAAAAATTATCCCACATCAAAGTATAAAAATTGGTACAAAAAAATAAAAAAGGTCTAAATCCAAGACCATAAATAACTAAAAAGTATCCAACCTGCTAATAATACAAGGGAAGCTACCAAATGCAACTCGTAGATACATCTAAGGTTCATCTAGATTAACTAATATCTATTTATTCTAAAACTACTACTAGTACACGTATGAATCCAATAAAAGACCTATAATTTTCAAAATACATTATATGTGTAGGTCGTGCCCATGAAGGGGTGAGTACATACATAACCTTTAGGACATTGTGAAAGAACCAAATAAAAAGCATAAAAAGGAAGTAGTTAGCTCATCACCATGAATGTATGTTAAATTGAATATAAGACAAAATAATAATAATAAAACAATAATATACTTAGAAGTAGACAATAGATCTCAAGTAGAGGTCACGTCCTCACCTCCAACCTAGGATTCTACTAGAGGCTCAAAAGTAACACTCGTTCAGGAGAACTCACTCCATGTGTATTGTGATCGTTGATAGTGCTAATTTGAGAGTTCTTTCCTATAGTGAATTACCACCCTGATGAAACTCATCTTAGAGGAAATAATCATCGATTATTTCTATGAAGAACCACTAAAGAAACTAAGAGGGATCACCAGAGATACACACTTGATTAGACTAAACCTTACTGGAAGACGGAAGTTATCGATACACATATTGGGTATCACAGTCAGGGATAATGTGGTATACCTGAACCTTATTGGAATAAAATTTTGTTTTTGGGATAAAAAATCCTTGTATTTTGGTCACAATTATTCCTATAACACCACATAGGGAATAATATAATGATAGGGGATCACATCTCAGGCCTCATAGAGGGATTCCATAACATTATTTTAGACTAATCGATAGAGGGGATCACATCCCATGCCCTAGATATAATGCCTCATAGTACCATAATGAGGAAAAATAAAGATAATATACCTTAAATAAACTAATATACACTAAGATTGTATGAGGGAACTCACCCAACCTCCCGCAAGAGTTGAATTGAGAAGATATAGGGCTCTAAATTTCCCTTTATGGAGTACGTGGTGTGTCCTATTGGGAACATGACTTGTATTACTGAGTTTGGAATTTCCCTATCCCGTAGACTCACGTGACATTCATTTCTCCAAATAAAGAACATTTTATTTAAGAGAAATAGTGCATATAAATTGATCTTGAACATGACATACCATCTTCTCAAGATCATATACCCTCAAATGTTCCCATTTTCTCAAGACATTTTCATGTACATCAGTTGTGTCTGGGTACTTTCAAAAGTACATGGTCTATACTCCACATCATAGGGAATATAGGTATTACTTGGAACTCAATGTGTTCTATTTTCCCAAGACCATTACTTTCTAAAGTACATAGTGTGTTCTCCGAAACACATGACATGTAGGGTCACATGGACACCTGGGCATGTACTCCCCATACACATTAATATGTTCTCTATGGTCTACATGGTTTGTGAATCAACAGACAATATGTGTATCCCTATAAGGATTATTAGTTGGGAAATCCCAGTACATGATAATCCAGCTGAATAGGGACATATGGTGTGTGAGTAAGTAAAAGGGCATGTGACATTTAACTTAGTGCATAAACCCCAGCTTCCACATAGAGGGAACTACATAGAGTGTGTTCATCATAACTACATAGTATGTAGTTTGGAATTTTTTAATAATTATGACATGTCTCACATGTCATGTCTTGAGCCACCATTTCTACCTACTTCACCCTAAATCACACTGAGGAACTCATATCCAAGGTTTTCCACACCTGATCCATCATAGGGGGTTATATTTCAGAAAACCATTGCCACGTAAAATTCCTCTCGTTGTACCACACCACTTACTCAATTCTCAAACATGGATGAAGAAAACGGTTATGATGTTGATCTGTCTTTGATCATCTGTAGTTTCCTTTGTACATTACTCATGCCAATAATCCCAAACTTGGATCCTTGGTAACTATTTTTTTCTCCAAATAACAATTTCAAAATAATCAACGTCAAGGTATTTGTTAAGTCATCATCCAAAGGGAATAAATGATGATCATTAGATGAACGTGGGAATAAAACCACAAAACATAAATGTTTGGAATGAGCCTTAGCCATTACTCATGTTGGCATGGATTAACTATCTTAAAGCTGATGAATAAAGATGAATGAACAAGGATAATCAAATAATATCAATTCTTAATTCTAGGAAGATAAAAGAATCAACCAAAAATCAACATTTGACAAGTGAATAAATTATGGGAATGATTGATTCACATTTGGCCTGAAATAAAAAAATTTAGGATTACAAAAATAAAAGAAAAAAATAATACAATGAGTTTGGATGAATCTCTAATGAAGAATGGTTTCAAAACACTATTATTGGAGAGATATGTTAAATAATTTGACATACGGATATCTAAAGCATCATCTGTTATTGATCATCTAATAATACACCTCCAATGGATCCTCTATCAATTACTATGGTTTTGAAACTAAACCAAGTGATTTTATATATGATGGATTTTATATATGGACATTAGTTTAGTATTAATTACTAAAAATTAAATAAATATAATAATTTACTTAATTATTATTCTTCCCATTATGATTCTCATGCTGAACACCCAATGCACAAAAAGGCTATGTCTCTCCTATAGTAAAACATGCATTCTTGATTTAATGATGGCCTCATATTTCCCATCCACAACACCATTAAAGAGATATTCCATTATTTGTGGAAAACATTTTATGCAGGATATAATATATATAATATTTTTTATGTTTGAACACCACGCCACTCAGTGAACCATAATTTTTCATCGACTTTATGCCTTACTTTGAATGTATTCCTATGAGTATTACAAAGTGTTACAGATAAATGACATAGTCATTAAATTCTCAAAACCTTCAAATATTTTCACCCCGAAAAGAAAAACCTACACATGGGTGAAGATACTAGACTCTCACATAGATTTCCTACTTTAATGATCTCTCCTAGAGGTTTATGTGCTTCTAACAAACATGAACCCAAGTGAAACACTTTATCATGAAGGGTTTTGTCCCAGTGGTTGTCAAATTTCTCTGGGGACCCCAAAAGGAAACTCTATCCTTGATTTCCAACTCACCCTAGTCGACATCGTGAAATGAGTCATTCACACTTCACCATAACAACAACATGTGGAATACATCACATGCCTAGTCTAACCATGATCATAGGGTAATGTGGTGTACCACCTCGTTAACCCAATGTATTTTTTGGAGAAGGGGCTATGAACCTCATAGATAGCCTACCACCTTCAAAAAAACTCTGCAGTCTATATTGAGGGGAGACTCAGAGGACCATGTGGATCCATTAACAAACCTTAAGTTTCTCCTTCATTGGTCCACATAATAATGAAGATTTATTTTGAGATTACTTATCCTCCCCTGGATGAAATTCCAATTTTATAATCATTACTTACTCTAACTCTAGGAACATAAAAACTATTCCCGTAACTCTGACTAGTACAACGATGACCCACATAGTCTCCCATACATGGCCCTAACTTCATATCTACCATCGGAAGAATGGTAACAATTGTGATACCTGATATACATCAATGGTATGTTATAGTCCTTGATACATACAAAAGTAGAAAGAAAAATTGATGAATGTACTCTATATCTTGAATAGACTATTTTCCTGTCCATATATAATGGGTTATAAACACCACGATCAATAATAATTGTTTTCAAAGACCTCATATATCTTCTCTATAATCGTGATGTGAAGTGATCATCAATGTGTAAAATGATCATCTAGGGAATTACATGAATCTTAACTACCTACTATATGGAGAGGCATCACAAACTCTCCATTAAGCTCTTCCCATGGATTTTTAGGAACTAAATAAACTTGATGATATGGTCAATGAAAACTCAACGTCATGACCACTTTCTAATTGTGGAGGCCCCATCAGAAAACCACAAATATTCCATCATATTTACACTTCCAAACGGGCATCACAACCTTCACCTAATAATATGTGAAGTGTGCAAATATTACATAGAAACATGACACAACATCTTTGGATACCTATCCTAGTGTTGTAGGTTCCTAGTACATCCTCACATATTCTAGATGTACAACTAAGGGAAATCATAACACATCCTCAGGAATTCCTTTTGTTCCATCATTAGTTCCATCTTCTATCCTTGAATAAGTATTATGTTATCCCTAACTTCAATAAATTCATCAAGGAAATATCAAGTGAAAATATAGTCTTAAAAGATATGAAAAATAATGTATCCATGTTTTGCCTCACTGACACGCTGAAGAAGTTGGGTGGTGTAAACCATCATATCGAGGTATGATTCACCATCATCATCCTTATGGGTCAACTTCAAAGAGGTCAAATACTTTTTTACGTCACCCAAAAAAATCAAATTAAAATCATCACTATGAGAATCCTCTAACACTTTTATACTTTTGGGTGGCTCCCATTCTGGAACTTCCTCAACCTTTATTGAGTCCACTCTCAATCCTATGTCTGATAAGACATGTCCTAATAATTGGTTCTCCTGGAAATTTTTCTGACACTCTAAGAGTTTCCCATAATGATGGTACTCTTAGAGAATGTCCATAAACATCCTAAAGTGTCTCATGTTCTTCACCACAGATGTTGATTACACTAATATGTCATCAAATAAGTCTACCATAAACCAATACATAATGGGGTGAAGGATCCGGTCCATAAGTCCCACAAATACTATAGGGGTGTTCAAAATAAAAAACGGTATCACTAATAACTCAAAGAAACCGTAGTGTATATAAGAATCCAAACATGGTAAACCCTCCACTTATAATTTGAGATGGTGATAACCTATTGTGAGGTAAAACTCCTAGAACAATTTCATCCCTAACTAGTGGTTGAAGAAGTCATCGATTATCAAGGGTGGATAATTCTTCACGTGTACCCTAGTTCAAGTGATGTTAATCAACACCTAACCTTGATCTTTTATCCAACACCTTGGAGAACATCACTGGGATACTTGGGGGATCACTTGGAATAATAAATCCCATGCTCCAATGATTTCTATTATCACACCTTCAGCTCCCACAACTACATGGGGTCATCTGATATGTTAGCATAGATATTAGGTTATACCTAGAATAATTCTATTCAAATACAAAATTTCAATGGGGATGGAATCTTAGAACATACTCTAGGAATTAATCTGTATGATCCTCCAACACTATAAGAAACTAAAACATCATATAATATGTTTATCTAAGGGTCATACTAGCTAAATGATTATTTAAAATATTTATCTACCAACAAATGTGTTTATAAGACTCTTCCAAGGACCAATTATTGAAAAAGAAGGAAAAACTCCATCCCACTAATATGGAAACATTTTAACCCTTACTATTAAAATCAGGCAGGCATGGAAAATAAGTAGCTAGTTCATATCATAGAAAAAATCATATGGTCTTATTGATGGTACAAAAATATTTCATGTTAAGTTGTATCTCCTCCCAGATTTAGGTCACATTGTTGGAAGAAGTGTGTGATAACTGATCCTCTCAATAGGACCCTCCAAACATAGGGGTTGAGAAAAAAATTATCTAATAGTATCTCTATGTCTAAAATAGGAAATACGTGTCACACTTGTGGTGTTATTTGGGGTAAATTTTATTTTATTTTTAGTGTTACTTGTGTTCCATATATTTCTTGGTAAGTTCCTATGTTTTTTTGGTTTTTCGGTGGATAGAAAGAGGCTGATGATTGGTTCATGGTTTGGGGAAACCATGCACTATCCCTATGAAAATAATGAGATCCAGAAAGTGTAAATTTATAAGATGCACCACTAGAACCATTTCTGTATGTCCCTCTATGTAAACCTTGTGGCCTACTCTTCTAATTAGACAGAGGCTCCACATAGTTGGCACATGGTCAAGTAGAGCATGTGGCCAAACTAAGAAAACCTAAAGATTTTTAAATTTTGTGAAATTCAAATTCAACCTCTCCCTCATTTTAAACATGTAAACCTTCTATTTCACCCCATTTGAACCTACATAGCCTTAAGAATACATTTACATCCCCTATACACCCTTTTGGATTCATCTTTTTATATATTATGTCTTTATTCCTCCAAGAAACTCCAAGTAAGTTATTTCTCCTTTATCCTATTCCTTATTCATGGACTCTCATTCCATTTTTCTTGGTTTTTTCACTTATATTGTAGTCATAATGACCTAAAATTTGTTCAATATCATTTATTTGGGTTTAATATAGATGGTTTTGGTGTTTTATTTCTTCCATAGAGTTTCCACATTATTCTTCCTACAATTTCAAAATAGATTTCAGTGATTTCAACTGAAAGGCTGGTGATTCAATGATATTCTGTTACATGATGAATTTAATTTTATAGATTTTGTTTCTAAATGTGCATTAAAATTGTGTGTATTATGTAAAATGGAATTTTCATGGGTGTTGCTGTGAGTGAAATTCATGAATGTTATTTCCCCCATATATAATAGTTGTTTTTCTCGTGTGTGGGATTTGGTAGATGGATTTAAGATACAAATTTTTTTTAATGATTTTGAAATGGGATAGAGAAATTGGGAACCCTTGTACCTTTGAGGGTTCTTAAAGACCAGTATACTAGTTGAGTCAGTAGGGGGGTGACTCTGACACCCATGTAGGATTGTGCTACAACACATACTATAAAATAAGATGATACTTTAGGGACTGCTAGAACATTGGATTTGGTCTATCTAGTATATCATTAATGATAAAATATTATATGTTTTTATCTCTTAGAGTACTATGATCCAAGGTCCCTAATGACCTATATTCTTAGGGAATTCCCATAGGGATTATATTTTAATTTTACATATTTTTTGTTTTTCCTAAATTGTTTACTTTGCTTAATAAAATAAATATTTTTTAATTTAAACTTTATTAAGATAATTATTTTGAAACTAGAAAGTTAATTTATTTTTTATTGTCATAACATAAAACTTTTTGGTGGTATCCTACAAGGAAAGTGATCTCATACCATATATGCACCCTCGTGTGTATGTAGACCTTGTTCTGTCTGACTCATGAATTTTCAACAAAATTCATGGAGGTGATGGTGGTTTCTCTTGTGAGTAGTTTCCCCTTTCACATGTTTTTTTTGGTGGTGTTATGGTGGTATTAACCCACATTTCACACATATTTTTTGATCATCCCTTTGATTCACTACTATTTTTGGTAGTTTTGTTCTCATTTATAAATGTTAAATACTTAACTCATTATTGTAGTTGTCTTCTCTAGATTTTTCTATTATGCTTATTTGTCTTAATGTATATGAATTTTATAATAATTTTATATATTCTTCTCTTGTGTGAAACTATTCCCATATGAGTTCGATGATGCCCAGACACAAGTTGTCAACAGATGAGAATCAGGAACACACTTTAGGTCAATTTACGAGTTGGGTCGGTGTTGGTTTGGATGAAATCCTATGATGGTTCATTAAAAAGCGGTATAATATGATTTTTTCCCTATATTTTAGTCATGATATTTGGGAAGTATAGTTAGATTGGAGTTAAGAGTTTCGGGACTTACGGATCTGGTTGGATTTTGGTGTCTGACCAACACACCTCATAATGAGACTTTGGATACCTTGGGATTTCTGATATTGGTTGAATCCTCATATAAGTTTAGTTCACAAGATTTATACTTGTAATGAAAATTGAGGAAGGGTGTAGTGGTTTAGTATATAATTTTTATTTTTGGGGTCTTAAATTATGATTTATGAGAGGTGTTTAAATTATGTTATTTATTGGTTTTTTGTGGAATAATTTATTGAAAATTTCCCTTATGTTTGTTAACATGTATAGTATGATTCCTCATTTGAGACATCCAATGCATCCATGGGAAGAGATCTAAGATATTTATCGATCACTTGTTGATCAGAGGATTATTGCAACATTGGTTTAGGTTGTGAGAGCATTATATATGGGCGAAGACTCTTATCCAGCTCTAGAAAAGGAAACTAAACCAATTATAGAAAAATATAGATCTCATGAGTTCTTTAAGAATAAACCACCATTAATCTGAGTAATTATGGATCCCTATGAACTGGAATTTTTGGTTGAGAAAATTGAGAGGATCTTTGGGTTCCTCAGGACTCCTAATGGTGTCAAAATGAAGTGCGCTTCATTTATGTTCGAAACCCCTAGGCATAGGTGGTGGGAGTTAGTAGTTCATGTAGGGAATCTAGAGAAAATTGCATGGAAGGATTTAAAGGATACATTCAATGAGAAATACTATCAAGAGACCTTTTACCTTTTTAATACCAAGGATATTTTTTATCAGCATCAGGGAGAAAGATTTTTTCTTGAGTATGTCAATTATTTTACAGAGTTAGTATGTTTCTCTCATGATTTAGTTACTAATAAATAGATGAAGGGTCAATGGTTGGAAATAGATATTTTTTACAGTCATTTTATCACAAATATTTATGTTTATGATGAAGATTCAAACTAAGGTGGTTTATCAAGACCTGATGGTGTAAATATATTATGAAGGTGAATATAGTTTTTATAGAGTTGTTCCAACCATGGGATATGGTGGTTATTGAATTTATTATAAGGATATAAAGCATGATGAATATTCATATATGGGTTCTGGATTAGTTTTGTTATATTTTTTTAAACCCTCTACATGTATGGAACACACTTTTAGCTTCACCCAGGTGATTCTAATAGTGGGAAACATAGGAAACTTGCATTAGTTTTAAAAAAATTCTCCATTATCATAGAGGTGTTTTCACTTCAGTCTATAGAGTCATGAAAGCTCAATAAAATACATCTAGAGTTTTAGTTTCTTGATTTTGTTGTCATTGGGGAAGGACTAGATCTTATACTGGGCATAGTCATCATAAAGATAAAATTACAAGTTTGTAGTCACCCCCAGGATCATACAAAGATAAAGAACTCTCATGGTATGGATCATAATCTTTTGGTATTAAATGTGTTTCCTACAACAATATAAGGTACAATTTTTATTGCATCATACATACCCATTTATTTATATTATATAGGTTCTTCTAATTCATTATTTTATTCTTGACTTTTGGACCCATTGAAACCTCTTACAGAATTTATGCCTTATATCATAGAGATAGTGAAACCTCATAGAAACATGAAGTAACATGGTTTTATATGTCTATCCTATAATATTACATTTTTATAGGTAGAGTTGGAATGGAATTTTATAATTATATAAATAGAATTCTTTTATAGGATCATAGGAATTGATTGGATGGTGTAATTAAATGAAAATATTTTTTTTATTATTGATGTTGGGTGACATTGAAGGTACTTGTTAGGAGAAAACCAATTTTTCAAGGTGAATGGGATTCACAGTAAGGATGCGTTCAACCTCCACTTTAGGATTTTGGCAGTATTCCTTACCATGTATTTTCTATTATAATATAAAATTATTATAAAGTTTATGATAATTGGTTGAATCACATGGTAGATGAGTTACAAATGGTGTTTCCAAAGGACTTTTCATGGTTACCACATGAACATGATGTGGAGTTTACTGTAAATCTGGTACAGGGGACAAAGTAAATATCTATTCCCTCATAATGTATCGCCCACATAATGTTTATAGAATTAATGATATATCTTAATGATTATAAATACAATGGATTCATTCACCCAATTATCTCCCCTTGGGCCAAAACAATTCTATTTTCAAAAAGGGCAGTTTATCCCTCTAGTTGTGCATTGATTACCAAAGACCGAATAAGGTTCAAATAAAGAATAAATACCCCTTACCCTTTATTAATGATATCTTTTTTAGATAAATAGGGAAATATGGTTTTACAATATTGAAATGTCCTCTAGGAATCATCATGTTAGGGAAAGAGAAGTCGACATTTCTATGATAGCTTTCTAAAAAAGGTATGGCCACTTCAAATATTTGGTTATTCCATTTAAGCTGAAAAACTCTCATGTTATTTTCATGGACCTTATGAGTTAGGTGTTTACTAAATAACTTGATTCCTTTGCTATGGTGTTTGTTGATGAAATCATGTTCTAATCTGGAAGTGAAGAAGAGCCTGGCAAGAAAATGAGAATTGTTTTGAGTATACTTTCATATCATCACCTTTATGCTAGTCTCTCCAAGTCCACTTTTTGGACTCTAGAAGACAGGTTTCTTTACGTTGTGGTCTTAGATCATATATTTTTACTTGATCTAGATAATGTATGTGTGGTGATGTCATGGGAAGAACCGAGGAATGACTTTGAGATCAGAATATTCTTAGGACCTTTAGTATACTATACGTGATTTTTCGAAAAACAATTCTTAGATTGCTTCACCTATGAAACTTCTCACCCAAGAAAGGTTAATTTCATACAGATTTCATAGTTTGAGACATCCTTTAAAGAGACCAAGTGGAATTATACCAGTAACCTTGTCTTAATTTTACCTGAGTTTGTATAGGGATATGTATTTTATTATGATACCTTAGGATCAGGTTTGGGATACATGATTATGAAGGATGACTATGTGGAGATGTTTTTTTCACTTCAACTATAGGCACATTAATTGAATTACCCCACTCATTATGTTGATTTATCAGTGTTGATGCATAATTTGGAATCATGGAACCCCTATCTCATCAAGGATAAATTCGTTGTCTACTCATACACCAAAATCATGGCCTATATTTTCTTCCAAAAGAATATGAATATGAGACAATGAAAATGGATCGCATACCTCTATGGGTTTGTCTTAAATATTTTATTTAACCTGGGTGAAGGATATTTTTTAGCTAGCACATTATTTAAGAATTTTGTGATTTAGGTATTGAAGGTGTCTAGTGATGAGTAGAATCTTATGGGAATTATTTCTCAGATGCATCTGAAATCCATGGAGCAAAGTAGAGGCATATTATTGGGGTATAATTCAATTGAATACCTATCTTATATAACTAATTTTGGATAAAAAACTTATGATTATATATTATCGTGATTCATGTGGCATCTATATGGTGGGTAGTTCATTATTGAGTGGTTGATGTCCTCTGATGGAATTCACCACTTCAAGGGTTATTTCATGGTGCCATTATTTTTGTGGGAGGTGGTGATGCAAGATATAAACAAATCTCAATTGGTACTTCAACATGGTCCACCAATATATTTTTTGATTTGAAACAATATTTCTGGTTTCCATGTATGAGTTGTGATATAGTTTAATTCATCTCTATATTTTATACTTTTCTGTAGATTAATTTTGATCACCATAAGCCCTTAAGTCTACTTTAGACGCACCACATTCCAACCTGAATGTGGGATGAGGTCACCATGTACATTATCCTTGGGTTTCCTCTTATAACCTGGATGATGAACACCATTTTAGAGGATATTGATCATCTAACCAAATATGCCCATTTTGTTGGGATCACTTTAGTAATTTAGTTGTATTTGTTGTCAATGAGGTCAACGAATGTCAATGATGGTTAAAGACATTCTCCTAAGTGGATGTTCAAAGTACTTGTATCATGTGTGAAACAAGGTTTACAACATTGAAGTATAATCCTTTCAAGGATTATTGAAGTACTTTGGATTTAATAATCCAAAAAAGTAAAGGAAAAAGAAGAAGTTTGAAGAAGGGGTTGTTGATCAGGAGGAGGCCATGATCATATTTTACTATGGCCATGCATTTCACTTTGAGGGTTTATTTTTGGATAACAAAAATTTGGCCAACCATGGAGGACAACCAAAGACCTCTCCTCAAGCACATTCGGGACCTGATGGTCAACCATGCTCAAGGGAAGCCCTCAAGGCAAATCCCGCATGAGGCAGTGGCATGTGGGCCGTGTATAAGCCCACAAAAGTACACACACTGTGATCAACCCATGCGTAGGGATGCATAGTGGGTTCTATGAGTGTTCCCATAGAAGGCATGGGTGTCCATAGAAGCGCTCTCGTAGAGAACCGGTGCGGGGCGGCACCAGAGGGGGGAGAGGATACTTCTAAGATGATGTTGAGGGGATTTGATTGATAGACTGTGCCTCTCCCACATTTTCATTTCAATGCGGGACAAGATTTTAATAACTCAGATGTAATCTCAGCTGCTCATCTCATATTGCATCTTGGTAGACCATCCAATCATCTTCAATATATGATCATCTAATCTCATCCGCTCATTAGATCTAGCACCCTGTTGATTTGAATCTAAGACGTCTGATCCTCCCATGTATTTGGACTAGCTTCATTGTCGTCATCAACCTCTAGCACTTTCCAACATCTCTATATCTCACCTGTTAAGAATATCAATCACCATGGACGACCTCTGACTGTCAAATAAGGAACATTTCGGCACTATGAATGATACTCATTTGAACAGAGACCATTCCTGCAATCTACGTCTTGCATGAATGAGATATCTCGAAGAAGAAGCTTTGGTCAAAGAAAAAGGAGTTTCTGAGGCCACATGGATTCTTGGATGACTTAATAAATAGGTACATGCAAATCTCAAATGCGTGCACGTGATCAAGGAGAATCCCAATTTCCAAATAGAAACACCCCAAGGATCTCAACATATCATCACCCGTGGGTTTGAAGGATTCAAAACCCCCGAAATCCCGATCATTCAAACTGTGGTCCCTACACCCTCTCACATAATTTGTGAATTCGGAAGAGGTACTTACCTCTTATATAAAATAAGGATCCCGATACGAAGAATTCTGCTACTCTCTCACAGATCTTTTCGAAGATTCAAAACTATGTACCTAATGCACATAGAAAACCTGGGCATCCTTACATGGAGAAAGTGAGCAATGGACACCTTGGTTTCATGAAGAAAGGTGAATAACACCCTCCTATTTGCATGTTTATATTCTTCTGTGTGCATGGGTTCATTTTTGAAGAAGAAGAAGATCACAAGTGGTGACTTGGATAAAAGTGTGTGTTTTATTTGAAGAAACCTGAGGTCTCGGGTGTTTTTAAGTGAAGAGGGAGAATACATGCATGTATTCATGTGCTTTGTTTGAAGGAGCCCGAGGTTGTGTACACTACTGTGAAGAAGGAGATCACACATGTAATTGGTTGCACCCATTCATGTTTTAAGTAACATACATATATAAACCTAAAAAAACACCCTATCCTAGTGCAAGAAGATTATGGAGAATAAATAAGATGAAGAGTAGAAGAGGAAGAGAGTGTGTGTGTGTGTGATTAAAGAACCATACCCATTATAGGTTCTCACACAAGAATAGGAATAGGGGAATGCATGCATGTATGCATGCACATGCACACGTGAAGTGAATTAAATAAAAAACCAAAAACAAGTGTGTGCACGTGTGTAAAGAAGAAGAAGAAAGAATGGGAAGAAATGGTTCAACCTAAACACCATACACATGTGCACATGCATTCATGAACAATAGAGAATAATTATTTCTGATTATTCCAAGTAAGATGATCTTCATTTCTTGAATAATCACATTGGTTTATGTGATTCTATCCACAAAGAGATAAGGATAATAGTGTAGTTGGTTATTGCAATAAGAATAAGAAAGAATACGTCAAGTGTTGTTGGTGTTGCACTAGAGAAGAAAAGAAAGAAATAAGAGATAATTTATTGCCTACTGATTTTCAAGTAATCTAATGAAGAGCACTAAATAAGGCCAAGAGAAGAACCTACCTTATGAATAAAGAAGAAGGTTGTCCCTATAGAAAGTATAAAGAACCATCTAGATGCTGCATGTTGGTCTAGACTATCACCAGTTTAGGGAAGATGATGTTTTCCCACCCCCTCTAAAGTGTAGGGACTCACACCGGCTAGAGGATTGTTTTACTAGCCACTGCACTGTAAAAACATATTACATTATAGTGGAGAATCTATGCACTGGTCATTTCATACATGGAAAGGATGTAGCTACTCTTATTGAGTGGTTAACCTTGTAAAAATATCGTGTTCATATTTTTACTATTGCATGCTACATGGAGAAGAGAATTAGAGAATCGAGATCCTAACAGGTCAAGAGGTATAGGGATAAAAAGTTGGAATTGGTTTCAAAACTCCCCAACATTTATTCACCCCCTCTCAGTGTTAAGTATATCCCAAACCGGTCCTCTCAATTTATATTAGAGGGAGGCTCACCTATGTTGGATTCTATATAGTGAAGTTATTCTTGTTTATGACCTAATTTCCTTTCTTGAGTTTTCAATGAAGTGAAATTTCAGTGAATATTCTTTTAACTTTGAGCAAAAGGATATATCTACCAAGACCATGATGAACAGGAAAAAACAAGGAAAAGATAAAGTTAAAGGATAATTCCATCTTATCAAAATAAGAGGAAGCATATGGGTCTCCATATCTAGCTGACATTGAAGAGACACTAGATATTGAAAGTAATGAGAAGGTGGTTCAAGTTTCCACTAAGAATATGGAAAACCTTTTTACCCCAACTGATCAAGATGTATGTGTTTGAACATTTGAAAATTATTCTCATAATGAAAATGATGGAACAAGTGGTGATGATCAATCTATAACATCTCAATAAATATCAGTTGATAGATTAATAATTATTTTTCATGGTATTCTTGAAGAAAGTACATCCCCGATTTTTGGTGTATTTCAATGCATGTAAAAAATATCACTCAACTGGAAGAAGAAACTGATGTTTTGGGGAAAGGCATACAATAAAAAATTGTTGAATGTTTAAATCTCTGTAGACATGTTGGAGACTTTGAAGCTATAATTATAGTATTTGAAGCGAGTTCTTCAATGTGGCTCAAATATGTTGATGAAAAAGAGGGAGTCAACAAGAATCTAGAAAATAAGATCCATGCACTTGAAGATGAGCTGAAAAAGAAAAATGAATTCAAGTAGGTATGTTTGGAAGAAGACTCCAAGAAGATCAATGAACTTGACTTTTTGTTACAAAACAAAGTTGCATGAAGATGAAGTTGAAAGATTAATGATGGTTTGTGAAGAGAATATGACTATGATTTTATACCAATAAGTCATCCTCAATATGAGATGTCTATAATAGGAAGCTCATTTGACCAATCTTGAGAAGACACATATTGAGTTTCCACAAAAAAAGGAAATAGTTGCTGCAAGTACTCAATGCTCACTAGATAATTATACTCTTGTAAGACCTCCAACATGTGTCAAGAAGATCATGGATTAACTCATTAATCTATCACCAGAAGCTGAGAAAGTAAAGGTACCATCCATAATAACTTGTACTCATGTTTCTAAAATTGTTCCTACAAAAAGTTGAGGTCGAAAGAAAAATTCTAAACAAGTATGGATGAATAATAATGAGAATAATCCTTCCACCATGGATATGGTGGATAGGGGAAATAATTCCCCACAGAAATCACAACAATTCAAGAGAAAGATTCAACAACCATATAAAGAAGATGTGAAGAATTCAAGGATTTTTGGTCAATGATGGTGCTATAATAGATTTGGGAATTGTGCTCTGGATTGTTCATACAACCCCTTAAATGTAAAAGCATAGAGAAATAAAGTCTCAAGGGGTAGAAATACAGAGAATGAAGAATCCACATCCTGAAATACAAAAGCATCTATATAATAAAAATAGATATGGAATGTTAGAAAACATCTGTGATGTATTCAATAAGAGTGGTCATATTAATGGTACGTTTTCATTTCAATAGGTACCCAAAGATGATAAGAATAGAAGAACACAAAATTTGGGTGAGAATGAAGAAGCATCCTTGGGAAGAAATCCGATGAATAAGGTGAAAAAATTATCCCAAGAAGATTTCAAGAAGGAAAGATTAAAATTAATTGGATTCTAAATCCAATTAGTTTAGGGGCAGTGGATCCAAAAAAAAACTACTAAGAAGGATGACACTTAGAAGGATCCATGTAGAAGATCCAATATTGATGCCTAAGTCCCTAATGATATATTGGTTGATTTTCCAGAATATTTGGAAAAAATGAGAAATATGAAAGAATCATAGACTAAGTCTAGTGATAAAAAAAAATAAGATTATATATAAAGGGAAAAAATTCTATGTGTGAGGTGCAATAAGGATAGTCATACAATTAGAAGATGCATTGAATTTACTCTATCCCAACAAGAATTCCTCAAAATGATGAATATTGCACTAGGAGATTATAGTTCTTTTAAATCCCTTGAAGAAAGAGATTCACACACAAAGTGATGGAAGAAATAGTAAGGTCCACACCATCATAGTCAACATTGATGATCAGTTCTGATTGTGTGAAGAATAGAGCATCTAGGTTGAGAAAATCATCTCAACCTTGTGGTTCACACTGATGAAGCAAGAAGGATCCAGGTTATTCCCTTAAATCATTGTGTATTGTATTTGTTCGTATATTATATAGAATAGAAGGTGAATCAAGATCTCAGGGGGGAACTGATAGTCAGTGATAAGAAGTGTTCCCTTGATGGAGAGACAACTAATGATTCCATAGTTATTATTCTAATTAGTGTCAACATTGGTTGATATAAAAATTCAATTACTCTAAAGATTGTTTGAAGATCATGTCATTGGAAAAATTATGTCGTTTCCCAATATCTTATACATAGATACTCAAATTAGATATTATTTCTCAAAGGGGGAGTAACTGAATTACTCAGTGACATAAGAAGAAAGGAAGTGTTCGACAGTCACTTATCCTACCTATTACACCTGGATGTTTTTGATCCATTTCCTGATGTGAGTACATGAGTTTCAGGTTGATCAAACTTATTATCCTAAGCATGGAATGAAAGTGGAAACCCCTTTAAGTAATGTTCAAGATTTCTCATCCCATTAGGTTTCATATTCGCTGGGAAATGGACAGATTTGTTTTTTAAATCAAATCATCTTGTTTTCTACACTGATAATTCATCATGTAGACATAGAGAAAAATTATTGATGGCACATTTCATAAGTATTAAATGATACTGTCTCTACCATGAACTTTATATTTCTTGTCAATAAGGTGGGGGGATAAGTGAAATGAATGTTTAAGATTGAGGAGGAAGTGAAGACTCGCAATGACACATTCATTTAGTAGATCAACATTGAGTGTTTCTATGAAATACAAAGGGGAAATTGTTGGGAGAACTTTTTTAATTGATTTTTATTTGTTTTCAATGAGGTCACTGAATTTCAATTATTTTTAAACACACTCTCCTAAGTGAATGTTCAAAGAACTTGTATCATGTGTGATACACGGTTTACAACATTGAAGTAGTGTCCTTTTAATGATGATTGAATTACTTTGGATTTAATAATCTAAGAAGAAAAGGTGGAAGTAGAAGGTTGAAGAAGGGTTTGTTGATCATGAGGAGGCAATGAACATATTTTACTATGGCCATGAATTTTACTTTGAAGGTTTATTTTTGGCTTTCAAATTTTTTTCCAACCATGGAGGCCATTTGACTACCTCACATAAAGAACATGTGGGAACCGAGGGTCCACCACACTCGAGGGAATCCCATAAGGCCAGCCCCACATGAGGTATGGGTGAGCGAGCCATGTATAACCCCATAGGAGTGTGCACACAGTGATGAACCCGTGCATAGAGATGCATTGTGGGCACTAGGAGAATGCCCACAGGAGGCATGGGTGGGTGTAGAAGCACACCCATAGAGAACTGGTGCGGGGTGTCACCAGAGGGGGGAGAGGATAATCTAGAGCCGATTCTTTGGGGAGTTTATTGATAAACTGTGCCTCCCCTGCATATCCATTTCGATGTGGGAAAACATTTTAATAACGGGGATGTAATCTCATCCACTCATCTCATCCCGCATCTCGGTCAACCATTTGATAATATGTGGCATCAGATCATCTAATCTCTTCCTTTCATCTAATCTGGAGCCCAACACATTTGAATCTGAGTTTCCCAATCCTCCCATGGATTTGAACTAGTCGTGCCATCATCTTTAACCTCTAACACTTTCCAGTGCTATTGTATCTAACTGAAGAAGATGCTTGATCACCAAGGACGACCTCTAACTGTTAATGAAGGATCATTTCAGAACCATGAAAACTACTGGATTGAACTGAGACCATACATGAAATATAAATCTTTCAAGAATGCAATATATTGAAAAAGAAGCTTCAGCCATGGAAAATAGAGTTTTTGAGGACACGTGGATTCGTGCATGATTTAAAAATGAGGTACATGAAAATCTCAAATGCATGCATGTGATCAGGGAGAGGCCTACGTTTAAAAATAATACACCCTACAAATCTCAGAATATCTTCACCCATAAGTTTGAGGATTTAAAAACCTAGAAATCCTTATCATTCAAATCGCGATCCTAGAGGCCTCTCACATGGTTTTTGAATGTGGAAGATGAACTTCCCTTTCCTATAATAGGCAGATCCTGAGACAAAAAATGTTATTTCTCTCTCATTCCTTAGAGCTCGTGTTTTTTAAAAATTGAGCATCTTCACACATCACTTCACTAAGAGAAAGAATATCACCATGAGTCTTCAAGGATCCATGAATAAGAGATCATGTAAGCCTTCGACAGGTGCTACGTACCCTCGAATTACATCACGAAGAACCGACACCCAAACAAGATATAGGTTTTTTAAAACCCTCTATGTGCTTCACAAAACTCTTTCCATTGTTCTCCAGTGCTTGAGATACTCTCTCACTAATCTTTTCAAAGAGGAAAAACCGTGCACCTCATGCACAAATAAGATCCACAAATCCATTTAGGAAGAAAGTGGCCCATGGAAACCTTGGTTTCATAAATAAAGGTGAATAACATGCTATTATTTTCATGTTTATATTATACTATGTATAGGGGTTCATTGTTGATGAAGATGGATATTGAAAGTCATGATGTTCCGAAAATTTTGTGTTTTATTTTAAGAAACCTGAGGGCTCAAGTGTTTTCAAGTGAAGAGGAAGAATACATGCATATATGCATGTGATCTAGTTGAAGGAGCCCAAGGTCGTGTACACTTATGTGAAGAAGGAGATTGCACATGGAAAGGGATTCACCCATTCAGGTTTCAAGAAACATACACATATAAACCTAAACAAACACCCTAACCTAATGCTATAGGATCAGGGAGAAGAAATAAGAGGAAGATTTTAAGTTTCCATGAGTGTGTGTGTGTGTTTCGAGAACCATACCCATTAAAGGTTATCACATAAAAAGATGAATAGGTGAATGCATTCATGATTGCAAAAGCACACATGAAGTGAATTAAATAAAGAAACAAAAACAACTGTGTGAACGTGTGTAAAAAAGAATAAGTAAGAAAGGGAATAAAATTTTCAACCTAAATGCCATATGCATGTTTACATGCATTCAAGAACAAAAGAGAAAAATTAATTCTGAGTATGCCATGTAAGCTGGTCTTAATTTCATGAATAATAACATTGGTGTATGTTATTCTAGGCAAGAATAAATAAGGAGAATAGTGCAGTTGGTTATTTCACTAAGAAGAAAAAATAGTAAGTCTAGGGTAGCAGTTGTTGCTCTAAAGAAGAAGAGAAATAAGAGATAATTTATTTCCTACTCATTTTCATGTAATCAATTGAAGAGAACTAAAGAAGACCAAGAGACGAACCTACCTTACCATGAAGGAAGAGGAATTTATCTATAGGCAGTATAAAGAACCAGCTAGAGGCTGCATGTTGTAATAGGCTATCACTAGTCCAAGGAAGATGATTGTTTCCCACCCCTCTCTAATGTGTAGGGACTCACAATAGATAGAGGATTGTTTTCTTAGCCACTCCATTATAATAACATATTAAATTATAGTGGAGAATCCATGCACTGATCATTCCCATGATTGGAAAGGATTTAGCTACTCTTATTTAGTGGTGAACCTTGTAAAAATACAGTGTGAATATTTTTACTATTTGGCGTGACATTAAAAAGAGAATAAGAGAATCAATATCCAAACAGGTCAAGAGGTACAGGGATAAAAAGTTATAATTGGTTTCAAAAGTCCCTAACACTAATTCACCCCCCTCACAGTGTTAAGTATATCCAAAACTAGTCCTCTCACATTTCACTCTGATGAAGGATTCAACAAAGTTGGAGGCACTAGGAAGAATGTGTTTCCAAGATATTTTGAGGATTCATGTTGTGATTTTGGTGATATCTCAGAAATTTACCCCTATTTAACTTCAAAATTCATTGATGGCCTTCAAAGGGAAATGGGATTATAGATTTAGGTCAGCACAACATACCATCCTCAAACAATGATCATACACAATAGGAAAATCAGAATTTAGAGGGTATACTTTTTGGCATGCATGATATACTTTGGAGGTTTATCGGGAAATTTTTTTGGTTTGTGTAATTTTCCTATAATAATAGTTACTAACCCTCATTCGGAATGGATACCTTTGAAGATATCTCTGATCAACCATGTCAGTCACTTTTGTACTCGATGGATGTGGGAGATAAATCTTTACAGGGGTTGATCCTTGAGTAAGAGATGTATGATAATGTTGAAGTGAATAGAAAAAGGTTTTTGATAGAAAAAAAATCCTCTAGTAGTATTAAGCTAATCATAAATTCCTAACATTGGAGTTGACAGTGGGTGAATAGGTGTTTCTAACGGTGACACCTCACCTATGTCATCAATATCATGGTTAGAAGGGGATGCATATGCTATTGTATTTCAAAGGTTTTGAGATTACCTAAAGAATTAGTAAGGTGGAATATTACTTGTATTTTTATTCCCATTTCACATTGATTCATGATGTGTTCCATGTATCAAAATTGAATAAGTATAATCCAAACCCATCTCATATACTGAATTGGGAAGAGCTGGAGCTGGAATCCAATTTTTCAATGACTAAGTAACCAGTATGAATTTTGGATTCAATGTTAATGTTCTTTAGGGAAAATATATTTTATCAGGTCAGGATCTTTGGAATCATGAAAATGATTAACATATGACATAGTAATATAATTCCTGAATGGATGAGTAGTATCCTTATTTATTCTCTAATCTGACTACATTTTGAAATTCTATGGGAAGAAAATCTAAATGGTGGGGAGAATTTTCACCCCAGTTGTGTTATTTACGATAGATTTTCTTTTTCATTTTGGTCTTACTCATGTTTCATATATTTCCTAGGAAATTTAAAAGGAAAAATGTCAGTTTCATGGTAGATTGAATGAGTCTCATGGTTGGAACATGATTGAGGGAAACGATGCTCTAGACTAGTGAAAACCATGTGACCCATAAAGTGTAACTTTCCAGAACACATGGATAAGTGCATGCATATGTTACCCTCCATGTAAACTAAGTTTCCTACCCCTCCTATTTTAAAGGGGTGGGAAATAGTTGGGTCATGGTCTAGAAGAAAGTGTGGTCAAACCATGCATCCATCCCGATTCATAAAATGTTTATAATTCATATTATACCCCACATAGATTTTATCCTCCTAGAACCTATCCCTCATCCCATTGAACACTCTCCATACCTAAGAGCACATCACCTTTACTTCCACAACCTCTTGGATTTATTTTTGGGTATAGTTGGGATTGATTTCTCCAAGAAACTCCAGATATGTTATTCCACCTTTATGATCCTCTATATTTATGGCTTGTCCATCCTTTCTTCTTGGGTTATCTCTTCTCTAATGAGTTTTTTTGACCTAAAATGTGTTATATCTAATTTTTTATTGTTTTAATATTTATGGTTTAGGTGTGTTATTTCATCCCTAGGGTGTAATCTTGATTATAAATTTAATTTCCAACATGATTTGTGTGATTTCTTGTGAATGGTAAGAGGTTCTGTGGTATTCCATTACTTGATGAATTTAATATCTTTTAATTTTTTTCTAAATGTTCTTTCTAATTCTGTGGGTCGATGAAAATTTTATTTTCAAGGGTGTTAGTGTGATTGAAATGTATGATAGTGATTTCCCCATTTCATAATGATTTTTTCTCACATGTGGGGGATTTTCAAAATGGATTTAAGATACACAAAAGGGGTTTTTATGATGTTGAAATGGGTTAGAGAACATGGAAACCCTAGTACCTAGGTGGGTTACTAAATAATAGTGTGCTGGTTGAGTCGGTAGGGTGATAACCTTGGTTCACTAGTAAGATTACTCTACAACACTGGCTATATAAATTTGATAATGCTTTAGGGATCTCTAAAACTTTGGTTGTGGCCTATTAAGAAGATCCTGAACAAGAATAGATTATATGGTTTGATAAATAGGAGTAAAATGATACTAGGGCCCCAATGAATTAGCATCATATTAATTTTCTATAGTTCATAAATTTTATTTTTACCTATTTTTAGTAATACATATATTTTTTATGTTTCTTATTAAAATAAAACTTGTTTTCTATTTAAACTTTCATAACAACATTATTTTGAAACTATCATGTTAATTTATCTTTTAATGTCAATACATGGAACCTTTCTGTTGTATCCTACTGGGATAGAAAAAATTAACCATATATACACCCTCAAGTGTATGTAGAACTTTTTCATTCTGACTCAGGTAATGGAAAGGCCTTCAGTAAAGGCGGTGGTGGTTTCTTTGGTTTGTATTTTCCCCTTGGGCAAGTGTTGGTGGTGGTGTTATGGTGGTTTCAACCCACATGTAACATGGTGGTTTTATTCATACTATAAATTCCATCATCTTTTTGGTTGGTTTGTCTCTGGATATAAATGTTTAAGGATTAACTCATGATTTTAGTTGTCTTCTCTTTCTTCTTATGTTATAGTGATTGGTTTTAATGCATGTGAATCTTATAATGATGTCCGATATTTTTCTACTGGGATAAAACATTCCAAATGATTTCCAAAATACCCATGCCCTGGTTTCTATCCCATGGGGACTATGAACACCTTTTGGGCCAATCAAAAATCTAGGTGTTTTATCAAGGTAGATGACTGCCTAGGCCAGTTCTTGAAAATACATTTAGGGAAACATGTATTGTGATTATGTTTCATAACTAAAACTGTTCTAGAGAAGACCCATGTAATACCTAGAACCACACATGAATCCTCAAGGTTATAAGATCCTACAACTTGAAGATTTCCTTTCCCTTATTCTCTTATTCTTCATAACAATGGATTTCTCCAACAAATTATAAAAAAACACAAAAATACATGTCAAGAAAACCTAACCACTACACCTTGACACTATATTATTTGGATGGAACTAACTCACCTGATCATTTTAAATTCACATCAGTAGAACGTGTCTTGGTGGGGGAAGTTTCCCTCTTCCTTTTGTGTCCAAATATAAGTGAAACATCACTGAAACGGGGCTCTACTAATTCCCTATATCACCTTGGAGAAGTATCACCCCTATGACCACCATCTATAGGGGTCCTAACCAAGTGAGTGTTTCACACCACATGATCATTACAATCCTCTAGCACCTAAGAAGGGGTTATAGATCATCATTATGATTTCGAATTCTTTATGTGTGGAACTAAAAAAGAATAATCATTTGAGAAACATCATCTATCCTAATTATTAGAACTAAATGCTGATCATATGGATGGGGATAATCCAACTGATCTACTAGAGTTTTGTCAACACACTGCTCAATGGGTGAAGATATCACTCTCAATCCAACCAGATGAACCACCTCCTAAACAGGTCCAAAAACTAATGAATCATCTCTAATTGGATTGTAACTATGATCCCTTTATATAACCCTTGTATGATATTTTCATAGAATCATGCAACGATAGTTGAGATAAAATATAGTCAAAAGGGAATATCTGGGGATCTTACTCAATATGGACATGGAATCCATAACACAACCTATATGATGAATGTACCAATGTTTTCCCTATAATCAGTTTCCACATGTTCTATGTAAAAAAGAAGGTTATATGAGTCCTGAAGAATAGATACATTATTTTCTGCATTAACATTGGGTTCACTATCCTAAAATTCAAACACAAGAAACATTAAGATTGGTAACCATGTTCCAAAACCAAAAACTCACTAATAGACAATCTCTAAACTATAGTCATAAGATGAAATTATTTGATACCACTGTGTCAGGACCCAACCCACCAAGTCTATCCTTAATAGTGTAAATATAATAATGACACCCAAATAACACCTTCAATAAGAGAGAGGATGTTGACTAGCATTGAGTTTGAATATCCTAAATATGGGAGGCCTTATCATAAATAACATGTCTACACCCAAAAATCTATATAAACAAGTAAAATGAGGAAATTTAAAGAACACATAATATAATTGCTTATATAAAAGTTATCCAACAATAGAGTAAATAATGTAGTATAAAAAAAGAAATATAAGGTCCAAATATGGGCCCACTGAAAACTGAAAAGGAATCCAACCGAGTGAAATCATGGGGGAAGCTAACCAAAAGTAACTCCCAGATCCATATAAGGCTACTCCAGTATAACTAATCTCTAACTAATCCTAGTCCACCTAGGACTCCAATGAACAGAATTTCATCTATTTAGGATACAAAATGTGTGGGAAGAACTCATAAATGGGTTAGTATATATATACCAAATAAGACACCCTTAAATCACCAGAAAAAAGAAAATAACAGGGAGTAGTCAACACATCACCTAGTAGGTATGTCAATTATAATATAAAACATAATAATAAAAAAACATAAATAGTCTCATAGGTACCCATTGAGTCTCTTGGTGAGGCCACATCCTCAATAATATCCTATGATTCCACTAGAGGCTCAAAATTAACACTTTTCAAAGGGAAATCCCTTCATGAGTCTTACTATCGTTCATGGTGCTTATTTGAGAGGTCATTCCCATATAGCCTCACGTCACTGATGTCACTCATTCGATATGACATAATCATTTATTTTTTTACAAGAATAAGAAGTAGTGAAACTAAGAGGGCTCATATGAGAGATACACTATATATGACTATACCTCGCCATATGATCGCAGATGTTGATACATAGATAAAGTATCACATCCATGGCCGATGTGGTATAATGTACTCTAAATAGAATAACCACCTATATAGAGTATTATATTTATATTTATGTTGATTATAGATATTTCAAAAATCCCACCTAGGGATTCATTGAATGATAATTGATCCCAAACCATGCCTCATTTATGTATTCCATAATTCTATCTAAGACTAACACAGTAGTGGGGATCACATCTTATGGCTAGGATGTGTTTCCACACAATACCCTCATGGGGATGGACCAAGGGAATGTACCCTAAATAAACCTGTCTTCACTGAAATGGTTTGATGGAACTCACCAATGCTCACACTAGAGTTCAATTGAGAAGAATAATGGCCCCAAGTGTCCCTTTAAGGAGAATATTACATATACCATCAGGTACACAATGTATCACATTGATTCTAGAACTTCCCTTATATCATAGTCTGACATTACATGCATTTATAAAAGTACATGGGGGTATTCTATAAGATACATGGTGTGTACATATCGGTTTGGAACTCATCACAACATCTTCTTAAGACTATGTAGCATGGACTTTTCAAGTGTACTCAGTCCATTAACGTGAACACTGGGCATGTTTAAGTACTTTCCAAAGTACATGGTGGTGTACTTATCATCACATGGTTTATAGGGGCCGGGAAAACACTTAGAGGGTACCATCTCCCCAATCCCAAGTATATTAAGAAGTACATATAATGTCTCCTAACACACATGGAATGTGGGGTCACATATACACCAAGGAATGTACTCCATGTACATCCTATGTTGTTCACCTAGGATTACATGAAGAGTGATCTGACACACATGGTTTGTATCATTAAATGACTTTCATTGTGTTTACTCCATATACATGAAGATCCAGATGGATAGGGATTCACAAAATGTGTGTTAACCATATGACAAGTGATATTTATATCAAAATGTTAAACCAATATTCTATATAGAGGGAATTGTACAACATGTATTACACTAAACTACATACCATGTAGATTATAAGTTTCAAAAAATTACTGAAAGTCTCACACTTCTTAAATAGTGCCTCGAATTACACCTTGAATATTGTCAATGAACCTGGATCTAGGTATGAATACACCAAATCCTACAGTAGTGGTGGGATTCTAGACACCCTTCACCTCGGGAAATACCTTTGATCACACTATACCTCTATTTTAATGCCCAACCTCATACTAAAAACACTTATTCAATCATGATCCATCTACAATTTTTTATAGTCATCAAATTTTATTTCTCCTTCCAACAATCCTTATCTTGGACTTATGATAATAATCTATTTCACCAAATAATGAGTGTGTAATGATTATCTATAGGGTTTTCATCAAATAATGGGAATACTAATGATGATTTTGTGATTAACATGGGGAGAAATGTATAATACATAAACATGAGGAATGAACCTCCATCATTTTTCATGTTGGCCTTAATTAACTATCATGAATGTAAAAATGATCCAAAATAAAAAAGGATAATTAAATATTATCAATTCCTAATTATAGAAAGATAAAATTATGAACATTGATTCAACATTATAACCACAAATAAATTTCTAGAAGGATATATTCACGTTTGGAATGGAATACAAAAATATGTGATTAAAATAATAAAATTAACCGTAAATCAAGTTTGGATCAATCAGTAATGAAGAAAGGTATGATGTCTCTTTTATTGGTGAGATCCATAAACTAAATTGGATAAATTATTTCTATTACATGATTAGTTTTTGATTTTCCAAGAAATCCCCTATAATAGATCCTCTCTTAATCTATATTGTTATGCGGCTAACCATTATAATTTTCCATAAGTATAATTCTATAGATTTGTGTTAGGGTTGGATTAATTATAGAAAATTATAAAAATTTAATAATTTATTTAATTATTATTCTTCCAAAAATGGTGCTAAAGTCAAACAATTTATGTTTACAAACATTACATCATGCCTAGGGTAAAAACCACATTCTTGAATTAATGGTTTTATCAATTTTCTAATCCAAAGAACCAGTAAGGTGATATTACCTTATTTCTAAAAAATGTATGTCTGAGATATAATATTTTTAATATTTTTAATATCTTTTCACCAAGGCCCTCAAGGACCCAAAATTTGATGCCAAAAATACAGATTACTGTGAATATATTATTAGGAATATTCGAAAGTGTTATACTTAAATTTTAGATTCGTTACATGGATTAACATGCTAGTGGGATTTAAAGATCATATGAACTATGATGACTAAAATTTGATGTTCACATCCCAAGAAGGATATCTTCATATATTCAAGGGTATTGTGATATAAATATTGGTAGAATATAACCTATAGTGATAGAGGAAAGAACTATCTCTATCCAATTTTTAGTAATAAACTTTTTTGTTTATGATGAAACATGAAATGTGACTGTTTGTATCCAAGTGGATCAATACCCAAATGCCTTTCCAAAATGATTCTTCATGTTACCATTTGAAATGGAAATTGAATTTTTATCAATCTAATCCTACAAATAATTCATTTTTCATTTCAATTTTATAAAATATCTTTGACAGAGTTGTGAGGGTAAAATATTCACTAGAAGAGTTATAATTTAAAGGACTCATCAGACCTATTACATCACCATTGGTTGTACCAAGATTATTTGTAAAGGAGGTAGTTGGTTATCTTTGTTTATATTTAGATCACAAAAATTAAAAAAATTTATAATTAAAAATTGGTATAATTTTCATGAATAGATGGCATGTTTGATTAATTATACGTATCCAAGTGGTTCTCTAAGATTTATAGGTGATCATGACATCATTATCTTCAAGTCAAAAAATTGGATATTCTGAAGACAGAATTTATGTTTCATTATGGTCATTATGAATACGACATCATTCACTTTAGTCTATTGAATTCACCTTCATTCTTCATAGCCTTGATGAATCATACCTTCAACATGTACCTTGATTCTTTTCTTATTGTATTTTTTGATGATATTTTGGTTTACTATTTAATCATAAATGACCATGAGGAACATTTATAAATTGTATTGTGTACATTATGGGAACACTATTTTTAAAATAAATTTTCTAAGTGTGAGTTTTGGATCCATGAAGTTTGTTTCCTCAGATATTTTTTCCAAAGAAATAATATCAATTTATCCAAGAAAGTTAGAAGTAGTGACCTCTGTGTATACATCAAAGAATGTTTTTGAGATATGTAGTTTTATGTTATTTGTAGGATACTATCATTTATTTTTCTAGGATTTATCAAGGATTTATTCTCCCATGAACTCTCTGACAGAAAATAGTGTTTCATTTGTATGGACTGATTATTGTTAGAAATACATTGTAAATCTTATTGGTCAACTCACATTGGAACCCCTCTTAATTTTTATAGAACCAAGTTTGGGATATATGATATATTGTGGTGTGTTTGGAACCAATATAAGTTTTATACTCATATATGGAGATCATGATGTGTAATATGGTTCAAGGTAGTTGTGAACACATCAAAATCACTATACAACACATGAACAAGAACTAGATATAGGTTTTCATGCCATAAATACCTATATTCATTACCTATTAGGATATATTTTCCCTATTTGTAATGACTGTAATAGTTTAAAATATGTATTTTCACAATGATATGTGAATTTGAGGAAATAATTATTGATGGAGGACATCCATGTTTTTTATCTTTACTTGGTATACACACCTGATAAATGGAACTATGTAGTAGGTGTTTTGAGTTGAAAATCATATAGAGAATTGGTCTAGAAATATTGTGAAAAAATGGCATCTAATAAGTGTGGTTTCTAATATGAATTTAGGATGACATGAACAAGAAGAACATGGAACATTATTCCCAATTAATCTTGAACCTAACTTGAAGTTTTTGGTAAAAGTGGTTTAGAAATTAGATCCTAATTGCATTACCATTAGGTTAAGCCTAAATGGCCGGGAAACTACTGACTGCTGTACAGAAGATGTAAACTCCATGTTATGTTTTCAGAATCAAATTGTAGTACCTTAGTATTTCTAGGAATAGATTATTTCAGTGTATCACCATTGGAATTGGTCTATTCATCTAGGTATTTAGAAAATGTACAAGGATATTAAAGCACATTTTTTTGGGTCAGGTATGAGACACAATATTTAAAATTATGTGATGAAATTCCTAACTTATAAGTAGGAATTTATTTCACATCAATGAAAAGAAGGTATGGTAAAATCTATGCCTATAATTATATTAAAGTGGTCATATATTTACATGGAACTCATCATAGATCTATCAAGAAAATTTCAAAAGAATAATACTATTTGGGTGATTACATATTGACTCATCAATTCACTACACTTTTTCCCAATCATATAGTCCAACACAATAGATGATTTTGAAAAGTTGTATATAAACGAAGTTATAAAGTTGCATGATGTTATAATTTTGATTGTCCATGAAAGAGATCCATGATTTAATCCTGATTATAGTGGTCATAACAACAATCCCCCAGGATTCAACTAACCATGGGCATGACATACCATCTAGATATGAATGTGTAGTTAGAATTCCCAATTCATATATTCGAATATATGGTCAGATCATGTACTAAGAAGTTTAGTGGATCTTAGGATGACCATTTTCATTTATTGGAGTTCTGTAATAACAAATAATATTAGGTGATGGTATATATGGCCATGTTTGAGCCTTTTTATAGACATAATTTTCATTCTTTGCTGTGTCAGGTGGAAATAGGAGAGACATCACTGATTGGCATGGGAATTGTCCATGGGACTATAGATAAGATCCAAATGATCCATAAGTGGGTGGCTATATCTCAAAGATGACATATATACAATATAAAGAACCATTTTTGTCCTTATCATTCAAGGTGAGTGAACATGTCTTCTTGGGAGTGTCACTGAAACATGGACACAGACTCTTTGTAAATCATGTGAAATTGGGTCCATTATATGTTGGACCATTCAAGGCCATTGAATGGATGGGAACTATTGTGTATCTTCTATACTTATTACTACGATTTATGGATTTCCATAACATCTTCCATGTTTATCAACTAAAGAATTATCACCTTGATCCTCATCATGTGATCAATTGGGACCTTGTTAATCTAGAACAAGATATAATGTTTTTACATGAACTAGTAAAAATATGAAGAGACATTAGAAGAAAATTTGAGGGAGATCTATTTATTTGGTCTGAGTTTTATAGAAGCATATATAGGTTCAAAAGGAATCATTGGAATGAGATAAGTATATTTGGGATAAATGGAATGATCTATTCATGGGGAACATTGATATCTAACTTCATGAGGACGTAAATCCCAATTGTGGGGAGAATATAACACCTTTGGTATGAGGTGTATAATTTTTTGAGTTAATTATTTAATTTTTGTATTAATTGCTTTACTTTTTTGATTCTTAGAGAAATTCAGAGAGTTTAGATTTAATATGGATAGATAAATTATTGTTGTCATGAATAGAGTATTTAAAATGTGAATAATCCTTGCCTGATTCCACGAGTTCCTTCAATATGTGAAGGGGGTTCATTAGGTGAATCGGTAAAACCATTTATAATATGAGACCAATTCTCAACATGATTGTTCTATTTTTATTACTTTCTACTAGAGGTGATGGGTATTTTAGTTTAAGTGACATATCCAAAATTCATATAATAAACTCATTTACATGATGTGAATCTATTTGTTTCTCTCATGTTTTATCCTATCTTATGGGTTTGAGTTCCTCATTATATTTTTTATATTAATCTTTACTTATTGAGCTAATCATGGTTATTTTTAGTGATATTTGACATTTGGATTCAGATTCGGATGAATCTTTCAGTGTTGGATTGAAGAAATCAAAGATTATGACGTCAATATTCCTTCATTCCATAGATCTCCTCAATTTTTCTTCAATGGAACTATATAGTATTGTTGTAACAACAATATCTATGAGTTATGATATTTTTGTCTATATTCTATAAGGTTTTAATAAAAGAATGGAAGGAAGATGTTAGGTCCATGGAATCATCTTAGACCATTCCTTCCAAATGAATATGAGGAAGGTGGCTTCCCTGTAACTCTAATGTTCTGAAACATTATAGAGTGAGTTTTTATAAATAATTCAGGTGATTTGTTTTGGAAATATCTTGAGGAATTTTATATGAAAAAACCCTTTGATGATTTGATTTAGAAATGGTTGGTTTTGAAAAAAAAAAGAAGTTTATTTCAACAGAAATTTAATAAATTTTATTAGTCAATAAATATTTTTTGGTTGCTTGGAATTATTGTGTTAGTGTGAGTTAATGTACATATAAGATAGATCATGGCTATTAGTACAATAATAAAATAATGAAAAACATGGGAAGGGTCATGGTTGAGAGTACCACAATAAAATTGGGTCACCAAGTGTCAGGGTGATTGGATGAATCACCACCCATGAGTATAGGGAGGGATATTGTTTCTTGGATTGTGTGTGCATAGTGGGGGGGGGTGTAAATAGAATGATTATTACAAGTTGTAAGAAGAGTAAGAAAAACTAGGTTGATGTTTTCAATTTTTGGAACATGTTGATTATTTTGATATAAAAATTATATATGTTTCTCAAATGTTTTATATTAAATGTTCTAACTTTTTCTTTCCCTAATGGTGTGTGTTAGGAAGTTTTTGGGGATTACCTATTTATATATATACTCACCCCTTCATGGGATATTTGGTGAATTTACATTGAATCAATAAAAGACGAGTTTTACTATACTTGATTGACATGTTTTAGTTATAGTGGTCACTTGATTCCATGAAAAAAAGGATTATATAGGTATATAAATATAATTTATATGATAAATATGTTGGTGGACATATTTTTATAGATTTTAGATTATGTTTGGTAGAGATCAAATCAAACCCCTAAGTATCTTGAGTAGCACCAATTATTTTTTAGAGGCTACTATTTTCTTACATATATGAAAGAATGATTTTATATTTAATATCCACACTACTAAGGCCTCTAGGCTCACACAATTTGGAATTTGGATAAGGATTGTGTTTTGGATAAGGTGTTTTCACTAATATTAATATAGTGTGATTATTCCATATCCAAAATAATTTTTCATGGATTTAGAATGATTTTTTATTTTTTTTCATGTCGTCCTTATGAGATTTTAGTATGAATGGGATATTATTGGTTGTTCACTGATATATTAATTCTATTGATTTTAATTTAGTTGAAACTATATTTCTACATGGTTTTATTAGTTAAAATCTATTATGAATGGAGTAAATCAATTCCATTATGAATGGTGTAAGTGTCTTGTGTTTTTAAGGGAATCAAATGAATTATTCAAATGGGAATAAATACCTGATGATACATTGAATATGGGTGACACGATTCATTTAATGAAACGCATAAATAATGGATAAATAAATTGATGAGATCCGTCCTATTGAAAATAAAAAAATGAAGAAAGAATCTAGATTCTCTCTTATTCCCATTACATTATCTATTATAACAGTGAATTTTCTAGTAGCCCTTTGATGTATTGGGGTACTCTTATTACAATGTTTGGATCTATAGGATGGTATACCACCCTTAGAAGAAGTAGGTCCCCATTTACTAATCTAGTGATATTTTTAAATCATATCATATAAAGACCAAGATGTGGAAGACACATCATGAGTGTCAAGTACACATATTTTAAAACATTTGTGAATTTTTACTTTTCTTGGTTTCACGTTTTCTTGCACACAGATATTGTGGGTTTTGGTTTCTAAATCACATTTTGTATTATGAATAATGGTTATTAAACCCCATATAAAACCAACCAAATAAATCCTATAATGTTTCGTTAAAACATATTTAATAAACACTTGAAATTTTACCTCCATGATTCCTTGAAAAACATAAAACAAATCTAACATGATATCTCTAGCGATAAATCATATTCTTCATCACACACTACAAATTCAACCACAATGAATAAATATTTCTATATAATTACTAAAAATTCTCATCTTGAATCACTTCATAGTCATCAGCTTGTGATTATTTAAATTTAAGAACAACACAACATTTTCTAATTTAATTTTACTCTGTATATTTATTCTAGAAATTATAGATATTTCACTTTTTCAAAAATCTCACATTTTCAATAAGTGTAAAAACATAATCAATGTAATAAATATATTTTTTATCACATTGTGAATAATTATTTCTTACATATCTGTGTAATATAATTGATTTATCTGAATTTATTTTTGATCTCCAACAAAAATATACGCAACATAAAAATATTATGTATTACCCTGTTCTTAGGAACTTTATCAAAATTTTCACCTTGAGTATATATTAATTATCTCAATGTAGATCCTCATTTTTTCAGACTTCCAATATTTTGAAAATATATTATATATGACTTAAAATATGTTATTTATAATATGTAAGTCCTTGACATTACGATATTTATTTACTTCTATATAAAATATCTTACATATCATAAAAATATTTTATGTATCATCCAACGTTCATAAATTTAAAGGGTTAAAGAGAATATCATACACATATTTAAAAAATATTATGCATCTATAAACTTTTCTAATTTCAATACCTCACCTCATAGAAATATATTATGTATGGAGTTTTCTCCCAACACATTATCATTTCTTCTGATCTTATTAAAACAAAAGATATTACTCATGAATCTTGACATAAGAATATTTCCACATTTAACTCATAATATCCAAAATTATTCAATTAAGCTCATAATAACTTCTAATATTTATAGGTAATTCTCAATAATTTAAAAAAACTCCAAATAACTCAAGTAAATTTAGTTAATAATCAAACCAACTCCAACCTTTTTAACACCATTCATAATTTATCCAATAGTATATGGACTCTTATTTGAGTCTTTCTATGAAACTTCCCCACCACTATAATTCCAGAACCATATATATCATCCTAAAATATTCATCCAAATGATATTCTTTAGTTAATATAAGAACATTCATGAATAATCATCCAAGGGTGTTTTCTCAATACAGAATCTAGCTACTTAGTGATTTAATAATATCTCTTTATGTTTTGTGCTAGCCAAATCCTTTAAAAATCACTTGTAGCTAACTTATAATGATTTACATAACCACCATGATCATGTCAAAGACAATTCATTCATACAAAAACAGTTTTATTTCTTTATTTAACAAAAAATCCCCATATGTGTGGTTTTCTCATTGATGTAGCCACTTTTATCCATTTTTAAATTTACTTTTAGTATAAATAATTTAAATAATATTCTATAATAGTGTAAATATATATGTTTTTATGTTATTTATTAAATAATGAGATTAATTTCAAAATAACCTAAATCCCAATTCTAATCGATTTTTTTTAATATATTGGTTTTTAATATCAATGAACATTACTAGTAATTCCTAAAAAATTTACAATTTTATAAATTTTTTATTACCTTTATGTGAGGGGAATTGGCTATGTGAGGGTAAAGGTCCCATTCTAAATATTGTATGATGGTATTTTCAATGGCATGAATATATCATTATAGTTTCATAGTACACCCATGTGAGGGTAATCAATCACAATTCAAAGGTAGAATCTGAGGTCCCATCATTGAAAAAAGGTAACATGTATGTTCTAAAAGCTATGTCAAAGTACCACTAAGTTTCCAAGCAACTATGTAATGGTAACTAGTGTAGGCCGTTATGTCAACAAAACATGGAATTTTCTTGTGATACATCAATTTATTTTAAGGAGATGAGTAAATATCCTCTTATCACTCCCCATGCTATGATAAGGTAACTTAGTTGCATTAATATTATTCATATGTTGTATTAATAAAATAATATTTTTTTGAAAAATGAATTAGTGATCCACTAAAAATCAAATTCAAAACTTTCTAGTTCGTCTCAATCTGGAAGTGGACCATTACTATATCTAAAAATAAATAAGTTCAATGAATAAGAATATGGAGATCCTGAGAATGAAATATTTCAACAACAAGATTATCGTGATGCCCAGATGAATCCATTAACACCCTCAAGAAGTGCATGTGGAAGATGATCTAAGGACAATGTGAGTTAACTACTCAGATTTATATTTTAGGAGTTAGAGGATAAATGTGATTTGATGAAAATAAATAATTTTCCCATCCTTATTCGTAAATAGTCAATTATGTGTCCTTCTACCTTTATTTTATTGTCATTGGAACTTATGTTTTTTTGTATACATTTTCATTCAGTTCGATTATACATTTTTGTTCAGCATTTTTTTAATATCTCCTCTTAACATAGTGATATATAATATCTATTATTAGGGATAAATAACTCAAGGGACTGGTCCCCAAGGTTTATTTCATGGATGTATTGAATACCTTCATTATTATTATGTATATATTTCTATAATCCTTGATGCATTAGTGAGTGATATAATGTTCATTGATGATCATCATCTACTTTTCACATTTTTTGATGTATTTTTACATATATCTGATCTCGATATGGGAAAAAATACCTTTAAACATGAGTTATTTATAATCTTTATCATCAATTAAAATTTGATTTAATTATAGTTCTCAATAAAAGTAATATTTCAACATCAATTATTAATATCTGAAATTGATTAATAATTTCGATACTAGTTTTATTTATAACTAATATAGAATATATGAAAAATATATCCCATAAATTATTTTTAACATCATTTTCAATAAAACCTAATATCAAAAATAGTCTTTCATGTTTTCATCCATTATATATAACAAGTAATGTTTAAAAAAAATACCATGAAATATATTTTTGGTGGAAATTGTATAAAATAACTCGTGTCAAAGCCTCTATTAATGTTGTTTTGTTAAACTAACATGGAAAATGGATTTTGATGTTTATTTCTATAAAAACTGATGTCTAACCATAATAATTTTTATTTTTAATATTTTATAAATTCAATAACACGTCCTAGATTACATAATATTAGAGAACAATTTGAAGCATGAAACCAAAATAGGTAGAAATAATAAAAAATAAATAAAAACACAATTCAAACAATGAACTATAATTTTTCAAAATACAACAAGTAAATTAGATTTTTACAAATACATCTATAAATTAATCAATCCTACAAAATAGTTTGAAAATAAAAAAATGGGATTTAATTCTTCATAGGAATAATATTTGATATCAATAAAATCCTGTAAAAATAATAACTGTTATAAAAATGAGAGTAAAACATATTTTTTTTAAATAATAAGAGATATATTAGAACAAAACTTTTTAAAATTGGTTTCCAGTCCATATTTGATAGTCTAAAAAATGAATCATAAG
The DNA here is from genome assembly GCA_963277665.1 of Viscum album. Classification (NCBI taxonomy): domain Eukaryota; kingdom Viridiplantae; phylum Streptophyta; class Magnoliopsida; order Santalales; family Viscaceae; genus Viscum; species Viscum album. Next base: position 743,052,972 of record OY728136.1, on the reverse strand, counting down.
ACATAATATCAAAATTCAACATATCGAATTTCTTTATGATGAAACTGTATTTATTTAATTACAGTTAAAAAATAATACAAAAATTATATGAAAGATAAAAGAATAATTATTAATACTATAAAATATATAAACCTACAATTGCATGTAATTAAATTCATTTAGGTTCTTTATAGATATGTTATTTATATAATGAATTCTACATGACCCATAGCATGTTCATATATAAAATTTTGAAACATATTTAATATGTACAATTTTAGATTAAAGGACTAATAAAATAATATAATACTTAAAAATTCAACATTTTTTAAAAAATACCATGGAAATCACCCAATAAAGAGTATAAACAATATTCCAAGCATTCATGTGGTTGAATATGCATAACATAACAATTAAAATGAAACATAAAAGTTTTAGAATGAATGATATTTTAATGAATAATAGTTCATAATTATACAATATTTTAAACCCATCTTGTAATGGATGGAACCAAGACTTATCTATATGTTTTCCAATATTTTGACTCAATATTTTACTCTATCATTACTCATCATGTATTGAACAACCATTGAAATAAATTTAGGATCTATAAATCTATAAAATAGTTGATCTTATTTGGTATGCAAATAGTGTATCGGTTGCTAACTAGATAATTAATAAATTAAATCACTATATTTTATGTTTCTTTAAAGAAATTAAAATTGTAATTAAAGTTGAATTACATGGGAAACAAATTCCACATAGTGTATAGAGAGATCATCATTGATTATAATATCTATTATTTATTTTTTGAAAATTTCTTTGTATGAATTTTTTCCCTCACACCTTGGAATTCATTAGAAACTTATAGGAATTCTCTAAAAAAATAATTTATTGCTAATTTTGTTAAATGTTTTTTGAAATATATGATGAATTTAAAGGTGTGGGAACTTGAAACATTTGTTTCCTTTGAAATGAATCCTAATATTATAGATACTCCTATATAAGATAAATTGAAGAAAAATACAAGTTATATAAAATTATAAGTAAATAAAATTTATATAAACTACCCATGCCTCAAATATCGACTAGAGATGAAGGCGATCTAACAGAAGTAAAAAACTATACATACTCTATCCAATTATATCCTCCTCTTCAAAACGTAACTATACATGATCAATTTTATTAATAACATAATACACCACTAATATTACTTGATTTGACTATATAATCTAGTGATGTACATAATCCATAAGATTATGTATGATGTTGTACACTATAATATATAAATGTGGGCACTCAATATGAGTCTTATAGTACACATTCAAGTCTGAATAAAGAGGTGTGGGACTTTATAGGTAGGATGACTAGGCTGGGAAGGCTACATTTGTTTCACCATTTCTAAAAGCATATCATGTACAAATGATTTAAATAAAACTTCTATCAATTGATTCAACTTTCATAACTCACACATCAATGAATTTATTTCCCCCATGTATTCTTTATCCCTCAATTTTGTACTAGGTCGGCCATGAATTTTAATCATACCAACACCTTCTATATAACCTCTTATGGGGATTGTGTGTTCTTTCTCTCCTAAAAAAGTAGCCAAAATTTCCACCCTTAGCTTAGGGATAAAGTTCTCCTGCATCAAACTCTCTTAGTGGGTATCTAAAAATAAAATATGAAGAAGTTATATTTGTGTAATGAATTTAAAAAATCATAATATTTAAGAGAAATAATATTTTTCTTATTATAATATTCTCAGGTACAAATTTTAATGAATTGATAATATAATTCCCTTTTTTTATTACCATTATCCTTTTCCATTTTTCATGGTGAGTGGGGAGATATGGAGGAATAAACTGAACCTATTCACAGATGCTACTAGATTTTTTACCTAATTCATCTAAATTTTCAATAGTAATTTTTCATTCTAATAACTGAAACCCTCCGCATGATAATGTATTAGGGTATACATTTTCCAAATTAATCTATTTATGAGATCTCTTAGAGACATTTTATATAATAATATATAAAAAAGGTTTTATGTAATTAATAAATAATTTCACAAATTGATTTTATAATCATTAATTTTAGTACCATAAATGATTACCCATACCATATGGAGACATACATTAACATGTCTATATATATATATAAACATATATTTTATGAATGGTGTTTAATTATGTTGTTTTGTAAAAATATAATGTGAATAAAATTTCGTTTTAAAATATCTCCATATAATGGATGGAGATGATCAACGTCACATTTTAATATGATTTGTATCATGAAATTCAAATGTCATATGTAATTGAATATATAAAATATTAGTAATGAAATATATAATATTAGAAAAATTAGAAAAAAATAAGTATAAAATAAATTATTCCATTATAGACTCCCACAAAGGATCTTTTGTGCCCTTTTTGATGTTTTCAAATCATTATATAAAATAATAATCATACAATGGATTTTCAGGGCCATAAAACTTCTAAACTACATTTCATTTAGTACAATTGGATTATTATTATGATCAAATTCAATTCTCAATATTTACACCCCATGAGAAAGTGATTGTTTTTGTAACATGTAATACTATGTATACTATTTTTGGGGATTATATTCTATATAAAAAAGTATTCTCTTCTACAAGAGGCTTACTAGTAGTGCTTCAAATAAGTATTGAAAAAAATAATTAATTTTTTTAAATAACTAATTTATTTAAAATATATTAATATGAAATAATGTACATATAACTCTATAAATATAAATATACCTCATTCTCTATTATTTAAATAGATGAATTAATGAAATAAAATTCTTTTACAATTATTTTAATACTTTTCAAAGAATTTAAGTTGAAAAATATTTTATTTTCACTAATTAAATGAAATTTACATCCATTATGTTAACTAATACAACTGACTAAAAATGAGTCTCTAAAATAATAAATATAGAAAAGTTTGATTCAAAAAATAATGAAATCATTATTATTCAACCTGAAAATGAGTGACTAAAATTTATGCATATAAAAATTAATTTGAAAATGGTAATAATTATCAACGTATAGAGATTTAAATATTTAGGTAACTAATTTTTTTACATGTGTAAGTATCATAAAAATGAAATTTATTTTTAATAAATTTTTTTATCTGAAAAAGATAAATATAAAACATAATTCCCAAATTAAAAAAATGATTAATATTTATAAAATTTAATATCCAAGATAGATTATTTTCATGTATAACTTTCACAAAAAATAGAAATTGGATATTTAACAAAATAAATAGGAGATAAACAATGTTTTTTCCTATATACCTTTTATGAGATCATTGTTTATTTCATGAACTATATCTATATAAAATTAATTTTTATCCCCAGGAAATCATGTAATAAATGAAGAAATCTCAGAAATCCTCAACATCACGAACATTTTTAGCATCAAATGAATTTTTTTACTTGAAAAATTATGTACCACTAATCATTTGATAATTCAATAACATAAAAGTTTTATTTTTTTATGTGTTACCATGATAAATGATTCCTCTTAACTTCTAAATAATTTCAAATCAAAAATTTTAAATCAATACTCATCATGTATCAAGATATTTTTTCATTTTATCTAGTTAAGCTTAAAAAATTGTAATAAAATATTTATTATAATCAATCTCCTATATATCCTCACTAATTCCAAAATATATTTTTCATATAGAAATTGGTTTTTTTCGTTTTCATATGAAGAATACATTTCGACAATGATGTCTATTAATCCACTATTTTAAATTGTACTATTAATGTCATTATTTTTTGGGTAAAATTTGTATATGTTAATGTCAAAACTAGACCATTTGACAAAATTAACAAATAGTCTACATGTAATCCATTTCAAGGTTCCTGATATAGAAAAATTTGTTATTTATTTATCCTTAAACCAGGAAATAAAATTATTTTTATGTTAATTCATCAATTTTTTAATAATTTTAGATATAGATCCTTCAATAAGTAAATATATGATGATATATATGGTTTAAATCCACTTGTGTTGTTCAAAATTTATAAATGTTTTTGTATCATATAATGATTTGGAATTAAATTAACATTACCACCACTAATCCCTTTACCTTTACAAAATATTTTCAAATGTTTGGACACATAGTGCCCAATGTGATCCTCTTTATATAAATAATTAGAATAAAATCACCTCTTCAGATATATAATTTTAAAAAATAGAGGCCACCAGTGAATTTGAATTTTTAACATATCCCTTCAAAATTTTCAGAAATAATTCAGAAAGATATATCTAAAGTAAATAATCAGGGCCATAAATTATTATCTCAAATATCAAATAAATCATAAAATGAAACATTATTTCCAAAAAATTAAGTTGGAAAATAAATTTTTAATTGAAAAATTATGAGAAGATATTTGTTCTTTAACACATATAACTAGTTTGGATCTACGATTTTATGGAAAATGTAATTGGAAAATTTACACAACCTGATGATATAATTTCTTATAGGTATCAAAAATATTCCATGATATAAAATTGGTAGCCACCGTTGGATCCAATCATGACAAATATGAGATTTTATACATATTAAATTTAAATCCTTGAATATTTACAATATTCTTATATTTGATTAAATACCACTAGGTACATTAATACGAAGATTTTTTCTACAAAAATTATCATATTATTTTTTATTTATGTGTGATAATATTTAGTTAATTATGTTAGTTTTCTATTCGTAGGGGGATCTAACTCTCAACGTATTCCAATAGATATTAAATCATAATTTTCATTTAATCCATCTTTTTTTTCCTTTTATATCTAAAAATATTCAAATTAAACATTCATATATGTTTTCTCAATATTCATAATTCCAATGTTATATTTTACCTCCAAAAATATCCAACAAGGTTGCTTGAATAAGATGGATTGTTTCTTACATGTATTTTTTTGACAACCAAAACATCATATCTTATTAATCGTTTCATCAATATTTTTTGAATATTCTTAATATTGTACAACTAATAATGGTTGTGGGGAAAAATCATTCTCTTTTAAATCATTTAATGTATTTTTTTAATATTTAAAAAGGGAGATTCATTCAAAAAAACATTGATTTACCATGTAAAATATATTTCATAAATTTTATACTTAGTGAAATGAAGTCTCTTCTACACAAATTATATAATATTTATATCCCTTAGAAGTTTATCTATATATGGTTCTATTTCAAGGAAATTCATTTTTAGTAAACATTACTATAATATATAAAAGAAAAGTTGATTTCTTGTTTGAATCAAAAAATGTAACACCATCAACCAATTTAAATATCAAATTATTAATTGATGCTGATGAAGAAAGATCAATATTATTTCCAAGTTCTTTTAGTCTTGAAATCATCAAGATCATCATATTATATTTTTCTTTATAAAAATCAATGGGTTTAAGTTTTATGTATCCAATATAACATTTCATGAATTATGTTAGTTGACGAGGATTTGATATACATTCATTCCATCTATAGTTAGTCATATTCTGATATTTTTGAATTCATTTCTAAAATCAAGAATTTTTTAAATCCCTTAGATTGTAGTCAATCATTAGGGTGAAAAATGTTTCTATAAGGGATTCAATCATCTCGACTCCATCTTATCCTCTTTATATCATTTTAATTAGAAAATATATAATTCAAAAAAGTAATTAATGGAAGATACTAGATTACTTTATAAGGTGGTTTAGTGAAAATTCCTTGTAATGAATCATTGTTTTATTTTTCATCCATTTTATATTTTGGTATCCAATATTTAGGGAATTCTAGTAAAATTTTATATTCTATACTATATAAGACATTGTCATCAGGGTAAAGCATGTATCTTATTATAACACAATCCCATTTGAAATTATAGTTTTTGTATTGTAATTGGAACATGAAAACCTATTTCTTTCTTGAAGTAACTCAATCAAAATATTATGTATTTTGGGAAATTTTTCATTATTCCGACCATATTTTCCTTCAAGATAACAAATCTCAACATTATTGATAATCTGTATATTTACTACATCCTATGATCATTGGTTTCTTAGCATCTCTATACAATATTTCAACACATGAAATTATTTCAATGGTCTTAACACAAAAATAAAAAATTAATTATTTAAGATGATCCGCTATCTCTTTATAAAAATATTCATGAATATTAAATCTGGTGTTATATTTTATTTTATAGTTATAGACCCAGTATGAATAACTATGATTAAATTTATAGAATATATTATTATATTTGATTCTTCTATAGCTTATGTTTCTCATTTTCAAACACTTCACACATGGACATAAAATAAAATCTTTGTTTTCAAAATTTTAATTAGAATATTCCAAGAAATCATCACACCCTTCATTGTATTCATCACTCGTTATAAAAAAATTTATCCAATTATGATCCATTATCTAAAACTACAATACAAAAAATGAATATATTAAAACATTGAAACAAATTAATATATATATATGAAGATATAAATTTAAATATATAAAAACATAAATATATTAAATACTTAAATTTAAAACATATATATTCAAATTATAAATACACATATATAAAACATTAAATAAAAAACAATCTATTTACCATTTAATCATAATTATATAATCAAAACAAAAACAAAAAGAAAATAAAAATTAATATAATAAATAAATTAATATAATATAATAAATTAAATAACCATTATTTCATATAAATGCAATAAAAACCATTTATATAATTATTTTTAATAAAAATTATTATAAAATGTAATCAATAATAAAATAAATAAATGAAGAAATATAATAAATGCATATAAAATATAAAAAAATAATAAATAAATGAATATAATTTATGAATAAAAAATACTTAACAAATATTCTGAACAAATAAATTAACAATTCTGAAAACAAAAAAATTATGGAGAGAATATATCTATAAAAAAACAAAGAAAAAATAATAATAATAAAAATCAGATTATACAAAATTACATTAGATAATGGTAAAAAACAATGAAATGATCAAAATTTAAATTGTAACCAATAATTACATATTTAAACAAATAAACAAAAAATTAATAATGAAATACAGATATAAAGAGAAAATTAATGCTAAAAATAGATAAAATATCTTTAAAAAGGCTCATATGTAACACAATTAGGTGTGAGGATGGTTGGAAAAAATCGATGAGAAGAATTTTTGAATTTGATATATAGTTGTGGAACCCCTCCATGATCTCAAAATAAAAAAAATGTTAGTGAGAAATGAATAATATAAGTGAAAAATCGCATAAAAAAGGATGAATGACAATAAATGATGAAATCAAGATGGTTGAAATAAAGGTAGGGAATTTTAGAGTCATGAATGTTAGGGTTTGAGAGTTTTGGGTTTAGTAAACCAAAATTAGAGAGTCAAAATCCATTTGTATTTAATTTTTTTAATTGGATTTAGCATGACTTATTATAATAACAAATGTTAAAAAAAATATTCTTTCAGAAAGATTAATATAATAAGTGAACTTTAATCCTATATAAATGTGGGTTTCCATTTCGGTTATTGTGATAACCAAATAATAAATACCATCAATATAGGTTTTCACAATGGTTATTGTAATAAATGATGCAAAAAGACTCTAATTCTGAATCTTTCCATTTTAGTTATTATTATAACCAAGATAAAAAACTCACTGACAGGGTTATCATGTTGGATACTAACAGCAGATGTGAAAACCCTAACAAAAAATCAACTTTTTCTACCAGTGACTTCTCTCCCTCCCTTATCTCAGTTTACAAATTATATAGATATATCTTGTGCACTGAGAGATGAACATAATATTATTATAGTAGGGTTTTGGGAAATTGGATTCCATAGTTTAGTGTGTTCATTGTATCTTCACTATGGTGCAAGTAGGTTTGGTTTTAAGAGGAAACTCTCATATGTTTTTAGTTTGATAATTTATATAGATAATGGTAATTAATTATTTGTTATGAATTATTTTTTTGGTTAAAACACTTTTGTATAATGAATATCCCTTTTTATTCGTCCTAGGTCTATCCCATTTCACCCTGAACATTGTTTTCATTTTAGAAAATTATAAGAATAAAAAAATTACCCCTATCTATATTCTATGTTCCAAACATATAAAATAAACAAAATACAATAATAATTTGTAATAAAAGTAAGTATCCAACCCCATATCCTTGAGAGGTTACCCATAAAAAACTTATATGATATTCAGGGAGTATGACCATTCAATTTAATGAGATCCCCATGATAAAATCCATTTCAAACTTAGTACCATTTTAGGGGAGTTGATATGAGTAATAACTATTTGTTTAGAACTATAAATAATTTTATTTTCTTTATTTTCATTTCTTTCATTGATTGTTGGAGAATAATCATCATAGTTTAAATAAATTCCAAAATATATATCTGTAAGAAATAATTGTTTTGGTAAAATCGTTAAAAATTGGTTAAAGAGATTACACAAATTTATTTTTCTCATGATTCAATTTCCAAAGTATAAGATAAATAATTAATTACCCAAAAATATATGAAATATTGGGGTCACAAGTAGTGTGAGATCAAAAAAACATGCTAAGAAAAGTGTGGGTAAGATGAAGAACACAACGTAGATCCCCTAGGTATCTCGACAGTCACTGTGGAGGAGAATATTCAAGAAACCCCAATACTTGAGCGCATAAAAACTATTTCCTAATGAACTCATGGATAACAAATACACAATCTTAACCACTCAAGGGAGATGAAATAATATTAAACTATCTTATTTTAATATATTCCATAATTTACTCATGAAATCATGAAACCTACATTCATTCAATTGAACCAGAATGTATAGAGTATTCATTGGATGAAGATAAAGAGAAGAAAGTAATGATCTATGGGGAAGGTCTAGAGTTCCCCCACCTAATATAAAAATATGGATTACATGGAACCCTACATGAGAAAACGGAGCTTAAAGCTGATGAAATGGATTGATATAATCATATTTTGAGTTCATTTGTTTATTTTACACAATCTTAATCAAAAAATAATTTTATTTGTTTTCACTATATATAACTAAAGACAATTTCATTGGATTGGTGTATTTGGATGAGGGTACCACGAGGGTGAAGGTATCCAAACTATAGGAAAATGAGGTTTTTGACAGGGAAGATTAAGAAGACATAGTGAGATAGAGAAGTGCGTCAAAAAAGAGGAGAAAACTAATGATTACATTGATAATTTTCTTAAATCAGACCAAGATAACTTCGATAATGATTCCAAAAGAAAGATGTATCAAGGAATGAAAATATATGGACACCTTGGCTTAACATGAATAAGAGGGATCTAATTATTTGTCAATGTATGAAGTAGTTGTACCCTTGAAGCTACCCTATGAAGAACCCCCTGAAACTACAAAAAAAGAATCTATGTAGGATGGAAAATGAAAGGATAAGTTCCAAGTGGTCTCTCTTGGTAATATAGAATAAGAATATTACATTTATGATGAGGATGATTTCAATCTAATATTAAACTATTTTAATTATATTCAATTTAAATTACTTACTAATTTTTTCCTATATGAAAATTGTAAAGTAGAAAAAGTGAAGCAAGCACTAGAGGAGGAAAACATATGAGCTATGGTCGAGGTATAGAAACACCCATACCTAATTCCACCAACGTTATTTTACAATCCTACTGAACACATCGAAGAAAGGAAAACGAATAATTATTGAGGCCAAGTTAAGAAGAAAGATCTAGAACTGATGAACATGTTAACCACTGAAATGTATTGATTATAGGTAAATAAACCTAATTCCCCTTTAGATTTAGGATTACTACCATGTTTTATAGATGTTGAAAACCTAAATAAATCCCTTATTGGGACTGATAACGGTTGATAATTTCCCTCTTCCATTAATTTTTCCCTTTTTATTAGTTTTTAAGAAAATTTTCATGTTTCATTTTTGTTTATTTATAGGTTTCCAAGGTGAAAAAAATTATAAATTTCATTTCATACTAGTGGAGAGAGTAATGAAACTACTTGTATTAATAAACCAATTTGTTTCTAGACTTATCAGTTTTTTTGTCACTACTAGATTTTAGTATGTTTTTCATTTGTATTAGAATTTTTATTGAAATGTTTGTGGGTAGTTTCAATGATGAGTGTGGGGGAGGGAGATATTAGTATAATATACACCTATTATTTTGGTCTTTAATGTTTTTTGGTGTGTTTTTGGAATTTTCAATAGGAAATAAAATCAAAATTATTATTTCATTTCCCTCACCATAAATAATAAATTCACATTGGAATCAAAGAAACTATAGTTTTAGTAATGGGGTGAAACATGATAATGAGAGTTATTTTGGTGGAATTAAAATTTAAATAAGTGGAAATTAGATTTTTGAACAAGATCCTAACTAACATTACCACTGTATAAGATGAAAAGTTATGGATAGTCCTTAAATGAATTTTGGATAACTTATATAAACTAGAGTAAAAAGGGAAGATGTGAACTGATCTATCAATATTCCTATGTCAAAAATTTTTTATAAGTGTGTGTGTTTGTAATCAAATAAGATTTAGAGTGTCCTAAGAGTAGCATGTCCATGAATTCGTTTTATACCCAAACTATTAAAATTTTTCATGGGGGATACATAATATATTAGGATTGTTTAGTTTTGGGTTTAGTATCACTCGTTCATTATTTTATTTTAGAAAATGTGGTTAGAAAAAATTCAATAAAAGTGAATTGAAAAGGGGGTTTAATAGATTTGAGGAATTAAGATCTTATAAGAATAAATGGAAAATTATATATCTTAATTTCATTTAGAAAGTATCAAATAAGTTGGAATTAAAGTAGTATTGTTAGGATCCTAGAAGATATGGGTAAATAATGGTGAAATTTTTATTGGATTCGAATTCCCTTCATTTCTATCCCTTTAGCATTTATTGAATTAGGAACATAACATAGGAATAAGTGAGACCACTATAAAATTGAGTACATGTTTCTATTTACGTGTGTGGGAGTGATGATGGCACATTTTTCCAATTTTTAAATTTTTAGAATAAATAATACAAATTATATTCTATAATATGTTTGATATATATGATTTTATTTTATTGACTGAATAATGTGTCTAGTCAGAAAATGGAATAAATAGTAAATTTAATTGATTTTATTGTTACTCTATTTTTAAATATCATTGGAAATTTATTGGATGTTTTATGTTTATATATATATATTTTTTACCCTTATTTGATAAGTAAATTCTATGTGAGAGTAAAGAAACCATTCCACATATTGTGTGAAAGTAGTTTTGATGGTGTAAAGGTATCCATATGGTTATATAGTGTACCTACGTGAGGGTAATCATGAATTACATAAAGGAAGAAACCGAGGTAACAACTCTATTTAATGGTTTAAAACATGTTCTACATGATATGATAGGGTTCCACTATGGTTTGAAATCACTATGTAAGGGTAAAAAATGTAGAACACTGCATCAAGTTATCCCAATATTTCAATTCACTACATTAATGTAACTAGTGGTTTCAATGGAATGTGTCAGGGTCCTCAAAAGAATTATGTAATGGTTATCAGCTTTCTTCAAATGTTGTGTTAGTGTAACTCACCTATTTTATGTTTATTATCATGTTCTGTTAATTAAATTTTAACATTCCTAAAAATTATTTACAACTCACCTAAAAATCATATATTCATTCTCCTAGTATATCCATATCATGAAGTGCTCCTTAAGTTTATCCATGTGATAAAAACTCAAATAAATAATAATGTGGATTTTTTTTAATGGAATATTTCAATAAGAATATTTTATTTTTTACCAACTAAATCCATCATGATCCTTGGGTATGTGGAAGATGATCAGAGGCTCGTGGGAGTTCGTTGGTTGATACTGAATTTTAGGAGGATGTTGATGAAGGTTCATTAATGTATATAAATAATTTCCCTACCCTATTATAAAGTATTTAAAATAGGGGACTTCGATCTCAACTTGATTAGTGTGGGAACCTCTATTTTTGTTCCCCCTATTTTAATTTTAATGTAATTTTTTTTAATTTCTATTCATCATGTTTTATATCTAAACTCATTACACAGTGAACTCTATGGTCCATGATTATAGGGAAATGAATTGAGGGGTTAATCCTAAGTGGAAATTTTATGGTCATTATTAATGAATTATTTATAATTATATGTTTATTTTTTTCATCCTTGATGTGGAATTGAGTGAGCGTAAATTGATAGATAATCATTATTAGCTCCTCCCATTTTAAACTATATTATCCAACCTATCAAAAATTCTTTACCCCCATTCTCTTCATTTACACAACATAATCTTAGATTTGTGTGGACTAAGAGATTTAAAATATACCGTTATAGTAGTGTGTTGGAATATTAGATGCCACATTCAACTGTGTTCATTTCCACTTCATTATAGTGGTGGTGAGTTGTATATATCGAGGTAATCCACCATTGTTCTTAGTTTCAAAATTTAGATATATAAGGTAAATTGATAATTTTTTATCAGTTTATTGTTGGGTGATAACATTTTTTTATTAATGATGATACCTTCTGATTAAGGTCTTGTCCACCCACTTTTATAAAAGCACTTATTTTAATTTAAAAAAAAGTATAAAACCAAAAAAATCACCCCCATATTTTTTATTTCTTTCAAACACAGAAATAATGATAATAATAATAATAAAGTTTTAGGATAGTGAGTATCCTAGCCCAAATCCTTGAGAGACAACCCTGATCAAACCTATACTAAATTCTAGGAGTATGGAAATTTTGTTTGATGAGAACCTTGTGGAAGGATATTTATCACTCACCAATCAAAAACTCAACTAAAGACTTTTGATTATATAAGAGTGGATATTAATATTTCATGAAATGGATGATTTTCACTTATCTTTAATAGTTTATTTATCTATCACCGAACACACATATTGAAATGATTATTAAAAATTGATAATAACACCATCCATTTGTCTCTTCAAATACCCCGTTAGATTTTATTTGTTAATAGCATAAAATTACTTCAAAAAATATAATTAAAATATACACTTAGTATTTTTACTATTATCCATCATATTAAAATTATACACATCTCTTTCACTTACATGATTTGAAACATATTATTCTCCCTTTTTTCTCCAACTTCCTTGAGAGATACTAATTTAAAAGAAACCTGAAACAATTTCTTAACAGAAGTATGAAATCACTTTTTTAACTTATAAATGAGCCAACTATGTTTCAACTCCATGTCTATGTTAGAAACTAGGAGTTTATAAAAAAAGAGTTACTAATATAGAAATCCTGTTTCCTAAACAATATTTAATTTGATACTCACATTGATGTCTCTTTATAGGGGTTGTTCAGATATATTTATCATATATTATACAATAAACACTCAAATTCAACTAATAAATAAAAAATATTCAAGTGTGGGAATATATTTTCACTCTTTATATTTTCCTTTAAATTTATAATCGCTCCCTATTAATATTAAAAATTGATTAAACTGAAAACAAGGATGGAAAAATTGTGATTTTCATATATCATTTTTAGTTTATAAGGATGTTATAACTTTCTAGATTTTCAATGAAGAGTAGATTATGAAAGATTTTTCAACTTCTTATCTCCCCCACAAGGGATTATCTTCAATAGACTTCATCATTGCTGGTTTTATCTTATAAAATGGTCTCCAAGAATATTTTTTTCATAATATTCAAACTTTATGAGGAAGAAACATTATACTATATTAAATTTTATATAATAGATATATCTTCGTATTATTGAATCATTAAAACATTTAGACAGTTCTCTATTTTCATATACCACCTTCAATTCCGTATATTTATACATAAAATAACTATACATGGGAATAAGGTGATTTGTTATTAGGCTTATTAATGTGATAAGTAGGATGATGTTTGACTTCCATCCTAGAACCACATTTCCTCAAAGAACTATATTCTTTAATACTCTTCATTCTAACTTCACCCATTATTTTAAAAATCAAAAAATAGTTAGAAAATATGTATTTCTTTATTTTATCTAATTTATTCCAATAATAAATAGGCTTCTTCACTTTATTAAGTAGATATTTGTCATTTTTTTCATTCTCCAAATTCCTTTACAATTATAATAGTTTTGGACACATGATTGTGTACTCCTTATACAAATGATAAACATTATTTTTATGTGTGGGATACTTATTTATACTATCATTTTTTGTACAAGAATTCATTGGTTTATTTTATTTTATTTTTAATGATTATTTTTTTCTTGGTAAAACTATAATAAATTTTCTAGATATATTCTAAAAAAAATCACCTTTTAAATAGTTTTCTAACAGTATATAGGCTATTTTTGTTTGGAAACCTCTCATTAAATTAATATTCATTATATAGGATGTCTACTATCAAATCAATCCTTTTATTTCCCTCATTTGTTGATTCCCTTTTAGATTCTATATTTTTTCTCCAACATTATTATTAATAAAAAATTTGTAATGATCCATTATGTGACCTCTTCTGGAATTGTATAAGCATATGTCAATTGTTGAAAAAACATAATTTCAAGGTATATTTTTGGGTGTATTTGTTTCAACATTCTTCATTTGTATCCACAGAAAGATAGGATTGTCTATTTTTATTTGTTTCATTTTCTCTTATAGTTATATCCTAACATCAACACATGAGTCAAACTTGATAGGTATATACAATCACTCTTTATATCAAGGACCATATTTTTTACAATACACATTGAAATTTATTAAATTTTTTGATATATCCATGATAAAAAAATTCACATTATTCTGTGACATTTTTTTCAAATAAAATTTATTTCCCTTAAATTTATGGTTTGATCCATATAGGTTCATGCCTTCTAAAACATCTAAAAATTGAAATATTATTGTAGTATTTTATTTCCTTATGTTAAAACCTCAAAAAACACTAATGATTTCCAATGAATCTCCTTATATTACATTATGAAACAGCTGACCCAAATTAATCACATTTCTTTTTTAGATAGATACACCAATTTTTAGCCTTTCGTTGAGGATATTATTTTCTTACTATTGCTAACATCCACCCTTGAATCATTTTTTGGGTTTCCCAATATTTGTTTTCACAAATATTTTAACTTATATTGACATTAATACTAAACAAGTAGTTAAAAAAACATCAATACAAATAAATCTATCTAGACCATGGGTTACCTTTTTTGAAGACCATATAGTGGTTAGCTAAATGGATGATCTCAATATATTTTTTAAACATAAGATAAAACTTTTTTGAGGTAATACTGTTTTAAAAAATACTTGTGACAATATATATTCTTTCAGAGGACTGTAAATATTCTACTTTAGTGTTTACAAGGTTTCGAAAATGAATATCCAGAATAAAAAATATTATGTTTTGTCAGTTATTTTGGGTCTTTTGGAGATTTAAACCTATAATATAATTATATTTTAAACATTCTAGTATAATCATAATTCACTGGAATTTCTTCTTATATTGAATTATAGATCTCAGTTATTTTATTTTCATTAATTTGTAATAGAGAATCTTTGACATTCATGGAGGTTTTATATAATTTAACTAATTCATGAATCATATCCTACTAGTTGTCCTTAATCAAATATTTCTTACAAAAACACATTTAAATTCTTCATTAATTACTAAAATCCTTTCATTGTAAAATAATACATATTGTTCATTAGATTTGACAAATTTTATGAGGGTTTTTCACTTTTTCAACTTAAGAGACAATGTATCCTCTATTACATAGGCTACAAACTAAGAATGTTTTCATCCTAAATCCCCTTTATATATTCAAGAATATATTTTATAACTTCAATATAGATCATTTTAATATAATCCTTAACATCAGAATAAAAATCACTATGTTATTTTGTGTGCACATCCACTTTACTTCTTGAAATTGTTTCATAAAAAGTATTAAAAAAATATTTATCAAAACTAATACCACATTTTTTACTTTAAGTTAGTGGTAAGAGATCATATTTTTCTTTTAATTTATTCATCAATTTTATTTCCTATCTTTTCATCTAATTTTTGGGGTTGGTCTAAAATCTCTATTTCTTCTTCTTAATTGATGAAAAATAAATGTTATTTGTGAGGGTCTTAGGAAATATCATTAAATATACACTTTATATTAGTATGATAATAATAATTGGATCTTAGAAAGAAATCCTACCACAGGAAAAAAAGTTTTAGACTAGTTGACGTACAATGAAATGTATGTAGTCACCAGGGGGTGAATTAAGGTGACCGATTTTGTTGAATTCAATTTACCCTTTAATATTCAACCCTTATCAATATTTGAAGCCCATTTATATATTAGGATAGTAATTGATATAATTTAATTACCTCTGATCGATATACTACGTGTAATATAGAAAAAAAGTAAAGAATATCACAAAGTATTTTTATGAGGTTCTTCTATGATATAAGTTAATGCATCCTTATTGTGTTCATGATCATCCATGACACACATTTTAAACTATAATTAATAAATAATCATATATAGGGTATATGGGTATCTACCATCCTCTAATAGAAATATCTAATGTTCTATTTTGTCTCTTGATAGGAATTATCATACTATATTGGCCCCTAATAGTTGTCAACACTCTGTTCAATCTTCTTGAAGAATTTCCAAATTATTATCTAGAAGCTAATTTATCATAGTGATAAAAACTATTTTTTCATTGGAGTATTTGACTACCTATGGATCTTTTTATAAACTACATGAAACCTAGTCACTAAAAATATCTAGGTTCTCATATCATACATATAATCTTAATACTTGATCTTCCCCAATTCTTTAGCCTCATGTTATCTTAAAAACCTAGTAGCTCCATAATCTAAAAGTCTTGACATATTAAATAGAAAAAAAATATTATGGTCTTTTCTCAAACTCTTATTCTTATTTTTTATCCTTCTTTATTCATCAATTATATATATGATATTCTATTCAAAATATCATTAGGTTCTTCTTCTTCCTTGATACCTAGAAATTTTTTATTCTTTTATAAAATATCGGATTCATCATTATACTTATATGTTTTCTTCTTTACATTATTCTCAAATATATATCTTGAATCACAATGAATATTGATATTTAGATCCAAATCCTATATTTACGATCAAAAGTGTTAGATCCATGGAATCCATGATCTAAACCATCACCAATGGAGGAAATCAACCCATGAAAAGATGATAGAAATATGAGAGAGATGGAGAAAAACAATATAGATGAAAATATCTTACTAGGAGAGGTGTATATTCTTCAATCCAGTATTCAAATAATCATAAATAGAGTTTTCAAGACCTAGTAATCCATTCAAGATCGTCCAAGATCAAAGGAAAATGTTTTAGGCTGAGTGGAGTTAAAATTTGGTTGAAGGTTGAGCGATCATGAATTTAAAAAAAAAATTCAAATAAAAATTTCCTATATGCACAGTTTCATGGAAAGGGGTGCATAGTTTTCCATAACTATGTTCCTAATCATGTGCTCCACCCAAGGGTTTCATGGTTCCTACTAGGAGGGAACTTGGATAAAAAACAGTACACCAACCATGTGAATACCCTCTATTTAGGTTTGCATAATTGTCTGGAAAGGGTGTACAGTTTGGGGAAACCATGAACCAACAGTGCACTGCCCCTCTTCCTTCCCAAATTCTCCAAATTCACCCCAAATTCTACCCAACTTAAAACCTAAAAAAGATCCAATTAAAAAAGTTAAAATAGTTCCTTTAATCAAGTATGATACATCTCTAGAAAAGGATAGGATCTTACAATCTGTCCACTTTATAAAAGACCAACCTCGTGCTATAGTCTATGGCATATATAAGACTATGAGGTAAATAGATCAGGACACTATGAATGCATATTTAATTATCCCTCATAAGTTTCTTCCTAAACATGCCCATGTTTCCACAATACAATAAACTATCAGCACAGTCTTTCCCCATAATAATTTATCACAGAGAATAAACACACGTATGAAATTCTCCCCAAAGGATTTATCATTATCAAGATCAACTTCATTCACATCAATAATCTTATAAGGGTCGAGGTGATACCACCGAATTTGTGACACATGAAAAAGGAAATACATAGCATTTTTCCTCTTTGTATGAACTATTTAGTCTGCCATCAGGCCAATTTTCTCCACAAACGGAAAAGGTTTAATAATCCTGGTCACCAAATTTTTTTCCCTTTGTATCATATAGTTAGCCAATCTTGGTGACACACAATGGAATTAAGAATCACCCTCTATAAAATCATGGGATCATTCGTGTCTATTAAAATATTAATTCTACCAACTATGATCCATATAAATAATGTTTTTAATTAGCTACACCAAATCTGATGTCTCATGCATGAGTGTTGGTCCCAACAGCTCTGAATCACCTACCTCCATCTAACATAGTGGTGATATTCATGGCCCACCATAAAGAGCCTCATATGATTCTATCTAAATATATCTCTGATAACTATTGTTATAGGTGAACTCAATAATTGCTTAGTGATTCTCGAAATACCCAACAAAGTCTAGGACACATGCCCAAAGAATATCTTCAAGTTCCTATATAGTACGCTCTGACTGGACATCTGCCTATTGGTGGAATGATATAACTAGTAAAACCTATGCACCCAACACCTTCTACAATACCTAGAATTAACCAAAAGTAACATATGAGTCACGGTCTGAAACTATACAATGTGGAACCCCTTGAAGATGGACTCTCTCCCAAAGATACATGTCTCCAAACTGATCGACTTAGAAAGTATCCTATATAAGAAATAAATGATCTACCTTTTTTAAATGGTCCACAATCACCCAAATGGTGTCATTATTGTTGATAAATCCTTAGGAAACCCACCACAATTTCCATGGTAACTTCATCCACCATTCATTCTAAAATAGTCAATGGATATAGTAAACCACCGGGTCATTGATGATCATCATTCACCTGTTGACATGTGTATCATCATGTAATATATCCTACAATATCTCTTTTAATGCCTCCACACTAATACTATTGAAATATTTTACAACACATTTTGTCCAAACTCATAAACACCACCCGCTTAGAGGCATTAAATTCACACATCTTTCCTCTCGTAAACTAATAGGCACAACCACATGATTCCTAACATTGATGATCTTGTCCTCATATATGTTCTTATCTAATGGTGAATACCCACCTTCAATGTCTTACCTAAATGGAATTTTTTTAATCCTCATATTGTAACTCTCTGATCCAACGTAAAATTGTGGAATCCACTACTACTAATATGAGATCCATTATCTTCTAGACCTCTATAGCTACAACAAGTATCTTAGAAATAAATGCCATCATCTTCCACTAAAAAATAAACTCCAAAACATCTAGAGTCTATGTTTTCCTACTCAAATCATAAAAAAACTGTTTCATTTCCGATATTATATTCTTGATCAATGTTGAAGGATGACATATACTCAACCCATCTCTGCTGATAGATATTCAAATCTCATTGTGAAAAAATGTACTTTAAGATATTTTGATCAGTTTACACATTAATATTTTCACCAAAAAGGTAATTCCTCCAACACATCAAATAATATGTCACTACAACAAACTTGAGGTCATGGATAGGGTAATTCCCTTTCAATTTCCCTCAATTACTAAGACCGATATGCCATAACTGGATCTCCCTGCATCGAAACAGCTCAAATCCCGATATCGGAAGTGTCACAAAACAACATATAATCCTCACCTAAATCAGGTTTTATCCAAATAGATGTAGTTTTCAAGAACATATTTAAATCATAGATCCAATTATCATATGATCTAGACTATGAAATCATTAATACCTTATTATTCTAGCCTAAAAGTGGTGTTTCCAATCTAGAAAAGTCCTAGATGATCCTTACATAATGACCCGCTAATCCAAGAAAACTAAAGATAACAAAATTCTCTTGAGCTTCCCCTAAGAGAAAACTTTCGAAACCTTCTCTTGGTCCACTAACAAACATTACTCTAAGATTATGGGACCCGTGAAGTCTACCTGAAAAATCCAAAACTTACTATTAGATAGCTTGACGTACATCCGATGTTATCTCAATGTACTCACTATGATGTCAAGATTTTTGGAATGATCTTCATGTGTCTTGGAGTAAACCATGATTTCATCCACTAACACGACCAAAAACTGATCCAGATAAGGGTGGTTGATTCAGTTCATCATGTCCATAAACATAGAAGAATCATTCATCAACCCAAAAGACATCAGGGTGAACTCATAAATTTCACACCTTCTTCTAAAAGATGTATGAGGTATATTAGAAGGTCAAACTCCCAATTGATGATAACCTAATCTCAATTAAATCATGTATAATACATAGCCTACCCTAAACGAGACAAAAATGTGATCAAAATGAGGAAGAGGATACCAGTTATTAACTATTATCTGGTTCAATATATGGTAATCTACACAAACGTTTAAGGTCATATCATCCTTCTTTGAAAAAAAAATATAGACCCCCAAGGAGATGTACTCGGATGGATAAAACCCTTATCCATCAACACTTATAGTTTATTCTTACGCTCTAGAGGCTATGGTGGTTCCATTCTGTATGGTGGAATAGAAACTGGATCAACCCCTAGCATGAGATCAATTATAAATTCCACAAACCTCTTCGGTGGTAGCCTTAAGATATCCTCTAGAAACACATCATAGAAGTTTTACACTATGGGTGGAAAGATATCACGATTTAGACCTATGTCATATATAAATATACTAGTAACCTAGGTGGTGATCTGCCCCAATTTCTGTTGAATTGGCCCTTCACGGCCTGCCTGGATATCCCACTCTCCATGGTGTACATAATTGTCACCATCATGAGATGAAAAGTCACTATCCTAGGGTAAAAATATCTATGGACTTGGTATTATACTAACCAATCCATACCCATAATAAATTCAAATACTATAATTTTAAGGATGTAAAGAAACAAGTGAAAATGTTAGTATAAAACCTTGATGGAACACCCCTTTCACAATAGATGTCTCTAGACAGTACTACCAAAGGTGAATAAATTATCACAACCTCACTCATGAAATCTAACTCTATGCTCAAACCATTCAAAGGTTTTGAAGATATGAAATAATGAGGGACACTATTGTCAAATAAGGTAGTATATAGCATAAAATATAAAAGAATAGTACCTATAACAATTGACGGCCCCCATCACTATCCACAAGTACAAGATGAATCACATGAAAGTATCCTAGACTTCTTCCCAGTATTGTAGTTAGAGTCCCCTAAGATGCACCACATTTCTAGTATGGTCACTCTATCATATAAGAACCTCATCCACTTCCTTGACCTCCACGACTAGTGGAACTCCAACTGCTAGATTCATACGTGGTAGAATACCCCATTCCAAAACTATTATTTCCCAAGATTCCCCATCAATACCCATATATTATGGGTTCCTTAAAAACATCTATAAAATTCCCATCCTAATACAACACTAAAACTCCAATGGTGGTTGAGGGAAATGTATATGAATGTGACTTGGCCTACGACACTGGCAGTAGTGAACTTGGGTAATGTCCAGGGTAACTAAACCCCCCAGCCACTCTGATTTCCACTAATCTGGTCGACATTCTCATAATGATGTTATTTCTCTTAGAAGTCATGCCTCATAATCACATTGAAAAAACCACCTTACCTACACTAGAAACCTCCATCAGGTTCTCCTCAAAAATAAGATCCTAATTCATTACATTAGAAAACATTTTCACCCGAAATATATTCACATGGGATTTAATATCACATTTACTCCCATCCTAAAAACATTTCACTGAGGTCACCTCAACTCCTACCAATTATGGAGAAAAGTGTTTCATATCAATAATCATACATGAATAGTCTATCATGGATATAATCTCTTGGGTTAGCCTCATAAACTCTATTTCCGTATCTTTTGATAGAGTATCTGGATAAAAGTTCTCCATAAACATCCCTTGTAATTATTTATATTCTGTATTTTAATGCTATTTATCCTACCTCTGGATGTACCTCCATTAGTTAACTGATCATCACAATATATAAGCCATCATGTTGACTTTTATCTAATTAAGATTATCTCTGTGGTCAAGAATCACTAGATAGACTCAATCTATAATTTATCTAGCTCAGGTCCACCCTCTCCACTAAAATTTGTATGGAATTGTAATTGAATCTTTTGTGTTAATTCATATATAATCCTTAAAACCCACTCGGGGAATATTTCCAAAAAATGCATGAACCAATAAAATTTCTCACAAAACTAATGTCTGACATCCTCACTCATCCCTATTGGACCCTCAGGTTCCACTACTGAAGGATCATCTCCAGTGATGTCTTCTTATCAGCCTCTCGACAAGATTCATCATGGGGGAATAAATCTACAATTCCAAATACCTGTATTAGGACTCCTAACCGAGTATTAACACATTTAATAACAGGGATTCACATACTTCCAAAACAAATCATCCCCCTTTTTCCTCTACATGGTGAAAATTTAGGAACTATCACCAGCCTTAACCATCATACATGTATGTCATGGTTTACAATGGGTAAACACACTTTCAACACTAAATTTTCACATTAGATACCTGTTCCCAAATTTTTCATCATTATAAAATTTTCAATTCAAAATTAGGCATCTTTTTTAATTCAATTTCACAAGAAATGAATGGAATTTGAATTTCTAAAACTTACCCAATAGTGTTTCTTCTGTGTGTGACTAAAAATGATGCATGTTAGAATAATTCATGAGTGATTTTAATGTTCCATGAATACTCAACTCTCATTCCATACTGAAACATGATTCAAATATCAAAAAATCTTAGAAACAATAATTACATTGCACTACATGTGTATCAGAAAAGTTTAAATAACATCCATATATAACAACAATCACCAATAACAACAATCCCTCCCTTTGTACTTGTGTTTTTACCTATACATGGGTTATCTACTCTAATGCACGAGCTAATTCCCCATGCATGACTCGTCCTGGTCTAATATATTCCATTCCTAAATATTTATACTAAATAAAATAAAATAAACTCCTTTGATACCACTTTGTAACATACCATCCTCTATTCTACACACTGATTCCCTAAGTTGGTCGATTACATGAATCCAAGTTCACCTTCCCATATGCCAAAGTCTTCCGACTAGTATCAAGGTTCAAATATAAAACATGGGGATACAATAAAATCTTTTTTGAATAATCACAACAGTTAAAATAAATAAGAATAACAAAATGATATAAGAATAATGAGAATAAAAGTATCATATGATAACCAAAACAGGAATACAATATCCAAAACCAAATAGTAGATATATAATTCCATAAAAATTTCCATGTGTTTAACCAAATACCAAAAATAAACAAAGACACTGATAACTCCCCTTGTAGGTGCTGACACCATATATAGATCCCTCATCCATGCTCCGTCCTAGCTCAACCATATGGTAGAGGTATCTTTCCCTCATCCTGTCCTAAAAACATGATGTCTATTCATGTACCAATCTAGTATCCTGAGTGGGGTGTGGGTAAAACTTATTAGGACACCAGACCAATGTCTAAAACAATATCCAATCAACAATATTTTATGATGTTATATAAAAATAAACTTAAATGAACAATGAAAATATTTATCAAATTTCATTGTTATTTAATTAATCACATAAATACACATGTCCATGATGACACACATACTATTAATACCTACTTCATCCCATTATGATGTCTGAATGATCCTGAAGTGGTATTATATATCACAATACCCTGGTTATCATTTACTGTTTCATTTTCATATCATGAACAATTGTAATCATTGTCCAATGTCAATCTCATGGGAATAAAATGTCATTTCTAGCACCCCGCATGTATCTAGAGAATCAGTCCCTATCTCATACCCCATGAGTATTTGAAGCGTCGTTCCTTATCCCATATAATAATAATAATCACATGAAAGAATTCGGGTCTATAATGTCATGGATATCACCCATGGGTATTTCGAGAACTAGTACGTATCCCACACCCAATTTTTAAATCAATCAAATATAAAACATATATCACATATATAGAATATTTCACATGTAACAATATTGGGCAACATTAATAGTCATATAAATATTTCTTATTATGGTATTCCATTTCAATTATGAAAAAAACATGGTTTAACACTTTAAAACTCAAGGAATAATATGAACAATTCACCATTAAATCCATTTCAAAATTTAATCACATATACCATACTAATTTCAAGGTTAATAAAAATTTCCCTTTATTAGAATTATCAACCAATTCAATATTATAACAATTATAAGATTACACAATCCCATTAACCCATCAATTTCATGATCACAATTGAACCAATTTCAATTTCACATGATTAACCAAATTAATTAGCACATGGAAATTATATTTAATCAATTAAATATCTGATGAAATTTTCCAATAATGGAAATTGAAATTTACTCAATTACATATATGAATATTAATTGAAGACTATGTGATGTGAAATTTAGACCACCTACCTCCAGATTGATGATGAACACTCACGAACGGGAATCCCTAATTGAAGTAGAACAATCAAGATCATGATGAAGAATGATATCTAAACATAAAACCTTTATCCATAATAAAACATATTAGATCCAAGAAAACCTAGTTCTAATCCATCAACAATAGATGAAATCATCCCTTAATAATATGATTGAAATATGGGATAGATAGAGAAAACCAATAGAGATGAGAATCTATTAATAGTTGAGGTGATGATTATTCAATAAGGTCATTAAATTGTAAGGAAAAATGATCGAGAAAAATAGGAATCCATTTGGGAGACTCCATGATCAGTAAAAAAAGTGTTAGGCTAGGTCGGGTAATGTTGGGGTTAAATCCAGAGGGGTTGAGATTTTAAAATAATATATTCAGAGAAACATTTCTTGTACACATGGTTTCATGGGTAGGGGAATACGGTTTTTCATAACCATGTGCCTAACTATTCCCCAACTACTTGGGGTTGCATTCTTACAACTTGGAGGGTTCAAAAATTGATAAACTATATGTGTCCCAACTATTTGGGTTCCCACAATTTGCTAGTCTGGGTAAACGGTTTGAGAAAACCTTGCACTTCCCCTATACCTTCAAAAATTCTCCAATTTCAGCCCAAAACTCCCCATGTAAACTTCATAATGATACAGTAAAACACAAGTAATAGAGTACCTATAAAAATACCAATAAATATCTAGAAAACTTTAGGACCTTACACCAATTTGGTTCCTTATAATTTTGTGAAACCATGACTAAGTGATCTTAGTATTGTACCTCAAGGAGTTGTACTACATATCCTGGTAAACAAGAATCAAAACCTATATACTTTAGTTTTCAAAATTTAAGGTTATGTGATTATATCAGTCCATACAGTTTAATGTTGTGTATTAAGGATTTTATGTGATGTTATTTAAAGTCAAGACACAAGGATTTTTTGAAGATGGATTCCAAGAAAATGTTTGTGTGATTCTTATGTATGGATGGACCTTTTTGTATTATATTTTTCCATTAGTTTCTAAACAGGAGATGATATGATTTCTCATAGGGAATATGAATCATTGATGTAGATTTGTTCATATGGAATATTACACATTGAGGAATTATGACTGGAATCATAGAGAATATATAATGATGTTGGAAGGGTGCTTGCAGGGAATATAGACTGTTTATGAATGATGACTTTTAGGGGATATGGACCGTTGAGGAATGGTTGTTCCTTAAACATGGGTAACATAGACGTGTATTTCCTTGTTGTTATCTATTTTTAAAGAAGGAAAAATTGAGACTTACATTCAATAGGAGGTCCATATATATTCTCCTCAGTCATTTAGTGGATAAAATGGGTCCATAAGATGATGATGATGTCATATACTTGATATAGGTTAGTAAAGATTGGAAGCATGATCTGGGGGAGGTTTCACCAATATAATCATTATAGATACCCTCATATATCAAGGTAATATATTATTATGATTATTCTAAGGGTATTATCAATTATGGATGAAAACTAGGAGAGGTCCATTATCAAAGTAATACATGATGTATGGGGTACACGCCAATGTGCATGACCTAAGAATATATATCATGAGGCAATGATATAAGCCTTGATATAATAGGAAATCTTTAGATTGGACCTTAAAAATAGGGACCAATAAGGTTTTTTGAATTCGATTTTCCCAACATGATAACTCAAGTGAATGAAAGGACACATGGGAGGCCCAATTAATTGATGTTTTCATCCCTTCTAAAGATTCCATCAATGGACCAGATAATTAATGTCGTATAAATATTCAAATGATGGTAATTAGAACCTTAAGAGAATCTAAATTTTTATAGGTTCAATTTGTAATGAAATGGTGGGATCTGTCAATGGTCTTTAGTTAATGTTTGTTCATGAATGATTTTATAGGAGAGACTCTCCATGAATGGTGTTTCTGTTAGTGCTCCATGAAGTAGCATCCCAATAGGACGCTATAAATGATCTTTAC
This sequence comes from Viscum album, assembly GCA_963277665.1. Taxonomy (NCBI): domain Eukaryota; kingdom Viridiplantae; phylum Streptophyta; class Magnoliopsida; order Santalales; family Viscaceae; genus Viscum; species Viscum album. The sequence goes on along the minus strand of OY728136.1, from coordinate 743,026,295 downwards.
ATGAAGGATTTAATGAGAATATTTTTGTGTGATAATTATGAATGATCATTATAGATGTACTTACAAGAGGATACACCAAGAAAAACTTCAAGAAGGATCCTACATGTTATGTTTACCTTTATTCATTCTGAGGGATTTACCCAAAAATAATATATGATATTTGTTTTGAAATATTTTTAAAGGAAGTTATTCATGAATAGTGGGATCATTATGAGAGGTTATATTTATCAAATAGGGAATGTTTCTATAAATTTTAAGATTCCTCCGCTTCTAAAATATTGTGATGGGTATCTATAAGTTCTGTCTCCTGAAAAATGAGGTGAAAAGTGGTCACATGGGAAGTATTCCATCATGAACGATTATAATAATGTTTATTAAAACAAAATATAGATATAAAGGACCCACACAAACATTATGGGATCTTTTACTCTATCTAAAATATAATTTAGCCTAAAATTATCCATGTGTTCACATAGGTATCCCATGGGTATGCCTAAAAAAACTTCAAAACATGAAAGAAGTATGCGACCACATATGAATTCCATCATTTGTTCCTAGATGGTTTTAGGTAATAAATTAAGAGACTATATAATAACATATTTCAATATTTATAAATGAATTTGGGTTGTAAAAAGAGAATGAAACCATGTTGCAATCCCATCTCTAGTTCATAAATGACTTATAGTCCTTCTTTGTGTGTGAATTGTTTTCTTTATGATGGGATTTACTTTCCCAAATTTATTCAAACAAAAGTATATGATTTCAAAATAATTATAAAATCCCCCATAGGAAATTAATTTTATCATCACAAAGAGAAACTAATTTGGAAGAAGGTATCCTACAAAACACCCATGGAATGCATGTAAGATCCCAATACATATAGTTCAAATAGGGAACCATTTCCATTATTTGAAAGTTAATTGTAGAAGAAACTAAATCATGAACTATCAACTTCATGAATGATATTATTCACAAAGGAGCAGTTGTACTTCATGAATAGCTCAGTATTCATGAATAAATCTGAGGTAATATTAAATTAATCACTCAAAATATCTTCTTTTATGGACACAAAATTATGTGAACTTTTACTCATTGATAATTCACATGATTTACCATTCAAATAGGTTCTATTATGAAAATATGACTTACCCATTTTCCATAGTAATTTTTTCATTGAATATAATATATTATTTCTTTATATCTATGATGCTATAATATCATGCCAAATTGTTTACTATTATGTGGTTAGAAATGATTAATCGTTCAAGGATTTATGATATGATTTTATCTTCTCAATGCATCAAATTATCTATCTGATAATGGGAGTAGGACTCTAGGTTTACATGATATCATATAGATCACCCATATATATATTTTATCTTATAAGTGATGCACTTATTCCCACACCATAACTAGTAAATCAATTGATCTTTTGGATCAACCCTCACAAAGAGGTAACCTATACTAATATTTTGTAATTAGGGTGATTCATCAGAGTGTCCAACCATTCATATGGATAAATCCTAAGGTATACCCCTTAAACCTAGAGGAAGAAAGATATATCCCATGAATATAGGTCCAGTTTTACATATATATTTTTACAATATCTATTACTAAATTGAGTCTTGGATGGGTGTCAGGATGTGTCCATCACTCTAGAGGTACCTTTTACGTGCACTGGGGAACGACCTTCAAGGTTTGAAAAATATCCATGGAGTTCGAATGTGATCATAAAGTTGGGGGGGGGGGGGTTGTAATAATTCTTATTGGTCTCATAATATTTTTCCCATTGTACCCGGAATATAATTCTAGGCCCAATTAACATGTGGATTTAAAACACAAATATTTCCCAAATGGTGAACAAAGAGGCTAGGATGAAACTCTGAGACATGAAAATGATATCGAGGATCCCATATTGGAGGTTATTTAGGGAAACTATTTTCACCCAATCCTGTAATAGGAAAATATAGAGAGGAATCCTCCTCTTTCCATTATGATTCTTTAACTAGAGATATGTTATATGATCATGGACCGCCTCCCATAAATCAACATCCCCTTTGGGGTTGGAGTTTATCTCTTTATCATTCCAAATATATCGGATACATAGATAAGAATACCCTAGACCTACTCAAAATGTATGAATTTCAACCACCCTGACACATACTTGAAAATGTTGTGGGAAGCCTGCTACACTGAATGGGGTTGGGTGGTCACCCAAATATTTTACAACATGGTCCTCTTAGAGGTCTTTACAGATATTTTTCTATGTGGGAACCACCTCATGGTGCATGATTGACACATAAAGGTAATAGATATAACCTTCATGACATAGACCCAATTATAAAGTGTTGGGTGGTTTATTTTGGAGGTACTTGTGTTGGTCAAATTATACCATCACTTTAGGAACATCTATCTTAAGAAGGCCATGTTGCAGCTCATTTACCTCTCCTAATTGTGTGGGGGGGTTGGATCAAAACCAAGATGGGGGGATATGAGTTTATCAAAGAATAAATAATCCCATTTCTATGGTTTAGAACAAATATACAATTTATATGTGAATTCAATATGTGTCCTATTAATATCCAAGATGAAGGAAACATGATAAACTAGAAAAACATGTCCATCTTTATAATGTATAAATCCCAAAGAAGGATAATAACTGATAATTCAATTGGTATCCAGAAAACATGTGCATATATGATATCCTTGAGAGGGGGTGTGTGGGTAGATAAAATAAATGGAGTGACTATACATTGTGGATATGAACTATATTGATTCATCCACCAATTTTTTTTGTAGAAGATGTATCCTTATCTACCACATAGTTTATGAGTGGAATGACACAACTTGTGGAATTACAATTTTTGTTGATGATGACGTGGTATTAAATGACTATAAAAGTGGATATTACACCATATTGCACCACTATAGAGCATAAAAATGAATATTATGAGACATATATTTTTTTATATCCTAATGGATAGTTTCCTTACTGGGTACCTCAATTCATAGGGCTATGAGACTATAAGGGAAAAGAGGAGTAGGAGAAGCATGGAGAGGTAGAAGGAAATGACAAAAAGATTTCTTCATGAAATACTTTATGGAATCAAATTCCCAAGAAATGTACAAGTCATTTGGATACTAACCCCCTTGAGGAGTGTGACAAACCATCTTCCTTTGGGAAATACTGATTCTTAATTTTAAGAGACTTAGATAGAGTTAGATTGCTAGAAGATCACTTTATCTACCAAGGAGAACTGGGATGCACTCTAGGTGGAAGAGATAATTTTAATAGGGTTTATCCAAGTGAGAGAGCCTTCTAACTTCTCTTATAAATATCACTGCAATAAATTGTAATCCTACATTAGAGATCTAGAAGCTATGAACCACTAATTGAAAAACCTAGTTCTTTACTTGGGCTACATATTTGAGATATTATGAGTTAATTCAGGTGGTGAAGAGGATGATATTGATCAATGTTATTCTAAAAAGGAGATGAGATACATTCCACACTATAATTATTATTTTTTCATTGATGTTAACCTTAAATTCATCATTGACCAATGTAGGAATCCAAAGACGATTATCCTCCTACTCCATCTCTGTAATATACTACTAGAGGTACACTAATTTTTTCAATCACTCTTTTGAGAGCCTAGGTCATGCAGGAAGGTTCTCTAGACTTGATAAAGAAACTATAGATGGTTGTATATAACCTCTTGGGATTATCCCCATGTCAACACAATTTTTTCCTCTAATAGAGTTGTCTTTTGAGGAAATCTATAGGTGGGAGAACGAAAAATCACTAATAATCCATCTTAACCTAACACTGATATTAAATGTATTATTTTTATATTCATATTTTGAGAAAACACTAAAGATTTTTGTTTATTCATTAGTTTATTTAGAAACTGGTTTGTGATTTATTAGCATAGGGGTATCATCTACTTAAGAACATATAACCCCTATACTCCCTAAAGGGAGATCGACACAATCGGTAATAGGGGGTACCTATAGATATTGGAATCATCTCAAAACCTGGATACATAATCAAATTTAATGGATAATTCAAGGACAATGGAATACCTTACAAAGGTTCTGAATCTAGAAAACAAATATAATGTATATATGACCACATGTAGAGCATATGTTTGGGAAATTTAGTTATCCTAAGACTTTCACATCCTTTCATTATTGTTCTTAACTAACCATAGTCTCCATGTATATCCCATCCTGAATATTCATAGGAATTTTTGAGGGCTGATATTATTTTTAATAAGGCATCTCCAATGGATGGTGTGTCTCCATCATAAGTGGAACTAACACCGCAAAGTCATATATGATAATTTCTACAAGAATACCCTATCGTTAAACCTATCAATGGGGTCACAATAGTTGAATACACTACTACTCTAGTGAGAATATGTGAGTATACATTCATATTACTATACAGTATCTTCTCATATCTACTAACTAGTATATTCTATGTTCCTATTTTAGTAGCCGTTCTTTATACCATTGGGACTCAATATATCACTTCTACAAGGTATCAATCAAGAGTAGTCATAGAGGCACAAAGTAATTTAGTACTAGATCACCTAAAATATGTCCAAAATGGACCCTCCTTAAGTTACATGGTCCCAAATTATATTTTTTACCCTATAATAAAATCTAATTCAGACCTAGAGTATTACTTGATTAAATAAAGCATTCAACATTAGGTATGGAGGAATATCTCAACGATGGTTTGTTAGACTCCTCTTAGCGATCTTTGTGGTCTATTGCATCACCTACAACGTATCTTCTATGGGATATGATGTGTACGATTACCACATAATCTAGTCCATTTTGATTAACGTGATCATATCCTTAGGGAGAAAAAGTTATTAAAACCATCCACCTACAGAATCCATGGCCTATTCCATAAATTGCAGAACAACAATACTTATCCAAGCTTCCTGACATGAGGTGGTAGTGGTGGAGTAGCAAGAATGGTCCATGGAGATGTGATATTTGACAGACTGAATCCATAATTAATAGGATACTATATAAAGGGTGGTCAATGAGGAGTATCAACTAATCAAGATGCTAAAAATCAAATAATGGATGTTTTTTGAGTGTTTTAGGTGCTATGAATTGATGTAGAAGTGGAAGACACGATTCAAGAAGAGATTTTCTAAGATGTGAATATCTATATTAAAGTGATCATTAATCTTCTTGAGTATATTGACCATTATGTATAATCCTAATCCTATTTTTATTTCCATTTATAGATGAGGAGAAATAATCCAAACTATGGATGGTCCCTTACTGTTAGAGTTAATTAATTGAAAAACACAATTTTGCTTCATATTTCTATTGAGTTCCTGACATCCATATTTCCAAGAATGTTGAATTATAATAATCAATGAAACCCATGATGATTAATATAATTATAATTGAATAAACATAAAAATTTCACAGGAATGGGACAATCCAATCATGATTTATAAAAACTTGAGTCAAATATGAAACACATGATGAAATCCATTGTCTTTTAAACATGATTCCTTATATAAATATGTCAAAAAATGAGGGAATATGTGTAACATAACTATAATATTGGGTAAGTCCATAGGAAAATAATTTTAGTGACATATTTCCACAAGAACATTTTCACTCAGAAAAATATAGCCAAGCTAGATATAAGGACACCTGTACCATAATCATGATGTAATGTTTGACCATACCGATATGAAATATTTGAGTGATAAGATGCAATGAAAATCCATTTATGATGGAGAGTTCAATTCTCAAGAGTGATCGAATGACCAAAAACTATTGTTTTGTGTATTTTGAACGGATTATCTCTACCAATATATTATTAGGAATAATATGTTTCTCTTACTTTTTTATTGTTCAAGGGATCAAGATAGAATGTTTATACTTTTTATATATGGTTGGACCTATAATATAAAATTATTTTATTTTTATCCATGATTTTTTAGGGAATGGTTGGGAGAGGATTAGATGGGATGAATATGAATTCTTTTCAAGAATCCATTTGTAGAGTTTTTATTTGAAAAGTTTTTGGATTTTTACACTTTTTATAACACTCATACTTTTCCAAGGTAATATTTCATCCATTCCCAATAAGAAGAGACTCAAATATTTTATAGGTCACTATTTCTGGGTTTTAATCCTAGAAAGTATTATGTCTCTTTACTTAAGAAATTTAGGGTCTTTCAAGATGAAAAAAATAAGCGAGTGTTTCAGTTGAGAAAACATTGAAAAAAATGTAATGTGGTCTACATATTACTAAGGTTGAGCTAAAACTAACATGGATGAGTTCCCAATTTCATAAACATAGAAATCCTCAAAGACAATTTCATGTAGATTAGGGTAATGAATCTTTAACAATATATTTCTGATGCTTATGGTGGAATTGATTATACAAAAGAGTGATATAGTATATCTAGGTTGGGATATATAACCATATGTTAATATAGATACTAATGTTATTATATGAAATACCATGAATTGATGCAATTAATTTATGGAAATATTTCTCAAATAAATTTCATATAGTATTGGTTCATGTGATAAATGAACAAAAAAGGTTCTATAGTAGGATGCCAGTTTATTGCAGAGAAAAATGGATTTAATGAATGAATGTGTAACTGGAAGGTTAATCATATCCACTTGAATATTTGGACAACTATATCTTCAAATCATAACTAAAATTATCTAAATTGGGAAATGATTGGATGGAAGATGCACATGATGAATGGCCATTAACAAAAATTTAAATGATTGGTCTTACCATGATGATGTCATAATTGTACATAGATTAGACGACCTTATCCTTAAGATGAAAAAATTCATCTAGTTGGCATTTATGAATATTATGGAATGAATATCATTACCATCTAAATATGTCCCTATGAGTGGAATATACTTGTTATTGATCGCCTGGAAGAATTTGTGATGATTCAAACACTGTATGAATGAATTAATATAATGGAGAAAATGATATTCTAGAAGCATTAAATAATATTAAATTTTATCAACTGTGTATTGAACACATTCTAAGGGTGAATGGATATAACATGAAATCGCATGAACATGCATGTAAGAGATATATAAGGAAGTTATTGTCTATCATTTTTCCTAGATTAATGGGTCTATAAATCATAGATTGACTTTTTATAGGGCCATATGGGAAAACCACAAGACTTACACCTTCATCGGTTTATGATTTAACCTGTTACAAAGTCATGAAGGGGGTAAATTAATAGAAAGAGACCTGAATTTTTCATATGCATAATTTTATGGGTTTTCAACATGAAATCCTTTATGTATTTTAAATTTTTTATTTTATAATCATTCAATTTGAACTATTGAGGGATGGATCTTAAGGTCATAGAAATTTAACCAAATGTTATTGGGGTTTATGGTCACAAAACTTTGACCAATGGTTAAAAAAATCTATGTAGTAAAATCAAGATAACCTTCATCCAATATTGGGATCCCCACTAGTATTGTCTACCTCTTAGGGGGGTTCACATAGTTTATGGTCATAATTCTTAGACTGCTAATGGAGTTGAAGACCTTTGTGATAAATTGTTTTAACAAAGTTTTTGTATTTTTTTTACCACTAATCTCTTTGTAAAATAATGTTTTTTATTTAGGAATCAAAAACATTACCATCATAATGAAGATTCATTAGACCCAATGTTTGTTAGATAGTCATATGTTCCTATTTGAAAAAGTCATATTGTTTCTTAAGTATTATTTAGGAATATTTTAATGTTAGGAGTTAGAAAGTTTTCATACAATATAAACTAAATCATACAATAATTTTCTCATCATAAAGTTCTAAAAAACCTTAAAAACTCTCATGATAAAATATTGTAATGAAATGGTGGAGAGGTTTGAATAATTTCAGTGTTTCTATATAGATATTCCATCATAATGTGAATTCCATCGTGATGGGATTTCCATCGTTATGGAAAAATTATCGTAATGGGATTTCTATCATAATGGAAAAAACCATCATAATGGGATTTCCATAAAAATGGGAATTCAATCAAAATGAGGATTCCATCATACTGAGCTGAGAAGGAAGAAATTCTTAATCACTGAGAATAATACATAATTCATAAACCCTTATAAAAAAATAGATTCGTAATGAACTGAGAATGAAAGGAAGATTATAATGAGATAATTATGAATAATACTCAAAACAAAGATTCTAGATGTTTTAACGAATAGTTGAAAAGGTCAGGCTGGAAATTCATTTTTACATAAATATTTGAGAAATCTAAGGAGGATTTAAGAAGTAAAAAATTAAAGTTTAAATGTCAATGATTTTCAGAGATTTTGAAATCAGAGGAAGCTGGTAAAGTTTTCAAGTTTATCACTCTTACTTTTTTTAGTCACCTATAGATACTTGCTTAGATTATTCATTCATTTCTAACTTCTTCATACCAGAAGAAAAGGTAGACCATTGAATAAATCTAGTGGGAGTTATTTCTAGTGAGAGATCTTGTGAGGAGGATCTGAAAACTGAATGATTCTTTCTAGTATTGACCAATATCATACTAAGAAGATCGTATTGAGTATATTGGATTGAATTAGTCGGAATAAAGAATTCCTAATTGAGCATTTGACCAGAGTTTTAGTTTTAAAGATTGAGAATGTGTTCCTAGTATTGAGTCTATCATATTGAGAGAATTAGATCCAGATCTATCGTATTGCGAGAATCGGATTCAGACTCATCATATTGAGTGAATAAAATCCAGAATCATCGTATTAATATTATAAAATTTATACACATCAAATTGAGAAAATCGGATATACCCAAATCAGACTGAGGATTCAGTCTAAACAATTTTGGATCAATTTAAAAATGTGTTTATTTTTTTATCCCAATTATTTAATAAGAAAATAATGTAAACTAATGGTTGTAAGTATAATATTTCTTATTGAGAGAGAAAACGTGGATTATAGTTGTTGATATATGTTTTATTCACTCTTTCATAGTATTGACTTTCCATAGACCCACAGGAGTGGCTTCAGCAAGTATTTAGGTTCTCACATTGAGTTCAAACCTCGTATATCATGTTTGATTTAATTTATTTTCTATAGTTGAATGCATGAGTATTTAAAAAATGATGATAACGAAATAAATCTTAATAGGTCACATGTGTTAGGTTTTGAAAAGTTTTAGAAATTATCAAAAGTGAAGAATTGATTCAACCCTCTTCTCAATTGTTATTCAATCATTTAGAACATTAATTGGTATCATAGGAGGTTCATTTTTTAAATTCATACCATGGATAAAATAAATTATATCAACATTAGGTGAATTCAAACATTTGATGGAAAAACTTATTTTGGATGGGAAAAAGGATGATTCCTTATCTCCAATATCTTTCCCTAGAAGTTCTTGATGATTCTAAAATTGGATTTCCACATATTAATAAAGATTTACATATGATGTTTTCTAATAAGATAAATATAGATGTTTTTGGAAAGGATATAAATTTAATCCTTATATCCTTATCAAATAATTTTTATCAGAAGGTGATGGTCATAAATACTTAAAAAAGTATATGGGACAACCTGGAATGTTTTTTTGAAGGGATTACTAAAGTTAAGTAAGAAATGATTCAAATATGGTGTAGTAAGTATGAATAAATCAAAATTATAGATGAAGAAAAAATTGATGAATACTTAACCAAATTAAATTAAATTCTTTGCAACATCATTGTATTTAGATATTTGTTGGAAGATTCTATAATTGTGAAGAAACATATGAGAAAATTTCTAGACATGTTTGATTCAAAAATTTATTTTTCAGAATATAAAGATAATTTATATCTTTATGAACATCCTAACTTTATTATTTAGTAAAAAATGGGGAAGAATCTAATGTTTAAAAATAAGATGAAATATGAAATGGATTTTGAAGCTATGAGAGAGATGGAAATCGATGATATTGAAGAAGTTGATCCTTGTGATTTTGAACATAAAGAGTATGATGAGTTAAATGAAATAATAATGTCTCTTATATCCAAGAACTATAATAGGGGAATATGAATGTATGGAGGTTAATATCCTTTCAAATATTTGAGTGTGGAGGAATCAGATGATTTTCTATGAATTCACCTAAGAAGAAATTTTGAGAATATTGATATGATTTTGATGAAAAACCTTGGTGGAAGATGTGGAACAAAAACTATAATTACGAAAATTCATTTATAAAATACAAGAAAATCTTCATTGGAAACAAAATAAGAATTCTGAGAAAGAATATTTTTTGAGACTCAACTGAAAATAATTTATCTAAATATGAAAGTTCAGAAAAATTCAGAACCTTTATTGAAAAAGTTGATAAAACAAAAGATTCCATAGATAAAGAAGAAGGTAGTGAGGAATATTATAGAGAGTACAAGTTATAAAATAACATGTTTCCTATATTGAGAAAAAATCTCTCAAGATAAAAATTATAGTTATGATGAAATACTTTGAAGTTGTTATTGATGGAGGAAAATATGTCATCAAATAGGAGGAAGAATACATCAATGATATTTTATGTAAAAAAATTGAATTAATGAACACAGAAAGATGGTTTAAGATCTTAGTAAGAAGATTCAATATAAATAATAATAAGTTAAAAGGTTTTAATAAAAACTTTTTCGGTCCGAAATTACCATGAGGAAGATTAATGTAAACATAAACAAGTATTCTGATGTAAAATTTGAGACATTTAAAGATGCGGAGAAGGCACTATATAAGAATCATGTGAAATATTATCTTACCAAAAATAATGTTTCATCTGATTATTTTATCATTTCAGGTTTTAGAAAAAAAAAAAATTAGAAATATTTGGTTGATAAACGATGTGAGAAACCTATAAAATCTAAAAGAGTAAAATACATACCCCAAAGAAGAGATAGTCCAAATCCCGATTATGTTAGTGCTAAAAGAAGTTACCAACCACAACATTGTTTCTACAATGAAAGATATTTCTTAAAAAAATAAAGATATAATGGAAATTTCTAGTGTTGTGGAATCTATAGAAATATGGAATATAATTTTTATCACAAATTATCTCTTCCGGAAAGAATATTTGAGTATAGTTGAAGAAATAGTGGACATATAATGAGTAACCTTCCGAGCTTACAGAAAGTTGAAAAAATTAATTCTCAAGCTGTTATAAACATTCCAACAAATAATAAATTTGAATATTTAGAAGAAGTTGTTATAATATGTGATCAGTATGGTCATTATGCTCAAATATATATGAAACTCCTTCTATAATATGTTTCTTATAAAAGGAAAGAAAATAAAGGTGAAAAGAATAATGTTGATAGAAGAGACTTTATTTTTTAGACAGATTTTAAAACATGTAAAATAAATAAACCTTGGATATTGTATTATTTGTAATTCACATATGAAAGGTGATATAAAAATATTGAAAAATGTTGAAATTCATGATGGAAAAGAATTTACATTTGGTAATGATAGTTTTTTAAAAAACATATGAATAATAATAGATGTTATTGAAGATGAATCTTTGAAATATAAGGATGTTTTATTTGTTGACAGGCTATAACATAACATTATTAGTGTAATCAACATTTTAAGGATTGAAAATATTTTTACTAGAATATATTTTTTTATCATAAAATTTGAGAAATATGAAAAGGTTTTTACAAAAGGATAAATAATAATTGATAATCTCATTTAAATGGTAGAATTAAACAACTATTGTTTGTTGAGTGTTGAAGATGAAAAAAATTTATGGCACTGATGACATAGACACATTGGGCTGAAAAAAATAATGAAATTTATAAATTTCATTCAATATATAATTTTCTAAATTTGAAAAGAAGAGATGATGGTGTTTGTAATACTTTCCCGAAAGGAAATATGACTAAAACTAATAATAGAAATAAGATTCAATCTACTACAACTCTTGAAGTTATTAATTTTGATTTATGTGGGTTGATAATACATTAATCAACAAAATTAGATTTTTACTTTATCACATTAATTAATGATCTCACTCGGATAAAAAATATCTTGTTTTAGAAACATAAGTGAGAGGTTGAGGAAATGATTAAGTTTTATAGAAAAGAATTTGGGATTGAAATGGGGGCATATATAAAGAAGTTGAGAATATATATTCGTACCGAATTCACAAGAAAATATTTTTAAGCATTTATGAGAAAACATGGTATCAACCATCAATATATCAATCCCTATACTCCACAAAAAAATGGGTTGTCAGAAATAAATAATAAAAGATTGGTGGAAATGGGAAAAATCACGTCAGAAGAATACAAATGTCATAGTTTTATTAGATATAATCTGTTAGTACTATTTCACATGTTCAAAATAGATATTTTTTGAGACCACAAACTAGAATGACTCATTATGATATGTGGTATGACAAAAAAATTCATTGAAATACTTAAATGTTTTTAGAATCCCATGTTTACTCAAAATAAAAGATATGGATTTGGGAATGTTATATGTGAAAGTTGAGGAAGGAACATTTATTGGTTATTCCCCAAATTAAAGAAGTTACAAATTATGGAACAAATATTTAAAAAAATTTGTGGACTTATACGATTTTAAAGTTATTGAAAACAAAAATTCCATTAAAAATGTTATTGTGAATACTAAAGGGATAAATTATAGATTTCTATCAATAGTGAAAATAAGTCAAAACATCTTATCAAAATTTAGAAGAATCATGTGATTAGTAAAGTTCATCTGGAAGAGAAACATTTAAATTTAATACCTAAAAAATACATGTCGATTATAGTAACATTATTGGAAATTAAATTGATATAGTTTAGTTAAGAAGAATGTTGATATTAGAAAATTAGACTACTATTTTCCCAAAATTGAACCAAAATCATTTTCAGAAGCTATTACAATAAAATAATGGGTAGATTTTATTAATTAATAGTTGGATCATATTGAGAATAATGAAACTTGGGAACATTTCTTAGAGACAACAAATAAAAATATAATTGGAACCAGGTGGGTTTATAGAAACTAGTAAAATGAAGATGGATATTTTTTTAGGAAAAAAGTCCCTCCATGTTTTTAAAGGAAATAAAAACATTGAAGGTGTGGATTTTGAATGAAATTTTCCCTAGTTGAAAGATTAGAAACAATTATAATGTTTCTTTCAATGGATGGACATCAGAATTACGAAGTTTATCAGATGGATTTAAATTCATTTTTCTTCAATGATGAGATTGGGGAATGTGATTACATTAAATGAACATGTGGGGCTCTACAGTATGATGATGAAAGAAATGATTTTAAACTATGGAAATCATTTTATGGGATGAAACAAGCTCCATGTTCTTGGTATTGAAAATAAGAAAATTGTTTTAGAATGTTAAAATTTTTTAATGGAAAAGTTTATAAAAATTTATATGTGAAAGATGTTAAATCTAGATCTCTAATTGTAATTGTTTATTTGGTTGATATAATTTTTTCATAGGATATAAAAGAATTTTATAAAAACACTCTGATGAAATAAAGAAATTTTTTGAAAGACTTTCAGAAGGAGATATGAAGTCTTCATTACTATACAACCTCAAGGTTTAATATTTTTTATATTGTGACTTTGTGTTCCATGCATTATAGTAATCCAAAATAATCACATATATTTTCATAGAACAAGATTATGAGTTATGAAAATGGAGAAACATTACATGGTTTTTTTTACAAAATAAATAGTGAGATAATGTTTCATGGTTATACTCATAATGATTAGTCTGGAGATTGTAATGATAGGAAGTCAACTTCTAGAGGAAAATTTTATGTTGGTGACTTTTGTGTGAGATTTCATACTATGAAATAGATTTTCGTAACTTTCAGCATAGCTAAATCTGAATATGTTGTAGCTAATCGAGCTTGTACTCAAATTTAATGGATTAATGTTCATCTAGAAGATTTGAAATTATAAGTTTCTATACCATTGAAGATAATTTTTGATAATTATAGTTAAATTGATCGTTATTAAAATACTATCAAACATTACAGATAAAAAAAATGATATAAATTATAAATTTATAAAATATAAAGTTATTTCTAGTTATTGTTTTCTATAATACATTTCATAAAAGTATCAGATTTCTGATATATTTAAAAAATAAATGAAAAAAGAATGTTTTGGGTAATTGAGTCTGCAAATAGATGTCTAGCCACCTCCCATGTCTTCCTAAACCTCATAATGATGAACCCACTGAATGATTTTGATGGTATTTATGAATAGGGAGAGAAAATAATAAGTTTTTATTTTGTAATAACATTTTTACTTTTATTTATTGAATGAATATGAAGTTGCGGTTACAATAAAATGTGGGATGGAAAAAGTTAGAGAAAAAGGAAAGTTAGGGGAGTTATCCTTACATTGACACACTATTTTATTTTCACTAATGGATAGAATTCCATAAAAAACAATACTTTCATTGGTAGTGTGTTGTTAATACACTCTCTTTTGAGAAGGGCTCTATTTGGATGAATGTAAAAAAGTTATGTTTTCACAAAGGTTATGTTGTGATGAAATTCTGAGGGTAAAAATTTTTTTTAAGAAGGTTTGTAAAAATATAAAAAGGAGGAGATTGAAGAACCTTTGTGACAAATTTTTTTAACACTGTTTTTGTATTTTTTCACAAATAACATATTTATAAAATAATTTTTATTTTATTTATGAATTGGAACCATATCCATCACAATGGAGATTCAATGGATTCAGAGTCTGTTATGAATTCAGATATTTCCAATTAAGAAGTCATATTGTTGTTGAAGATTTATGAAACAATATTGTGAATTCAAGAGTAATAAAGTTTTCATACTTTTTAAACTAAATAATATGATTCTTTTCTGGTCATAATGTTCTTTTAAATCATGAAAACTCTAATGATAAGTCATTTTGATGAAATGGTTGAGAGGTTTGAAATTTTTTTGAGTTATAGTATGGATATTCCATCATAATGTGATTTTCATCATATTCGAATTTCTATCATTATAGAAAAATCATTGTAATTGGATTTCCATCATAAGGATAAATCCTATTGTAATGATAATTACATCATAATGGTATTTCAATTATAATAAGTATTCCATCAATCTGAGCTGAGAAGGAAATAAAATTATTAATCACTGTGAAGGAAACAAAATTCATAATCACTGATAAGGAAATTGATTCATAGTGAATTGAGAATGAAAAGAATATTGTAAGGATTAAATTATGAAAAAGAATCAAAAAATAACATTCAAAAAGTTTTAATGAAGAGTGGAAGAGTTCAAACAAGAAGTTAAAATTTGCATAAAGCTTGAAAAAATATAAGGAGGATTGAATAAGTCATAATTTAATTTTAAATTAGAGTGATTTCTAGAGTTTTTAAAATTTGAGTAAGTGGGGAATGTATTCATGTTTCTTGGTATAGATTTTCTACGTCACCTATAAATACACAGTTATATCATTCATTCATTACTAAATAATTCATTTAAAAAAAGGTGGAGTGATAAAGAAATCAAATGAGGGTAATTTCTAGCCAGATATCTCATATGGAGGATCTGATAGTTGAATGATTGTTTACCATTTTAAGAAATATTTTATTAAGAAGATCATATTGACTCTATCAGATTGCATTAATTAGACTAAAGAAGATTGTATTGATAATTTGAGAGAAGTTTGTGTTTTTCATATTGAGAATGGGTTCATCGTATTGAGTCCATTTTATTGATAGAATCAGATCAAGATCCATCATATTGATCGAATTATATATAGAGTCATTGTATTAAGATAAATATATCAAGACACATTATATTGAGAGAATCAGATCCAGAATCATCATATTGAGAAAATCAAATCCATCCAAATTGGACTAAGGATTCAAACAGAACAATTATGATGATGTTTCAGAAAAGTCTTTATTATATTGGTTGAATCATTTATTTATCAGAAAAAATTTTAAAATGATAATTTTTGGTATAATATTTCCTATCGAGAGACTGAAGTTTTCTAAAAATATTTGGAAAATGTTTTATTCACTTATTAATAATAGTAAAATTTCTATAGACCCTTATGAGTGGCAAGATATATGTTCCCACCATAAGGCTAAACCTTCTAAATCATGGGTACTTTAGTTATTTCATATCCATTAATGCATGAGTATTTATAAAAATATGATAATGAAATTAATCATAAAAGGTTGTAGGGGTTATGTTTTTAAAGGTTTTGAACATTATAAAAAGGGAACAACTAACTCAACCCCCTTCTCGGTTTTTATTCGATCCATTGGAACATCATGGGGCCATGATGTGACCACCCAAATAGAGCTCAAAAGTTGATAGTTTCCAAAAAACATATACGTGGAAAAATAATAATGTAAATAATGAATTGAGTTATTTTAATCAGGGAGTGATTTTATGGGAAAAGTATGTTGATAGTGACAAAAAAGTGATATTTAACTAAAAAGTACTATAGTTACATTGTTAAGGGAACATGGGGTTAGAGGAATTTATACTTTGGATGGAAACATGCCTCTTGTTAGTAGTATCAAATATAGAAGCATAAATATTAATACCAAGTAGTGGGTTACCTTAGAGATAAATTCACTTGTTACCAGTAGCCAAATAAGGTTTGTGATAATTCAAAAAACTCAGGGCATTATATATGGTTTTTAGAAAGTGGATATTTTAAAAGTTATGTGTACATCCTGTCCACAAAAAAACTATGGGTTGGATGATATGACATTTCAAAGGGATATTATAAATGGGTGGAAATCTAGGACCATGTCAAAAGATATATGGTTTATAAATCACTAGTTATCCTAATATAATTGGAATCAAAACACACATAGTTCTTATCAACGAAATATCTTCTCAAAATAGATTCTTATGCAGAAATACCCAATGTGAATGAGGAGATAATACACTATGATGGATTTAACAGTGATTGGATTTATAACCATGTATGAAATAATTTATATATTTGTCACTATATATCCTAAAATAACATAAATCAACATGCACATAATTCTTAATTAAATATACATTGTATATATCTTTTTCATATTTAAGAGAGGGGAATTTATAATATAGTATTGGATCCAGAGAAGAAGAATCACCTTGGATTTACCTAGTATAGTGGATAGGGGTTGTCTTAAAAATAAGATAATCTTTCTATATCATATATTTTATAGAAACCATATAACAAGCACCCTTACATGGATATGTGTCTCCTGTAATGAAGTTGGGTCATGTAGGATGAACAACTATTAGTATTTTAAGGTCTTGTAGGATAGACCATATGTCATATAGTTTAACAACTTATGATAAGGACCTGAGTTTCATAGAATTATATAATGATGACCTTTCTATAAGGGGTTTTGTATTGATCTAGCTATAGTGAAAGAAAATGAGATAACATAGACACAATGATATGTAAGGAGAGAAAATACAATCTTGATGAATGAAGGTTCAAGAACAAAGATGAAGTGGGTGGAGCTAACTGGGATTTATAGTTGGGATCATGAAATGAGATCTAGGAATCACTACACATAATAAAATAATAGTAATCCAACCAAAAATAGTTATTAAAAGTCACATACACTGATCTAGCTCTCATAGAAGCGAAGATGTTTAAAAATATGAGTGCCTTAGTGACAGAGGGAATAATGAGGCCTGAAATGAATTGGAAAAGGTATCATTTATAGGAATAAATAATGTGTGGAAATAGAAATGGTTATTGTTCTTAATATGGGAAATCCATACATCTCTCTTTATATTGATGAAGCAAGAATTAAGCCACACATAGTTATAATATATATGTTATAAATGTTCTTATTATAGGATAGGTGAACCACATCACTAGAATAGTATAATATAACCATAAATATAACCTATTTGTAGAAAATGAACTCTCAAATAGTGTATGATATTGTTTTTGGGGGAATATTTTTGTTATGTGGATCAAGATCTTACATAAGGGGATATTTTAAAACTCTTGGCCATATAGGATGGGATTATCCATGTTTTTAAAGTCCATATAGTACAGACCTCATGTAATACAAATTAACATCATGTGATAAAGATATTGTCCATTTAGTTTAATTTTTTTCTATTAGGATAGTGACATGATGTTGTTTAAGATCATATGATAAGGACTGTTTCCATGTAGTTTAGAGTCATGTATATTGGACTATATACTGTTCAGTTTAATCTGTTGAGACTAAGACTAGGACGTCATGTAGTTTAGTGTCCTATAATAAAGACCTTATCAATGTAGTTCATAATATTTTAGATTGGAATTTTGATCCCAATGTAAATATGAGAAAATTAATTTTCTAGAAACCTTTCTTTGGTGGTGGTCATAATATACTCTCCATATATCGAAAACATAGAGTAAGCTCTATTAGAGTAGACCTTATTTGTGGTGTATGGTCCATACCAATTTGAATTCAACTTTATAGGCTTCTTCCCTAATATAATGGTAGTTCTTAGATCCACCATTAATTCTCCATCAAAAAATGATTTCTGATTAACGTTCTTATCAAATTCTCCCATGATGCAATTCTAATGATCCTCCAGGTTTTTACCCATGCATGAAATTTTCCCATTGAGTCAATACAAATTTTACAATTGAATATGAGATTTATTTTGTTCAAATACTAATGTCATATGTAAATAAAAAGAGAGGTTAGTATAAAATAAACATGAAAGACCAATTATATCATGTATAAACATTAATATGGGGTCTCTTATGTGGAAGTATAGGTCATGGTATAATAAGACAAAAAATCATGTAGGAGTTTATCTAGTCAAGACCCATAATATTTATCCACCATCATTTGAAGGTTATTTGAAAAGGTTTTGCTAAAAACATATATTTTTCACTTACTGCTATATGATAATATAAATAACTGTTAGATGATATATTATACTTTTAATAAAACCTATTAAATTAAATAGAATAAAACTAGGTGTCATTTCCCATCAATATTGTGTGATAGACACAAAATATTTTGATGATATATAAATTTATAATGTTTATCATATACCTTTGTTATACTTATTTGATGGTTATTTCATATCGCATTTTGATAATAATTTGATGGTAATAAGAATGAACATGAATTTGGTGGCTACAGTTGGCAGATATATCCCCATAATATCCATTACCAACATTGAAAACATTCAACAATATTTATCAGTGTTTAATAGTTATATGGATTGATGGTTAATGTTTTTTTTTGTATATGCAAATCATTGAATTTCTTATTGAAATCCATTTTTTCATGAATCAATGATTACTAGAAGTATCCATGTTCCTTGATTTGATGGAATATCTTGGTTCCTAACTATTATGTTCAATAAGAACTGACATCGAATTTCTATATAATAGTCAGGGTCTCTCTTCCATCAATGTACTTGAGAATTAATCCATTAAATAATTTCTCATAGAGGAACTTATTAGAATTGAGGCCATTATAAAAGATAAAATTTGATTCCCACTTCTAGATATGATCTTTCATGGATCCATTCATTGGGAGAATTTTGTATCGAATGTACTCCAATACGGGAGAAATCCATCCAATTGTGGTGTTTGTCATAGAGGAAATGGGATCACATTGGTGAAGGCTAGTGTTGATTTCATCAATATCCTCTATGATCATGTTAATGAATGGTGAGACCACACTATAATTCACGATTCTAATTACTAATTCATCGTGGTCTATATATTTCATGTTTGTGGTCATATTAGGCAATTTCTCACCATAATCATTCTATGAATGCGAGATATTAGAGAATATTTTCTTAGTGGTGAAATCAACTATCAAGCCTCATACATAATAAATAAAGGGGATCAATTGTTCCTTATTAATGGTTTAATCACTATTTATAAACTTGATTCATGAACTTTGAGTCACCCATTATATTCAATCAAGCCACCGGTATACGAAAATATAGCTCCAATACTACAATGAGGGTTTGGTATTCCACCTCATTTTTGGTGAAACATTCTCACAGTAGAAAGGAATATGTAAGAACTTCCTTCACTAAAGAGATTATTAATATCCTTAGGCCAACCTTGTGGAGATTTTTATTTTCAATTATCATTTCTGTTAGGCTATTGGAGGCACCATAAATATATATCTACCATATTTCAGGAGTGTTATGGATGGAGAACACATATTTTTCACAGATATTCATATATACAGATTCCCAATATGTGTATGGTGTGATAGGGAGAAATCTTAAAATTCATACCCTTAAACTACCATATATGGAATGAAATAGAGGTCAAAATATTTCAAAATGACCAACCAACATGCTAGATATTGAGTCGAAATTTCAATGATTATGATATAATTTAGTGGATAAATACATGAAATAAGATTAACCACATGATGGTGTAGATATTGTCTATGATTATACACAATAATGATCAATGTAAAACTATTTTTTTCATGGTCTAGATATCGATTCTTGACTCCCAACATTGTACTGATGAGTGAGCGAAGGCTATTTTTCTTTATTGCTTCATTCATTTGAGTAAGTAGTGTGTGAAGCGGTCTCTCTAGGGTCACCACATAAACGACGAGGGGATTCCCTTCTACATGAATCATCAAAACTTGTTGGGTAAGAATATATTGTTTTACAATATCAAAATTTTTCTATAAATATTCATTCGATTGGTAGGGGGGTCAATTTTTCATCAACCATTTAATGTTCAAACATAGATAAGAAATATTGAAAATGAATGGTTTGGTATTGGAATGATTCCCGTAGAGCTTCCTTAGATCCAAAATATTTATAGGAGGATAATTAATAATTTTTATCTTTGACATCCCATGATCTACTTGGATACCATGATGTTGTACTACACGACTTATAAATTTCTTGATGTTTCCCCAAAATCACATTTCATAGAGTTCATGTTCAATCTATTTTGATGAAGTTTATTGAAAAATATTGTT
Organism: Viscum album; assembly: GCA_963277665.1. Lineage (NCBI taxonomy): Eukaryota > Viridiplantae > Streptophyta > Magnoliopsida > Santalales > Viscaceae > Viscum > Viscum album. The sequence continues at coordinate 743,005,290 of OY728136.1, read as the reverse complement.
ATATTTGAAATATGGGATAAAATTTCCGAGATTTAACCCCCAGATAATCTACAAATATTTCCACTATCTTCTCTCAAAACAAAATTAAATATATAGTGCATGATGTGTTTTTTTGGTGTTAAAATCCATTAATAAAAAGGAATTAATTGATAGAATTATTCCCCTTAGGGTTGTCTAGAAGGAATAGACTTATCATATTTAGGATCCATTGATATTTAGTTATATCTAAAATATCCATGTATGAAATAAATGGATTGGGATTTAATTGTCACACCAATCCATTTATTAATGATCAGGATTGGGAAATCATTTTTTTGACATTGTTGGTTGATATCCCTAAAGTCTATGTAGACTAAAATATTACCTTTCTATTTCTAGAGGGATATTATTTGGAAATATTATTTTGGTATTGGACTTATTGTATAAATTTATATTATATGACATTGTAAAATTTAGATTCCACATTGGAAGCATGGGTGAGATTCATTTTTTAGATATCTGATTATTTCCAGAATTATCATCTAGAAACCCCCAATTATGTGTAGTTATATTCCCCATAAATGGGTTCACCACTAAGAGGGTGGTAGTGGTTGGGGATTAAATTAATTATTATTTAATTTTAAAATTTAACTCTGTTAAAAGTATCCCATTTTATCCATTAATATATGATATTCGAAAATAAGAATATCAATATTAATTGAATGAAACAAAAATATAAAAGGTATCTGGACCACACAAATTATACATGTTTGGTCCTAATTTGGGTACCTTGTCCATTCAGTGATTATAATGAGACTAAGTCACAAAAGTTGACACAAAAATGAATCACTGATTACAATGGGGTTTAGAGGGATCATCATATACCTATTTGTTTCCCATTACTTATATTATATCCCAATGCTGTTTTAACTGAATCTCATTAGTTTCAATATGATCAATATAGAATGAGAAATATCTCAAAATAATCTCTATGTCATTAATAAATTATGGTGAATATATTCCTATTTTAACAATAAAGATAGTTAGAATTGAATGTTTTCACCTCTTTAGGATCTTCAAAATATGATAACAGCTATTGAAATTAGATTAGTTTTCCTTCTTGCTTCATAAAGAATTAGTTTATGTTCTAATTATGAATATAGAATCATTGAATTCTCATACTATTATGGTTTTACATCATATTTATATATTCTCGGTTTCATTCTTTTATCCAACACAAATTCTTTAGACTGATTGTTGGTGATTCTCACGTTCTTTTATACTACCCCCACATAATCATGAATATCTAAAATTGATGAATAGTTTAATTTTTGAAATTATATGCCCGGTCATATTCCAAATTATTCATAATTATTTTACAAAAAACACCTTGTGTTTCACCTCATTTAATGGTTGATGTGGGTCTATCATGTGATGAACCAAACTCTTATAAATGAAATCAATTCATTGAATAAATAAATTCAATATTATGAAATGAAGTAATTAAAAATACATGGACTCATATATCTATTTCTAATTGTTATATTGTATTTCAAATTTTAAAAACTATTATGCATCATAACCATAGATAATATATGCATTATATAGTGACCGTTATGATTAGTATATTAAGAGTCATGATAAATTCCAATTGATATAGATGAAATAAGAGATGACCTCAACCAGTAAGAAAATACCCTATAAAGACAATTTATTAGAGCTTATAATAGAGATGTCTTCACTATAATTACCCTCAGTTAATACCATTCCAAGATTCATCAATTAATGAATGAGGATAATAGTGTTTTGGATATGTTTAAGATCATCAAGATCACACCCCAAACCATGTACACCAAACCATCCCAAGAAAATCACAACACCTCATACCTTACACATAAGGAATTCATAGGGTAATAAAAGGCTATGTATCAAGACTATAATAGTATTATTTTTTATTTTTTATTTCAATAAAAAATTACCCTATTCATCACTATTAAATATAACCTTTTAAAAGATTAGATAACTGGTTTGATAAAAAGTTTATTTTGATATAATGAAACATAAATTATATTTTTTGTGAAATATATTATTTCAATCATGGAAATTATTTTGATGAATTCAATAATTTTTTAAATAAAATATATATTTAATAAAATATTATTATTAAATAATTAATATTAATTATATATGAAAATCTAATTTTTTTAAGTGAAAAATAATTTTATAAGTATTAGAAAATAATTTGTGTCAAAAAAAAGTATTTTTGAATACATGTGTATTTTTATTTTAATGTGAAAAATATAAAACTTATTGATTTTTTTGGATAAAATATATACTATTTCTTGAATTATAACTTTTCAATTATCCAACAATTAATTGTCCATATTTTTTTAAGATAATCTAATTTTTGGGTAAAAATTAAATACATTATAAATATTCAATGTGTATTATGGCATCATAAAAGACAAAAAATAGTGTAATAAAAAATGAAAATGTATCCAAATCCAAAATTATGATTCCCTTATAAAATAATTTATTTCTGTTATTTTAGTATTTTTGAAACACTTAATGAATCTTCCAATAGTTGTATTGCAATTTATGGTTCTAGAATAAATTAATTGTAAACATGACCCAAATCCACATCACCAAGAGAATTATTTTAATGAGATACATTATGAAAAATGTAAAATATTTAAAACCAATCCACTTTTATAGAAACTATGGGAAAAACCGTGGTACAGTTTTTGGGTTTTATTAATTTATCATATAGAGTGGAAAACCTATGGTTTGAAATTAATAAAGAATTATCCTCTCATTTTATATATAAGACCACCCAAACCACGATTAATCTTCACTAAATACCCTTTAAGAACTATGTTACACTTACCATACCTCTCTAGAGCCCTCCCAAGGTATCTCCAATCACTTAAGAAGCTCATACCCTGCTTTTGGAAACACCCTCTCAAGGTAAGGGATCCTCTCCATCCCCACTTTATTCAATCATGTCCCTTATGTTATGCTCTTAATTTTCCAATTTTTCATGTTGGGATATGATATAAAACATAAATTTTACTTACATTATTAATTTAATGTGATTATATAACCCTTTCACTCTCACTAAAACCTCATACGAACCTTTATACACCCCATTATGTTTCCAGAATTATCCTATGATTTTTCCATGACAAACATTTTTATTGTAAATTCCCACAATTACTTCCACTCAAGATTATTTGAATAAATGTAAATATCCATAATATATTTTTGGAATTCCATTTATAAAACCTACACTTCTTGAAAATGGGTGTAAAAATTATAAAATACATTCTTATAGTGTTTGATTAAAGTGGCACACTTATGCGTGTACATATGAAAATAAGGGGTGTGCCCAGATAGCAGCCCAATGCCTTGGGTAATTTTCTAGTCTCACTATACCTAATTTATGAGATTATGGAGTAAAAATAATTCATTATGACAATTTTTCAATATTATATTATTTCTTGGATGTTATCCTTGACCTATGATTATGATTTCATGTTTAATGCTATCGCCATATTCCCATGTTGACATTATGATATCATGATATATCATTCATTATTCTTTAATATTATGATTCTCATAGATTCTATGTTACATTGATATTACACTTGGATCACATTTTCTAATTTACCAAATTTTATTAGTTTTTTATTCTCTTAATGGGATTTATAGCTTATCTGTTTATCTTATGAGTTCCCAGGTTAACTCGTACAGTTTTAATATAACAGTGGAATGTTAGGACCTTATTAATGAAATTTTAAAAAATTTTGTTTTATCTAATTATCAATTTTATATTTTATGTACCTAATTTACCAAATACACTAGTATTCACTATCTTTTTTATTTTATAATGTGAAAATTTATGTAATAAATAATGATGTAAACTGTATTAAAGATATGGGATTTCATAGCTGGTGTGAGAGAACATATTAGTTATTTTTGTGGATTAGGATTTTAAAACAATAACGAAATCAGTAGGTATAAAATAAACATAGGAAAACACACATTAATTTTAGTTAATTACAGATGAAGTGGTTTTTAAGAAAATACATCCATATATGGATACAACAAGACGATGTTGTTCAGGAATAGTGGTACGTAAGTGTAATGACCCTAAAAGGGATTAATTTAGATAAATGTGATCATAACCAGGTGCACAAAAATGGGCCTTTCCGTGCACCTTGTTTAACCCTCTCATGGTACATGACTTGGTAAATTCACAATCTCTTTATGAACCACTATCCAAGGAATAGAAATTCCCTTAATATTTTATGTTGGAAATGGATCATGATAGATTGAAAACCTATAAATTCATAGGTTAATGAATAAATATCATTTATGGGATATCCCATTAATGTACATGGTTTCCCATTTCTGTGTTTAATTGTCGAAAAATACTCATAAAAAATTATCAATTTTTTCAGTTAATGGGTTGAAAATTATAGAAATTGGGTCAATAATGAATTTGATGAGCAATATAATGGCTTCCCAAATGAGATGACCAACCCACTAGGATCAGGAGTTGGAATATTATTTATAATAATTTGTCAATTAACACAAGTTTTGAATCCAAACCAAAATCAAGAAGAACTCCTAAATCCCTCTAAGAATGGGAATGTTTTAATTGATACCATTTTAGGAAAATAACATAGACTTTTAGTGGTGATTTAGATACCTTAATCATAGAATAATGGATCAAATTCCTTGATAATATATTCCCTATCCTTTAATGATCTAATCAAGAGAGGTTCATATAAGATGTTTATCATATAGAAGGAGAATCTGATCAATGGTGTATTTTGGTAAAAAATATAAATCTTGAGGAGGAGATAGAAGTGATGAAGTGGAAGGAATTTTGGAAAATGTTTTCTAATAAATATTTCTATCACACTCCTTGATTAAAAATAGAGAGGTACATTCTTAGAATCAATCAATAATATGATGAATCCATTAAGGTGTATGAAGAAAACATCAAAATACATTCATGATATGCCTTCTTCTTTTCATGAACATTGATATTAATGTTGACTTCTTCTCTGGTGGTATGAACATGAGTCTATGAAAATCATTATCCATCGGGGACATTGATAACTATGAAAATGTTGTAATGTGTTCCCAAAAAATTGGAATCGAGATCAGATATTATCTATACTTTTTATGGGTATAAGAAGAAGAAAATGGGGTTTCATTCAGTAGGTACAATGTAGAAATCTAATGGTGGAATGAAATCCAAACATCCCACTAGTCAAAATTGTGGGAATAAGAATATTTGAAATTTCCCAATGGGGATGAGAAAATGTTATAGGTGTTGGAAGGAAGTGCATATAGCTAGGGATTAATGGTGGTAAAACCCAATAAGGTGACGAAATAAATGAATGAACATGTCAAACCTTATCCTGTAGTAAAATGTTTCAATTTTATGGAATGTGGGTATTATACAAACCAATTCCATAAGCTATAGTTTATAGATGACAATCAATGCCAGAAAACCTCTTAGGTAGAAAAGGAGAGATTATTCCATCATAAAGCATAGGTAGATCCTAAAAATACTGTGGCGATAGGTAGATTAGTTTTTAATTCAAAAATAATAAAAATAATTTTTATTATATTCATATAGTCATTCATATCGTGTATGTTTAGTAAAATTATTTAAACACCACCTCAAAACATTGAAGTTGATTTATCAGTGAAGATGAATAATGGTTCAATTATTGCATCCCAAGAATATAACCCATCAACTTTCTATATTTGTTGGTTTAGTTTACTATAAAACCTTGTGATAATTCTTTTATAAATTCTTTTTCTATTATCATAATGGATTGTATTTCATTATAATGAGGCAACATAAATTTCCATGGGAAGTAAATCTCCCTCTATTTTATGAATCAGCCTCCAATTCTATAGAAGTAAAAAGAAGAGGATGAATCTTTTTTTGTAAAAAAATATCAATCATGGATATTATTTCCACGAGAGAAAATGTATGTAGCTCCAATGATTGATACTAAATAAAATATCATCCTTGAATACAAGTGAATTATAAGGGAAAACAATGTTGTTTTTGTTAATGAATTTCCTAGTATTCCTCCTAGTTGAGAGGTTGAATTTTCAATAAATATTATACCTAGAACATAAAAAATATTAATGAATCAATATATAATGTATGTTGTTGAACTTGAGGAACTAAAGAAGAATCTATAATAGAATTAGGATAAAGGGTTCTTATGCCCATGTGCTTCACTATGGGCTTCATCAGTCCTCGTCATCCTGAAGAAGGACAGGTCAATGATCCTCTTTATTGATTAATAATATCTCAACAATATCATGATAAAGATAAAGTATCCTCTATAGTGGATTAATTATTTTCCCAATGAACTATGTGCATCCCATTATTTTTCTAATGTGTATCTTCAGATGTGATACTATCAGGTATAGGTGAATTAGGAGGATGTCCAGAAGACTTATTTTCATAAAATTTATTGGAATTATGAGTTCAAAATAGTTCTATTTGGACACAGTAATTATATATAAATATTTATGGAATTAATGAATATAGTATTTACATATTATATTGATAATATTTTGTAAGTCTTTAAAGATGATATTCTAGTCTACTATAAAATAATAGAGGAACATGATAATTATTTGAATTGTATACCTAAGAATTTTTGGATGGAAAATTTATTATAGAATTATATTAAATGTTATTTTTGGTTAAAGAAAATAAATTTATTAATATTTTCTATAATAGGTAAACAGATTTATGTGGGTCCTTAAAAAACTGAAAAAATTGATGGTCAGAGAAGACTAACATATATGATTGAAATATTTTTTTCCATGGATGAGATATGTACTATAATATATTTGTGATAATATTCTCATGAATTTCAATCTCACTAACCAAGATATCTCAGAAGGGGGTCACTTTTAGTTAGATTGATAAATGTGAAGAGAGTTTTAAAGATCTAAAGAAGAAAATAATCACTACATTTATTCTCACATTGCCCACTAGTGGGGAAGGATTTATGATCTGTAATGATGCATCAAAAAAGTTCATAAGTTATTAACTCATTAAAGATGACAAATTGATATCCTATACCTCTCTCCAATTAATGATCCAATAGAACAACTACCTAAAGCATGATATTTAATTGGATTTAGTTATCTTTGCATGCAATGTTTTGTGACATTATTTCTACATCGAAAAGTGTGACATTCGTATGGATAAAAGTAGTCTCAAGTATATATTCAAACAAATAGATCATAATATTACCAAATAATGATGGTAATATCCAATCAAGGATTGTGATTTTTCAATATATTTCCTTCCAAGAATGGTGAACAAAGTGGAAGATTCTACGAGTAGAAAGGATTCTACATGCTTATATGTGATGAAGATTATAATGTATCCAATCTTCTTTGATATTCATATGATTAATAATGGATAATAATATAATATTAATCCTATGTTTATAAAAAAAATTATAAAACATATATTCTTTAAAGGAACAAGGAGGCCCAAAAACATGATGAGTTACTACAAAATAAGGTAGTGAATATTTCAACGTTTATCTTTGATAAAGTTGGATTTATATGATTTGGAAACCGGATATGTGTCCTATAAAAACTAGAGATGAATATGGAATTTTTTGATGATGTGAATAGATCATATATTTCTATTCGTCTAAGAAGAACTAATATGTAAAAATATTGGAAACAAAACTTCCTTTTTGATAAAATGAAGATGGAGATTGTGGATTATGTATCTCGATGTTTGGTATGTTGAAAATTCTATATTGAACAATATTAGTCCAAGGTTATAATGTAAACATTACCCATACCATTATGGAAATGGGAAAACATAATAATGGATTATTTTAGAGGACTCCCCATGACACCTAAATAATATAATTCTATCAACTTAGCATTCAATAAATTTACCATGTTAGGGAATTTCATTGCAATCAAGGAATATATTTATCTTGACCAACATTCCAGGATATACATAAGGGAGGTGGTAAGAATTCATGGAGTTCCACTCTCCTTTGTTTCGAATCGAGATCCTTTATTTAACTAAAGGTTCTAGAGAATACATTAACAAGTGTTGGATACAAAACTAAGCTTCATGACTGCCTATCACTCTAAAATGGATGGTTAATCTGAATGGACTATTCAAACTCCAAAGGATATGTTAAGATGTTATTCAAATTATATCCAAGGATAATGGGATCAAAACCTTACCCAGGTGGTTTTATTATATGATAATAGTTTTTATTATATAATTAAAATGAATTTTTTAGGAGTGTAGATATAGGAAGTGTTCTGAGACTTGGATATGCTTGAATGAAGTTGGAGATAGGAAGATGATGAGAGGTAATCTTGTCTACGTGATGATGAAGAATGTTCATACCATTCTACTTCATATATAAACTACTCAAATTTGATATAAAATATAATTAGGAATCATCAACATGATCTAGAGTTTTATTTCAAAGATATAGTGTTCATTTTTATATATCCATGTATGAAATTCATGAGGTTTTGGAAGAACGGAAAGCTTAGTCTTAGATACATCATCCCCTTTGAGAACCTTGATTGTATTAGAGTGATGAGTTATAGACTAGAACTCCTTCCTAAACTATCTCATGCACATGATCTGTTCCATACATCCCTCTTGAAGAAGTCCGTTCTAGAACCAGAACATGTAATGAATCCATATGATGTGCCACTATAAAATGAATTTCCATACGAGGAGAAGATGGTGAGAATCATAGATTGTAGAGACAATGCTCATTGAAAAAAAAAATCAACTGTTCAAATTTTTATGGAAGAACCAAATGTTTGAGGGAGTGACATGGGAAAAAAGAGGTGATGAAACAGAAGTATGCTCATTTATTATATTTTATAAAATGAAAATTTAATGGGTGATGTTTTTGAAGTGGGTAGAATGTAACGACCTGAAATATTTTAAATTAAATTCCCATTTTGAAAAAAATAAATTTCATATTAGGAATTGAATTTATAAAAACAACACACTAATTCTGATATTTTGAATATTAATATGGTATTTAAAATTTAAATACAATTATGTGTCATAATTATTAATAATATATTTTTTTACTATGAACATTAATGTTCATATGTTAAGGAATTTTATAAATTCCAATTGATACATATAAAAGAATAGATGGTCATAACTAGTAAGATCATACCCTATGAAGCCAATTTACCATAGCTTATAAGGGAGGTGGAATCACTGGGATATTACATTGATTAATCACAAGTCAAGATTCAACAACGAAATCATTAAATAACCATTTGTGGTCTAAGTTCACGCTGATTAACATCACTATCCAAACCATGTATTCCAAACTACCCAAAGAAAATGTCATCATCGCACACCATACCCTATAGGAATTAACTAGTGTAATAAAATGATATGTATCTATAGAATAATATTATGATTTTTTATATTTTATTTTTATAAAATAATGATTATATTTATGCCTTTTTAGTATTACCATTTAAAAGATTAAATAACGAGTATGATTAAAATTAAATATTTAAATGATGAAACAAAAATTGTATTTCTATGAAATATATTGTTTCAATCAAGAAACTCTTTTTGATGAATTCAAAAAAATGAAATAAATTATATTTTAATAAAATATTATTTTTATATATTTTACATTAATTTAAATTATAATTTAATTTTATGAAGTAAAAAATATTTTTATAATGGTGACACAATTTGTATTGTTAAAAAGAATTATTTTTCAATAAATCTATATTTTTTATTTAAATTAGTAAATGATCATAATTTAATAATTATTGGGATAAAATAAATATTATTTTTCGAATCAGTATTTCAAAATTTGATGATGGTGATTTTTTCATTATTTTTAGAGATAATAGAATATTTAGTTCAGAATTAAATATGGTATAAATATTCGGTGTGAATTAGGACATCATAAAAGTCTAAAAGTGATTTAATAAATAATATAAAGAGTATAAAATACCAAAATTATATTTCAATTTTATAATAATGTGTGATGAGGTTATTTTATTGTTTTTATAAACCCTTAATGAATCCTCCAAAACCTGTATTATATTTTATTGTTATAAATTCAAATCTTGTAAATATGACCCACATTCACATCCGCAAGGGTATTATTTATTTAAAACTAGTTACTAAACATATAAAATAATGAAAAATACCTCACCTTGGTTGAAACCATAGGAAAAACCATTGTATGGTTGGATTGTTTTTACTAGTTTATCACATAGAGTCCAAAAACTACATTTGGAAGTTAATAAAAAATTACCCACAATTTGTCCATATAAACCTAGAAAAACTCACATTTATCTTGACTAAAAACCCTTATATAATGAAATTAATTTACCATCACCTCTCTATATCTATCCCATGTTGTACCCATGCTCTTAAGAATCTCCCCCAAGCTTTAGGAAACTGCTTATAAAGCTATGGGATCCACTCCTACTCTTATTTATTCAAGATCCTCCTTTATGTCATGTCTTATTTTCCAATTTTAAATGATGGGATATGATTTCACACATCCCAATTTCTGAAAATATTATTTAAATGTAATTAAATACCCCTTTACTCTAATTAATTCCTCACATTAACCTTTACATACCCCAATTATGTTGATGGAATTATCATATGATTTTTCATGCCAATCATTTTTGTTGTGAATACCCATACTTATTTCAATGCAGGAGTATCCACCATGATGTAAATATACTTAATTAATCATGGAATTCCATTTATATAAACCACAATCATTAATCATGGGATAAAATTTTATGAAAGGAATGTTCATGTTGTCTGATTCATGTGGCACAGTTATTCTGGAACATATGAATGTGATGGGTGTTCCCAGATAGTCCTCAAATGTATTAACTAATTTTTTATTCTCATATGATTTAATTCATTTGATTAGGGGGTAAATTTAATCCATTATGGTATATTATTCACCATGTTATTAGGTCTTGGTAGTTATCCTTGTCCTCTAATTTTGATTCTATGTTTAATTTTTTTATGCACATTACCATTTTTCCTTTATTCTCTCATTTGGTATCATTATTTATTGTTTAATATTTTAATTATCACCCCTATTATGTTACCTTTATATGGCCCTTATCTCACATGCTCTACTTTACCTTATTCTATTATTCTTTTATTCCCTTACTAGGATGTATAGCTCCCCCATTTCTCATGTATTTCCCTAGGTTATCTCATTCAGTTTTAAAAGGAATATTTCGAGTTTTAGGAGACTGTAAAAGAAATATTTAAAGAATATTGTTTTATACATGTATTAGGTTAAACCTAGGTGTTTTTATGTGTGATTTTTTTTATTTTTTAATTTCAAATTTTGGATGGTGGTTTTTTTATTTCAGGATTTTGAATTTTGATATCTGGGTAGTGGTTTGGCTCAATCCCATTGAATGCGAGGTTCCCACTTAACAATAAAGTTTTATTTAAACAACAAAAAAAGGATTTAGAAGAAATAAAATTCTTGAAAATTTATTTATTAATGATCATATTTTTAATTAAATTTGAGAATTCCATAATGTTCAACCAACGATATCCTCTTTTCATTTCACTAAACTACAATTAGCTGGTATATCCCTAAGCCTACTTCCGGGTGTGACACATATCATCATTATGATATATTATAATAACTCATCATTAATAACAACATAATCATTAACAAATGATTATTTTAATTTCAAATCACCATAATTTTAACCCACTTAAAATTCAAATTATCTTATGTAATTTCTTCCACCTCCCAAAATTTTTATAAGGATATTTATATTACAAATATTTCTATATAAAAAATTTCCTATAAGTAAAATGGATCATACAATATCATCTATAGTTCCCTTAATTTTCTAATTTTTTTCATCAAGTGATTTTTCATATGCATAAAATTACTCAAATGAAATCTTAAAATTCCTCTTATGATGTATATAATTGACCTTATAGATAATTTAAAATGACCCAAATAGAGTCTCCAAATCTATCTTACAAATTAACTAAAAGATCTGATGGTGTCACTTAATAAATATTATAGAATTTGGATAACTATTACGATATCTCAAAACCCATTATGGTTTGGTCATTCCCTTGTCGATTATCCACTCAAGAGAAAAAACGAATCTAAATGATTCTAAGAAGACCCTTTTGGAATTCCCCCTTAGATGTATTTCTATATATAAATTCATAATGATTCTTACATAAAAAGTACATTGTAAAATTTCTTCCACTCCAAAATTATTGACAATATCAAATGAACATGAAACTTAATTAACTCACCATAGAGATTGTCAAAATAGCTTAAATTTGTTTCAATAATTTCAAGACAATTTCAACTACTTCCAATGATTCTTATTCGTTATTGATAAAAAAGAAATTCCTTCAACAATTCCAGTTAGATCATAAATCTACCTATTTTTATTGGTTGTCAAATATATCAATTTTTATAACTACACTTATATCTTTCAATAATTTAATAATTAAAACTAGATTCCTCAAAGTATAGGATTTTTCAAATGAGAAATTTATTGACACCAAAATTTTGGATATGATATTGTTTTGATACATTTCCATCCCATAGTGACAAGAAATGGTTGTCAATGTAACATAGATGTTGTCCCACTCAGTACATACTTCCATATATCACCATTTTTATAATTACCCATGACCACCGATTAAAAGAAAATAATAAAATAATTGTATCTGACACCCGTTTAAAAAGAATAGTACACCCCATAACAACATAATCCTAAGAATAGTGTAGTGGTTATAACCACACATTTTAAAGTGATAGGGGAACGGTAAATATAATTTTTCATCCTTACTTACATAAACCTATCTCTTGGAATTACTTTTGTAAAGACATATGTAATTTTATACTATGTGGAAATGTATTGTAGTTTTATATCTATATTTACCACTCTTTTTTTGATGGAATGGTATTTAATATCAAAAATATTTGATCTATATAATTTCACAAAGTTCATTGAAATATTAATCGCAATTTAATTATTTTAAGAAATCATCAGTGGTTTCTCAAATTCTGCGATTTAATCTTCTAACTATACCTTCATCCAAACAATATGTATACAAGCTTGTGTTTTTGAAACATATTTTTCCTTAACTATACTCAAAGAGAATAAAAATTTATTCTTTCTATTCCATCTTACACAATATTAAACCAAAAATAATATTCTTGTGATGTAGATTTTCTATCATTTCTATCTCTAGATAAATATATTTATATAAAATCTAGTATATTTATTTCCACACTTATTCAATATAATATTACACAACTCAGTGTATAATTAACATAACTCATAATTATTTTTGTTTACAACATGTGATAAATCTTAGGATAACTCTAATATCTTTCATAAAGTGTAAATTTATAAACTATATATGGAATTTATGTTGTTATTTCGGGAATAACTCTAATGATCGTTATAAAATATTTCTGGTTTTCACTACAACCAGTTTTTTCTTTTAATAGTTTTGTTTCAACTACTGTGTGTGTTAAAACATCATTATAATCTTCTATGAAAAATATCTTCAAAAATTGTCTATTATATTTTTAATGGGATGAGAATATGCAGTTATATTGTTTTACAAAACCTATGATCCCACAAAGTAGTCTATCTCACATAGAATTGACAACTCAATATGAATTTTCATCTAGTTTAAAAATTCCTAAAAAATATACTCTTTTTACCATAAAATATTATATGATTAATATAAAATACAAAAATTATACATCCTTTGGAAATTGATTTCATATAATGGTTGTTGTAAAACATCCGTTTAATAAATTTAATTTATTTTAGGTTGGCATTTAACTTAGAATAATAGGATCTAGGGGCCTATTTTAATCTATATAATTACTTCTTTAGATCATATACTATAATACCATATCTGTCAAAAATGAATCCACTTGTTTATTCAATAAATACTTCTTATATTAGTTGTCAATTCAGAAATAATTATTCACATCCATTTGTTATATGTTACAGTTCCTGTGATTTTACACAATAAGAAATATTCTAATTTCCTGTAGTATTTAAAATAGTTCAGAAGTCTCCTCAAAAAATATATTTTCCATTCACGAATATCCTTTTCATACCAATTCATCCATGTTTCTTAACAAATTACCTTTTTGATTTTATTTTTTTATGAAATCCCATATGGTACAAATAATTTGTTTCCCTTGGTCATGGTATTAGATTCCATGTAGAGCTTTCATCAATCCAAAATAGTTTTTCATTCACTGAAGTAATGAAATCCTTGTTCCGAACTTCCTATGAAACTATTTGGGGCTCAACATTTAATTTTTTTGATATTTTATTTCCAAGGCAAAATATTATTGTTTTATGCACAAGAGCTTCTTGATTTCCAATGATTATTTATCAATAATCATGATTCTTCAATCATTAATGTCTCGGTTTCATATTTTTATCAGCCTCATGTTCATCAATTATTTAGTCTGAATTTATATTCATATTGTTTTTTCTCATTCCCAACATCTTCTTCATTCTGTATATCAGACACATATATTTTTCAAACTCTAATATTATCAAAATATGCTTCAGAAACTCATCTTATTGGGATTTAATATGAACAATTTCCACATAAAAATAGTCAACTAAAATTTCAGTACTTTTATTATATCATTTATATCCCCTTCCATTAGAAAAACAACCCACCAATATCCCTTTTTCATCTTCCTCATAGAACATGCCCAAATTTTTATTTTTTATTTTCACAAAATAAGGAATAGAAAATAAAATAAAATATTTCATTATTTTATTTATATTGTAGAATATTTTATTATGTTTCATGTGTTTTTGAGCTGTCAATTGAAAACAGTTCTATATGTGTATAATATTATATACAAATTCCCTTCAGATAAATTTCATGAAATTGTGTTCTACTAGAACTATTCTACCCATATCATGAAGTATTTTGTTATTTATTTATACTAAACCATTTTTTGAGGAGTGTACGGTGAGATGTATTGATAAATAATTCCATTATTAAATATAAATGTTTTAAAATAATTATAGGTATGCCTTTTACCATTTTATATTTTTATCCCTTTAATGTAGATTCCTAGTTCTTCTTTAAAATACATCTTAAATATTCTGAACATCTCAAAAACTTCTAACTTTTTCCTCATAAACATGACATTGGTCATACAAGTTTTATCATCAATAAATGTAGTGAAATTTATTTCACCTTTGTAAGAATATTTCCTCATTATAATAAAAAACTTGAATGAATGAGTTATAATGTAAAAGTGGAGGGAATCAATACCTTTTTATGAGTTACTTGACCATATTCCAATTATTACATGTTTTAAAAAAACATCTCTTTCAACATTGAGTCATGGTAAACCTATCACAATATAATTCCTTAAGCATTAACTCCAGTGTCTTTGAACATGGGGGAAAACCTTGCATGTAATCTTTTTGTCGCATCTTTCTAACTGAAGATACAAGAATTTCTTACATCACTAATCTAGAATTTTTTTCCACAGGTTTTCTAACCATTGGGGATGAATTTTATAAAATATGAATTCTCGATGAGACATGAGTTTTTTATTAAATAAAATTAATTTCGAAAATTACATAATTTTTTCACACTTAAAATATTCTTTATAATACCATCATCATATAGAAAATTTTTTTATTTCAACCTTTTATATTTTGTCTCATCAGTTCTACCTCTGTTAATTTTTAGAGAGCTATAATTTCTTAATTTCACGGAACTTCCATAAGTTTTTAATACAAATGATTTTTTTATTTTTATAGACACATGTGAGGAACAACCACTATCTTGAATCCATGGGTTATCTTTGTTTCATGTTTTTAGATGAACTTCTATAATGAGTGGATTTTCTTACTCCAATAGCCTTTGAATTTATTTTCCATTTTCATCATATGTAGATTACCTTAAGAGAGTTTTCATATAATTATTAGCATAGTGAATATATTAATAAATCATTCCACACATTTCATATAGACACTTAAATCTAGTTGGAGTTTCCATACTTGATGAATTTTTTCATATGATTTTATTTCTCTTTATCTTTTCATAGTTGACTATTTCCTTATCAAACACCCAGATTCAGGTTTTCTTAGAGATAATGAAATTCTATACCATCATGGGTATTAATATTTTCCCATAAATCCTATATAACCAGAAATATCCATTTAATTTTGATCTACTAAATTTATTATATAAATTGTATTTATAAAATTGATGTTTCTACCCTAACATATTTTATTTTTTATTTTGTCTTGGGGAGTTTATTAATCACGATTTATTATTGTATTCCAATTATGTAGAATATTTATCAACATTTTTATTGTCCCACAATTTCTCACATTTGGAATTTAAACTTGAACTTTTAAAAAATAGATTTACTTTTAGTTTCAGTTGGATAAGAATAAACATGTAATTTTGGGTTATATTTCTAAAGAACATTATATTATTCATATTTTAATTCCCCAATAATATTGAAATATTTTTTTTCCTTCTTTATAAATTTTTTTGTTTCAAGAAATCCATATTGTTTCTTTATTTGATCTTCTTCCTTTAAGATTAGTTTCTCATCTATATTTTTTGGATTTTTTCTCACTCAACAAGTTTTAGAACAATTTATGTTATTTGATTAATATAGGTCATTTCTATTTTCATATACTCCTCATTACCTATAGCTTTTATTTCATTTTATTTCATCAGTATCCTGTTTTCTTGAATTTTCTGTTCTATTCAAGGTAGGATCCAATTTCATATTTCAACAAATGTTCTATTTATGTTATTTCAAAAAAATTATTCTTTACTAAATAATGATTATTCGTGTTTCCCTATATGATCTTTGAATATTGTGAACTTAACAAATCCGTTTTCTTTTTGATTAGCGATATACAGAGAAATAATCTTCTTTCTTCTAACTCATTAGAAATATTCATTTTTTTGAGTAAACAATTTTTTCTCAGAATATATTTAGAAACCCCCTTTGCGTTTTTATCAAATTTATTATTTGAAGGCTTCACATTTTTATAATCATATTTATACTAACCACTTTTCTTCATTATAAAGTTTATTCGATAGGGTCCAATGCCACCACACATGAAAGAGGTAAGTGGAAGTTTTCTTTTGTAATTTCACTTTCATTTTTTAGTGTTCTTTGAGATAAGTGACATTATTCCATTATAGTCGGCATATGATTTATCTTCATCACCATAACTATTAGAAACATAAAATTATTAATATTGGATTTTTAGTTTTTTTATGGATTTAAATTCAATTTACTGTATATAATTATTTTAGAATGATAGAGCATTTTTCATCTCATATACGATGAGAATATTGTTCAGTTTATTTAGGGTAAGATATTATCTCTCTAACAAGGATGATATATTCACATTATCCATATTAATAATGTTTATCATTAACTGATTAATGAATTTATAATCTCTTAGTTTATATCTATAGCCTATGATATTGTAAACTATTTCATTAACTATTGTAAAATAGTCAACTATAACTTACTTTTTCCATATTCTCATCCTAAAATATTTTTCTATATATTTTTAGTATATCATCTTTAACCCTATTATTTCCACCATAATTGGTTTCTAGTTTTCCTAATAATTGGTTTCTAATTTTTCTATTATTTATGTAAATGTATAAATCCCAAAACATTTTTTGTAAAACTTATTTCATAGAGATATAATAATCTAATATAATCCTTTTTTTAAACTAATTAATCTATCTTATAAAAAAAATAAAATATTAGAATTTCCCTCAATTAGTGGAAATCCCACTGATGTGGTATCAACATCCACTAGGAAATGAGACATAAGATATGGAAAATCATATTCTCTTATCAATGATATTTATTTTCTACAAGAGTGGTGGCTCCTATATTATTGATACAATTAAAATTATCCATATCAATAACGTAAGGATTTAATTGAGTGAAATGGGTTATCTCTTGATACAAGTTGATATGCACTATAAATGGATGCCACAATGATGGGGTGTTTAATAAGTGGTGATTTTCATTTACAATTTATTTCTACTCAAATTAACTTTTGTGTTTTTTGGGATATGATACAAAATAATATAAACCATATTATTAATCTAATGAAAAATAAAATTAAAATGGGCGTGGAATAACTACTTCTTACAATTTTTTATTCTAGTATGGGAATTTAATCCTTATTGCGATCTGGGTGAGATAGAGTCATAGATTTTCAATATAATGAATCTCTAGTTACCGTGGGAAGGGTTGGATAATCCTATAAAAATTTGACTCTAAAAACATATATAATATCTCACTAGTATTTTAATCAAATACAATCAGTTACAATATGATTTCAATATATTGATAATGTTATTTTGAAAATCTGGAAATGTGTAGTGTGTGTGGGATGATAATGTGATTCCTAACGCCTGATGACACTCAACTATTTGTTGTTAAAGGATTTCACATCAGCTTAACCTTTTTGTTTCTAACATTCATACATTCTGATGTTTTTATTTGAGTTAACGTGGAACTTCTTTCTAAAGGAAGTTGATCACTGAGAATTTACATGTGATGCTTTGGGTTGTGCATTGGTCTGGAGGATGGGAGGTCGAGATCATATCACCATTTTGGTTGGAACTATTTCCTACCCCAAGACACTATTTTATATTTAATATATTTTCTTGAATCCTTCCCAGTAATAGTATACCAATGGTTACTATAATGTCAGTGATTGATTGAATTCATTCATTAATGGGACTATTCATATATATCATTGTTTCTCAATCATTATTTCCTTTCTTGGCGATTATTTTATGGTTTAATGATAAAAAGTTGAGTTCTTTGGAATTTATCACCATTTTGGAATGATGTTGGTGTTGTGAAGTTCTAATTAGGCCCATTAGAAAGGGAATCCTATATATATCTGTAATGATAATTGGAACCAATATAGTATGGTTCCATTTAACGAGATAATTCATACCTTTTAAGGCTCTATAAAAAAGACCAATGTTGTTATTTTTAGGTCCATGCATCCATCATCAAGTGATTGTGGTATTAAAACTTATATAGAAATACTATGTATCCAAGTTCATAGTAATCAAATCAAACATAGTTTATTTTCAATGTTTAAGGTTGTGTGATAATACGACTCTATGTAATTTAACATCATATTGTAGAATGTTATGCGATATAGTTGAAAGTCCTAAAACTAAGACTTTTAGAATAAGGATTAAAAGAAACTAATGGTGTGGGGATTATGTATAGATGACCCTTTCTAGTTTATCATTTCCATTGGTAACTAAAAACATAATGGATATGATTTATTGTGTGGAATATGACCCATTGAGTTAGAGTTTCTCAGAGGGAATATTACCCTTTAAGGAATTGTGGTTGGACTCATAGAGACTATTCCCAGCGAGGAAAACATTTTTTAGGGAATATTTAATGATTTGAAAAGGTGATGCATTTGAAATATCAGTTGTTAATGAAAGGTTAGTGCTTAATGACAGCCCCATTTGGGGTGTTACAAATTCTTTTAATTATTTTCTGAGTACATCATAGTGGTTGACCAGGTCCTTCTGACTTGAGAAGTAATTTTAGTTAATCACTAATGATACCCAGTTCATATAATTTATTTTTCATGTTTTATGTTTTTATTAGTTTAAATTTTGTTGTTTGATTAAGGAATTAAAAAATATAAAATAATAATTCAATGAAAAATATAGACATAATGGATGCAGTTCGAACGAAAAATAGGTGTCCTAGTGGTTGACTACTTAAGTTCCATAATTATTTATTCTTTATTTTCCAAATTCAATTTGATAGTCCATACCATCATACTGGGACTACCAATCCCTTCTATGAATTAGAAATTGGTCATGATTAGAAGATAAATTTATCCCACCAAACCTCACCTCCTTCAATGGGAAAGAATGATGTACATGCCTCAATCGAGAGCATGATATCTTACTATACTAGATCCATAATATGTCATTTCATCCATCAAACACACTCAAATATATAATATGAATATAATTATTGATGTAATAGAGATAATTATTATTTTCTAAGGAATATAATGAGTTTGAGAGACATTCTAAGGAGTGGGGGATGATTGCCGCACCAACCCATAACATTTTTCACACCCATTTTGGAAATAAATTATATACTTGGGGAATTACAAATAAATAATTTATGAGATTGAGAGAGATTGTGAATGTATTAAAAATATGCTATGTGAGAGCACAACATGAAAAAGAAATGAAAATAAAATTCAGTAAAATAAAACATAAATAAAATCCAAATAAAATTCCCAACCAAGATTTTAATCATGAGAAAAACATTACATACATTGAAAAAAGCTCTTATAGGGAAGAAAATCCAAGGGACCAATGTGTCATTCTTTAAATTTCACCTTATAAGGAACACATGATTAGACACAAAAAACATCACTTCATTTTTTTCCACCTCCATAAAAAGATCAAAGAGGATGTTATATTTTTAATTTCGCAATATACATGGCTTCAATGTTTACATATTTAATAATTTGAATCAATTCATGCATATATATTTTAAAAATTTTTAGTCCATTCTTGATTTTCATATATCATTGTGCATTATAGAAATCAAACTTTTATTTAAGGGAAATCAAATTGGGATTATACCTCACCAAAATGTCGCATAATTTACAATATATTTTCTTTCATTCACGTAGATACCCATCCACTTATGGAGGACCACATCAAAAGGATCAATAATTCATGATTTTAACATCCTTATAAAATATTACCACCTAAACCACATCACAATATCTATTTGGAATAGGTTCTAAAAAATCAAAATAATATCCTCTACATCATTATGTCTACCATTTACAAATTTTAATAAATTCAGGCTAGATATTCCCTTCTAAACCACTATATCCACCATGACCAAACCATGGGCATTTTTTATTTATACATCACTTGTGATTCACATGAACACACTCTATGATATTGTACTTGGTATTCAATATCACGCATTCATTCATTTCACAATTCTCTACCACTATGAAATACAACTTTTAAAATATTTTTTATAATCATTTATCAGACAGAAATCCTTTAGTTTCAACTCGTCACTTCAACCATTGTATTCACAACATAACAATTACTAGAATTGTATAATTTTAAGTTACCTATGAAATATAGACTATTTATCCACATTTTAGCATTACCCATTTCATGTATCTTCAAACATGTTTCTTGGTGATGAATCTTATATAGTGATTTAATGAACATGAAGGGGACACTCCATATTTTGGTAGTTGATTGAGGGAAAATTTTAGGCAAGATGGTTTCTCCATTGTCAACAACAACTACAGTGGGAGGCACTCTTCTTTGGATTCTAGCCATGGTGGTGGATGGGTGGACAATCATGATATATTTTTCGAGGGTTGATGAACCACCCCAAACCAACACTTGATTGTGTTGGAAGTATTCTTTTTAAAGTGGGATCAAATCTGTTTAATGATAATGGTAAAAAAACCACAGTAACTATGTGTGATCCAATAAAATTTCATCCATAGAGAATAATAAAATCAACCCCCTACTCCCTTGGATGCTTGAAAGCCTTTCTAAACCATGTTAAATTCACTTTCTCTTCTGTTTTACCTCTTTTTTTCATTTTATTTCATCTCTAAGTGCTTCTACTACCCCAAAAAAGTGGTATCAGAGGGAGCGGGGTTGAAATAATGATGGTGAAAAAAAATTTCTCTAGTGACCAGAAACATATACGTGTTCATAAATTTTCTTTTTGGATTAATATTCATGAAGAGCCCATCAAGAAAATTACAATAGTGAAAATGATGAAAAATTGAGCTAAAATGAAACCAGGTAAAGTGGTCAAAGTTTTGATCAATATAGAGGTGCAAATGTACCCCCTTTTTGGAGAAGATGGTTCTGTTCATACTAGTGTTGATATTCTAAAAGGTTTTCAAGAAACTGTTCTAGAGAGCCATGTCATCACCACCTCATCTATCAATCTATATCATTGAAATAGTTTTGGATATACCTTGTCAAATCAGAGTTCGTTTTTAGTTTTCCAAGAGTCATTTCCACCTATTTAGACCGTTCTAGATACATATGTGTAGTTACATATTTGATATTATCATTGAATCTATAGATAAAAATATTGATAGTATGATTAAGCTGAATGATTTTAATTATTTCATTTTGAAACCAAAAATGAATGATATTTTGTTTATTAATGATTTGTGGAAACAATTTTTGTATACCAATAAGACCGTTATAGTAAAAATTGAGGAATATTCATTAAGTCGTCAATCTAGTGGGAAAACATTAACCAATACCCTTCCAGTTGATGCAGAGTGGGTCACACTCAACATGATGTTTGATACCCAAATCTGACAATTGATTGAAAATAGTATCTTACGAAATTATTCTAATAGACACGATGCTTCCTTTATATAGTGAAAATTGGAAAGAAATTCTGTATGTAAAACCATAGGGAATAAAAAAACCTAATACCATGGCTTTTAAACAAGAAATAAATGGGTGGGGAAAATGTATTGAAGTACAAGAACATGTTCCGAGGTATTATTGATTAGTTGAATTCCATAAAATTTATTTCTTATTGTGAGTTATAGAAATAATTGATGTTGAGTTCATTACCAAAGATGTGGGTCACATTAATTATATTAGGCATAAATTCAACTGATTATAGAACCCTCATCATGGATATGGATAATGATAGAATTTTTAATGAATAATCCCAAAGAAATGATAAGGGGTGTATAGATTAATAAGAAGTTATTGTCACAAAAAGACAGTGGAAGTATAAATTTTAGGAAAGAAGCAGAGTAAGAGAGCCTCATGACCAAGGTCTAAAAAAGATAATGTGATCAAAATCATAATCGAGATACGAAATGTTTTTCCCCTTCTTTGTAAACTATATTCTATTCATCCAAGAGTGTAGGAGGATAAATTTAGAGTAGAGGAATCAGAAACATAAGACCCAAAATAATGATGCTAGTGTTTTCAATAAATAGATTGTGATTATTGAAGAAGATAACAAGGTCAGTTCAATAATCCAACACTCTATTTAGTTAATTGATTATGGAACCTACTACCATTTCTATAAAATCAGATATTTCTTCACATCTTATAGTTTAGAGAGTTTTAGATATGTGAATATATTAGGTGATTGTGATTTCAAAATCATGGGTATTGGTAATTTTGTTTTGGAGACTAATATTGGATGCAAGTTACTGTTTAAATATTTGAGGCATTTTGCTTATATTCTTCTTAGTATGATATCCAATGGAATAGTTAAAGATGATTGAAATGTCAGTTCCTTCAGGGATGAGAAATGGAATATTATAAAAAGTTATATTGTTTTTCTAAAGTCATGAAAAATTATTCTATTTATATCATAGATTCCAGAACATGTAGAGGAGAATTCATTGTAACCAGAAAATAAATTCTTACTAAAGTTTAGTATAGTAATTTGGACCCATGTACAACAGAGGAATCTGAATGCTCTCCTTGAATGATCTATTTCTCAGACTAAAAAAGTACTCCTTCAAAAACATATATTGTTTTCATCATGGGAAGAAACTCAGAGTATCATTTCACTATAATTTACGAACCATGACATATATTTCTTATATTTAATTCACACTGATGTCTGTATGATGAGTATCAACTCAATGGAATATTCTATTTATTTTTTTTACCTTTATAGATGATCATTCTATAAAAGTGTGTGAATTTTATTTTAAAAATAAAGATTATGTGAATTATGTTTTCAAGTAGTTTCTTGTGATGGTGGAAAGAGAAAGAAGAATATGGTTAAATTATGTTTGAGTAGACAATAGAGAAGAGTAACGTTGTCTTTTTTAGGAGTACTCTATGATTTTTTGAATGAGGTTAGAAAATCAGTACTGAAGAAACATCATCATAAAGATTTTGCTGAGAGGATGAGAAAATTAATATGCTAGAGATTCAGGTGTATTCAAATAAATGAAAAGTTACCAAATACCTTTTTGGAGGAGGAAATGAGGTCTGAAGTTGATATTATTAATCATTTTCTATAATATCCACTAAACAATAAAATTCACAAATGGGATTGGATGGTTAAATATTTTTCTTGAGAACACATGAGATCATTTAGATACATGGTATTTGTTGACATCCCGAAATATGGTCGAGTGAAGTTGGATGGAAAATTAAAGTAGTGTATATTTTGGGATAAAATCATATGGAGTTGAGATATAGACATAGGGATCCTATCATTATGACGATAATAAAAGGTAAATTTGTGGGTTTCTAGAGGATCACACAATTGTTGTTTTTTAGTAGACATAAAATGTAGAGAAGTTACATTCAACTGAAATTCTGATCAATATGGAAAAAGTCTCCTGATCATCAGTTCCAGCTAGTGTGAGAGAGATATGTGGCAACGATGATACATAAATAACAAGTATCATGTCTTCATATTCTGATTTTTATCCATCATATAATATTTCAGAACAAATTCCTCTGGAAGCACAGTTGAGGAGATCTTCTAGAGAATGACAACCGAGTCGTAGATACTCACTGCATGAGTATTTGATACTCACTAATGGTGGATATAAAAAAATTTAGGATGATGCGATTGAGATTCATCATAATATGGAATGGAAAATGACCATAAAATATGAGATATGATCCATCCACAAGAACAACACATTTTATTTAGTGGTGTTACCACATGGATAGAAGTCACTTAATAATTACTCAGTGTATAGAATCAAAGGAGAAGATGGAATCACATAGAAACACTTTAAATCCAAAATAATCGAAACGATATTAATTTAGAATAAAGGTGTTCACATTGATTAAATTTTTTCTCTAATGGTAAAAATTTATTCTATCAATGATTTTCTTAGATTAGTGGATAGTATAAGCCTAGAGGTTCAAAATTTTATTTAAATACTACATTATTACATGGTGATCTTGATAAGAAGAT
Organism: Viscum album; assembly: GCA_963277665.1. Classification (NCBI taxonomy): domain Eukaryota; kingdom Viridiplantae; phylum Streptophyta; class Magnoliopsida; order Santalales; family Viscaceae; genus Viscum; species Viscum album. Next base: position 742,980,169 of record OY728136.1, on the reverse strand, counting down.
ATTCATGGAACAACCATATGGATTTTCAGTAAATGGTTAAGAATTTTTTTTATGAAATCTTAAGAATAGATTATTTGGTTTAAAATGGGAACCTATGAAATGGTATAAGAAATTATACTCATTCCCGGAGATAAATGAGCATAGGATGTCGACTGTTGATCACTACATTTTTATTAACCAATTTTTGGATGGTTATTTCATTATATTTTTTCTTTGTGTTGATTATTTGTTGATTATTGGTGTATATATCACAATAATTGATAGGTTTAAGAAGGATATTAAAAAGTATTTTGAAAACAAGTACTTGAGATATGCTACTCATATTCTTGGTATGGTGACTACTTGTGATAAGTGGAATTATGATATTTTGATATCTCAAGAGTCGAACATCAAGAGGGTTCTTAAAAGTTTCAACATGATAAATTATACACTAGTTAGTAATCTACTAGTGACTAATTTTTGGATAAAAAACAATTCAGAGTCCATAAATTGAGGAGGATAAAGAAAATATGGAAAAAATTCATTATAAGTTAACAATTCACAGTCTTGTGTTTGAAATGGTGTGAACCAGACCCGATATTTTCTAACATTTTTTTGTAATTAGAATATTATTATAAAATCTAAAAAATATAATTGGATAGTGGTAGGAATGATATTGAGGTATCTATGAGGTGCGTCTTTTTATTGTTTATGTTTTGGAATTGATAAATATGTTTTGTAAGTATACACAATCTATGATTTCGATGGAGATATCGACATGAGAAAATCCATATCAGGGTACCTGATATCATTTTCAGGGCCATAGAATCATGGAAATCATGACTATAGAGGTGAGTTTCATTCTCTACCATAGAATCGAAGTATGTCACGATCACTGATGTTTGTATGGATATATTGTGGATAATGATGTTTTTACTGAAGATGGGAAAGTGTTCGGAGAATTATATTCTATATAGTGATTATCATAGTACTATTTATATCAGTAAGAATCCAACATTTAATTCTAGGTCTAAACAAATCGATGTCCTATACCACTAGATTTGAAATGTGCTAGATTAATGATTTTTGAATTTTGAGAAAGTATATAAAAATGATAATGGGGAAAACATGATGAAAATGGTTCTACTAAAAGAGAATCTAGAGGAATTAAATGATACAATATGTATATCATCATTCAAAAATTGGGTGCATGGATGATATTTTTGGGGTCTAATCCTAATTTTATGTATTTTATTGAGGGAAAATTTTCAGCATGCTATTTTCTACTCTGTCAATAATAACTTTAATATGAAAAACTCGTAGTTGGTTAGAAACCAACATGGTGTAAAAATAGCTTATGGTGATATATGTTTCAAAGTTTTATGAACTACCCCAAACCAACCATTAACTATTTTGAATATATTATATTCAAAATGAGATCAAATCCTACACATTTTAAGAGAAAAAAACTTTTGTAACTCTGTGTGATCCTCTGATTTTGCATCCATATAGAATAATAGAACTAAGCCCCTACTCCCATAGACTTAGGAAACCCATATTGAATGATGTTAGATACACACATTTTGTACACATATATATTCAAATATGTGAACCAAGTAGATTCTTCCAAATTGAAAAAGGGGAGGTAGTTCTACAAACATCCTATGGGGCTAGAGTTGATTTCATGGATATTATGGACTACAACTTTATATTGACGAATATAATGATCTTCATTCTTAAATATTTTTATTATATTTTATTTATTATAACAAACATTATTTTTGTATCTAGACTTCATACCGATGGATTTATTATCATGTTTTGGTATACATATCTCTTTTTTTAATGATATCAGTTATTAAAAAATCATATATTTAAATTATGATCTTTATGTATTAGATTACAAAAACAAAGTAATTTGAGTTGATAACATAACAACATCACATGAATCATATAACACCCAACCCTGGAATCACTAGCTAGGTCATGGAAAAAAAGTGTCTAAAAAAATAAACTAAGATGAATACATAAATTATTTTAAACTAAATCCACTTGGTGTATGTCATGAATGTTAATAGGGAAAAAGTAACCAAAACCCCATTTAGTGGAAAAGATAAAAAGGAAAAATGTTCTCTTGAATTAATTAATAACAATGTTTGTGAACTATTTCCAATTGATGTAAGTGGTGGTTAATCATACTTATTAACTTTTAATGGTTACTTAATTATATATGTTAATGTATACGTAAATCGGTACAAGTCAGATAACTATGATAGATTCAAGGAATACAAAAATAAATTTAAGAACCAGCTTGGTAAGAAGATTAATGGACTCTGCTCAGACCATATTGGAGAATATCTTAATCAAGAATTCATTGATTATATACATGAGTTTGGGATTCTATATAAAATCACTCCTTTATATATACCTCATTGGAATGGTGCAAGTTAACAGATTAACCAAAACATATTAGACATGGTGAGATAAATGATGATTCATGTGAGTCTTACATTATACTTTTGGGGATACTCATTACAAACAGTAGCATACATACCCAAAAATGTTCCAAATATATTGTAAGATGGTATTCCATATTAATTATGTAGTAGTAATAAACCCATGTTTTCATACATACATGTGTGCTAATGTGAAGAGTTTGTTAAGGCATTTTAAGGTAACAAACATCCACCCTAAGGCACAATGTGTGTCTTTATATGATATCCCAATGTATCAAGGGGATAATACCTATACGAAACTTCAGATAAACATGTTGTCATTGAGATACATCCCACATTACTTGAGAATAATTATATAAATATTATGGATAATGGGAGAAATGTGTACTTTAAATATGTACAACATCAACATACACAAGAGTTGTAATGAGAAAAATTCTACAAATCCCCATGGGAGATAATGTTCTAGGGACATAAGTGTTGTGTAAGAGTACAAGAGATGATAGAGAACCATAATGATACAACTTTCTATCTACTAAGGATAGTGACTTATTTTTAGTTTATAATAACAATACATTAACAAACAAGTAAGTAGTGAGTGAAAGAGATGTTTCTAAATGGAATTATTCTATGAATTCTAAAATAGATTCCATCAACCATAAACTAGTATAGATTTTTGTAGATCCTTAGTGGATGTAAATCCTATTGGTTTTAAATGGGTATTCAAGAAGAAACTATAAATGAATGTATAATTTACGAAATATACAGAATAAATGGTTGAAAAAAGGGTTCAAACTATTTCAAGACATATATTATGATGAAAACTTGTCACAATTTTATATTTTTTAATCCATTAAAATTAAATTTTTCATTTTATCTTTTTGTGACTATGAGATTTGGGAAAAGGTATTTGAAAAGAAATTATTTAATGGTAACCTTTAGTAATATGTCTATAAAACACAACCTAAAGGGTTTTTGACTCCATAGGATTCCAACAAGTTATGGAAGTTGAAAATATGAATTTATGAATTAAATAAGGAATCTAGGTCAGGGAAAAAATGATTTGATGAAACCATAATTCAATTATATTTCTTAAATAATGAAAGTGAGATTAGTTTCACTAAATGTTGTCGTCTGAGTGCAGTCATTTTCATAATAGTATATGTCTATTAAATGGTACTTATTAAAAATGAAATAATAGTCTTGAAATAAGTTAAAACATGGTTGAATAAATGATTCCCCATGATAGAAATAGTAAAATAAGCCTATATTATTGTGATCAAGATCCATCAAGATAGATCTAAGAGAGTTATAGGCCTAAGGCAGGGTACATATATTGAGAATAAACTTAAAAGATTATGTATGGAAGAATCGAATTGGGGATTGTTTCTAATGCACATGGAATTCATATTTTTAGGAAAATTGTTCCTAAAACAAAGGAGGACAGATAAATAAATACAAGGATTTCACACACATTAGTGATTGGTCTAGTGTTGTATTATATGCTATATTTTGGGCTAAATTTTTTATATGTCTTGACTATAGTACAGAGATATCAAGATGACCTGGGTGACCAAAAGTTGATGGCAGTGAAAACTATGCTAAACTATCTGAGGCATACTAAGGATGTGTCTTTGGTCTATGTAGGAGATAAAGAACTAGTCAGCATAGGATATGTTGATTCTGGTTCTCAACAAATTAATATAGTTGTAATTCATAAAAAGGATACATATTCAATCTAAATGGAGGTTTTTTTAGATGGAAGATCTCAATTCATGTTATGGTTTCATATTATAAAGTATATTTGAGTATATTTTGGATTTTATGGAAGATAAATAAGTATTTTGGATATGAAAATTCATTCTAGATCTTTATATGGTACATAAAATTATATATCCTATCACACTTTATTATGATAATTCTTTAGTAGTGTTTCTCACAAAGGATCCATGGTCACATCAATAGACGAATAACATACTTTAGAAATATCATATCTCAAGGGTTTTTTATAGAGAGGTTAAGTCACTATCATAAGAATATCAATTGAAGACAAAATAGTGGAACCATTTAATATTGAATAAACTCAGAAGAATCATGATCATCATGTAAGGTCAAGAATACTGAATGTCATAGGCAGTTGGCTCTAGTCCACAAGGGTTTTTTTGGATTTAGTGTTCTAGGGAAAATTATTTTTACTTTAAAATAAATTTATATTATAAAATTTTAATATTAATAAAGACATTTGGTTACATATTGATTATTGTTCTATAAAAATTTATTGTAATAATGTCTTACAATATATGTCACATTGATAAAGTCATAACAATTTCCCATTATGATGAGAACCTTGGAATGGCATGATGCTATTCTTAAATATAATTTTTTGTCTTGATAACATACTGTGATTGTACACATATAATTTTGAATGTTAGGTGAGGGTACTCATAAGTTGATGAGACTTATTCGAATAATTTTCACACTTGGTAATCTCTAATATGGGAGATTATGAGAATATACCATCATTTAAGAATTCTGATTGTTTTTCTTTCATCAGATATTTCTATCTATTAGCATGTGTAATGGTCCTTAGGTTTGAATATTATAATTAGTATATATCAAGACTCATGCACTTAAATTTTTTATTCTAAACCATAATGATAATAGTTCAAAGTGAATTTGGGTATGTTGGGTGTCTAATGAATTATGTGTTACTGATGGATAATTCGAGCATGGATTTGTTCCTTCCATCTTTATGGAATGTTACATATCTGACTATTGATTCAAATGGTACCTTTATATTAAAATTCATGGTCACAGTGTAATGATGTGTTTATTTTAAATACTCAAAAAAGGTATATCAACAATATAGGTTAATGACACTAGAATGAAACATTCTTGATGAGAGATTATGAAAAATAGATTACATTACACAGAAATAATTTGTATGTGGTTGTTGACATTATGAAATTATGTTCTTTATCCCAGTTTCCATGACTTATTACTAGACAATAATCTCTGTATTGTGGAAATTATACCTAATGTATTCTAAAAATAATCCTCGAGGTCTCCACACTACGTGATTCTATTTATCACAAATAAATTCTTTTTGAATCTAATTATTTCATTAAATATTATTCTCATGATTGAGGAATAATTTTATTGATAAAAATACATATTTAATTTATTTAATATTTAATAATTTTTTTTCACCAGACTATGAATTGAGTATTTATTTATGGCTTAATATTTTTATTTTAATATTTATTTGGGTACTCAATAAATACTGAGAAGGAAAATTAGACCAAGATCATTTTAAGTGCTGAATATTAATTTTTAAGATGGTAAAATAGTATTTAACTTTTATCCAGTTAGCTCAAGTCATAAATTAATAATAACAATATATATTATTATGAAATTGTTTTAAAATGGTTTTTTATATTATTTTATCGATCATATGAAAATAAATAATATTTTAATCTAAAACATATCTTTATAAGTATATGATTTTTCCTATTATGAACTGTTAGTCATAAAAATTGAGAATTGAGATTCATTTCGCACAATTTAATTCTATCTCAAAATTTTCCTTCTATCTTCCCCTCTAGAATAAGGATAACTTTATGATATATTGAATCCATTTCACTCATATGTAACACAACCTAGTTGGCTACATTCCCTTAAGTTGACCTACCCATACTCTAAATGTTTTCGACTAGTAGAGAGGGTATAAGGTAGTATGGTGGGGAGACTACACCCTAATTATCATAGTAGAACACAATGATATACAATTAAAAACAATCTTTAGATTAATATAATAATGACTAAACAATGTAAGTGATAAACATTTATATAAGATAAATAGATTGAGCAATAATAATCCATATTGTATACAAAATGTGGTAAATGATATGATTCTATAAAAAATAATTTGGGATACCTAACAATAGACATAAATACAATAAATGAATTTAAAATTGAAAAAAGACCAAAACTACCATCAATATAACCATAAGCCTAAGATCATTCCTATTTTCCATGCTCCCATGCTATAGTATAATCATGTATCCATGAGTGGGTTCTTTCCCTTGTCCCTACCTGCATCTATGAAGTATGTTCAGGTACCAATCAACAACTAAACCAAGGTGTGAGATATACTCACTAGGACACCACCAATGGGATTTATGACAATTCCAATCTATGTATTGAAATTTAATAGTGTGAAGGTATAATATTAGGTAATGGAATCTGATGTGTGAAATTTTAACCATGTTGGGATTGGATTCTCATGGGATTCCTGGCCGACCATATCTGCTTCGGGCTATGTTGGATGCATTTGAACAGGTTACCTGTAGATAGACATGATATTAATAATGTAACTAATGTGTCCAAGTATAATCAATATAAAAAGTCTAACCAATGTGTCCAAGAAGTTTTAATTGAATTATATGACCAAAGGTTAAACCAATCCATCATTGATAAAAAAAGGTCAAGCTAGCTTATTGAAATAAACCATGTAACCTTGATATAGGGTTCTAAGTGAAATATAAGAGGTAAAAACCTCATAATTTTACTTAGAAAGTGTTGAACTTAGTCCATGGAACACATCCATAGTAAATCCCATATTAATCATGACTGGATCCCATGGAAATAATCCAAGGTGTCACATGTCTGAGGATGTCAACCCGTATCTAAGTAGTGTATCTAAGGAAATCAAATTTTTGAATATAAAGAAAGTGAATCACCTATAGTACGTTGAGGAAATGACATATTAATAAGATTAATAATGAATTCCAAGGTGGGTATCTCCATTCATAACTAGATCAATGAATCAGGGTTCATTCCTCTACGTGATCAAGGAATTCCCTTCGGAATCTATGGCTGGATAATGTTTCACCACTAATTTAACAGGAAAATTCTCCATACTAGTAGTATGAACCTTAATTTTAAACAAGTATTAATGTCCATTTTAAAGACATTCCATTTCAACATTACCGTTTATTTCAATCCATTTCCATATCATTTATAAATGATAAAGGCCCACAAGTGGTTCCATACCATTAGACATCAGGCTTAATTGGCCCGAAGACATTCATTTATTATTTATTTTTGATAATCCACCTTTTAAGGGTTGAAAATGAACCCTTACATGGCCTGTAGGATTAGTGTCATATTAAATTTTCCGAATGACTTAGAAAAATTCATCCCAAATAGAGCACATGGAACTTCCCCTCCACATCATATATCGTGATGTCAACTGTCCACCATCGTAAGGATGGTTTTCTAATTGTCCTGTGTAGAGATTCATAGGCCCAATAGTGATGGTATTTCCATTCCCTCTCAACCATCCAATTATTGTTAGAAATATTCTAGTGAATGAGACAATTATGATTCATCATCTGGGTCTATTTTCCCTTTAAATATTTTTAGTTGCATCTGTATTTTATGTCTCCCAAAGGCCTTGAGGTGGCCAAAAAGGTTTGAGGTGGCCAGAAGGCCATGAGGTGCCATGAAATCCTTACTGTCCCGATGGCCTTGTGTGGACATAAGGCCTTTAATTAATTGAGGACCTAACCGGTAAAATGGGAGAATAGTTTATGTTGCTACAGTACCAAACAATTCCTTCTATAGTACTTTCCACAAGATCTACTATAGTGACTCCTATATTATCTACTACAGTACCTGCTTAGTACCCTGAAAATATGCATTTTATTAAATTTGATCTTGTGTCTCTTGGATGAACATGAAAAGTCCTCACCAACCGAGCTAAGGCTCATTTTCCCATTAAACATCTCATTACAAAATAATCAATTCCAAGTGAATCATACTTTCCCCATTACAATGAAAAATTTCATTTATTTAAAATTAATAAATAACTTTGTGAAATTCATGCTAAAAACACCAAAAGAGTTATTTGGTCAATAATTTACAATGAACATATAGGAGGATACATAGAATAAAAAGGGGGGATCGCATTGAGTATATTAACTTCCAATGCAAACAATGGGGTCTATTAATGTATTTAGGTTCTAGGATAAGAATCTAATTTTAGGTAAATTAATTTTACTGGAAAAGAACAATTGAAAAACAATTGTGGCATAATGGTGAAAAATATAAATGATGAGACCTGGGAAAAATTTATAGACCACCCACCTTATTATGGTAAAAGAACCCTCTTCCAGTATCAACATCTGATTTGGAAAATAATGTAAGAAAATAGATAAATTAAAAAAATCCCATAAAATAAGGCATATAAGTTTTCATAAATAAAACAAAGAAGATATATAGAAAGACAAATAATGTATGGTATAGATTGAAGATATTAACATTGGATAACCAATGTAATAGATGACAGTACGATAAGAAAAAAATTGGAGGAGAAGATTCAAAGCCTTGGTTGAGGTCCAAGGGGATCTCTCAATATTGGTAGTTGTTGTTAATTTGGAAGAAAATGAAAGAGGGGTGAGAGTTAAAATGGTCTAGGGGAAAAGGATAATTTTACCATTACTAAATGGGGGCACACGGTTTGGAAGAATAGTTCGGGAAAATTGTGTGTCAACATTGTAGGATCATTGCCTATGTTTCACTAAGCATGCATGCTAGAAACATGGTTTTGAAAAATCATGTGTAGCCTGTGTGACCCCAATAGAACACCCTGCATCATGCCACATGATTTAGCAAAACCCTACAAAATCAGGTGCTTGGTTTTTATAAACCAAGCACCGAGTCTTTCTTCTGAAAATATCAGAGCTCTGGGGTTTAAAAACCAAGGATGATCTTAAAACCAATGTATCCTCATTAGAAATTTCTATGAGGTTAAAAAAAGAGTAAAAATAAATTTCAAGATAATTATACCACAGATATGATTTTTTATCTTAAAACCTCCACAACTAATACAAAACATTGCTATGATTTCCTCAAAAGGGTGGTAAAACATCATCTAAGAATAACTCTGACAAGTGAGCATGTATTTCACCCTCTCTCCCCCAGACCTTATCCTATATATGGCCATGATTCCATAAGACCCAGTCTAAAGGAATTGAACTTTCTCGAAAAGTCTTCATGTTCTAATCAATGATAAAAATAGGATATTACTTATAAGTATTAAATAGTAAAATGATATATTCTATTTTAAAGGTATGAGAATGTTGAGAGTGATAATGGAGAAGTTGATATATATGGAACATGTCATGCATGAATCAATACCTCTACGGAATAAATTTATTATAGGACACTATCTCGAGCCTCTCCAAAATATCAAAGGTTAAACAAACCAAGGTGCCAACATCCAGTGTTTTTGAATCCATTGATGCTTTGGCATAGGTGAAACATATAAGAAGACCTGATCTCTGGTAACAAACTCAATAGTTCATCAATGATGATCAACATAATAATTCTTCCTAGAATGATCTAATTCCATTTTATTTCTGATTAGTTATACATACTCTAATGTCTCTTAAATGATATTCGGTCCTTGTAGAACTAACTCTCATTCCTCTTACTATCACATGGGTTTATCGAACAACCTACCATATAAGGACTCAAAAGGATCCATTTTTTTAATAACTTAAAATATGTTATTATAAGAAACATCATCATTATGTAAGTTATTTTGCAAAGAACCTCTAAAATCAATGATGCATTTTCTATGCATGTCCCATAACATGTAAATTGTATTCTTAGACTATAAATTGATTTTAGGTCTATAGTTTGTACTCATAAGTACATGTGAACCTAAAATCCTCTATAAAACTTCCCAAAAAGAGAAGTAAAATTATTATCCAAATTCTAAAAAATATTCCATGGGACTTTGTGATGTCTTATAATATCTTAGAGATAAATCGTCCCATGATTTACCAATGAAAAGGGCTCACAGATTGAAATAAATTGAGAGACCTTGGTCAACCTTTCAACAATGTCCAATATTGAATCACTTCCTTTAGGGGATCTAGTTAATCCAGTCACAAAACCAATGGTGACTTTTTTCTATTTCCACTTTGAAATAGGAAATTGATGTAAAATCCATTCGGGTCACTGGGGTTACACATTCACCTATCGATAGGAGGAACACCTAGTAAAAAACTCATTATCTACCTCTTCATTATTGGTCACCAATACTATAATTGTAATGAACAATACATCATTATAAGACCAGGGTGTACCCCCTAAATAGAAGAAAAAAATTCATGACAATTTCCCTCACAAATTTCTACGAACCCAGATTCCCCCATGAATTCACAATATATCATCCACATCAATGATCTAACCTGGTGGTGGGTCCCTCCCAAAAACCATTCCCTTATGAAAAGACTCTATAAATAAGACAACAACCTCATTTTCACCTTATCAAAAATGGATGAGGTCACTATAAAATCTATAAGAATAGGATGACCATGACATTTATGTACCTCCAAATGCATGTCCCAAAAGAGAATCATAAATTTCCATTCACAACGGGCCTCATGAACTATCTGTGTCTAATTCATCTAGCTAATAGAATCAAAAAATGTATTTCCCTTCCCAATAATATAGGAAAGATCAAAACTGAAGGACTTTAGGTATGAAAACCACCTTTACTGTCTGAGATTTAATTCAGGCTTTGTAATTATGTATTTGGGGCACTTTGGGTCTGTATACACAACAAATAATTCTCTAAACAAGTGGTTCCTCCAATAACGCAAGGCATACACAATAGTAGTTATCTCAAGGTCATGCATTGGGTTTTTATACTCATGTGGACTCAACAATAGAGACCAATACCCCATGACTCAATCTCCCTATATCAGGATAGCTCCTAGACTGATACCGGAAGCATCAAAATTGACCGTATAGGTTCTTCCAAACATTAGTAGATTCAAGATCAACACTAATTCCAACCATCATTTCAAATACAAAAGGGCCCTATTAGATACTTCAGACCATTAAAATAGTATTACCTTATTTTTAATGCCCATAATAGGTGATACTTGGAGTGAAAAGTCCTGAATGAATCACCTATAACAGCCAGCTAACCACAAGAAACATTTTATTTCAAAATTGTTCTTAGGATGATTCCATGAAACCAATGCAATCACCTTATCTAGATCCACAAATACTCTTTTCTTCTATATTATGTGAACTAGGATGTGATCCTTACCGAACTAAAAGTGTCATTTGGTGGGACTAAAAAACAGGAGGTTCTCCCTCAGTGTAATAAAAATGGTATCTATATTTTTTTCATGCTTGTGTTGGGTATGTGAGTTCACCATGATTTCATCCAAAAAGACTACCATAAAAAATTCAGATACGGGTGGAAAACTCGATTCATTATATCCCTAAAAATGGTAGGTGTGTTTGAAAAACCAAATGATATAACTAGATACTCTTAAATAAAATATCTAATTTGAAACATTGTACTGGGTATGTGTGAAGGAAAAACTAAAACCTGATGATTTCTAGAACTCAAATCGATATTTATGAAAACTAAAGATCTTGAAAGTCAGCTAAAGAGGTATTCTATATGTAGTATGTGATACTGATTCTCAACCATAAGATGATTTAGTTTCCGGAAATCCAAAAAACAATCCTAAAGTTCCCATCATCTCTATTAGCAAGAATCATATTTGAACCCCAAGGATAAGTATTGGGTAATATAATCTCATTGAATTCTAGGTCCTCTAACTGATTCTTGAGTTACTGATGTTCTATAGGTGTCACCTTTTATGTATGGATAAATATCTTTGATTCTCCAAAAACAAACTCAATAGGAAAATATATCCCTCTCATAGGAGGTAGTTATAGAAATGTTATCTGGGAATACCACCCTAAATTTATTCACCACTCGAGGTATGTTGTATTATTTCATTACCCAATCACATATAAAAATACTTTGAATCTAGGCTGTCACTCCACCCATCCCATGGTGCCCTAGTCCTACTTGACTCAACTAGAAAACCCCTTCTCTATTATGAAAATAAGTACCACCCCCGGGTGATGTGAAATACACCCTTCTGCGATAGTAATCAACTTGATCCAGATAGAGAACTAACCAGACCATCTTCTGGAGGATGTCTAATCTCATCATATTAATGAAGAATATGTCCTATATAAAATGATAACTACCAACCCTGAGGGAGAACTATCTACATTGGAGTATAGTTTCTGACCGAAATCAAAATGGTGAATCTAGATTCATCACTCCACAAAAATATTGAATATTGATCCCAAGGATTTACATGATAGTTATAAAGATAAAATAATGTGAATCTCCTATATAAAAAATGGATGATACTAATGTATGGGATACAAAAGATAGCACCTCATAATGTTTATGTCCCAACACCCTTCTCCTTGGGAATAACTTGTATTGCATATATCATTCATGATCCAGAACCTTGATATGAAACCTGACTACATATATAAGGTCTATATAGATGGAACTACATATCCTAGGTATGTTCTCCTCAATGACATCCACCTCCTCAACCTGTACGACCAGTGGTAGTCTAACTTCCATCCTGGTGAAGAGCTACCAATCATTTTTTGAAGGTGGGGATAGTGCAAATACTCTTCTACTATAAGTATATGGAATATACCAAAAAAACTCAAATGATGGAACATTCTATAACAATGTTCAATAATCAATTGGGTCTCGGTCACATTGAGACCTTACATTCCCTTTCCATTCACATTGATGACATATGACGTAACTAACAGCATGAATACTCTGGCTACCACTGCTCTACTGAGAACCCTCTAAATGATATTTCGTGCCACTGGATGAAATACTAACTTTCCTTGGTTCTAAAACATTGTTCTATGTACCACTGGTTTCCCTCAAATTGAGATTAGTGATCCAAATCTGGTTCACAATTCCTATGAAAAAAGAAAGAAATTTACATAAGACCGAATGGAATATCTGGTCCTATCATCAAAGAGTCTCTCTCTTAAAATATCATCACTGATTAATGAAGGTGAATAATTCTAAAGTGATATAAATTGATCAAAATAATCCATAACTGATAGGGTTACTTTCTATAGGTGTATAAATTCCATTGTTTAGTTGGCCCTGAACCTATATAGAATGAAATAATCATATATGGAAGCTTCAAACACTCTCTAGACCATATCCAAAAGATGGTATACCTTGGTATTAACATCCCACTAATAATTGTAATAACCATGATGCATATATCCTATAATCTTGATCCTTCTTTCTAGTGGTGTATCTAGATAATAAATGATAGAAAAAATGTCTTATAGACATGTCTCTATATCTTATATACGTGTCACAATGGCCTGGGGTCCACCATCACTCAAAAATGATGGTGGATGATGATGTTATAACTCTAAAATAAACGCTTCCATAGTAGGGATAGGTCACGAGGCTCCCTGAATGGTCTATATGAATTGTATAAAACCATCTAGAAATCGGGTATCAGCACCCAAGTCAGGTATAATCGGATGGGATACAGGGAAACTAATGGTGGGTTATGCCACACCACCTTAGGAGCATGGTCATCACCACCTTCCTAGAACTCGACTACAGGAAAACATGGAGTCATATATCTAAAATTTCCAAGAACATGACTATGAACTCGATGAAAAGTAAAAAAAATATATCTCAAGATAGTAGATAGTCATAAGGGTTCACTACCCAAGACAGAACAATGAAACTACCCATAACCGAAGGTTATGGTACTGATCAGGTTCCAATAATTAATCATAGGGATTCTAGTATACGAATTTTTAATTTAAAGTTATTGAGAAAAACACCCAACGACTTTTAATTAGTATCCCCATTTAATGACAACCAATTCTATTTAAATTTAGAAGTCAACTATTCAAAATAGAATCTATGTGTATATCCATATATGTATATCAAGGTTAAGTTAGATGCATCTTCCACTCCCATGTTATAGAGTTCTATTATTTATAAGTTTCAATTGGTACTACATGTAACTATAACCAAAATTTATAATGGTTCAATTATATTGATTAAAATTCCCACCTTATAAAGGTAGAAACACTATATAAATTTTAATTAGAATCCATCTCATTGTAATGAAATAACATGTTAGCTTGTGTGACCAATGCTCCACAACTAAAACACACTATAATTGTATAATTAAGGTCCCCCCCTTCAATATGTATAGGAAAACACCGTTTAGGTTTATGTAGACACTTTATTTAATCCAATTTTTTATCCCAATAAGAATTTTTAGAACATTCTCAAATATAAAAATAAAGTTACTAATAGTATAAAATATTAAATGAATACAGTTTGTAAACATGGAATGGAATAATGCATGACATATCAATCATCACGTTTCTATAATAATGCATTAGACACTACCTCATTTCCACACCAACCCAATGGTAAAAATAAAATCCACATTAGTAATACATTACACATTTCATTTGTGCCACCCAATGAATAAATCAATATTACCGTAACATGAATAATATAGAAAATAAAATCCCATCCCATGAAATTTGGTCTTTTCTCCATATGTGGGATAACTAATTCTAGGAACAAACTCATTAACAAATTCCAACATGAACAAATCTCTCATATACCATACCAAATAATATGGTAAGGAAAACAATATCTGAAACTACATTGTGATATCCTAGAACTGGTTCGTTATTATGTAATTGAACTCAGTTGGTCACATGTCCTGAAGCGTGCATCCTCGTATAATAGAGGCTACCGACGAGTAGTGAGGGTATATGGTGGTATAGAGGGGAGACTATAGACACATGATCATATTAGGAAATAATGGTATATGATTAAGAATAATTAGTGGATCAATATTATAATGAGTAAACATTGAAAAAGAGAAAAATTCGGATAAGAAAATTTCACTGAACAATAATAATCATCAATATATAAACAAATGAGGTCAATTTCATGATCTAATAAAAAATAAACAGGTATAAATGGAAACATGAATACATAGAATACATTTATATTATAATTAAAAATGACCAAAAAATCTCCA
The DNA here is from genome assembly GCA_963277665.1 of Viscum album. Lineage (NCBI taxonomy): Eukaryota > Viridiplantae > Streptophyta > Magnoliopsida > Santalales > Viscaceae > Viscum > Viscum album. The sequence goes on along the minus strand of OY728136.1, from coordinate 742,964,754 downwards.
ATAATATCGTGAGCCTATTCTTTGTTATATTCTCTATACTCCCATTTAATAAGAGAATCAACTATCCATGACCAGGTGCTTTCCCTTATCCCTACCCGCATCTATGAAGTCCATTCAAGTACCAATCAGTGGCCTAAATAGGGTGTGAGATATAATCATAAGGTGACAAAATGGTATCTAAAATATATCCAATCTATATATAAAAATTAAATATTGTGGAGGTATAAGAGTAGGTAGTGGAATAAGGCTCGCGAAATATTATCCATGTTAGGACTGACTCGTAATAGAATGATCGAGCGACAATATATAATTTAGGTTATGCTGGACACATTTGAATAAGATAGCTATAAAATTTTAGCGTCAAAATAATATAACCAAGGATTAAAAATGGAAGAAATATATAAATTGGGACCCAAGGTGTGACCAAGGTGTCCAAGAAGTGATAATTGGGGGATATAAACCAAGGTAAAACAAAAACAATCCATAACCATATAAGGTGAATCCAAATCATATAAATATACCATATTACCAATATATAAGTGTATAACTTCAATCCTAGGCTAACACACTCTCCGTTCCACTTGATACATGTTAAAATAATTACATGGAACATTTTCATACTAAACATCGAACTAAGTATGAATAGAGGAAAATGAGTGATTCTAATGTGCCACGCGTTCAGGGATCTCAAGATGAATCCAAGGAGTGTGCCCAAGGCATCATCATTTCTAGATCTGAATCCAAAGAATTATTTGTACTACTCTGATGCATTCATATACTAATAAGAGATATATCAAATTCAAAGGTGGGTATCTCTACTGGCAATTGTCTCAATGAATTGGGGAGGCATCCTTTGAGTGCTCGAGGAACTCCCTTGGGAATCAAAGGCTAAATAAAGTCTAACAACTCCTTTAATATTAAAAGGTCTATAGTATAAGTAGGTAACTTATATTTAAATAAAACATATAGTCCCTAGAAAAACCCTACTACTGTATAATTACCATTTTTTTCAATCCATTTTGTTCTTTTATAATTGAAAAAGTATCACCTGTGGAGTCATAACATAAAAGATGTCCTCAAAAAATAATTAATGTATTTTGAATTGTAATTAACACATAACATTTAAATAGTTCATTTATTTCAATTTATTATATCCCTTTGTAAAATTTTATCCAAAAACATCAATGATTTTTTGTTTGATAATATTAAATGGTCAAATAGGTAGATTCATGGAACACCCAAAGGGGTGGATCACATTGAGATCATTGACCTCCAATGGGAACCAGGGTTATATTATTGTATTTTGGTTCAAGTATTGGAAACTATTTTATGGAAAATTAATTTTAGAGGAAAATTGTAGGTAAAATCATCATAAAGCATTATGACGACAAATATAAACGACAAGACTTGAGGAAAAGTTATAGACCACCAACCTTATGGTGGTAGAAAACCCTCATCTAGTATTATCTTCTAATTTGGTCTAAAATATATGATAATTAAGAAATATATAAAATACCTAATAAAAGGGAATATAATATTTCATACATAAAACACTGAAGATAGTGAGATAAGTCGAGAAATAGAGGTAATAGATTGAAGTACTTACTACTGGTTAACCAACACAAAAAATGATAGTCCAACTGAATGATAATCATTAAAGAGTAGGATAAGGTCCAATGGGAGATCTTAATGGAGGTATGAAATATGTGTTTTAGAGAAATGAAGAGGGGTAATAGATATAGCGTTTTAATAGAAAATGGTGATTTTATGCTTATATAAAGGGGGTGTATGATTTGGTCACACATTTTTTCCAAACTATTCGCCAACAATGTGGGATAACTTACTAAGTAGAACTAAGCGTGAAAAAGGAACATGGTTATATAAAACCATTCCCAGCATGTGTGTCCCCTCTATAGTAACCTGTAGCACTCCACATGATTTAACAAAACCATTTACCCTTAGGGGTAAAATTTAGAAAAATTGTTCGCCTATTTTTTTATCCAAAACTTAGAGCACCGAGCTCCAAAAAATACATAGAAGATCTTGAAACCACCATAACCTTATCATTCATTTCCATGAGAATAAAACTAAAGATTAAAACTGGGAATTAAGAGATACATAGCTCTAAGAAAAACCAATATCTTATAAACTCATTCAAGACCGAAGGGTCTTATAGCAATAAATATGAAAAACATAGGATGATATATTCATGGTACAAGCACACGACATTCCATTGGTGATTTTTTGTAGATAAAAGGATCATGTGTGGATCAAAACTATATGGATTATGAACATAGATTCTACCAACACAAAAAAGGTAATTTGAAAAATGGATTTTTATGATCAAAATAGTTATCACAGATAGATACTCTTACCATGTATTCTTTTTTAGATCTATAAAAAATTAATAATAAATTTAACATGAAAAGATCATCTTCTAGTACCATGATTTTCCTATTTCAAAATTTCATGAAAAACATTCATTTGTCATGATGCATAAATCTTACACAATTGGCGAATGATACCTCAAATTGAAAAAATAATTATGAAATAAATGCCCACAAAATCAATTATGCAATGGTTAAACCTTTAGGTGCACACCAATGTTCATGAACCAATCATGTATCATAGAAATCAATGGGGGAGGCCTTTCTAAAATGTGATTTTTGGATATTTGATCTTGGTAAAAGGGATCCAATAAGGACATTTGAATTGGAATTCCCTAGGTAGATGACTTGAGCAAATGAAATAATGAATTGGCGCTTGATTATCCACATTTTGGATCCCTCTTGATGTTACCATCAATGGATGAAATACTTTTCAGCTCATGACTAATTGGAAGAGGGAGATAAACACATTTGTATTCACCCACTTTTTATAAGGTCAAGGTAATATGGGAAGGGGGTAGCCCAAATAATGTTGGTTAAATGGTCACTCATAATGGGTTTTATGTGAGTGGCCCTTTACGAATGAAGTTCATGAGTGGAACCTATGTAGTACCCTCCTGAAAGGGATCCAAGAGGGATCTTTGAGGGCGGGATCCCTGAGGGAGCCCTATTGGAGGAATCAACCGGGGAGCCTCATGGTTATACTCCTTGAGGGAGACTCATAGATGTGCCTTTTCTTGATAATTTCCTATGGGGTTTCTTTGGAAATTTTCACAACGTTAGTGCTTTATTAATAGTATAATCCATGATAGAAGATCTATTTCTCAAATTGGAAATGTTTCTCCAAATAAGAAGATTGTTTTTAAAAAAATGGTTTGTCATATATTAACAGGTAGTGTCTTCCCAGAAAAACAATGAAAGGGAATCATGTTTGAATCAGGCTACTATGTTGGATTAGCATTATGTGGTGATCGTTGTAGTTGTGACATGCCATCAAAAATAAAATTTATATTATACCACTTACTACTAGATAGTATAAGGAAGGGTCGATCCCCAAGTAAGGCTAGTGAGATGTTCCAAAGGATTATTAAATTTCCTAATCTAATAAAAATATAAGGAAGAATGATATATGAAAATGAAAGGTGTGTGAAAATGTTAGATGAAGTGTGATAGAGGTGTTAAAGAGGTAAAATCTAATTGATGTTGTAATGACCCGTCCCTAGTTACCCAGAGTCTGTGTATTATTACATAACCTTGGCATGATCACAAGATATCATGTATTTAAAGACGGATTAGTTTAGTATCCATGGATGTACTATATATATACATATGTTTTACAATAAATTATGAAATGGAAAAACTACAACATTGTGTCTCCTTTTAACACACTCATTTCCCTTTGGCTATTCCTATAGGTCAATTATAATATACTTCTTCGCATCTTGGGAAAGATAAAACATATGAAAGGAGTGAGCTTAAATGCTCTGTAAGGATAACAATATAGAAGAAACTATTCTAAGAAAATATAAACATTTATGGAAATGTATAAGACTAAAATTCAGGCCTTTAAACTTAAAAATAAGCATAATATGGAAAAGATAAATCAAATAATGTCATTTATATATTCACATTGATATTCTACTAGTCAAATTATCACATGTAATATCAATATCTCATTTCATAATGATAGAATTCATAATATCGAACATCATAACCTAAATGTCAAGGCATCGTGCCAAGACTAAAAATAAATATTTTGTAAAGGCCTTGTTCAAAGACACTAGTTTGTCTCATGAGACATACTGATGCATCAAGGAGAAGTAGCGGGTCCCACTTATCACTTAATACGTCCAATACATTCCTCATATGAAAAAGATGAAACATAATACAAATGTTCATATTAAAACTAGCAAAAAAATTGACAGTACTGTAATCATAAACCATGAATGGTATAAAAATATCACATCCATAGTCAAACATATCACAAAACCATCAAAATAATATGGATGATTGTATAAAAAAAATCAACTTCAAAAAATGTAAAATCCAACAAAGGATGTTGATAGAGATGAAATCACTCCAAAAAAATATTTGAGTGAAATATTTATTTCTATTTTGAAATAATTTAAAATTAAAGAAAAAATTTATTTTTAAAATATTATTATAACCTTGTAATGGAATCATATAAGGTTTATAATGCCAGAAATAGACGCACCCACTGTATAAGTTAAGAAAATATTATTTCTTTAATTTGTCAAAAATTTCATAAAGTACCTTGTTTGGAAAGCGACAAAATATTCAATTCAAATATTTTTACAAAAAGTAAAACAAGGGTATAAATGAATTTAAACCATAGTCCAGTAAATAAAAAAAATTAGAAATACATTTTTATGAAACATAGATATGGATGATAAAGAAGTCTAGGTAGATACTCACCTATAAAAAACCTCGGAAAATAAAGAGATTGTAAAAATAACCCTTACCTTGTACATTTAATTAATTAAGAGTACATTAACCTCCAATATAATGGTTAAATAATTGTTATTAAATTATACAGTAACCATATACATAAATATGATATCATATATGATCCTCTAATATTACTTTGTTAATAATATTTCAGTAGTATCCTTGTTTCGGGTGTTAACTGATTCAATTTACATTATATATTTTTACATAAATCATATTTGTTATGGAAAGGATATATTTGATTCATATCAAGAATTATATTAAGTTATTAAACATTATTTTTAATGATAAAATGAAAATTATTCTTGAATGGCTACGATGGGGAACAAAATATCATCGCGTCGTGGAGATAGTAAGTTGTTCGTACGCACGAGCAACAATAAAATATTATTAGTGGTGAAATAGTTTTGTAATTGGATATTATATTTTATATAAAGAATAATTAAAATGTTATATTTATTATTTACATTAGTTATACTCATTATTATACCCATCCAAATAATGAAGTATTGAATAACAAACTACACCATGACGTGGAGACGGTAAGCCGTACGTATGGACATATGGTGGATTTATCATTACAAGAATGGATAGAATAATTCATATGGTTGTACCATATTTATAATAACATATATGTATTTAGAAGGTACTATATTTATTATTATTTTATGGAAACAACAGAGAAAGGGGAAGTGGAAGACGAAAAGAACATTGAAAGAGGTGATGAAGTAATTACCTCTTCTTCAGGTTCTTCATTTTTATTTGAACAAAAGGGATCCTTAGGTTGGATTTATGATCAAAGAAAGGCCTCTAGGCTGAATTGAGTGTAGTTTTTAGGATATTTGTGTAGGGTTTGGATGATACAAAAAGCATTGGATTTGTGAAATTAAAAGAAAAGGAAGTACCCTTTTATAAGAGTAGTGATGGTCACATTAGAAAAAGATTAAAATATTAATTTATTATAAAATCAAATTCTTTTTCAAGTGGCTCAAAGTAATTTTTTTTCAAGGATAAGGTGGGGATGGGCCTAAAACCTCTCAACCAATTGGTTTTAGACAAGTATAGTTCACCATATTAACCTTATCTTTTAGATTTACCTCTTAGTAAAATAGTTTAACTTTTACCATGTCTTCCTATATTGTTATAATACATGGTTAATAGAATTACTATAAAATGGAAAGCAAACCAAAAGTGGTTTATTAATGACATATCTATAATTATATAAGTCCTTTAGCAAAACCTTATATTTTAGGACAATTATATAATTTAATTAAATAGTATTTGTTTTAAAAACTTATTTATGTCAATTTTGACACTATTTTGTATTTGGTTTTTTTGAAAGTCATCAAAACATGATTACTTCAAACAAAATATATTGAATCAACCCTAACATTTCATAGTTTCCTATAAAATTAGTGAAATGCATAAAAAGTCTCAACTTACACATCAATTGAATGTTCGGTCCTTAAGTTGTGAGTGTTTCCGTTCCGAGGGCCGGTTGGAATTACGTTCGTTCCAAACCCGATACTTTTCCAAAGTCGTCCAAAACTCACATAGAGTAAAGAAAAGGGACTGCCTCGTCATGAGGGTCTTAGTTCCACAGATGGTGTGTCGATCGGACTCACGGTCATGAAGATATTTGCAATTAAGCAGACGGGCCCGGTCCGTTAGGCCCAGTGGGCTGGCGGGTCGGTCCAACCAAGTACAACAGGTCCATATCGACATAGGGTGTTGGCCCGGCCTAAAGGAACGTGACCCAGTCTGGTGGCAGGCGCAGTGTGGCCTGGCCTGCCGTAACTCAGCCGACTGGCCGCGCGGCTTTGCCCGAAGGGGCCGAGCTGTCCGTTGCGGGGTGTACGGCCCCCCGACTACCTGAACCAGTGGCGCCAAGCGGCACTGCCCTCCCTAACTGGATTACCAATGCTGACTGACCTTATTGGAACAAGCGGCCCACTTGAGCGGGCTGCTATTCTTTAAGCACGGCGCCCTCCTGGTGTCGAAGGTTCTTCCCAGCCCAGTCGGACTCCTGCTGGCCTGTTTGACCGCCAAGCGGCCCGCTTGAGCAGGCCACGTTTCCTCCTCAGTGCGACCCTATGAAGGTGCCGTAGTTTCTTCTACCCGACTGGCCACCTACTGGCCGGTTCACCCACAGAAGCATCCTGTGGAGTGCGGGTCGTGGTTATCTGCAGCGCGGTGCCAAAAAGGGCGCTGCGGTTCCTTTTTCCCATCCGACTTCGGCCGGCCGGTTCTTCCCTGGTCGAGCATCCTACGGTTGCGGGCTGTTGGTCTTCCACATGCGGTCGCTGCATGGTCGCCGCTTCTTTCGTCACCGCCTCTTCCATTCACAGAATAAAAGAACAAGAAACATCGGAGGGTCGTTGGGCCATGTTTGTTCGGCCCACGCCCTCCATGTTAAGTGGTAAAAATCATCCAAAGACAATCCATACTTTTACAACAAAGAAAAATTTTAATCCATTAAAATTGAATGATATCCCCTACCTCGATTCTAATGTTGCACGTCGTCGAGCCGCGGAAAGAGGCATGCGTCGCGGTAGAACGGTGTCGCTCCATCAACATCGGAGGAAGATTCGTCATCATTGGCAGCATTACTCGTGACAGTTTATCCTCCCTTGACGCGGAGGAAGAAGAAGATAAGTCACTTCATTGGTTACATCACATCCTTCATCGGAGTCATTCTTCGTTGAAGGTTGGTGTTCTTCGTTGGAGAAGAACACATCCTTCTAAATCCTCTCAAGAGGTCTCCCACCAATATTTCCAACCAAAAATAACAAAATGGATCTCCCATTTTTATGATGTGACATGGAAATCAAATTAATTCAAACTCCTAAAATTAATTTATTGAAATGTGTTGGAATAATTGAATAGATAGAGAGAAAGGTGAGAGGTCTCATTTATGGAGGGGGAGTTAACAAACTTCATGAAAGAGGAGATTAATGGGGAGTTGGCACATTAAATGGAAGATGAAATATTTAAGGGGTTAAAGGGGGTTTGAAGAGAGTTATGTGATATGAAAGTTTGGGGCTCATGTGGGCCCCACATATCATATATCCACACATGCAAAGTTGGGTGGTAGAGGGCCCCACAAACAACTTCCCATGGGAGGGTTTAACTTCCAATGTTATAAAATAAAATTCTTCTAACGATTTTATTTATTTTAAACTAATTTCCCAAATATTAATTTTCAACCCGCTTAAAACACAACAACGGTAAAGTTCCCCTTAAGAAATTACCGGAGCCGAGAGTTCATCAGTGCCCTCAAATTTCAATTCCAAGCACCAGTTCAAAAGATAGAAAAACCATCTCGTTTGTTCACTGAATGTACCCAGACAAAACATCAAAAATCGATTCTGGGAACACCGGGCCTCGGAATCAAGTGCCGTTAGAAACTACGGTCTCGTAAAAATAAAAAGAAATTATGAAAAAAAATTCATTGAAATTTATGGGTCTTTACATTACTCCCACCTTAGAGCATTACGTCCCTGTAAAGCTACAACACACACTAGAAAAACTAAAGGGGTGAGCACGCATCTGAGCCTCCTACTCCCATGTGCTCCACTGGAGGTTCTTGTGCTTCCAGCGAATGTGCACCATAGGAATCCACCATCCATGTAGGACCCACTCCTTTCGATCCTCGATCTCCATCGGGACCTCCCTAAAGGTCGCCCCGTCATCGATTTCTAGCTCCCTATTGTCGATGATATGGGACAGATCTTAAACGCATCTCCTCAGCTAAGATACGTGGAAGACGTCGTGCACCTGGTGAAATTGAGGTGGAAGGACCAAGTGGTAAGCCACCTCAACTACTCTAACATGGACCTAGAAAGGATTGATGAAGCACAGAGGTAACTTGCCGCCCCAGCCAAATCTCTGTATTCCACGTCGAGGTGAGACCCGTAATAAAACATAGTCTCCATCCTCGAACTCCAGTGGTCTCTATATCCTATCAGAATAGGACTTCTGTCTACTATGTGCAGTCTTCATAAGCTCCGCGATGATCTGAACCTTCACTAGTTGCCTCAAAATCCACGCACTGGTCAACCTCTACCTCAGCTCCTAAAAAGCTACGATGGAATCTCTCTAACAACACGAAGGGTTTTCCTCTTCTTTGTCAATTAAAAAAGTGGTGCAGCAACTCATTAGAAGTCTGGCACAAATCTAAATTTGGCCAACTCATGATTTATCGACTACACCCACTTATGCATGATTCTATCATGTGCTGCATGGGGTTTACTTTTCTCCGACCAAGGAAAACCTATCCCAACATTGTAGTTAATCGACATCCTTTTTCCCTAATACAGTCAATCTATGTATGAACTGTGGTAGCCCAGTCTATACCCAAACTAACGTCGTAAGGACTCGACGCCACCACCAAGATGTTTAAACCGGAACTCTCATCTCAAGGGTCAGATCACACCGTCAGTGTATGTGTGATTATCGAGTCTCCTCCCAAAGGATTCTCTAGATGCGAGGATCAAGTCAAAGGTATAACCAGAAACTCTAGGTCTGGGACAAGATTCGTGGAATGAAGGAATGATTAATATCAATGTATGTTGTTACAGAAGCTAGTAGTAGACACAGACGATACCTTGAATCATTCCTTGAGCCCTTGGATCACACTCCTTTGACGAATGAAACTACTCTCTCTTCCCCTGCCCTCCTATTCCCTGATCCTGGCGGGGACTACAAAGGCGGGAGGTTGTAATATGTCAAAATGCCCACCACCTCATGCTGCTATCCTAGCTCTACTTCGACATCTGATGCTCTGTGGATTCATTTGTACTTAACACCTCCTCTTCTTGGAGAATTTTACATACCCAAGACTCTTTGACTAGGGCCAATTTCTTGTTTTCTGACTGCTAACATTCAATAGATGTATCCACTCATCCAAAGAACATTCAACCACAAAGGTTCTATCTATAACCCTAACATAAGTAGGAATGATTATAGGGAAAGTGTTGGCTTAGATATCCTTTGAACACACCTCGCTCAGAGGTCCGAGCACTAAAGCACTGATCGTATCATAGTCATCTAGTACCAGGAATGATTGGTACACCTCGATGAATACTTAGCTACCTACATGTCATCCAGTTGAAGCTGTATAAGCTCTAGAAAACTCTTATCCACCTCCTCAAGCCAGTCCTCAGATGCCTGTGAGTCAGTCTCGCCTCATAACCTAAGGGGTGTTTGATGCTGAAACACGTGTAAGGAACTATTCCCACATGTGTCATCTACCGGTACCGCCGGTTGTAACTGCTGACCAAAAGGTAGTGTTATAGCTGGAACACTACCCGAAGGTACTAACTTAGGCATCGGTCCATGTACCAAAGCCTCGTCAGTATGAGTACCAACCTCATGGTCACTCACTGGGAAACACTGGTAGCTAAGATCACTATCTGCTCTACTAGTGTCTAAACTAGGTGTAAAACTCTAGAAATCGCCTCCAGCCACTCCACTAATGCTTGGTGATCTGCCTCGCATCATAACCTCGGATGCCTCTGCTGCTGGAACTTGTTCAATGCGCTCTGTCAGTGTGGATCGTCTGCTAGTACGGCTGGTGAAATCTACTAACCAAGGGGTGGTGGTGATACTGGTACACCCACGAAGGTGCCATCATAGAAAGAGGGCCCTGCACCGGAGCCTCGTCACTCGGTGGGCCTTTATCGTGTACTCCAACTGACTGGTTGCATGGAGGCATCCTAAACAGATGAGACATGGTCAAACGATTTAAACCCGGTGAGCTGACCTGGTTGAGCTAACTTAATGAAAAATTTTGGAAACACACACACAATTATTGTTTTTTTGCACTGATTAGGATATCAGAAGTCAGGGTCTTGGTGTATGGATACGTCGGCCGCCTCACCAACACCAGACTTCGTGAACTGAAAACCACAGTTGGTACCCTTAACACTATTTCTTCACAGAAAGGAAATATTAGAGTCCTAAGTTCTGCGGTAGAACCGACTCCTCTGATACCAATTTGTCACGACCCATCCTTGGGGCCCATGCCGTGACTACCCCAAGCCTGCCTTCCATAGGCCAGGGGCTGGCGACTAGCACCAAAGGCGTAAATATTGATAAAAAGTGAAGGCATTGACTTTATGAAATGTAAATTCACACAACTAGAGTTCAAGTAGAATCAAACACTATGTAAAGCCGTAACAAGTGTGGTGGAAGTACAAAGGGGCTAGAAATACAAGCCCAACAGAAAGCTACAACTACAACTGAAAGAATGTACTACTGAAAAGACAAACAGCTGTATGGTGAAGCAGCTCCTGGATCATCCTCGGGGTTCTTACCTAAAGGGTAGGTACATATGTCCTCCTTAGAACTCCTTATCTATCAGTCCTCTCTATGTTCCATAACGCATAGTTTCCACCTCTAGGTACCGTCTATTCCAAGTACACTATGCCTTGGTCAGCGTTGCCCGTCGTCTGCATCCAACACAATGAGGTGCAGGCATAGCACATGTAGAGGTGAGTATAATGATACTCAGTAGGGACCCCGAGACCCTCAAGGTCTCACTAAATCAAACAAACATAAACCACAAAGAAAGATCTCAACAGATAACCTTTACAAAGGTATATTCCCATACATATACCTAAGTTATCAACTAACCCATCTCAATCATGTGGAAAACACAATGGTCATTGACTCAGCTCAAACCAGGATTTTTATTCACGATGTTGAAAACACGTCTTCTGGAGAACTCCTCCTCTATTGAGAACAGTAGTCCTATCATGACCCCGAGGTTATACTCACAAAACGTAGACTGCTGAGGTACTCCTCCTCTGTCGAGTACCGTGGGTCTGTCGCCCCAACACAGTAGCGATCCCCCCTATGGGTCTGCCGCTACAACCAAGCGCACCCCCTCATAGCCTATAGAGGTACTCCTTCTGTCGAGTACCGCGGGTCTGCCGCCCCAACACAGTAGCGCTCCTCCGCCATGGTTCTGCCACCCCAACACATTAGTACTCCCTACTGGGCTAGTAAAGTCACTATGAATCGAATCAGACAAGCAATCATCAGGTCTCAGCCAGCTTCAAAGTCACCATACTCCGTATTCTCATGTCCAGGAGGATCCGCTCCATGAGCTACTGGTCTAAACTCCAAGAGTTATGAAGTGCCATGAATAATTATCACAACAATCTGTCTTGTCATAGGGATCTCAACACAACAGACGGTGCGTCAATCAGACGCCCGATCTATGAGTTATTAGCGTTTCTGTTCCAGGGGCCCAGTTGGATTTAGGGTATAATTTAACCTAGCCATGCTCAAACCACATCCGAATCCTACGTAGTGTATGAAAAAGGAACAGTCCCATCATGTGGAATCCAACATAGTCGACGACACTTCAATCGAACGTCTGGTCCTTATGTTGTAAGTGTTTCTGTTCTGAGGGCCCGGTTGGAATTACGTTCGTTCCAAACCCGGCCATTTTACAAAGTCACCCAAAATTCACAGAGAGTATCGCAAAAGGACTGCCTCGTCGCGAGGGTCTCAGTGCCACATATGGTGCGTCGATATTATGCATGTCCGTGAAGATATTTGCAATTAAGCGTGGGGGCCCGACCCGTTAGGCCCAGTGTTCTGGCGGGTCGGTCCCACCTAGTACGGCAGGTCCAACCTGGCATGGGGTGTCGGCCCAGCCTAACGGAACATGACCCGGCCTAGTGGCAGGCATGTACCATTCTGAAGGGGCGCGGCCCGGCCCGGGCGGGAGCGGCGTGGCCCAGCCTGCCACGGCACGGGCGACGAGCCGAGCGGTCCGTGACGGGGGGCTTGACCCCCGGTTTCCTGAATCGACAACGCCAAGCAGCACCTCCCTCCCTAACCAGCCGTCTGATGCAGTCCGGCCTTCTTGGAGCATGCAACCTGCTTGAGCATGCCACATTTCTTCAAGTGCGGCGCCCTCCTCGCGTCCCGGGTTCTTCTCAGCCCGACCGACCTCCTGCTTGCCGGTTCAACCGCCGTTCGGCCTGCTTGACCGGCTTTATTTCTTCCTCAACATGGCTCCATGAAGGCTCCACGGCTTCTTCAACACTGTCGACCACCTTTCGGCCAGTTCTCCCTCTGAAGAGGCCCACGGAGTGTGGGCCGCGGTTCTCCCAAGCTCGGCACCAAAGAGGGCGCCACAATTTCTTTTTCCCGGCCAGCTTCGGCCAGCCGGTTCTTCCCCGGTCGAGTGGCCCATGGTTTTGGCCCATAGTTCATCCACATGCGGTCAGCGCATGACCCCCGCTTCTTCTGTCTCCGCCTCTTCTATTCACAGAAAAAAAAGAACAAGAAATGTTGGAGGGTCGTCGGGCAGTGTTTGTTCGGCCCGTGCCCAACGCGTTAAGTGGTAACAACCGTCCAAAGACAATCCATACTTTTACAACGAAGAACAATTTTAATCAATTAACATTTAATGATATCCCCCTACCACGATTATGTATTTTCACATCGTCGAGCCATAGAAAGAGGCAAGAGTCACGGTATAACGGTGTCACTCCGTCAATGTTGGAGGAAGAGTCGTCGTCAGTGGCGATGTTCCCCACGGTGGTGTCTCCTCCCTTGACGCAGAGGATTGAGAAGAGAAGGAATGTCGTCAGTGACTTCGTGTCCTTCATCAGAGTCATTCTTCGTTGAAGTTTGGTGTTCTTCGTCAGAGAAGAACACTTCCTTCTAAATCCTCTCAAGAGCTCTCCCACAAATATTTCGAACCAAAAATAATAAAATAGCTCTCCCATTTCCATGAAGTGCCATGCAAATCAAATTAATTCAAACTCTTCAAATTTATCGATTGAAATGTGTTGGCATAATGAGAGGAGAGAGGTATCATTTATAGAGGGGGAGTTAACGAACTTAATGAAAGAGGAGATTAATGGGGAGTTGGAATATTAAATGGAAGCTCAAATATTCAAGGGGTTAAAGTGCGGGTTGAAGAGAGTTATCGGAGATGAAAGATTGGGGTTCATGTGGGCCCCACCTCTCACATATCCACACATGGGAAGTTGGGTGGTTGTGGGCCCAACCAACAACTTCCCTTGGGAGGGTTTAACTTCTAATTTTATAAATTAAAATTGTTCTACCAATTTGATTTATTTTAAACTAATTCCCCAAATATCAATTCTCAACCCGTTTAAAAAGCAACTGCGGTAAAGATCCCTTTAAGCAATTACCTGCGCTGCAAGTTCATAGGTGCCCTTGGATTTCAATTCTGATCACCAGTTCAAAAGATAGAAAAACTCACTCCTTTGTTCACTGAACGTACCTGAACAAAAAATCAGAAATTGATTCCGGGCACACCGGGCCTCGGAATCAGGTGTTGTTAGAAACTACAGACTCGTAAAATTCCAAATAAATTAAGAAAAAAAAATTCCATGATGTTTCTGGGAATTTACATATAATGAAAAAAATTATTTTGAAAATAATTTTATAAGATTGTAAGGGAAGCTTTGACAATGTTATAATGGTGTAAAATAGCGGAACCAATTGTATAAGTTAAAAAAACATTCTTACCTTAATTTTGTCAAAAAGGTCATAAAGTACCTTTTTTGGAAAATGAAGAAAAGAGTCCTCTTATAACGTATAAGGTCAAAAAAGGGTATAAATGACATTAAAAGATTTGTTAGTAAACTGTAAAAATGTTTTGAAAAACATTTTTATGAATCATCGATGTGCATGATAAATAGTTTCCAGTAGATACTTACATAAAAACATCCTCGGATAATAAAGAGATTGTAAAATTAACCCTTACCTTGTACTTTTCCTTGGTCGAGGGTTGGTTAACTTCCAATATAATTGTGAAATAATTGTTCTTATATTATACAATAATCATATACATTAATATGATATCATATATGATCTTTTAACAATGCCTTGTTAATAATATCTTAGTAATATCGTCATTTCAGGTGTTAACTGATTTGTTTTCCTTTATATGATTTGTTACATAAGTAATGGTTGTTATGGTTAGTATGTGTCTTATTCATGTTATTAATGATATTAAGTTTATACATTATTTCTAATCATCTATGAAAATTAGTCTTGAATAGATATGATGGGGAACGAATCTCATCGCGTTTGTGGAGACGGTAAACAGTACGTATGTACGAGAAAAAATATCATTATTTTGATATTAAAATAATATATAATTGGATGGAATATCATACATAATGAATAATTATCATTTTATGTTTATTATTTACATAAATTACACCTCATTATTACACCAATCCAAATAAGAATGTATTGAATAACAATTACACCACGACGTACAAACGGTAAGCTGTACCTACGCATGTATGGTGACATGTCATTCAAAGGAAAGATAGAATAAATATTTATAATAACATCACAGTATATAGAAGATACTGGAGTGAGTATTTTATAAAGGAAAAAATAAATAAATAGTAAGTGGAAGAAGAAAGGGACTTGAAAGAGGTGATGAAATATTTACCTCTATTTCGGGTTCTTCCTTTTGATTTGATCAAAAGGGATCATTAGGTTGACTTTATAAGTAAATGAATACCTATAGGATTAGGCTTTGATCTTTTATATGGTATTTGGATAGGTCTTGGCCGAGAAAAACAGCTTCGAAGGTGTGAATTAAAGAGAAGGGGGAGTTTCTTTTATAAGAGGGGTGAGGGGCACCTTAGGGAAATCTTAGAATATTATTTTATAATAAAATAATTTTCAGTATATAATGGCTCCAAAATGGATTATTTAAAGGTTAAGGTGGGTATGTTTCTAAAACCACTCAACCAATAGGTTTTAGATAGGTTTGGGTCCCTATATTAACCTTATCATTTGGATTTAACTCTTAGCTAAATGGTTTGACATTTACGATTTCTCTTTGTATTTTTATATTATATTGTTAATAAACATACTATATACTTCCAAGAGAATCCAAAGTGGTTAATTAATAATACACCAAGCATTATATTAGTATTTTGGTCTAACCATATATTTTTAGGAATACAATATCAATTAATAATTTAATATTTTAAAAAAAGTCTTTTATGCCAATTTTGACACTATTTGGTATTTTGTTTTTTCTTAAATTTATAACAGCATTATTACTTCAAATAAAAATTATCTAATAAATTCTAACATGTCCCATTAACCTATAAAAATCTAGGATGACCACAAAAAGTTCAAATTATATTTATTTTAACATCTATAATATCATTTATTTGATTCTTTCATTTATATTGAAAATACTGCATCATCATTGTGTCATAAATAAATATATTTATTTTATGTCTAAAAATTATAAATAAAATATCACGAGGTAGAAATATTTGTATCTTTATAATGAATATTTATAGTAGAATATATCAATTATATGAACTCATATAAAAATTGTTTTACTAAAAGATATATTCTTTTGTTATTTTTGTCTCTACATTAAATTATTTAATATATAATGTCATTATCACTTCCATGTGGCTCCATGGGGACCCAAAATCGACCCAAGTATGACCATGGTCGGAAATATATCATCCAATAGGGTTAGGATATGTCTATGGATAATTTAATGTTACTGTAATATTATTTCAAACCTTATTTACTGGATTTACCTCTTTAACCACGTTAAATAAAATATTTACTGAAATAAATATTCATATTGTTCAAAAAATCGAAGAAACATATTTACCAAATTTGGACCTCCTGATTCCAGATATGGAATCCATTTTTCTAAATTCAAAACACAAAAGTGCTATAATGTAATTAAAAATTATTTTTTGTATTCAAAACAAAAAGCATGTTTGTAAGAAATATTAACTATCAAAAGATTGAAACTTTTTTATGTCCAGTATAAATGTGAAATTACATCCAATGACCAAAATTGGATTAAATGGTAAAAATATAATCTAATTGTACTTAAAAACCACTAAATATTATAATTTAGTACTATAAATTATTTTGATTAAAAAAGATTTTTTTAATTAAAATTTAGTATTTTCACTATTCATCAAAAGCTGAATGTATTCAGAAAAATACCAAAAAATCACCCTAAGATAATTTCGATATTCCGAACCCAAAAATAAATTTCATTTTGAATGATTAAATTGAATAAATTTTAAAAAGTGGGTATTAATATTCATAACAACTAGTTTGATTGGTCGCGACGTGTCAGAATCTCGAAGTTGCATACAATGCAACTTGTTGAATTATTCGAAGGAAAACATATCGCAGAAGATTGAGGTGTTACATAAACCACCAAAATATCCACAAGGAAGTAACCTGAAGACCTGTCATGTCATAAGGGTTCCAATTCAGCAGACAGCGCGTCAACCGGACACCCGGTCTGAAGGTTTTTGGCATTTTAGTGCCGAGGGCCTAGTTGGATTTGGGTATGATTAAACCTTGAAGAACTCCAAATTTATTCAAAAGTCATGTAGAGTATCTCAAAAGGATTGCTTCATCCTATGGGTTCTAGTGTCACAGACGATTCGTCATTTTGACACCATATGATGGAGATATGCCGGATACAAGATCCCGTAATAACATTATTATTATTATTATTGGGTGTTTCATGGATCTGAGGCACGGACCAGAATTTAATATTCTAAATTATACATGAAACTAACTTCGTAATGACAGAATCAAGTCACCAATGATGGAATGTAAATCGGACATCGCACGCAGGAGTTATGGCGGGTTGACGATTTTATAATAATATTAAATCTATTATTTCCTGATCATTTTGGATACTCGATTTGAAAACCTAAAAAAGACATCCAATATCAGACTGAAAATGTCTGTCTCAATGTCAGGGTCTCACTACCGATGATGACTCGTGAAACCGAGGTCACATAGATAAGTTATGGGCAAAACACAGTTTTCCCAATGAAAATAATAATAACATTATTATATTATTATTATTTTTCCTATTTTTTAATTCCTGAAATATTCATACCCAAAATTTCAATGTACCACCAAAATAGGCAACTCCTTGACTCCATGCCCAGAACACCCCACTCTTCCATGATTTTATGATTTTTATTATCGTTTCATCTACTTATAATTTCAAATTCTGATCAACTCTTTCTTCTTCCACGATTTTATCATGCTCCAACTAACTATTTATTCTTCCATGATTTTCTCATGTTCCAAACTAATAGACCACAGAAAAAAATGCACAACACTTCCTAAAATCAATCCTATGGATTCTCCCCCTGATGCTCCAGCTCCCGCATCACCTTCTACCTCACCACGACCCGCACCTTCTGTCTTCCTGGCCACTGCGCCACTCGGGAGCAATGCCCCTTAATCATGCCACCTTCTGACCGCCCGATCATGCCGCCTCGAGCCACCTCAGGCTACCGCTTATCTAAACTGCATTGTCGGATGTTTTCCATAACCGCGCCGGACAACTGTCGTTCCTTGTCCGGAATCGCACAGCCACAAAACCCCTTCCGTGGGCAACATCAAAATCATTCAAAGCCCAAAAATTGTGACGAATGCAAATTCATGATCCTCAGGATGAGATCTCCACATCTGTTTGACACGTTCAACAAAACATTGAATTCATGACGTGCTTAATTATATTTTTATGAAGAACATGTGAAGAATGCATAGAGAATGAATAAGAAAAGATCACGGTCGAAGTGCAGATCGATGGATGTGTTTTTTTGGCCTCCAATTTTGAGAATCAAGAACACACGGAATTGAAAATTAAATATTTATCATACTACAAGAATTTCAATTTTAATATAAATAAGAAGAAAAATGATTCATTCAATTGTTTTTGTATCCACGAATTAATTCATTTAATTCGTGTTCATTATGAAAATTTAACTAGGGTAGGAAATCCACAATGATGGATCCTACCATAAATGGCTTGGTAGCCAATGATGAAGATTTCATCTTTGCATTGTTCAGGAGAATCTTCTGAATTTTTCACTCCTTGTTCTACCTCGATCCAAGATCTTCCTTTTCGTCCTTCATCGTTCACCAACGGGAAGAGGAGGAGAGGGGAAGAAGGGAGTGTTTGTCATCATTAGATAAAATGAATTATGGGGCCAATCCCCTCTAAACAAATAATTTATAATCCCTCATTAGATTCAAATGGATTAATCAAATAGTTAAATAAACAATTATTTAATCATTTAATTAATCATCCACGCCGACACACATGCCAACATCCTGACGCTGACAAAACTATGGTCAAACCTATATTCTAAGCTCATTGGTGGTCTCATATTTTTCATCTGAGTCCCCATCTGATAGATATTCGAGTATGATCCATTAAATGAATAAATTAATAATTTAATTTATCTATTTAACATAACTCCATTGAGGGAGGGGTCTGTACGTCCCATGTTGACTTATTTTATGACTCACCTAGGGGAAACACTATGTTTCGGACCCAACAGTGGTCTCAAATTTCCAATATGATCAACTGTTTATGAGATATCATATTTTCTTTTGTTAACTACACTTGCATAATATAAAAAAACTTCACATTTTTATAAAAGAAATTCTATGCACACCGGTCCTCGAAATTGCACTCAGTCTTAGTTCCTAGCTCTGGAAATATTCTTAGAAATATTTAAAAGTATTATTAGGATAAAAAATGGGTCTCTATATTATTCCCTCCTTCATGTTTTTTGTCCTAGAAATGAAAAACTATGGAAACCACTTGGGATTCTGAGCCTACACTTAGCTCTCCCACCCCTAGGGAAATCGGTACATTTCTTGGCTACCAAATAATGATAACCAAATGAATGATCCACCCTCATCAGGTTTTCTTTATCAGTTTATGTGTTTAGGAACACACACATATCTTTTCAGTTAAAACATGTTTAAGGCATCATGTACCCACTCCAACTATTTGGGGTAAGGCAAGGTGGTATGCAACCTCGTCGTTTCCTGGAATAGTCTCAAATGACCAGATTGAACTCGGGTAATAGTTGACCTCACTGACCAAACCTCTAAATCCCATGTTATAACTCAAATCACCGTTTGTTTCTTGAATAGAGTCTTATGATTCCATCCTTCAGAATATCGATATGGTGAAACACCTATGGAAATATAGCCACATAGGATTTCGCAGTTGATGAATCACAACCGAGACTCTCTTACAGGCTCAAGAGGAAAAGTAGTCAACACCGTCAACTGATGAAATGGTGTACCCTCATGTTCAACCAGGGTTAACTATAGGGAAGTTAAATGCTCTGAAACATCCCAGACTAGGTGAGTCTGGTACTTCCCACACTTCCCGCTAAGGGAATGTTCAACAGAATTGCACCTTGAGTGCAAAATTTAGATGTATTATTCCACCATGGTTCCACTTTGTTTTATGGGTCCCTTATGACTACGTGCCTGAGACTGATCATGAGAAGATCCCCTACATTGAGATCTCATAATTTGGCTTTATATAGATGCAAAATAAGTCTCATATCTGTTGAACTGACTTCCACAACCAAGTGCATGGTGTTCTTTTGAAAAAACACTCTCTGTCACCAAGGCTTGCTCCAATACCCCGGTATAGGTGGGGATGCACAAAAGAAATATGGTAGCACAGATATCTTGGTGGATCCCCTTCTCAAACATCCAAACTTGGCAGTAGCCATTACAGATCATGTCTATAGGGTAGTGCGCATGTTCTGTGATCTTAGTTTCGTACTCAGTCACCGTTATCCCTCACTGCCATAACTGGAGAAGCTCTTGAAGTCAAATAGTTCCATTCAAAAGGGGTATAACTCTTCATGAAACAACTATAGGATGTCATCCCATGATAGTTCCACCTCATCGTGTATTTAAGTAACAAATCTACACCAATGTTCAGTTGCGTCCGAGAAAAGGTCGACTACAAAAGCCACTATATGATCTATCAGTGTCTGTACAAGCCTAAAGAGGAAAATCACCAACTCTATCCAAACCTTCAATATCCAAGGGTCTGGATCACTATAGAACCTTACTAGTCTCCAGTGCCGGAACTCACAAAGATAACTAAGCATGCGCATGTCCTCAAAATTCTATGATGGGGTTGTCTGCTACTCAATAGGTGGGGGAGATTCTACCTTCCCACCTAGGGAAAGGGTATTGCATGATGGGTCATGAACTGATGACTCATTTCTCACAGAATCATCATACCAAACTAGATCTAGTATCCTAGATAACTATCTTCATTGATACATCTTGAATGCTTTCAAGGAGTACTGCGGTCCAAGGATCATATATATATATCAATAATGATGTGGAGCAGACATGAGAAGAACAATCAAAGACTTAATCCTATATGATGCATGTTCCATTTTTTCCTGCAACATGTGTCTCAGGGTGCCAAGCCAACAAGTGAGTAATAAAGCTCCGGGTGAATAGATTTGTCGGCCGCTCGTACAACCACTGGACTCCCTGTTCTGAGATCTGATGTCGAGACACTTCGACATTATTGCTACAAAAATAACCAATAACTTTTTAGGAAAATATCCAAACTACGTCCCAAGGGTCGAACAACCTTTGATACCACTTTTTCACGACCCGACCAGTACCGTCACTCAAGCCGTAACTACCAAAATCCCGCGTCCATCAGCCTGGGGATGGCGACTAGCGATGAAGGAACAATAAACATGGGGAGGCCATCTCCAAAAAACCTGTACACACACACACACACGCAACCAAACCAATCAAAAAGTGAAGAGGAAAATAAATCAAGGTACCACACTACTATAAACCGGGATCTAAACATATATACATCAGACTCTAAATAGTAAAATTACAAGAAAAGTAAATCTGAAATGGAAAGATAAAATAATACACAACTAACTAGAAAAGTGCCACAACCCAACAAAAAGTGAAAAAGTAAAATAGTTGGAAGAGTGCCACTCCTGAATCCCACTCTACGACCACCTCACGTGGTCCAAGCACCCCATATCCCTAAGCTCCTATGATATCACGATCAACCTATCTTTTTCCTAGAAGGTCACACCATATCCGAGAAAACCAAAATAGGGGTGAGTGTAAGAATACTCAGTAGGATGCCCTAAAGGCTTGAGGGGGTGACCAGAGAGGTACTAAAGAGGGAAGTAGTAAGAGAGAACAAGGTACGACAAGTGTGAATGGAAAGAGTACAACTCCACCCAATAGTAGATATACTCACTCAATGAAACCCAAATGAGAGAGTATGGGGATATCCATATTATAGCTCACACCAAGTATATTCCCATACAAAAACCTAGGGAATCCAGATATACTCGTCTCAGTAAGAAAGAAACATAAGGCTCTGACCTCAAGCCCATTATATGATTTCTAAAGAATGCTCAAAGCATTACTCAAGTAACAGGAGTACACGCTCCAAGAACTTTCCATCCCTGATGGAACCAATCTAAGATATGTACTCCATCAGGTACAACTCAACAATTCATAAAGGTACATCTTAAAGGAAATGCTCCATCCGGAACATTCTACAAGAACTGCCTCTAGTGAGCGACACTAGAGGTCTCATTAACATAGTCTTGCACCTGAATCCTGACCAAGGGAAAGAAAGTGAAGCATACCACTCCTCATACCTATTTCTTGATGTTTAAGGAGCTATAAATCCCATGAAGGAGCTACTCCCCATCGCTACTTGGAGACAGGGGAGTACTACTCCATAAGTGAGGACCCACTCCCTACCTGGTAGGGGAGTAAAACTCTTGTAGTTTGTTGACTAAGGGGGACCCATGCGCTAGTATGTTAGGGGAGTACTGACCCCATACTAGAGGACCCACACCCTGGAACGGAAGGGGAGTAATGACTCTTCTAGAACAAGGTGTAAAGAGAACCCACCCCGGAATCTGTAGGGGAGTGCAACTTGGTGACTAGAGGACCCGCGTCCGGGTAAAGTATGGGAGTAACCGACTCTGTCACAATATATGTTGTAGCAATGCATCAGGAGGACCCACACCCTGGGTTGACAGAGGAGTACATACCCCTAACATAGAGTACATGCACCCTACACAGTAGGGGAGTACCTGACACTTTGTGAGCTAAGTATGGAGGACCTGCTCCCAAGTCCAATAGAGGAGTACTGACTTCAATGATTTGAAAACCATATCAGAGGAAAACGAACCTGTACTCATGACGTTCAGAGTCCTGTATCAACCAGAGTAGAGGAGTAAGGAATACCCATGACTTGATTCATCATGGGAGTACGCATCCTAACTCTCAGTACAAGAAACACCATGGTTTTTACCCTCTGGCTATTGGTTATACCTCAACCTCCCTGAAGATCCAAAAGGAAGTAACTGGATGTCCATTCATGTCATAAGGGTTCCAATGTAGCAAATTATGCGTCAACCAGACACCCTGTGTAAAATTTATAGTTATTTTAGTGCCAGGGGCCCAAATAGATTTGAGTAAATTCCAACCCGGGAAAAATAAAATGTTCTACAAAATTCACGTGGAGTATCTTAAAAGGACCACATCGTCGTAAGGGTTTCAGTGCTGCAAACAGTTTTTCATTTCAAAACCATATGAGGGAGATATGTCGGATACAAGATCCAACATTATTATTATTATTATTATTATTAGGAGTTTTCTGGACCCTAGCCATGATCCATAATTTAATATTCTACTTTAGACATGAATATACTGTCTTAATGACAGGATCATGTCACCAGTGATGACAAGTCAATCGGACGTCACACACAGGTGTTATGGAGGGTTGAATATTTAATAATAATATTAAATCAATTATTTCCTGACCATTTCAGGTACCCAATATGAAAACCTAAAAAGACATCTAATATTATACTCGGAATTTCCGTCTCGAAGTTACGGTTTCACTGTCGTTGATGGCTAGTGAAACAGAGGTTGCACAGATAAGTTACAAACAAAACACAGTTTCCCAACCAAAATAATGATAACATTATTATATTATTATTATATTTAATTTAAAATAATTCCTTAAATATTCCAACCCAACATTTACCCACACAAAAAAATAGGCTCCTCCTTGACTCTATGCCTAGCACTCCCCACTCTTCCATGTTCTTATGATATTTATTATTATTTCATCTACTTATAATTTCTCTCTCTAATCAACTCTTTCTTCTTCCACGATTTTCTCACGCTCCAATTAACTCTTTCTTCTTCCACAATTTTCTCGAGTTCCAAACTAACAGACCACAGTAAAAAAATTAACAACAATTTCTCAAATCAAGTCCATCACTTATCACCCTCATGCACCAGCTCCCGGATCACCTGTAGCCTCATGCATTTGCTTCGCATGACCCGCCCCCGCTGTCCTCCTGGCCACTGCATCACTCTTGTTTCGTGCCCCTTCATCCTTCCGCTATCTCAAACTCCCATTCATGATAGTTCGAGACACCTCAGGCTTCCTCTTGTCCAAACTGCTACATCAGATGCCTTCTACAACCACACCGAACCACCGTCGCACCCGGGTTAGAATCACACCGCCACAACACCCCTTCCATGCACCACCACAACTTTATTATAAGCCTAAAAATTATGACAACCACAGATTCATGATCCTCTGGTTGAGATCTTCACATCTGTATGTCGTGCTCGATGAAATATTGAATTATTGACACACTGAATTATTTTGCGATGAAGAACACATGAATAACACAAGGAGAATGAATAAGAAAAGATCATTGTCTAAGTGTGGATTAATGGCCGTGTTTGTTTGTCCTTCTTTTTCTAGAATTCAGAACACATGAAATTGACAATTAAATATTTATCATACTACAAAAATTTCTAATTCATGATAAATAAGTAGAAAATTGATTCAATCAATTGTTTTTCGATCCGTGATTTAAATAATTTAATTCAAAATTTTCATGAAAATTAAACAAGGGTAGGGAATCCAAAAAGATAGATCCTACATGAAATGGTTTGGTCACGAAATATGAAGATCGCACTTGCGCAACATTTGGGAGAAGCTGCTGCGTTCACCACTCCTTATTCTACCATGATCCATGATCTTCTTCTTCATCCTTCGTCGTTCATCAACTGGAAGAGGAGGAGAGGGGAGGAAGGGAGGGTTGGTCGTCATTGGCCAAAATAAATTATGAGGCCACACCCATATAAACAAATAATTTATAATCTCTCATTATGTTAATATAGATTAATCAAATAATTAAATAAAAAATAATTTAATCATCTAATTAGTCATCCACGCTAGTACACAGACCAAACTCCCGACACTGACAAAGGTTATACTCTGCCTAGGGTAAAACCTATGTTCTGAGCTCATCAGTGGTCTCATATTTTTCACCTGAGTCTTTATCAGAGAGATATTTGAGTTTGAGTTATTAAATGAATAAATGAATAATTTAATTTATCCATCTAACACACCGCCATCAAGTGAGGGGTCTGAATGTCCCATGCTGACTTATTTTATGTCACGCCTAGGGGAAACACTATGTTCTAGACCCAACCGTAGTCTCAGATTTCCAATCCGACCAACCATTTACGAGATATCCTGTTTCATTTTGTAAACTGTGCGTGAGAAATAAAAAACACTTCACATTTTTTTAAAAGAAATTCCAGGCACAACGGGCCTCGAAATTGCATGTCGTCTTAGTTCCTAGCTCTGGAAATATTTTTAGAAATATTTAAAATCTTATTAGGCCAAAAACCCGGTCTCTAAATTGGTTCATATGATCTCAGTATCATTCAGTTTTTGGGAAAAATAAGAGTATCGTGAGGGACCTTTTCTCAAAACTTTCTTACACACACTCTAAATTGGGTATTTTTTTATTTGGGTTTTTTATCAACAGGGTATCAAGTATTTCAAAAATGGGGTGCAGTTATGCCAGAATAAGGTTCACACTTCTCTATATATTGTGAAGGATTCATGAGCCTCGTTAACACTTCCTTCATGGAATTTAAAAAAATTGGTTTGGATGGGGTTTATGGCTCCTTATAGACAAATTTTACAAAAGGGGTTCCTCCCGGAATCTAAATTTCATTCTTCTCCTTAGTTTTTATTGTGATTCCCTTAAATAATTCTGTCTCAACATATATTTCAGTTTTTTAGAAGGTTTAATTTCTGTTTATAATTTTAATTTTTTAATTATTATTTATTTTGTTTGTATGATATATTTATTTAATATATATGAATTCATGAATGCTTGGATGTATAAAGTAGTAATTCTTGTAGGATTTAATTTATAAATGGGTTATTTTTATTGTATGATATAATTTATGTTGAATGTTTTGGAAAATTAAATATGTTGTTTATATAATAGAAATGTTATAAATAAAATGTAATTTATAGGGATATTTTTAATTTTATTATTTGTAATCTAAATGTTGAATAATAATATTTAAATAGATTTATATGTATATAAAAAATATAATATTTATTGTAACATTAATTTTAATCATAATATTCTATACATGTATGTATTTAGTAATATATATTATTTAAAATATATTATTTACATTGAGAATCATATTTAAATTTATGAAAAGTTATAAGGAATATTATTTTTGATAATGGTATACAAAAAGTTTACTATAAGTAATAATTTTAAATTATATAAATTATAAATAATTCTTATATTAAATAATAGTTTTTGAAATAAAATTACTTAATTTTATTAAAGTATAAATATGTCACAAATTAAATAAATACATATGTAATTTTGTAAAATATATAATAACATAAGCGTATAGTATTTTAGTGGTTTTTATGTATGTTTAAATTATATTATTTTTATTTATTATAATTAATGATGTTAATTAAAAAATTTAAATTATGTTATGTATAAATAATTATTCTTCCAATATATAATGTATAAAATTTAATTACATATATTTTGGAAAGTATAATATTGAAAAAAAGATTATATATACATTTAAAAATTTAGAAAATTGAAAACAAAATAATTAAACAATATTATAATGGTTATTATATAATTGTAAATTATATTAATTTTAATTAAATTTAATGAATTTTGTTATTAAATATATATACGCATACACACATTGAAAATTTTAAATTTTGGAAAGTACATATAGATATTTATTATATATGAAATCTAGTTATAAGTAAATTGGTAAAATATGTAGAATAGAATATGTATGACAAAAAATATGTTAAAAGTATTGTATAATTAATCTTCTTGAGATGACTGATCAATGCATTATTGAAATTATATGTAATTTTTGGTATGTGGTTATATAATTTGTAATAATTGCATTTTAGTTTCTGTGTTATTGGCCTGAGAGTCATCCCTATATAAGTATATCTAGACCTGTGTGTCCACCAAAAAATTATTATGAATTTCATACCACTAGACCCCCTAACATGCATGTGTGTAACTCTATAATAAAAAGGTGTTCAAAAATTGGTGTTCAACAAGAGATGTTTCTATTTGAAAGGTGACTGGTGGTTGCTAAAATATGTTCTAATAGATACTCCAGGAGTTCTCCCATAGGTTTTGGTTAGTTTGTCGAATAATGATAATATATTCCATAGAATAAGTTTCTAGATCATGACATAGTTATTTATTCATATTTAAATAAAATTTCTAAAAAAATAATTGATGTGGTATAATAATATATAACATTTTATTAAATTTTAATTGGTAAAAATATCACCATCAATATACTTCAACAATGAGGTTATTTATACGTTTAATGTATGACTAAAATTTCATGTTGTATTTTTTTATATCAGATTACTTAATTTATAATAATTGGCTGATCATGAGATGAACGACCAATTTATGATTGAAAATCCATGTTGTTTATTTATTTGGTAATATAATTTGTAAAAAAGACATTTTTCTTTCCTCATTGATGACTTATGTCTCATCCATCTCTTAAATTATGTAAGGGCATTTTTGTCCACTTAACAAATGTTATGTATCTAAAATCACTAGACCCCCTCACTTTCATGTGAGTTTCATTATAACAAAAGGGTGTTCAAAAAGAATTATTACTATTTAAAGTAGGATTTTTACACCATGCTAGAGAAGATATTGATGGTAGATACAATCTAAGAAAATACATGTGCAATGAGCCCCCTTAGGTTTTGGTTGGATTATTAAATAATTATTAAGCAATCCATATAAAAAGTTTCAATATAAATTCAATTATGAATTCATAACCAATTTAATGAATTTATAATTTTTATAATGTAGTAAATAATATTTTATTATTTATTTTTTATAGGTAATCATTTCTGTGAATATATATTGTAATGGTGAGGTAATTTATACTAAGAAGGGTCTTAGCCATACCTTACCACCTGCCAGTGTGGAAAATATTTTTGATTGTCTAATACTAGATGAATATCATAATGAGATTCGTAGTATGTTAAAATCGAGGGATGATCAATCAATTGCTTCAATAATATATCAAAATATTCAATATACTGAATGTTTATGGAACATTGAGTACCCTATGGTCGATGATTAGGATTCAATGGATATATCACTATTATTAAGTAAATAATTTAGTAATTTTTTGATTGAATTATATGTGGTGATTTTTTATACTCATGTGTTGCAACCAACAGTTACAAAACAATTTTTTGTGAGATATGTAGAATTTGGTCATTCAAAACACCCTCATTTATTTCATCCTTATATGACTCCTATCGTAGAACCAAATAATGAAGAAGATGATCATAATTTGGGGGAAAATGTAGGGGAAATTCATGTGTGTACTCCTGATATACTTAATGAATGTTTATCATGGGGAGAAGTCAATATATATGCATTAGAAGATGATTTGGGTGAGGGTGATGTGGGGAATGAACCTTTTATGGTTCTTATGATAGATATATACCCAATAGTTAGTGGTAATAATCCATAATTATTTACTTTCATAGTTAATAGAATTTCATCTAAACAAAATTTTTATTGCGATTACATTACATCGACTACTAAATTCTCTGACATTATAGGGAATAGATCTACATCAACTAATAACACCATTTATGTTAGGAATGAGTTTTTAAGTAAAGTTTATATAAAAATGTGATAAAATAATATCATGTAAAGAGGTATTTTACATTTTTTTTTTGAATCGATGAAGGAGAAATATCTCATTGATGTGAAAAATATGGGCCAGAATGTAAATTTTGATTAAGGGAAATATAAAAATAAAATTATAGTTGGATGATACCCAAATTAGAATTACCACACAATTGTGTACATCTAGTCTTTCCACTGGATCCATGTTCTCCTGATAATGAGTTTATATCAACTGTTATTTTAGAGATTATTTGAATGTGTGAAGACATTCTTATAGCCACAGTACATGATTGAATAAAATAATTTCCTAGCTATAAGATATCATAAGGAAAATATTGGAAAGATACAAAAAGAAATTGTAAATTTGTATGGTGATTATGATGAATCAAAGGAAATTTCTTCATAAGTTATGTAATTAATGTCTCTTAATAATCAGATTGATTATAATTTTGATGCTTTTTAGTATGTCTCCCCAAATAACTGAGTTATTCAATAAAAGGTGAATGTCAATAGGATGTTTTGGGCATTTTGGTTGTGTATCACAGTGTTTCCCTATTATAAACAATTCATTCAGGTCAATGGAACTTTCTTTGTTTAATGTATAAATGTTTTATACTAATTTCTGCTACACATGATAAAAATATTTCTCATCTACCACATTATTTCACTATTGTTTAAAAGGAGAATTTTGAATCCTAGAGTTGATTTTTGGAATGTATACGCATTCATGTTACACAAAATGAGGAAGTGTGTCTAATATCTGATAATCATCGAGTTATTATAGGGAATATTAATAGTGATTATGTTTCTTGGAGGGAACCAAATTCATATCGTCGATATTTAATTTCGTATATTTCACATTTTGTGTATTATCATTTCATGGATGACGTAACAAATAAGGTGATCCTCAAGTTTTCTATGTTTTTCTAAACATAATTTTTTTGAATGAAATTTTAATATCATTATAAATAAATTATTCTCTTATGGTTTTATCATATGATCCCCAATAAGAAAGGGTTGATAAATGTATTGAAGAGATTCAAATGGATAATGATGATTTGTATGAATATATGATGCAAATTTCAAAGGATAAATGGTCTTTCTCATACGATGGTGGCATGAGATATGTCCATAGGACCACTAATATAGTGGAGTGCATAAATTTAATCCTCGAGGGGGTGTGAAAACTACTGATCACATGGTTAGTGAAAGAGAAATTTTATAGTTGTGTTCACTACATTGTTGAATGGTGACAATAAGACAATCAGAGGATAGAAAATAGAATGTTTTTTACTCAGCATTTCTAATGTGACATTGATCAGATACTACATGATGCATCTAGATTGTGTGTTCTAACCTCTGGCAAGTGATATATCCACTATCAAGTAAGAGTGTTCTATGATTGGGATACATGAAACAGTGGTTGAGTGATGGGGGTAACATTGGATAATGCATACTATAATTGTGGAAACATTCAAGAATTGAGATATCATTGTTCACATGTTATTGCAACTTGTGAATCTGTAAAAATATCATGGGAACCTTATAATGACCCAGTGTATCACATGAGCACCCTGGTTAACTTTAATATTTAATATTAGATTCATGTTGGTGAATTTTATTCAACAAGAATGCTAGTTGATTAGCTGGGTTTTGTCCCTAATATTTCTAGTTTTTTGTAATTTGGATTTATTTTATTTCTAATTTTGTTAAATTTATGTAATTTTTAAATTATTAGATTGATATTATGTGGATTCACTCCTAGGGAAGACCTAAGACGACTCAAATAAAAATGAGATGGAGTAGAATCATCACCGAGGATGGGCAGTACAATTTGGAATTTTTAATGAAGATGGGAATACCTATAAGAGATATCCCCCGGTGACATGATATAGATGCACATTGAATCATCCATGATAGACTCAATGTAATTTTTTATGAATTTTTATTTTTTTGTATATAGACATTATCTCAATGAATCCTTTTATTTATGAGTTTCTTCATTTCTAACCAATTTCAACTCTAGTATGTTTCATTTATGGATTTTATCATAAAATATAATGTGGTACTATACTATTATAAAAACAACATAATTGAATATATCATGTAGAAACATGTTCTATGTGTGGTTTTTATCATAGATTATTTTTATAAAACTATTTAAAATAAATTAAACATCATTGGATATTAATAAATCAATAAATTCATAGACTAAACCAAAAAAATTGGGATCATATATTTTTTTACATCATTCTCATCATAATGATGAATTATACATGCAATTTTTATACCTCATTTTCTTGTTTCTGTTATTTAAAAAAGTATTAACAATTTTATTGAATTTACTATAATGAATTAGCCATGATGTCATTTGTGCTGACAGAAGGTCCTCCATTTCTCACATTTTTGGATAAGCATGTCTCACAATTGGTTTTAGAGAGACATACTGTGCCTCATTTTAATTTATCGATATCTCACTATTTCCATCATATTACACTACCTCCCACTATCACCCTCACCTTAATGATGATGGGTTATCTGGCATAGTGATGTACGAATTCACCTTTGACGATCATCAACTCATTGCGAAAATAATTGAGTGATGGAGGCTGGATTCACAAACATTCCATTTCATATAGGGGTGATGAGTATTACACTGTATGATATGTCTATTATTATGGGCCTCTACATCAATAGTGTAGTTGTGACTGGCCGAGTCGAAGTATTTTGGTTTTAACTAGTTCCTAGATTACTAGGCATTGAGGTCCATAATAATGGAAATTCCATCATCAATAGTATATTATGCATGAAATTGTTATACCATCACTTTTAAAATCTATCATAGTATTCCAAAAATATCAACATACTACGATTTTCAGAAGCATGAATTTTGAGGCTGATCGGTGGAACTATTTTCACTGATCATTCCACTAAATTTGTACATCTGATGTATTTACCTTTACCCGAATACTTGGACCATCAAATATCGTATAAATAGGAGTATTCTTATCACACACACACACATATATACAGGTCACTATGCAACGCATGCTGCATTGATAATGTACATATCACAAGATGTGTTATTCTTATAAAAAATGGATATGGGAGCACATCCCCTGCATAGTTGCACATGCTCATATGGCATTACCTGCTAATATTTTATCAGATAATTCATGTGTAAGATGGTATGTTATTCCTTCATTGTAATGTAGAAATCAATTTTATAATTTTCATTTATGAAATATAACTATAATAATGTCATTTACTGGTGGAGTCAGACACATCGAAATTCAAATACATCCAAACAAGATGTACACAACAACAAACTAAGTATGGGTAGTATTCCACAAGACTACGTATGTTCTTATTACTTATGTTGACCTCCTAGTTTTAATGAAAACCCATGATTATAATGATTCAAATTAATTTCATGTAACTATGTAAATATCCTTTATTTTGTGATAGGTGATAAAATTTAGTAAGTAAGAGTCACTGTTGAGATCGAGACACCACTGATGTTAAGTCACTGCCAAGTCATATTCCTGACATAGTCTAAGACACCATCATGTTATGACACCATTATCATAGAAATATCATTATATCAAAGATTCCATCAAATTCACACAACCAAAGTGAGAAATTGGTAATGTATAATACACCATCATGATGACAAGTTTCAAGAACTCTTAGAATAAAACACTGGAAAAGTGTGAGACACTACAAACCTGACCTACCACTAGAGAAGTAACCTCTATAATGATGAATCACCATCAATTGAGACACCCCAAAATTGAGACCCCATTAGAACCTGAGACAGATCCAGAATGACTCATCATTGGACTAATACACTACTACAATTTTTTAACATTACTTATTTTGAATTATTTCTAATGACTATATTATTGATGTTAATGTTGATTTATATTTTAATGATTGTATCTCAAATGTTAAACAGAACACATTGAAGATAGTTCCATTCATGATGTACAATGGATCATGATATCCAGATGCACATAGATATTCTTCATCTTGTGGTTGTTAAGAATATAAGTAGAGTCCCCCAGGCATAGATATTGAAGTAGACTGATATAAGGATAAGATATTGTGATTATTGAACACACACAGAGATGGAATTGATTTCAATAAAATGAAGAACTTACATTTTAATGGGAAGAAAAAATAACGTCATCATATCTGATGTGTTCCTCCAGTTAAGAAAGGGAGTCTCTAACACTCTGTTATTCTATTATTTTCAAGAGAACACTACTTGATCTAAATTTCTAGATACATTCCAGGAGTCAAGATCTAAAATAAAATAGACCAGAAATTTAAATTTATACTCTTTGATATTTCTATATTCTGTTCATTTATACTTACATTTTGAGAAGTGTGTGTGCATGCACTATTTTATAGCATGAATACTATCTTTTATACTAAACATGATGATACTTGATACCATATCAAACTTATTTTAATCTGATTTAGAAAGGATAAAAGTGGGATGTGTCCTCGTGTGGACTGATTATTTTTATTCCCAAGTATAAATGTAAAAGAGGTCATCTGTGACATGGATAGTTTGTTAACTATTGTAAAACCTGATCTAGGTTGGGGACCAACATTTTTATCTTTTAAAAACTTCATGGTGGTATGTGATCACCAAATGGAGAGGGCTAGGTCTTTTCTTGAGACCCAATGTCTTGTTTCAATTTTTTGTTGTGTGTTTTTGTTTACTTTAATTCCTCTTTTAAAACTAAAACTATATTAACAAAAAAACTAATACATTGATAGTTAATATTTATCAGTGCTTTTTAACACATTAACTATGTAAATTTCATTAAAATAAATAATTAATATTGTCTAATACATACCTGATAACTAATAAATCTTTAATAGTCCTGTTGAAATAATAGATCTCAAAACGAACTAATATATTGATTAATGGGGCCATTTCAAAATTAATTGGGGGGTTTAAAACTAATCCTTTTTAAATAAAAATATTATTGGTTAACAAATTCACCCCACATCTTGAGATACTAACTCTAACCAAAATTTGATATCAAAGGTAATTATTTTATTTGGTATTAATGTTTTTAAAACCATTTTAGCTAGTATTATTGTAACTCTTTGAGGATATTAGATTTTTGTCATTTATAAATTTAATTATTTAAATGTATAATCATCAAGATCGCTCTGCTACCAAAAGAACTCCCTTTTCAATAGTAATAATTATGATTAATTGAAATTTAAAATGAAAATTAGTATAGAAACAATGGTCTTTGGAATTTGTAATTCTATAAGAAATAAAAATAAATTTACATATACTATAAAAAAGGATTGGGATTAGGCTACAATGACTTATTATAACTATGAACGTAAAGCTATGGATGCCTTATACTGTGCTCTATGGGATGAAAAATTTAATAGAATATTTGTATGTAAAACTGCTTATATGATTTGAGACACTTTGTCTATTTCACATTAAAGAACTTCTAATTTCAAGGGTATAAGACTTAGAAAATATAATATTAAGTATGATACATTTAAAATGAAGAAAGATGAACATATTTATAAAATTTACCTAATGTTAAATAGAATTTTCCACATAATGATATCGCTTGGAAATCTTGTTTCTGATAAGGATTAGATTATATGACTTCTCATATGTATACCGGAAATATGGAGATGCACATCTTTTTCCATTAGATAATCCTATGATATTAATAAACAGCTAGTTGTGGATTTTATTTGTATGGTCATGATGTATAAATAAGAGTTACAGGTAAACCTTGAAAAAGATGAGATTCCAAGAGAATATTACTAGACTTCAAGACTAACGCATATAGACAACAATAAAATGGAAAGAAAAAGAAAAAAATCCATATAGAGTGTTCAAGTGATAGTCAATCACCTCAAGATAGTGATGAGGTGATGGCAACATATCTATAAGATTTATGGAATTTGATAGGAAAATGGAGTTTTTGAAGAATCTAAATTAAAAAACATAATATGATTATAGAGGAAGCTAGAAGAAGTATTGGAAAATGGATGGTGACTCAAAAGAAGTTATTTGTTATGAATGTAAAAAAGAAAGGACATATAAAATCAAACATTCCAAAGATGAAACATAAAATGAAGTATAAGTATAAGGATAAAACATACATAAAGGCTACGAAATCCACATAGGGTGATTCTAAACATATTTCTAGTGATTCAGATTCATCACATGGGGAGAAACCCCATAGAGAGAACTTGTTTTCAATGACCAACATTTATTAGGTACCTGTTATATATGCTTTATCTATGGTGCCTATGGTGTCATCAATATATGATTTTGAAAACTATAAAGATTAACTTAGTTACGATGACATTTATAATGAGTAATTGTTTGAATATAGAAATATGTTTGAGGATACATGAAATGAAATAAAGGTTAATTATAAAAATCTCAAAAGACGACATGCTTTATCTATTAATATAAAATCTAAACTCTTTGTTGAAAAAGATAAAAATGGCCAAATTATCAAAGAGAATACAAAACTCAAACATTAAAATGATAAATTGAAGAAATACGTCGAAAATTTTACAAATTATAGTGAAATTGTTACTCGGATTTTAGGTAATCATGTTGCACTATAGTATGTAACTGGAATAGGATACCAACCAGGAAAAAACTGAATACTAAAGAGTACTTTTTTTCATAATTCCAAATCAGAATGTTCAACTACGAACTATTTTAATAAAGGACGAAATAATGTTTTTATTTCTAAAAGTTTACAATATGTTTATAGAAATACCATCATGAAATTGTGGGTTCCCATAGCAATGTTCACTAACATTTCTAGAACTAAACAGATATGAGTACCGAAGTCATTTCTGGAATAAATTTTGGCTTCTAGAAAATCTTTTTGAAAAACTCTTATAGAATCCTATGGTAATTGTAAAATGGTTATTCAAGATACATGATAGGATATTACTCATGATTCAAGATCCTTATTAATGTTTATGGTGTTCATGTGACTTTTGGTGATAATCTAAATGAAAAAATCATCATCCTTGACCAAATCAGTAACCATAATTCAGTTTTAATTTCTACAGTTTTATTTATTTTTGGTCTAAAGTATAACCTTCTTAGTATTTCACAGCTATGTGATGATAATATTCATGATAAATTTTCTAATGATTCTTGTATTGTTTATGATTTTAAAAATGTCTTAATTTTTACTTCATAATGAAAATACAATGTTATTATGTTGATTTAAATTTTTTAGTTTCTAAGAATGTTCCCTTATTGAGTTCCTTTCAGAATGAATCTTCGATTTGGTATAGAAGACTAGGACATTGCAGCATTCACATGAATAGGAAGAAAACTAATAAAGGGTTAGTTAGGTATAGATGTAAGCTTGAGTTCCTAAATAATAAAGTATGTAACCCCTATCAAAAAAGGGAAACAACACAAAGATTCTTTTAAATTAACAAAAGATGTGACAACTTCTCAACCTCTAAAGTTGATTAACTTGGATTTTATGGAACTTATAGAGATTATAGTATAAAGAGGAAGCACAATTTTTATGTTCTTATAGTTTATTTTTCCAAGTATACTTTCATATTCTTTCAAAATAAAAAAATTGATGCTTTCTTCTAAATTACCGTGTATGATAAGTCTATAGAAAATTTTATTGGAAATAGAATTAAGTCCTTAAGGATAGATCATGACTATGATTTTGAGAATCAATATTTTGAATCATTTTTACTCACAAAATAGTAAAACTGATTACTTATCTTCTCCATGTACCCCTAACTATAATGGATTTATTGAGAAGAGAAATATGAATTCACAAGAGATAGTCTGGACCATGATGAATACGTATGACCAACCTGTCTATTTTTGGGTAGAATTTATCAATACAATCTGTTATATTATCAATAGAGTGTTGATCATACCTATAGTTAAGAAGAACCCTTAGGATTTTTTTAATAACAGGAATCCATAGGTTAATTAGTTTAGAGTTTTTGGTTTTAATGTATTTATTCATAAAATGTAGGATAATTTTGAAAATGTTCTTCCAAAAGTGATGAAAATATTCCTAGGTTATTCATTCACTAGAAAAGCCTATTGAGTGTCTAATAAGAAGACAAAAATAGTGAAATAACTAGTTAATATAAAATTTGATGAAACAGATCCACACAATCCTAATAATTCATCATAAAATCATTAATATGATTTGTATTCTCTAAACATAAATTCCAAACCTTTAGATTATATAGTTAAAAATATAGAAAAATCATTTAGTTCTAAAGAATTTCCAGAAAATCTCAAACCTAAACCTATAAAACGAGATGTGACCATACATTCTCTTTGTATAACTATTAAAACTCTTATGTACATCCTTAAGATGACACTGTTTTAGATTGAGACAAAGTTACAACAAGTAGATCTTGTCTTTGAAATCAGGTTAGACATCAAGCATTGCTATCTAATCCTGAATCAAAGAACATCAATGAAGTCATTAATGATGAATTCTGGGTAATATAAATGAAAGAAGATTTAAATTAATTTTAAATAAAAAAATTTGGGTACTTTTATATAGAATCAAGGATGCCTAGACAATTGTTATTAAATGGGTTTTTAGAAACAAAATTAATGAGTAAGACACTATTGTTTGAAAAAATGATAGACTTTTTACACAAGGTTATAATCAAGAGAAAGGAATCGTGTGTGAAGAAACCTCTACACCAGTAGCTAGACATGAGACTATAAGAATCATGATCCCTTATGCATGTCATCGATATTGAAAATGTTACCAAATGTATTTCAAGAGTCCATTCTTGAATGGTTTCATAATTGCGGATGTTTTTGTTGAAAAAACACCTTTTTTTCAAAATCCAAACTTTCCAAATCATGTTTATATATTAACTAAAGATTTATATGGTTTAAAATATCCTCTAAGAGATTGGTATGATAGGATAAACAATTTTATGATTTGAAAAGTGTTTTAAAATAGTATAAGTGACCCTAATCTTTTCATAAAATGAATTTCAAAAGAACTATTAGTAGAACAGATATATTTTGATGACATTTTTTTGGATATTCAGGAAATTATTTCAATGCTGATTATTCTAAAATAACACAAAATGAATTTTAAATGAGTTTAATTGGTGAACTCAAATTATTTCATGGATTTCATATCATTCATAATAAAGAAGGAAATATTTTATATCAAAGTGAATACACAAAATATATTTTAAAATGTTATAATTTGGATATAAGTAAGTTTAGTTATACTCCCATGAGTACCACATATAATTTGGATACTGATGAATCTGGGAAACTAATTAATCAAACCAGTTATAGAGCAATGATTAGAATCATTCTCTTCTTGAATTATAAAAGACTAGATATAATGTTTAGTATGTATATGTGTACTCATTTTTAAGAAAAAACAAAAGAGTAACACATTTTTGTTGTTAACATAATTTTCAAATACCTCAAATAAACTACCAATTTAGGATTGGTTTACCCTAGATGTTAAGAATTTGATTTTATGAGTTATTATGATGCAGATTTTGGAGGATGAATGTTGGATAGAAAAAATAACCTCTACAACTTTTAACTTTTTTAGAAAGACTCTAGTTTCATTGAGTAGTAGGAAACAAAATTCTATAGAATTTTCTACTACTAAAACATAATACATAGCTGATGGGAGTGGTTGTGCAAAAATTTTGTGGATGAAACACACTCTACTAGACTATGGATATAAATCTGGACATGTCCTCATACACTGTGAAAACACAGGTGCTATTAACATTTCAAACAATCCTATTTTGAAATCTTGGAAAAAAACATTGATATGATCTATCATTATTTTAGAGACCTTACTCAAAATTGTTATATCACCCTTGATTTTCTTATTTTAAAACATCAGTTAATAAATTTTTTTACAAAGCCCCTAAATTCAGAGAGAATGAACTATATCAATCATTAGAGTGGAATGATTGATTTTGGATATTTTTAATTCATTGGTATGGAACACCATTAGTATGACACACAATTGGTATGACCCACCATTGGTATGACACATTGTTGGTTATCTCACAATTGTTTATCTCACTATCGGATGTTCATGCATTTGTAGAATTTTCTACATCAATTATTTCGGACCACTAGTCCATTGTTCTGGTTTATGTTATTTTGGAAACATGATATGCATATATTATTGTATTAATTTTTTTATTTCAATTATTATTTATATGTTTTTTTTATACCAAAATCTAAAATGATAGTTAAATAATGTTGTGTATCTTTACAACACACCTTGATCCTAGTGTGGTACACTTGATCCCTAACAGACCTCTTTTATCCTAAATTTTACTTGATTGTATCCTCTGACCTAGCTTGCCAAATGAATCTGAATATCTGGGATGAAATAGGATTACATGTATTCTTTAGATGAGTCATGTTCATCTAATAAGAGAGAAGGAGAACTGAGTGTTCCTACTCCGGTTGATCCTGTTAACCCTGAGCATTAAAAAAGAGTTGTAGTAGGTAAAATGGAATTTAAATCGAGATGGATACTGTCTAGAAATTCTCTAGTTATCAATGTTCATCAAAACCAAGGTTTTTCAGAGTTGTGTTCTTTGAATAAAAGGCCATTTTATCCTAATAGTTTGTATTAGTTTTTGTAATATTTTGAGTTTGGAGTTCATTATGAGGAAGAATATTGGATGAGAGCATGAGTTAATGGTCATAGAATGACCTTTTCTCCAAAATAGTCATCTAAATTACAAGGATGTACTCATGACATATTTTATGATGATGGCCATGGATCTATTCCTTAGGATAAACACTTTTTAATTTATGATGTTTCTTTGACAGAGCTGATAGGTTATGGTACCACAAGAAGGACAATGGATGTTGAACATGATGAGGGGGGGGTGTAGGTTTTTGTTTATGTTCATTCAACACATGCTATGTTCCAAGAAAGGTAATTTTTACACCTTGAGATATCAAGATGTCTATTTGACAAGCCTTATGAAAAGTGTACTGAATATAAATTTGTGTAGAAATCTCACGATTTATCTGTTAGAGATGATAATACCAAATAGATTTATCCAAAGATGATTTCTAAAATATTATTGGCCAAGGGTCTAATTACTGGGAATGAATTAATAGTTATGTACTTTGGTGGTTTCTGTATTTCAAGATCTATTTGTTCAAGGATGACAATAACATGGAAAACCTGGAAGAACCAATAGGCTGGAGAAAAGAAGAATCTGTAAACAGAATTTGACCTGGTGGATCATCCTAATAGACCAAGGGATATTGTAGAGCCACAAATAGAGTTGGATAATTATTTGGATTATTCATATGACAATAAACGAGTTTCTAGATAAAAATATAAGAATTAACCATCTTGTTGATGAATGAGGTGATCCATACCTTTATCGTAAATCATCTCCCATCACTTTTGGTTCCCCTATCACTCCTAAGAGTCTTCCAAAAAGAGAAAATACTGTTAAAATAGATGAAGAGGAAACCAATGTTTTAGGGGAAAACTAGTTTACAAATTCCTCTATGTATGATGGTGTCGATGAATATAATAACAATGATAAAAAGAAGAAGAATAAGAAGTTAATGGTTTTAGTAACGATAATGAAAATTTAATTGATGCTGATGATGCAGATTCTAGACCTGGTTGTTTACCTAAACAAATTTGAAGAAAATATATTGATATGCCTTCGGATCTTCTTGCTTCACATGGTGAATCTTTAGAGAAACCATACTTGACAAGGGAAGTCTACCTCGGGCTTAAAGATATAGATAAACTTTTTTAGGTGGATTAATATCCATATTTGAAGCTTTTTGAAAAGGATAAGGTTGTTGATAGAATGAACGTGAGTTAAGGTGGCAATGAACAAGAAGTTTATTATTTCACTATTATGGAACAAATGTATGATATTTCTGCTATGGAATAACATGTAGTTGAATAAGAGAAAAATAATCTTATTAAGGAAGAAGATAGAAATAATGCAATGTTATCTGTTATAGATTCTCCCGAGACTTCTGTGGATAAGAATACGGAATGTGAACCTATTGTTGTTATTCATATAGAAGAAGCTAGATGCTATATGCACCTATTATTGGTAAATATTTTGAATCAAAGTCTCCCAATGCTGTAACATAGAGTTCATATTCGTTGAAATAAAAATAAATACTCTCTGAAGTTGTACAATTTTTAGCTGGACAGAGTCAATATGTTTACATAAGTATTTAGATAGTTGTTGTTGTATATACTATGTTGGTACCTCCTACCACTACACTAGTTCTTTATAAGTATTATAGGATATTAGTTGATCTCATGATTGAATAATGGGAAAAATTCATTAGGTTTCCACAAAAGGATATTAGACCTAATGTTCAAAATAAATGAGGACTTAAAGGATCAATAATTTGTCAAAAGGTCTATGATGGTGAAGTGGAAAAGTTTTCCTCAGTGAGACATCTTGAACATAAACCTGCTACTCTAACTCCTCATTTTGTGGCAGTAAATGTAGTCACAAAGACGGAATAATATTCTTTTCGAGAAAAAGGATTTTCAATTTTAATAATTAATAGAAGAATGAAGATTCTATTTTGAGAAAACTTAGCGAGAATGAAGCTAGATATTTATTTGGGTTTCTTTTTTGTCACATTTAACTGAAAATGATGCATCATATTTATGATATATATGTTGAGAAAAGAGAATTGGTGACAAGGTTCAATATATCAAAGATATGCTTGTAGAATTGAAGTTAACCTTCACCACATCATTAGATGAGATTTTTAATAGTCTTGATACTGTGTCCTCAGACACATCTACATATACTACTTCACCTCATGTAGATATTGATTCGATCCAATTAGTTATCATAGAAGAGGTTGTTGGTAAAATAAGTGGTCTTGCTATTGGATAACTGGTCATGCTGTTAGAGATTCTGATTATGTTTGAGAAATGAAATCAGCATGATTATATGTTGATTAGATATTATGAAAAGTGTTCTATTATTGAAATGTAGATAATTTCAAAATCCATTATGTATTATCTATCAATAATTTACACAAAACATTCCATGGATGAAAGAATTAAATTATTAGCTGAAAATTTAACAATACCCCCTATGACTTGGGACTTCAAGGAGATAGTGAGACAATTGGAGGAGATTAATCAAGTGTTAAATTGATTTGTAGAGGAGAAGAGTGACTTATTTAATGTAGTTGAAATAGGTGGTCCAAATAAAATCGACTTCATTAATCTCATGAAGCCATTTATTCATGTTCATGGGAAAGAAGTTGTTTCTCTTGATTTAATTCCTCTTAATCCTTCGATATATCTCTTACAACAAGTTTCTCAACATCATCTAGAACCTATGCCTACTATATTCTATCCTTTCTTTATGCCTCCTACTCTAGATTTAAGATAGATCAAACCTGTTTTTTTAGAATATTATCCTCTGGTTATATCTGGAAAGTCCACTAGTGTTCTATCTATTATACCTCAATATGACTCAACTATAATATAATAATAAAAATCCAATGATAAGGGAAAATAAACAATGGACCCTAGGGAAATATCTTGAACCCTTATTCTTTGTTCACTTAGACCTTTTGTATTTGATGGGAATTGGTTTTAAATAACTTTTTGATAATCACATTAAATTCCTTTGATTCACATTCTTCTATTATTAATCTTTTCCCCTTATCTTAATTCTACTAATTATTAACTGTTTTTAAAATCATAATAGTGGAGGAAATATAGGTATGTCATTTATTCTGTGATTTTTCCTTTGATATTCCTTTTTTTTTGTTTTCTACATTTTTATTTTGATATGTAATAACTATATATTTTTCCATTATTTATCTTTAGTACCATATATACATACTGTGAAGTATAATTCTTGATTTTAATTTTTTATTGTATATTTAATGTCATGGTATATATATGTGATATCCCTAATAAAATAAATTGTTTACATTTAATGTCATGATTTTTGATCATCACAAGGGGGGATATTATTGAACTCTTAATTTCAATGATCACATAATCATTATTCAAATGATATTAATGAGTTTTATGTTTCTATTTAAGTGTATTGTATTTTGATACAGGTGAATAAATTTTCTATGTCTGGGTCACCATTGAGATTGAGACATCACTAATGATAAGTCACCACCATGTTATATTTGGGAAAAATTCTGTGGCATGTCATGTTGAAGACACCATAATCGTGGAAATATCTCTACGTCTGAGATTCTATCAGATGACATACCGCTAGAGTAAAATATTTTTAATGTATGAGACATTATCAAGATGTCATGCCACCAGAATACCTAAAACCCAAACTTGGTGATGTTCGAGACACCTCTATCCTTCCTTACTTCCAAAGGAGTCACCCCCCAAAGGATGAATCTCCATTTGGTGAGACACCACCAGAGCGAGACACCATTAGACCCTAACACACCACCAAAATGGATCACCATTGGAATATGTCACCACTACAGTTTTCTGAAATTTACTTATTTTATTTTATTTATAAAGACTATATTATTGAATTGAATATGGATTTATATTTTAATGACAATCTATTAAATTTTTAACACAACACATTGAAGAGAGTTCCAGATATGTTGTATGAGGAATCAAGATATCCTGATTCATGTGGACATCTATCCTACTACTGCTATTAAGAAAGGAAGAATAGTCCCTCATGTG
Organism: Viscum album; assembly: GCA_963277665.1. NCBI lineage: Eukaryota > Viridiplantae > Streptophyta > Magnoliopsida > Santalales > Viscaceae > Viscum > Viscum album. The sequence continues at coordinate 742,921,197 of OY728136.1, read as the reverse complement.
CAGATGTTGAAGTAGACTGATATAAATCTAATAGATTTTGATTAATAAACAAAAGGATGGATAAACCTGATTGAAAGGAAATGAAGATACTTGACTTGACTAGGAATAAAAAACCACCCCATCACATATGTTTTTATCTTCTTATCAAGAACTGGAGAATGAGACACTCTATTCATCAAATGTTTTCAAGATAAAACAACATGAGAAACATTTCAAGATACTTTCAAGGAGTCATGAGCTACACTAAAATAGACCAAACATTTCTATCTCTACACTTTTAGATTTCCCTGTTTTATTCATTTATTCTGACATTTTGATGTTTGTGAGTGCATACTCAGTTTTATCGCACGAACATTGTATCATGTGCTAAACTAGAAGATAAATTATATCATATAAAAATTATTTTCATTTTCATTCCCCTGGATAACATTGGTATTTTCCTTGTGTGAAATGTTTATTTTTACTCCCACACACAACTGTGGAAGTGGTCATGTGTGACATGGATGATTGTTAAATATTGGAAAACCCAATCCCAGTTGAGAACCAACTAGTTTATTTTATATAAAATGATTGGTGTTAGCTAATCAAAAAGTGTAGATGACTATGTATTATCTTGATACTGAACCACTTGTTTCAATTTTCCATTGTCTTTTTTACTTTATTTCAACTTTTATAACTGAAACTATTTTAACCAAACAAAAACAAATACATTGATAGATAATTTTTATTTGTTTTTTAATACTTTAATTAAGTAAATTGATTTCAAAAGACTAATTAATATTGTATAAAACCTATCCTAGAACTAATAAATAATTGAGAAACTTTTTAGATATTATATCTTATTATGATCTACTATATTGATTAAATGTTCCATTTTAAATTAGTTGGGGGATTTTAAACTAATCCATTTAAAAAAAAAATATTGGGTACCCAATTTTATCCCCTATTAAGATACTCACTCTGACCAACAATTTATATAGTTAAATATTTATTATATACTATACATTTCTTCATTTATTAATTCATTATTCATTTTTTTCAGATTACATAGATTACACATATTGATGATATCATTCATAGTCCTACACTATATTGTACAGTGATTATTTCTTCCGACTCCTTCATGGTTCATTTGATTCATTTTCATATTTTCGAGTAGAATCAGACTAATAGAGTTATTAGGAAGTTAAAATTATATCATCCCATTGACCCACCTCCTAGTCAGTTTCATTCACTTCATTCCCTAATTCTTTTAGGTAAGAAATACTTTGATTGGAGAATGTATCATGCTGGATATAATGATCTATGGGAAAGATGACTCGAGTCCTGATTATAAGTAGTGGAGATAACATGTATGAATTTTTTTGATCAGGTATATTATGCATGATGGTACTAAATGTCCCCAGTCAGATTTATTAAATGACTTGGATGAGGTTATCATGACTTGGTAATCATGCTTCCTTCCACTATTAAACAATTTTTTGTTAATATTTCATAAATAAGAACTTTTTATAGGATGCTTGTATCACCAGTCACCTTCACATCTCTGATCCCTGACATGGAGGTTGATTTGACCTGGAATATTGTCGTAGAGCTGTGATAGAGTTGGTTCATCCCATGGATGAGATTTATCATGAGATTTTATTTGATCTGTGATGTAATTCTAAGGTTATTGAGACTGATATAGACACGATAGGGGAAAAGACCCTATTATGGATGCTGATGTTGCACAGGAGGAGGGTGTTCATCATGATCAACCAAATGCTCCTTTATCTTATCAGTAACAGTCAAAGGCACATAAATGCATTGAATGATCCAAGTTGGATACTTTATTAGAATCTGATTTTCATATTACCGTAGCACAACAAACATTTTATTCATATGTTGGTTAGAGTTCCATCCACATCAACTATCCATAGAGGCAAGATAAGGTATAGGCAGTGAGACTATACATCCACCTCATGCCACAATGGATGATGCAGAGGTGGGTGCAGACGATGATATATAGGAGCAATATATGCCAGGGTTGAGATGTTGATAGGCACAATGTGTATACATAATATATACCCCTGGATGTGGCATAGAGAAGCATCCCGACCATATATATATATTATATTGATGGTATATGTTGTATGTTTTTGAAATAATTAGTTATACATTATTTAAAAACAATATAATATATTACATAATGTTCCATAAATCAATTAATTGATATAATTGGAAATTTACACAAATAAGTTTCAACAAATAAGAAACATTATTATTTTTAACTACATTTGCAACACTAATAATTACTATTTTCAATTCACATTAGTAAATCGTATTATAGTCCTTATTTATATAATAAATAATATTATAAAATTTATTATTAAATATTAATTATATTAAATATTTTGATTTCAATTAATATTATTACTTTTAAATATTTAATTTTAAGAGGGTTATTTATTATATATAATATTTATTACAATACCACATATTAATATAATAAATAATCAACCTTAATTAACTGTTAAAAAATAATAATATCATTACATATGACTAAATATCAATTAAATATTCTTAAATAATCATAAATATTAGTAAATATTACTTGATATTATTAAATGTCATTAAAGATTCATAAATATTAGTATTTAATTATATTAAATAATTTTTATTAATATTTATGAAAATTTATTTAATGGACATCTATTATTCATGAGTAATTATTAATAATAAAATCATTCATTAATATTTATTTACCATTTATTAATATTTGAAAATTTTTAGTTCATAATAATTAATATTTAATTAATATTTATATTTATTATAATAGAGGGTTTGACACTCAACCTGTTAAAAAAATATTAAAATTAATGAATATTTATTTAATATTTATTATTATATAACTGATACCTAGTAATATTCAAGAATATTTTTTAATATTTAGTAAATGTTTATTAATTTTTAATTATTATTAATAAAAATTTATAAATGTTAAAAAACATTTTGTTACTATTTATTAATATTTTTAGTATTTAATTTATATTTTTATTTATAAATTAATATGAATTAATGTTAATTTATATTTATTGATATTATATAAATATTGATGACTTTTTAATTAATATTTATTTTAATTTTATTAGTATTTATTAATATATAATTATATTATATTAATTTGTTATTAATCTTAATTTTAATATTTAATATTATTTATATATATATATATATAGTAATAATTATAATTATAAAAAATCTGAGGGAAGAGTGTATGTGGCTCACTCTTCCTTCAGGAAATTCATATAGGAAGCATGAACCTTGATGACACTTCATGGCGAGGGGAGAAGTAGAACGATGTTCATGCTTATCCAGTCCCCCCTTATAAAATACATCTAACCCTATCCCTTTCTTGTTTTTTTTAAAATCCCATTGAAAACTTTCATCCCTCCAAATTCAATTACAAACTGAATTGATGTCAAAATGAAAAACACTATGAAAAAACATTTGAGGACTATTAGATGAGATAAATAAATTCATGATAGAACTAAAATAAATTTGAATTGTAAATTAGAATTTCCAATTTCAAACAACCATTAAAATGATTGAACAAAATATTAAATTAAAATAACATAAATTAAAATTTATCCAAGAAAATAAAAAAATTATTCAATTAGGAAAATACCATGAATAAATTGAATAAAAAAATTATAATTAAAAATAAAATTTAAAAATAAAATATTATACTGAAAGAATGAAAAAATGAAAATTTAATCATAATGGTGAAAAATTAAATATAAAAATTAATAAAATTAATATTTCAAAAACTAAAAGATCATAACGTCTTAATTAACCAAATCAAAACAAATTAACATTAAATATAGGCTTAAAAAAACAAATGAAATGGGAAAACAATTAAGAAATAAAGTGCACAACTAATTCCCCCACACTTATTATATTCCTTATCATCATGTAATCTATTAGTTAAACTCAATGGTATATAATGAATCTCATGTTCAAAAAAATTGCAATTTTAAAATGAATATATTTTTATAGTTGTTTTCTCCCAGATATTCTTTCAAGCCAAAATAATTAATACCCTCTCAAATTAAATATATATTGTAAAAATTTACTTACTATTTTATAAAAATGACTAAAAATTTAATCTTTTAATGAGAATTTAACACAATTGAATTTTAATTCAAAAAAATGTTTAAACCTTTCTTTACCTCTAAGATTGCTGATACATAAAATTTAAGGACTCATAGTAAATATAGGCTTTGTTTAATTGGGTCGAGTGAAAATTTAAGGGTTTAATATTTAACCCATACACCATTTATTTGATAATTAATAAAAGAATAAAATTACAAGACATTAAAATGGAATTGGATTTTGATTTCATAATCCATTGGATGCATATATTATGAATTTAAATCTAGTTAAATGTTGAAAATTAGTAATTTCAAAAAAATATTCTCACAAACGTTTACGGAAGAAGTTGTTTTTCACAAGGGAATGAAAACATATTTACCCAATTAAATCCATAGGGAAATAGTTATCAATACCCTTGATTTGGTATCATAACCCTTAAATTTGAGAAAATCATATCACCCACTAAATATATCTAAGTGTTTCTTAGAAAATAAATATTTTTAAAAAATTTATGGGGATTAGAATGGGTTCGATAGTAGTAATGATAAGAAAAATTAGAGACCCACCCCCTACAATTAACAACCAACATCGTCCTCTAAGTTGAACTCAATATAGAATACCATTTACGATATTTAAATTTCGAAAATATATTCAATTCATATGAGAATTATTTTTTAAAATAGGTTTGAAGAAAGTTAGAAAAGAAAATTTTTCAAACATAATAACAATCTTATCATGAATAAGAATTCCATTTTCCCCAAAAATCAGATTAGCATAGAACCTGAAATTAAAAAATGATTGATGCTTAATAATTTTAATTCAAAAATGATTTATAAAGGATCACAAAAAACATACTCATGCACATTATCCACTCAAAATATAGTATTAGTATAAATAACCATATAGTTAACAAATATTATAACGTCCAACCAAAAACATTTAAATACTTTTTCAGTAATTGGGAACACAAACCAACAAAAAATTCAAACAGATGAAGAGGCAATAAAAAATCAATTAAATCAATTACTCTTTTTGCATGAAGAATATTTTCTCATTAATTATTATAAAAAAATACTCTTTTCGTGATTTATTAAAAATCTACTGGACCATAAAAAATAAGTACCAATATGATGGAGATATAAAACATAAGGATCCATGAATTAATATTCCAAAATATATGTATATAGATAAAAATTTTAAAGGATATTGATGCAGGATGTTCAATAATTATAGCTACCTATTGAGTGAATAACAGTCATATATTCAGTAGTGAAAATTTCATCACTAGAACACATGAAAGATTGGTTAGGTAGATCAAAATCTATAATTGAACAAAGTTAAAGAAATTTATATATAAAATAAAAATAAAATAAATAAAATGAAAAACTATGGGTTCTATCTCATGATGTGTTGGTTTTATAGTCCTCATCTATACTACCCTAGAAACAACCCATGATCACTAGGACGGTGTGTGTACCTATTCCAGAACCACCACATGCGCTTTGCCAATTTATTTTTAAGTGGTAATTGATTTTTGAGGGATACTATACTTCCATAATAATATCCTAATCTCCTTACAATTGGACAATACCCATGGAAACATGTTTCATCTATTAAGGATAGGTTACTTTCCAGTTATATAATTATTCCCTATTTTCTGAATTTTAATCCTTTAATAAGTAATAACATAAAATTTGGTGATCCAAGATGTGAAAAATAACACTCACATCTCTCTTATACATTTTTTACTCTAAATTATAAAAAATAAAGGTAACTAATGATGTGTTTTGAAAATAAAAATTAGGAAGAGGAAGTTCAAAAAATGCTTAGATACGTTTTTAAACCTTAAACACCAATAATAACACCTCATCCAATTTACTATTTAGTCCAGAGTTAATTTCATCACCTTGAATAATTGTTGGAAAAGTAAAAAAATTGTGAAAGAAATTATTATTTATCAATAAAACATTCATGTTCAATTTTCATAAAAATGTTATTTTTTCTATAAATTCTTCAACAATTAACAAATAATCAGTAGTCACTACTTTGTAAAAGTTTTATCTACTATGTTGTAAAATTATGTCTTCAACCTTCCATTTAGGATCATGTATGAAAATTTAATTCTTTAAGATGATTGAAAAAACATTGGGTATTAAATGTAAATTACCACATCTTGGACCAACTCACTATATGAGTAGTAACAAGATCAGTTTGGGACTAGGACTCATGTGAACCTCCCTATATGCCATAGGCTACTAACTATTAGTGAGATCCTAGAGTGTGTCCATGGGGAGACTATAGCCTCATATCAGAGTAAGGAAATAGTGTAAATAACCCAACATGATACATAATAGTATATAATTAGATTATAGAAGAAATAAATATAATCAAGTTTATAATATGTGAAATGAAGTAAACTGACAAACATACATATCAAACATAAAAACTGATCACCCACTAGGTTGGACTCAGATATAAGAATATGTAAAAGAAAATAAATACACAAGGTTCCTATACTACACTGAGATGAACCACATACTTAGTCCCTAAAGGCTCTAAATATCTACAGGGAATCTATAACTGACATAATGTGTATATACATGTTGTATGATCTAAATATCTACAGGGAATCCATAATGGTGAACATATTACCATATAACTTAAGTGCATGCTCATGTAATTTTTTGAATATAGTCAAGACACAACTAGAATAAAATAGGTAAAATTAATTCCCAGTTGATCCTTTGGTCTGTGATCCTGATCAACTGTATATCCTATGAATAAGGAATTGAACTGGATGTTATACCACTCAATCTTGGTGTAATCCCATCGATCCTTGGGCCCATTATCCCGATCTACCATACTTGCTTCAGCCACGTCAGAAATGTCTTTGAGTAAGCTACGTGACCACAATGGGGATACAAGTCCTACACCTCGGGTCAGCCTTACTAACCTACATGATATAAAGGAAGGATTCTAGGAGTCAATGATAAATATTTTAAACAATTCATTTAGATGAATGTCATACCACTCGTTCCATGTGTAATCATATCCAATATTTGAATCCTAGGTCCATATCTATAGGTATTCATGAGTTTAGAACACAGAAAATCCCTAAGGGGGTGACACTTTGTGTAACGACCCGAAATTTTGAATAAATCTTATTTCCTAATTTTATGTGTTATTTTATTTTATTTTTATACTCGAAAAAAATGTTTCATTTGATAACATGAGTATAATTAAAATGAGACTGTTGGGTTTTGACTATTATTTGACCATTGGTCAATATGACCGCTGGAAACTAAATGTTTTGATTACTATCTCTAAATACAAGCAATCTTGGTTAATTAATATAGAAAGAAGATTCGATGGCCTCACCCAGTAGTCTTGGACCGATCGAAGCCCATCTAACAGAACTTGGGAAGGAGGTAGCACCACTGGGCTTTGCTCTGGACCAAACCCAACCTGAACTTCATCGTGTGAAGCTAGAACGGGATCGCCTTCGCGAGAAGTTCAAACTAATAGAAATTACGACTCGTGCGATGTTGGCCGAGCCTCCCTCGGATTCTCTCACCTTAGCACACCTTACACTTAGGTCCTATGCTGGTGTGATAAGGGGCTATGTAAGGAGACCGTAATTGCCTTGTGTAATCCTTTATTTTAAATAAAAATTTGGATTTCTTCTTATGATGAAGTTTATGAATTTTCAAATGTCCAGATAAATATAGTATGCATATTTTTGATAAATTTTAGAGAAAGGATATTTTAAAAATGTTTATGTAAACCTTAAATAAATAAAAATGTGTAATGATTTTCAAAAAATGGTCTTCTACAATTATGTTCACTGAGAAATTTTGAGTCTAGTAAGATCAACTTGATTTTTGATGAATAGTAAATTATGAATAGTGATTTTACGCTTAGGATTAGTAATGTGACCAAATGGATTAGTAATCTCACTTAAAGAAAGTATTAATATAATCTAGGAACCTTGATTAGGTAATGTGATTCAATAAAATGGTTAAATAACAGTTTCATAAATTATTATTCAAGTATTAGTTTTTTCGGGTGAATAGTGTTTTTTAATTAAAAATTTAATTAAAAATATTTATAAAAATATTTTTATGAAACAGATTTCATTTTTGAACTCAAAGCACCGATATTATGCTATGGTAATTTTTGGGGTTTTTTTAGAAAAAATGAATTTTCGGTGAATAGTGTTTTTATTTAAAAATTAAATTAAAAATATTTAGAAAATTATTTCTATAAAATGGAGTTCATATTTGTAATCAGAGCGTTGATATTTGGTTAAGGTGAAATTTTGGGATTATTCTGAGAAAGTTGAATTTTCGATGAATAGTGAAAATATAGTTTTTAAGTTGCGGGTGTTTAATGACATCATTAAATGTTGTATTAAGTATATATTAAATATGGTCTAATTCTGAATAGTAAGATAAGGTATGAGGTGTCCGAAGTGGCCAATACCATGGGCAAGCCCATGGTTTTGCCAAAACCACTAATGAGGTGTCCCTTGGCCATTAATGCCTTGTCCCCTCACTTTCCCTATAAATACCCACCCATTCCTCCTTTGGTTTTCACTCCCAACTCTCCCCCAACGAAGTTCTGGTCTCCTTACCTCCCAAGGAGTCCTCCCAAGGTGCCCCCAGGCCCTCAAGTTCCAAAACATTGAGTTTCAAGAGTCACGTTTTAAGGTAAGGGATCCGACCTCTCTCTTTCATTTCAAGTAATCTCTATTATGTCATTCCTTATATGCTACATGTTCTTATGTTGGAGGATGTTCTTTTATACTCCTATTACTGCCCTTTTTATGTTCATATAATGAGAGATCCCCTCTTACTCTCATTATTTTGTTTTATGAAGTTTTAAGTGGCATCGTTAGGCTGCCGAAATTTTTGTAACAGACTCTTTCTCCCTTCTCATTTTTCAAGATCTATTTTCATGTAAAGTATTTCAAGTTCCTTTTTTATTATGTTGGGGTATGATCTCTAAATTTATCATACTGATCTTTTATGATCATATGATAAGAGACCTCATTTTATCTCTTCAATTCAGTATTTTGAAGTTTTAAGTGGTGTCGTTAGGCTGCCGAACTTTTAAGTGGTTCTTCACCCTTCTCGTTTTGAAGTTCTACTTTCATGTCAATTATTTCAAGTTCATTTTTTGTTATGTTGGGGTATGATCTCTATATCTATCATACTGGACTCTTATGTTCATATGATGAGAGACCCCATTTTATCTCTTCAATTCCGTATTTTGAAGTTTTAAGTGGCGCCGTTAGGCTGCCAAACTTTTAAGTGGTTCATCACCCTTCTCGTTTTGAAGTTCTACTTTCATGTCAATTCTTTCAAGTTCCTTTTTTGTTATGTTAGGCTATGATATCTATATCTATCATAATGGACTCTTATGTTCATATGATGAGAGACCCCATTTGATCTCTTCAATTCAGTATTTTGAAGTTTTAAGTGGCGCCGTTAGGCTGCCGAATTTTTAGGGGATTCTTTCACCCTTCTCATTCTTTCAAAGTTCTACTTTCATGTCAAGTATTTCAAGTTCCTTTTTAATTATGTTGGGGAATTATCTATATATCTATCATACTGAACTCTTATGTTCACATGATGAGAGACCCTATTTGATCTTTTCAAATCATTGTGTTTGAAGTTTAAGTAACGTCGTTAGGCTGCCGAACTTTCATAAGAGAAATCTAATTTTTGTCTTTCTTCCATGTTTTTCATTTCAAATGGTATTTACATGAAATTTTATTACCATGATTATTTATCCTTCTTATTCTGTCCATCTACTGTTTTATGGGTCATTTATTAATGTTTGACCCATTTTCCCTCTCTTTTTAATGTCTTCTAAAACCTCGTAACATAGCCGTTATGCTGCAGAATTTCCATCTCAAAATGTCTCTCCCTTTTCTAAAGTTCTTTTATATTATTAAGTGAATACTCAAAGATCTATCTTCTAAAGGTGTATTCAAATATATACCCAAATGTTTTATTTTAAATTATGGTATTTACATACATGAGACCCACCTTCCTTTTCTGTGGGTTTTAAAGTGATGTAAAGATCATGTCTTTAAAGCAGTTTTTAAAACGTTATGATTATTAAATGAAACCCATTTATATTGTGCTACATGGGTTCTTTATGAAATGTTTGATGATGATATATGTGTCTCACATGATAATAAAGGAAAATTTAAGGGTGCGCCCTGATAGCACTCCAATGCATTGGGTAAAGACTTAATCTCTAGAGATGACCATTTTTAACGACGCCTTGGTGAATAACCTTGGTAATTTTTAATGACAGCTTGGGGATAGATCATTGTGAAATGAAACGATTGTCAATATTAAATGTTGCAGCCACATCTTCAAGTTATGAAAAATGTTATTTTTATTATGAAATGCCTCATGGTTTCTTTCTCATGCCTTAAAGTTCTTTTCATGTCCTTATTGAAGTATCTCAAGTTCACATGTAAAATGTTCATCTTGTTTCCCTTACTGGGACTTTTGCTCACCCTTTCTTTTGATGTATGTCCCCAGGTTATGAGATGTAGTAATGAACCTAGGATGAACATAAGGAGAAGCCTTTCAAGTGTTTAAGAGGAATGTTTTATGTTGTTTTCATGTATTATGTTCCTAGTTTCCAAGACACTAAACCTTAAAGATCCTCAGTTTTGTGTAATGTAATGAAAGTTTATGTTACAAAAAGGCGGGATGCTATAGTTGGTATCAAAGGATGGTTTAGTTATTTGTGGAAATTAGGATATGAAAACTCTAGGAAGAACCCTATAGAAATGTTAAAAAAATAGGAAATCTTCCTGGTATTTTGGTGAGTATTGAGTAAGGGGTTGCCAAGAAAATACATCCCTGTCTGGATACGAGCATGTAGAGGTGGCTCTGGCACAAATGTACATAGGGGTAAAACCCGAAAACACCGCTTTGAGCTAGACTCGAACGGGAACTAGTACATGACAACGGTCCTTGCTGCACTCTTGGTTACGACACTCCTGGGGGATATGATTTGGTAAATTCATAAGCTTAGTATGAACCTTTGTTAAAGGAACAAAGATAAAATAAAATAAAGATTCACATAAGAATATATGATCATGGATAACCTAGATGGGAACCTAGGGGATCACAAGTTAGGGTATACTTTTCTTCTACAAGTTATCCTTATATGCTTTCAGTTCCTTTTCATGATTATTGGCTAAGTACATAAGCCCCTAATTATGCTTTCTCTTCATAGTTAATGGTGGGGAATGGAAGAACATGTCCAAGCAACCAACGTGATAGGAAATACGACGATTGTCTTACTAATATGACAAGGATGATTAGGGGATTAAAATATGATTATTATTTAGGAAGATTTTCACTATTTTGGGGACCCTATATGATCGAGGTAAATAGATTACTACGGTATTTTCATTGAAGATTAGGGTTGACTTATATTTTGAAGAATATATGAATTTAAGGTGGAATTATAGTAATTTAGGTTACTTATGGAAATTATTAACCTATCTTGGGGTAAATATGTTTAGGTTAGTTACTTTTTTTATAAGATGTTAGGAGTGGTTGATGTTGTTTGGAGATGAATGATAAAGTTTACCTTGGAAGACTATGTTATTAAATCCTTTTTGTATTTGGGTTTCAATCTTAGTTTGGTTTATTTCGAGGATTTTTTTAAGGATAGTTATTTATGGAATGGACTATGATGAACTTTGGGTAGTACCATGGAACTTTGAAGATTTAAAAGTAGTTTCCATTCCTATGGGATTATTTCTTTTTGAAGAGTTGTTTTACCTTACCCTTTCTGTTTTTGGGATAATATTTAAAGATATAAGAAATAGATAGTTAATCTTTTGTGGATTATGAAGATGATTCTTGTGTTTTGATGAGACCATGTAGTTTTGAATGCTCATAATTTGGAGAAAAGATTAGTTTTGGGCAGAAACTTATTAAAGGATGAAACTCTACATGAAGATAGGTATATTTTCTTATGTTTTTGTTTTATGTTGTAAATTAATTCCTAAAAATTATGAAAAGGAACGTGAAACAAAAACGTTGTTGGTTTACCTTTCCTACTTGGTAATCAAAGACCGTTTACACACATCATAAGTTTGGGATTTTCTTATGGTTAACGTTCTCCTAATCAAGTTCTCTATCACTCTCCCCTAGAAATTGAGCCTTTGTTTTTCTTCCATGTCCATGTTTTCCTCCATGGAATCCTAGTATTGGTTAACTCGGGTGACCTTTGTACTTCCCTTTCTTTCTTTTAAAGTAATAGTTTTACTGACTCCTTTTCCGATGTGGGACTTTCAATGAAATTTCAAAACCCAATTTTAAAAATTGTGAGGACGCAATTTCTTAAGGGGGGAAGATTGTAACGACCCGAAATTTTGAATAAATCTTATTTCCTAATTTTATGTGTTATTTTATTTTATTTTTATACTCAACAAAAAATGTTTCATTTGATAACATGAGTATAATTAAAATGAGACTGTTTGGTTTTGACTATTATTTGACCATTGGTCAATATGACCGCTGGAAACTAAATGTTTTGATTACTATCTCTAAATACAAGAAATCTTGGTTAATTAATATAGAAAGAAGATTCGATGGCCTCACCCAGTAGTCTTGGACCGATCGAAGCCCATCTAACAGAACTTGGGAAGGAGGTAGCACCACTGGGTTTTGCTCTGGACCAAAACCAAGCTGAACTTCATCGTGTGAAGCTAGAACGGGATCGCCTTCGCGAGAAGTTCAAACTAATAGAAATTACGACTCGTGCGATGTTGGTCAAGCCTCCCTCAGATTCTCTCACCTTAGCACACCTTACACTTAGGTACTATGCTAGTGTGATAAGGGGCTATGTAAGGAGACCGTAATTGCCTTGTGTAATTCTTTGTTTTAAATAAAATTTTGTATTTCTTCTTATGATGAAGTTTATGAATTTTCAAATGTCCAGATAAATATAGTATGCATATTTTTGATAAATTTTAGAGAAAGGATATTTTAAAAATGTATATGTAAACCTTAAATAAATAAAAATGTGTAATGATTTTCAAAAAATGATCTTCTACAATTATGTTCACTACGAAATTTCGAGTCTAATAAGATCAACTTGATTTTTGATGAATAGTAAATTATGAATAGTGATTTTACGCTTAGGATTAGTAATGTGACCAAATGGATTAGTAATCTCACTTAAAGAAAGTATTAATATAATCTAGGCACCTTGATTAAGTAATTTGATTCAATAAAATGATTAAATAACAGTTTCATAAATTATTATTCAGGTATTAGTTTTTTCAGGTGAATAGTGTTTTTTAATTAAAAATTTAATTAAAACTATTTAGAAAATTATTTTTATAAAACAGATTTCATTTTTGAACTCAAAGCATCGATATTATGCTATGGTAATTTTTGGGGTTTTTTCTGAAAAAATGAATTTTCGGTGAATAGTGTTTTATTTAAAAATTAAATTAAAAATATTTAGAAAATTATTTTTATAAAATGGAGTTCATATTTGTAATCAGAGCGTTGATATTTGGTTACGGTGAAATTTTGGGATTATTCTGAGAAAGTTGAATTTTCGATGAATAGTGAAAATATAGTTTTTAAGTTGTGGGTGTTTAATGACATCATTCAATGATGTATTAAGTATATATTCAATATGGTCGAATTTTGAATAGTAAGATAATGTATGAGGTGTCCCAAGTGGCCAATACCATGGGAAAATACCATGGGCAAGCCCATGGTTTTTCCAAAACCACTAATGAGGTGTCCCTTGGCCATTAATGCCTTGTCCCCTCACTTTCCCTATAAATACCCACCCATTCCTCCTTTGGTTTTCACTCCCAACTCTCCCCCAACGAAGTTCTGGTCTCCTTACCTCCCAAGAAGTCCTCTCAAGGTGCCCCCAAGCCCTCAAGTTCCAAAACATTGAGTTTCAAGAGTCACGTTTTAAGGTAAGGGATCTGACCTCTCTCTTTCATTTCAAGTAATCTCTTTTATGTCATTCCTTATATGCTACATGTTCTTATGTTGGAGGATGTTCTTTTATACTCCTCTTAATTCCCTTTTTATTTTCATATAATGAGATATCCCCTCTTACTCTCATTATTTCGTTTTATGAAGTTTTAAGTGGCGCCGTTAGGCTGCCGAAATTTTTGTAACGGACTCTTTCTCCCGTCTCATTTTTCAAGATCTATTTTCATGTAAAGTATTTCAAGTTCCTTTTTTATTATTTTGGGGTATGATATCTAAATTTATCATACTGATCTTTTATTATAATATGATTAGAGACCCCATTTTATCTCTTCAATTCAGTATTTTGAAGTTTTAAGTGGCGTCGTTAGGCTGCCGAACTTTTAAGTGGTTCTTCACCCTTCTCGTTTTGAAGTTCTACTTTCATGTCAATTTTTTCAAGTTCCTTTTTTGTTATGTTGGGGTATGATATCTATATCTATCATACTATACTCTTATGTTCATATGATGAGAGACCCCATTTGATCTCTTCAATTCAATATTTTTAAGTTTTAAGTGGCGCTGTTAGGCTGCCAAACTTTTAAGTGGTTCTTCACCCTTCTCGTTTTGAAGTTCTACTTTCATGTCAATTATTTCAAGTTCCTTTTTTGTTATGTTGGGATATGATCTCTATATCTATCATACTGGACTCTTATGTTCATATGATTAGAGACCCCTTTTGATCTCTTCAATTCAGTATTTTGAAGTTTTAAGTGGCGCCGTTAGGCTGCCGAATTTTTAGGGGATTCTTTCACCCTTCTCATTCTTTTCAAAGTTCTACTTTCATGTCAAGTATTTCAAGTTCCTTTTTAATTATGTTGGGGAATTATCTCTATATCTATCATACTGAACTCTTATGTTCACATGATTAGAGACCCTATTTGATCTTTTCAAATCATTGTGTTTGAAGTTTATGTAACGTCGTTAGGCTGCCGAACTTTCATAAGAGAAATCTAATTTTTGTCTTTCTTCCATGTTTTTCATTTCAAATGGTATGTCCTTGAAATTTCATTACCATGATTATATATCCTTCTTATTCTGTCCATATACTGTTTTATGGGTCATTTATGAATGTTTGACCCATTTTCCCTCTCTTTTTAATGTCTTCTAAAACCTCGTAACATAGCCGTTATGCTGCAGAATTTCCATCTCAAAATGTCTCTCTCTTTTCTAAAGTTCTTTTATATTATTAAGTGAATAATCAAATCTCTTTCTTTTAAAGGGGTATTCACATATATACCAAAATGTTCTATTTTAAATTATGGGATTTACATACATGAGACCCACCTTCCTTTTCTGTGGGTTTTAAAGTGATGTAAAGATCATGTCTTTAAAGCATTTTTTAAAACGTTATGATTACGAAATGAAACCCATTTATTTTGTGCTACATGGGTTCTTTATGAAATGTTTGATGATGATATATGTGGCTCACATGATAATAAAGGAAAATTTAAGGGTGCACCCTGATAGCGCTCCAATGCATTGGGTAAAGACTTAATCTCTAGAGATGACCATTTTTAACGACGCCTTGGTGAATAACCTTGGTAATTTTTAATGACAGCTTGGGGATGGACCTTGGTGAAACGAAATGATTTTCAATATTAAATGTTGCAGCCACATATTCAAGTTTTGAAAAATTTTATTTTTATTATGAAATGCCTCATGATTTCTTTCTCATGCCTTAATTTTCTTTTCATGTCCTTATTGAAGTATCTGAAGTTCACATGTAAAATGTTCATCTTGTTTCCCTTACTGGGCCTTTTGCTCACCCTTTCTTTTGATGTATGTCCCCGGGTTATGAGATGCAGTAATAAACCTAGGATGAACATAAGGATAAGCCTTTCAAGTGTTTAAGAGGAAATTTTTATGTTGTTTTTATGTATTATGTTCCTAGTTTCCAAGACACTAAACCTTAAAGATCCTCAGTTTTGTGTAATGTAATGAAAGTTTATGTTATAAAAAGGTGGGATGCTATACTTTGGTTATGTGTAAGGAATAATATCTAAATATTAGAAAGTAACTCAAAATCATTCAATAACTTGCTCAAAATACCATTCCAATATAAGTCTCGACAATGTAATAACAATCCCACCAACCGATCCTAGGGAGTATCTGAGGATTCGATTGAGGTCATCACCATAAATCATTAGGGATGACATAAGAACCATGTTCTCCGGGAAAATGAACCCAACCAACAACCTATGAAATCACATGGATCCTAGTAAGATAAGGATCCAATGGGTGAGTAAAACTAAGTGGGGACCTTGAATGCACTCATAGACCTACCTCTATAATACCTATGCATGGACGAATCTCAGTGACAAATGGGACATCTTATAGTTGTATCATTCATTAAATTAATTCTCATTAAGTGGGATCCCATGAAGTACCACTGAGAATCCCAAACATATTATTACATCTAATCAGACCCATAAGTCTTTTTCTAGGAAGCATGCATATTTATCATTGATTCATAAATACTAATTGAGGGAATTCATTAATAAAAGAGTTTGGTCGTTAAAATGCATAAAATCATCAATACAACCATAGCTCGTTGATCTCATATGTTTGGATTGAGTTCTATGTTGACACCTACTATCATATCTACCCAAACCCATAACACATTAGCTAAGGGTTGTTCAATCATTGGTAACCTACTAGGATCTCCTAGGTCCATACATTATAAAGGAATTACAATCAAGATCCATTTTTTCCAAATGTATGAATAGGTATCCCTCTTAGGATCCTCAAATTTAGTAATCATATTGATGCATCCCTCATGGGATCCTCATAATCGATACCTAGGTAGAGGTATCCTACTTTAGACCCTCAGAAATAGTAGTCAACTAAAGGAATCCCTCTGAAGATCATAAATCACAAACTTAGAACTGAATCCAAGACTATATATTAGGGGTAACACACTTTCCAAATGTTTCATCACACAAAAAAACCTCTTATCTTCAAGGGTAAATCTATTGAAACACTATTCTAAGGAGATGGGTCATGGTCCATCTCCGTTCAAAGTCCCACTCTAGACTAGCCTAAACACCCAACAAATTTTATTACTCAAGTTTCATCCTAGTCCTTATAACCGGGGACTACACTAAGAAATCACCAAATGATTAAATTGGTGATCCCATTCTATGTCCACCAACAATTTCCAAAAACCACTGCAAGACCTCAGTCCACATATCACTCCAAAGACCTATGAATCAATTTACTAGAGGAAGAACCTCTTCGTTATTATTAATTTCCCCCAAAATGCCTATTAAGAATCCTCAAATCACCCCCATTGATTCCACAATCATGATATATGAAAAATATTTCACTAAATAGACTCCTATTTTTTCAAATTATGACTTCGGGGGGTAAAATCACAAAAAATACCCTCAAATGGGTAATTAGGGAATAGTGCATGGTGTGTAATCTAAGTAAACTGTGTGTACATAAAAACCATCTAACTGGCCATGTACTTCAAAATGACCTTGCACACATATTTTCTAACCATTTAATAATACATCCCACGAGAATACATGTTGTCTATACATGTACTACCACATGGATAGAACACACCTTGGGGTCTTTCCATGTCCTACTACATAACCATGTACCCCTAACACAGGGTATCTTCCTAATTTCATATCCAAAAGTCCATATACTGCTAGATAGTGTGTACTAAAAGAACATGGAATATATTTTTAAAAATTCATCTTCACCAAATAGGAATAACACATGACATGTGTTATTGAAACTACATGATGTGTGGTTGGGTTTTTTAATTGGGAAACCCCTATGAACCTCCCGAAAAAACCATTTTTAATGATTAAGTATATATTGATCCATATAGGTTTTTGTCAAGTAATTATATGGATTTAAAATTCAAAAAATATGGATCTACATGGATTTATGGTTAAAACATATAATAACCTACCCTTGGGAAGAATCTGCCAAAGCTTCACACTGATTCTTTTTCCACATCTTCCCCATGATGACTCATCTCCTTCCGAGTTCTATAGTGGAACCTACATTCTTTCTTCTCTTGTTATATCAATCTATCTTTCCCTGTAATATCTTAGTACAAGAATGTAGAATCCAAAAATGGGGAGAATGTGAGAAGGAAGGTAATGAGAAGAAAGAAAAGGGGAAAAGAATAGGAAGAAAAATAAAAGAAAAGAAAAGGGACCTCGGCCCCGGCCCCAATGCCTGATATGAGTTTATGACTCAACTAGAAAAAATCTCACATTACAGAATCAACCATAATGAAAAAATAACAATATGAAGGTCCATTCAATAGATATTTCTGAATGAATATGAATGAATTAATTAATAATTAATAATTAACAATTAATTATTTAATAAAAATTTAAATAGCATTTAATTCCACCAAAACTCATATCCTAGGATAAAAAACATTTTCCAGGACCAGTAGTGCTATCATAAAGATAATATAATATTATTTGAAAGGGTAAAAGATTATTTTACCCCTCATAAGAACCTTTTTTAAAAAACTAACTTTTTCTCAACTTCACAGTCTGGAAAAACACGGGTCCTTTATAGCTCCCCACCACGACCCATTCACCCCTGAGAATCCATGGTGGTTAGAAAGTATCCATGATCTCATCCTGAGAATATGCACAACTATGCTATATTGACCATTCAATGACTGGTCCCACAATTTCCACAACTCTCCAAACCGAGAAGTTGTTTAACCATGAATGATATGATACTCCCCACCATTGGATTATCCTTATTATCACCTAAAACTAAAATCCATTATTAACGGCCCAAAGTCTGTCCATCACCAAATGTAATAATCAACATGGAAAAACTAATCATTATCAACCACCAACCCACAATATCCAAATGTTTCCTATTGTTTCTTTTTTAGAAGGTATCACAAGAAAAACACCAATTTTGAACTCATAATGAGGGTCACCACCCTCGAACAAATAGTGGTTCACTTCCCACCACATGTCTTACATTATTGCAATCCTTTAGCCTAACCTCAATAAGTTCCATTTCCAAAAGCATGTCTATCTTAAAGAGACAAAATCATTTTCCTATCAATAACTAACTGTGATTGATCCAAATAAACCATGCCAGCACACCCATTCCATTATCAACCTCTCCTCCTATAATTAGAGAAATTTATCATTTCATCCGTATTACCAGAAAACTATCCCTACACAAATTCTTTAAAATCATCATTCCTTGAATCACATATGCATGATCATCAATTTATAATTTTAAGGATTACCTTGTGAAATCGACAAATACCATTTCTATTTCACCATGAACATCAGATGTATAATCGCATATGAGTACATCATCACCTGACTCATGAAAGTAAAACACAACAACAAATAAGATGATTGTGCTTTAAGGTACACCCATCTCATTAATCTAGAAGGTCCTATGGAACTCCTCTTTAAAATGGGGAACCTCTTATACCATGATTTATTCCATGATCTCCCATCATAAGTTCTTCCAAGAACCATATCTATGCATTGGCGGTCTGAAGTGTTCCATCCTCATCCTCATGGATAGCCACCACTCGGTGCCATTACAGTCATAAGAATCTAACCACACTATGACAATGTAATAAACCACATAATCACTGTACAATTGAGCTGGGAAACTAAAAAGTCATTCTCATCAATGACAGTCTTGATACCTAGGAACCCCATGTGCTTTTATAGAGACCCAAGGCATCACCCTACCTATAAAATGAAACATGATCACATCTCTGTAAACAATACCTACCTGCGTGTAAAACAAAACTCAATAAATAAAAATACATCTTTAAACTTGTTCCAACCCATATTATAGGCTTCCCTCAATTAAACTAAACACTAACTCACAAGGATCTGTGTCACACCCAAGGGCCTCTAGGTCTCCCACATAGATCATCCTAAAAAGTACCCTAACAAGGTCACCAGGTCCACCCACCAAGCTTATTTCCCACTCACGGACAGTTCACATCACATTTTACCCACAAAAGAGGTAAAAAGGCACGAAAAGGTAATATTGAACTATGAGGGTCAAAACCAGTCAATGTGGGTTTAATTATACAGGTTTTCAGTTAAATATTATAGAGGAAAACACCCTTTATTATAATTGGAATATCATTTATGTGTAAACCATTGGTGAATATAACTTACTGGAGGATTCCAATATCTTTAAAATTTAAGGTATCACCTACCATGAACCAGCCAAACAGTCCATTACCCTCTCCGAGAATCCTCATAAGGTGATTCTATATGGAGAATATCCAAGAGAAGGAATGTAATGAACTGAACCTCACCGAGTATCCATATATGATAATACACCATCAAGGTTATAGGTAACCAAAAAAATCTCAATCACCTATTAGCATCAAACTAAAAAATTTGACTAGATAACCATAAAAGAAGTTTGATTACATAAAATATCATATCATGGAAGATGGAAAACATCCATCTAGGTTGTTAAACTCTATAATTTTAACGTAACTAAAAAAGATACACTCAATGACAATACACGATAAAAGTATTAACTACTGGTGTTCACCTATAAGGGTCAATAGAACACACATATTGTCATCTCAAATGATCCATGTCAAACCATATGAACACACTTAAGTGAAGTATAATTTAATTCAATGATATGATGAAAAACACTGTATAATTTGTTACTACCACTTTAAATAACATATCATAAGTAACAATACACCATTAGGGGTCAAATACTTGGGAACTATGTTCCCTATCAAACCAACATGGTCCATGCACCCCTAATGCATGATAATTGATTCACCACCCTCACTGGAGAACATATCACCATATAACCACATGAATTTCCATAAATAATGGAACTAATGTGTTCTCACTGTGTAGAATTCAACAAGAATCTATATGGGAAACCCCTATTTAGGTTTTTGTTGACACATTAATCAGCAAGCCTCAGTCATCAGCAAAATCAAACACTATCATGACTATAACATGTGGACCCTACGAGGAAAATATGATGCATGTAAAAATACCTCTGGACTCTATAGGAAAAGAGTTAAAATAAATCAATGCCCTCTCACCAACAGGCTGAGAGCCATAAATCCATAATAAATCATAACTCTACACAAACTATGTGTAAATCAATGTTATTATTAAGTACAACCATAACAATAAAAAACAATCCCATTTCCCTAGAAACCTAATCATCTTACCCGAAAAAGTGTTATTGACCTAATAGTCTAATATCCATCACAAGTTCTAAAACACTCCAAATAATACATGTGAAAATGTATCAAGTAGTAATACAATAATAAAAGAACTCCTATGATACCACTTTTTCATTCCTTGACCCAACTAACTCTATGAACAGTAACGCAATGGGCTTGTGACTATGATTCAAATATGCCTCCCCAACTGGAAGATACTACAAACCAGTAGCGAGGTCCAAGGTATGTCCATAGGGAGAATATTCCTTCATATAATGAAATAAAATAGTGAAAATAAGTAAATATTATCCATATCAGTAAATAATAATTGTGTAGAGACAATAAATATAAACAAAGCTATCATAAATTAAATGTTGTAAGGGCCTGAATAGTAATTTCATACATAAAATCTAATCACTCACTAAGCCGAATGAATAAATAAAGGTTATTAAAATAAAATAAATATATGGGTATTTTACTACTATGATTTGGAACATATACTCTGTCTCTAAAGACTTTATCGATCATCTCCAGCCTGATCATAACAATCTAGATGATTAGACTCTCTCGATCATGAAACCATTGGCCTCACCCTATCCATTTTTCACATGTTCTCTGCACAAAAGTAGACATATAATCTGCATTCACATTGAGGTTCATGATAAATGTATGAGAAATAAATATTAGTAGGCCACCCCCAATGGTGAATGTATAACACACTATCATAAGTGCATTCTCATGCAATAATCCCAGCCTATCCAGAACACAAATTGAATAAAAAAGATAAAATAAATCCAGAGTTTTTACTTTGGTAAATTATCACAATCAAATGAAAATCCCATGAATAAGGCATTGAGATCTATTTCATACCACCCAATATGGGTTTAATTCAATTTATCCTTGGATTTATGATCTCGATTGACCAAACCTGCTTTGTCTAGGTCTAGACATATCTATGAGAAAGCTACATTACCACAGGGAGATACATTTTATAGACTTAGGATCACATATACTCACCCCCATTATATAAAGTATGTAATCCATGTATCAACTGGACATCCAGTAAATAAGGTATTTTATTTGATGTCATACCAATCAAGCCATGTGAAATCATGTTCAATGTTTGAGTCCTAGAACCTGATCCATAGGTAGTCACAACATTGGAACTTGAATAATCCCTAAGGGGATGAATATTAAGTGATATGTATGGAATTATATCTGTATATAAGATAATAACTCAGCATCATTAAATGACCAAATTAACATCCCATTCCCAAGAAAGTCTCGAAAATGCAGTAATGGTGCATCCAACCAATATTATAGAGTATCCTAGGCCTCAGTCAAGGAGATCTTCATAAATACTCAGGGATAATATAAACATCACATGTTCAGGGTAAATTCTCCCACCCAATAACCTCTTACATCACTTGGATCCTAGTGAGTTTAGAATCTATTGGGTGAAACCAACTAATAGGTTCTATTAGATGCAGTTGACAATCATCCTTTCAAATCATTGTGTTGGGTGGATTCCCAATGAAAATTGAGGATATTTGGAATGGAAACAATAAAATATCTAAAACTCATAAGTTATATCATATCATGTAACTCTAGTATCCCCACCATAGTATCACACCACATTAGGCCCATACCTTGAGTTCCAGGAAGCCTGTCTAGGAATCACTATTACATCAATAGTAACTAAGTTAAAGAATTAATGAAATAGAGAGATTGGTCGAACACCTAAACCCGTCACTACTGCCATAGGCCCTCAGTCTTATAAGTCTGGTACATGTTCTAAGGTTACACCCACTACCATCTATACCCAAACCCATAATGCACTATCTTAGGGTTCATCGACCACTGTGGAACCCAGTGGTATACCCTATACCAATACAGTATAGAATAATTCCACTTAGGATCCTCAGGGTTAACATATAATTAGATAAATCCCTCTTTGGATTCTCATGTAATATAAATAGGGGAGGAATCCCTCTTGGGATCCTCATAATTGTCACGTAGGTAGAGGTATCCCTCTTGGGACCCTAAAAAAAGAAAGAAGAGGTGTCACACTATGGATCCTTATTCATAAACAAGGATCTCAGGATAAACCCTTTACTGAGGGGAAACACACTTTCTAGTAGTTCCACCACACAAAACGACATCTTGGTCTCAAGGGGAATGATACTAAAATACCATTTTAGGGAGATGGCTCATAGACCATCTCAAATCAAGGTCCCACTCTAGGTTGGTCAAAACTCCCATCCTTTTTTCTTCCTAAGGTAACATCGGTGTACTACTAACTGGGGACATTCCCAATAAAACACAAAAAATGGACATCAATGATCTCATTCCATGTCCACAAACCATTCCCAAAAACATTAACCAGATCTAATTCTTCATCCCTATCCCAAGACCTTTGAATCCATTAACTGTAAGAAGAACCTTCCTATCATAGATTTTTCACCCAAAAAAACTCTTAAGAGTGATAAAATCACCCAAAGGGTTATCCCATTGTGATATATGTAGAAAAATACTCAATAGACTCCTCTTTTGTAAAATCTTGACTCTAAGGAATAAAATCACCAATAACCCTATAATGGGTTATTGGGGAATATGACACATCATGCACTCTGAAAACATTACATGTACTAAAAAACCTCTTTCCCATCCATTTACTTTCATATGGCCTATAATACACTGGTTCAAGCCATGTACTACTAGATGATCAAGGCATACATGGGGTCTTTCCATGTACTACTAGATGATCCAGGCACACCTGTGGACTATTCATGCACTACTACATGACCATGTAACCCATACATGGGGTGTATTACCAAGTACATGGCCACATCCCCATGTACAACTACACTTAATTTAATAAAATTACATTATTTTCACATTATAAAATTTATCTTCCCAAAACAATAATAACACGAGATGCATGTTCTTGAAACCACACGCTATGTGGTCAAGATTTCGGATCAGAAAACCCCTTTGACCCCCCAAACCCTGATTTTCTTTGATGAAGCCAAGATGTACCCATAAGGGGGTCCTAAATAGTAATTATAGGGATTTAAAACATAATAAATAATTATATAATAGGATTTATATCTAAATCATAAAAACTTTATGGGCATAAAACATCGATTATTTACCACAATTCACATACCATAGTTTCAGCACGATGATCTAGCTTCATTGAGCATTACAGTGACCCCACCCTTTATCACTTTATCTATCAACCCTATCCCTCCCCTCTATCATTCACGATGTATATGATTAGTAATGGAATTATAATAATGAAAAGGCGAAATGAATGGAAGAAAAATAAAAGAAAAGAAAAATGGGTCTAAGACTGGCCCCAATGCCCAACATAAATTTATGCAATAACTCAAGAAAAAAATCTCATTTTGGACTCATACAAGATGATTAAATCAATGAGACGCTTCATTAAAAATATATCAACGAACATGAAAGTGAAAATAAATTATTAATTAATTATTATTAATTATTAATTATTTTATGAAAATTTGGACAACTCTTAATTACACTAAAATATTATCTTAGGGAAAAGTTCTTATTCTAATACTATTAGAGTTTCCAAAAAGTTTATATGAGTTAATATGCTATGGAAAAAATGATTGTAGTCCTTGAAAGAATATGAAAGAAAGAAATAAAATTTTTGCTCAATTTCAATGTCTATAAAATCAATGAACATTACATCAACCATTAGGAATGTAAACTCCAATTCAGTTTGATCAAAAGTAAAAAATGAAAATTATGTATTAAATACATCATCACCTAGTTGAAAAGCATTTGGTTCCTGTTCAACATTGAATCAAAAGAGGGGATTAAGTAACAAATAATCTTCAATATATTTCAATTAAAACTCCACTCCCTCTTCCTCTTCATAAACAACCAACAAAATGTTTATTGGTATCACATATTGAAAACTAGGAAGATCATATTTATGTTTCATTTCAAAATTTATAGAATCATTGGTCTCATTTTTATTTTTATATTCCCACATATCCACAATTTCAAGTGAAAATTGATTAATGAAAATTTTAGGAAAACATATTATAGGTTTTTTTGAGTCCAAACCCTCATTTATATGATTTTTCTCAACCCCAGTGGCTATTTCATAAAAAGATATAAATTGAAAAGGTTCAAGTGAAAAACTAATAATGAGATATTATTATTTAACTTCCAAAACCTCTTGGAGGCATTGAAACACATTTTTCTCAAGAATTTAATCATTTTCAGTATCTTGTTCACTTTATTTATTATATTCATCATTTTCACTTCCTTCTCATTACAAATGTAAACTATTTTAATTCCTTTTCTATTTACAAATTCTATTTCTTATCCATTCTTTCATGAATTTCCCATGTTTTGGTTCATAGTTCATTCATTATTTCATCGTTTGTTTCTTCATGCTCATAAAATTCCACAAAATTTTTGATAATTAATTGTTCTAGTATTTTTTGATCTTCATGTTTAGGGTTCTAAATTTCTTTTGTATTTTCATAATTAAATGGTTTTTGAGGCTAGTTATATAACCACTTCCATGTAGTGTTCCACTAATAGTGACACCAAAAAAAATTAATCCTCAATAAATTGATATTACCTACCACAATAGTCTATTTTGAAAGCACATATTGAAAAATTTATGCTTCGACAATAAAGATATAGATTAAATGATCAAAGACACATAACAAAAACAAAAAAAATATAAAATTCATCCATAAAATAGTGGAGTAAAGTATATTTTTTTATATTTTTTAAATATATTTTTTGATTTAGTTTTTTTTTAATTTGGATTCTCATTCCTTCGCCATTGGTGATGCAAACATTTTGATTTTCTTGTTCGTTGAAACCCTATCAAAATTAAAAAAATTATTCTATAACTTAATACGAAATGATGGAAAGTGGGGTTAGTCCCCAAGGATCATTGGTGAGTTTTTCATAGGTATTACTAAATGTCTTAATCTATTAAAGATATTAAGAAGAATGATCAATGATTGTGAAAAGTGAATGAGAGTTCTTGATGAAGTGTGAGATAAGAGTAAAGAGGTTATGTCTAAATTATTTTAATGAGTAGTAGCATATTTAAAAATAATTAAGAAAATTGAGTTGACAATGTTGATGAAATGATGATTCTGTTGAATGTATAAATTTAATTGAATGTAAAAACACAGTTTTCAAATAAAAAATGAACTATCTACCATCTATGAAATATCATAAAAATATTTAAATTACTCTATCCATTTTTTTAAACATTGAAAAATCATTGAATTAGTCTTAAATTCACTATTCACCTATAGACACATTGAGTAAAAACCTGAAGTAAATTGAATGTTTGAAATCCAAGAATAAAAAGTTAAAAAACAGATGATATGAATGCTGAGAATGAATTGATTTTTCAATAAAACTCAAATATATTTCCATAAAAATTATATATATTTCTTGTTCAATGGATTAAATTTAATAACACAAGGTGAATAAAATTGATATTCAATGATGATAAATTGGAAAGAAATAGAAATTTTATCTCTTGAGTTCATGTTCATCATCCTATTAATAATCTATGTTATCCTCCCTTGTTGATGTTCAATCTCATGATCCTGGAATGATATTCTTCTCTCACATATCCCAAACTGTGTTGATGTTATCTCTATTAGTTGTTCCCCCACAAATAATTCACGTCTTCCCTTTTTATTTTTTATCTCCACACTGAATTGATTATATAATGTTCATGTGTTCTTTTTATCAACACCTATCTTTTATCTCATTATTTTTTAGTAATTTCCCTTTTAACATTAACAAAACACATAAATTTATTCAACCAATTTCAAATGAGCCTTAATTTTTCCAATTGTAAGCTCCAAAAAATCCATCTCAACTAATTTAATTTTTTCCAGATGAAAATTTCGATAAGATTTTGCAACATGAGTGTAGAATTTGAACCAAAAAAATGATTATATTCAATAATATTATACATACCCTTCCATCTCAAATGTGTCCTCATCAATAGGGTTTATTTGAGACACTCTACATCATACATTTCCATGATGAACACCATAATAAATGAAGGTTCAATTCATTGGCAACAATTACTGAAGCACCAGGTGTGTTTAATCCTTACAGCAATGTTGTAGAAATTGGGAGATTCGATAGCCTATCTTCTTCTAAAATAATGAAACCTTAAAATCAACAACATATAGTGATATAGATATCATCAAAATCTATACTAAATTATATTAAGATAAGAATAAATTTCTTTATGCTTTAAATTATATGATTTAGAACCTGTGAATCTTCATCTCGTTTTCTTCTTCATTTAAACTCATTCACTGAACATTTAAAATAGTATTTCTGGATCAACATCAATGAATGAATTGAGATATACGTGGGGTTAGAGTAAACTAGTGATAATAGTAGACCAATACCCAAAGGATTGGAATTGGGTCTTTTTCACACACTAGATGAATCCAAAAGAAATTGAATGTACATAATGAAAGAGATAATGAAATTAGTAAATAACACATGATTTATATGATTCAAACCCTTTAAGACCTACCTGAATTGCAAGAACACCACCTAAATCAAATAATTTATTAATTATCAAAACAATAGATTAAATAAATAAACAACTTAATGGTAAAATGGACATAGTATTTTAACAACCAAAAATAAAAGAATACAAGAACCGTAAGAAATACTTAAAATGTCGGACACAATATCCCGAGAGTATGGATCCATTCAAAATGTTCCTATGAACCTAATGTACTGCTCAACCCTTACATATGTACTCATATTAACCTATATTAGAAAATGAAGGTCCTCAATAATGGATATTTTCCACACATCCTCACTAGAATCTCACCATCATAAGAACCATCCCAAATTGCACAACAATGGTGTACTAAGAGGATGAAAGGCATAAGATCTTCTCTTATTGAGGATTACGAACCCTTAAGATTCAACCAAAAAAAACTAGGTAAAGAGTGTCTTGAATCATCTGAGTGATAGAGTAGATCAAAGTGAATTATGGTTCGATGTGGGAGAGGTTCAGGGGCCATCAATTCCCTTGAGACTTACTATCTATTATAACATAACTACAAATTAGGAGCGACTATCGGGTCTTGCAAAAAAATAAACCCAATGACATAATAAACCATTGACACAGATGAATGGTAGGGAGAAAATATGTGGAAGTAGTGATCTGTGACCAGTAATATATCCCCTATTGATCAATGAGTCAACATAGGTGCAGGGTAAACCAACAATAAGCCGCACAAAGATGAGGACCAAGAGGGAAGCCCATGTACTAAAATAAATAACCCCATCTAGAAATTATATGGGAAGTAAATAGTTAAAAATTGATCATATGAAAATAAATTTAACTCATTTTTCCATGTAATAAGTCAACAAGAAATATATTGAAAATTAATAATATGGAAAACTCAATATTAAAACAAAATGAATACCATAATTAAAAAATTTCAACTATTTTCTATTGAAATTGGTAATGTTCTTACACCTGAGTCTATATAATAGTAATCAGATTCATCCTATCTAAAAAATAATTAAATTTAGACAATATCATTCCTTTAGTTCAACTACCATCCATGTTGTTAATAGTGTGTATCTTATTGAAACAAAAGGTTCAATATATTACAATATCTTTAATAAAGTGTCATGTAATGTTTATGTGTTTGGATTTACTATTTAATAATTAATTGTTTTATAAATAATGAGATTATTGACTATCATAATAAATATTAACAGTAGAATTATAGATGTTGAGTTTAGAAGACAGTCCTTTAATCCATAATTCCTCTTTAACAACCTCAATCAAATCAGTGTACTTAGATTCCATTGGTGAAAGGGAAACCAAAGATTTCAAGTTATTCATACAAGAAATGGGACCACCATAATAAGTAAAAAACATACATAGTCAAATAAATTTAGGTATCAATATTTCATATATAGTCATCATCAATATATCCAAATATAATTCTATAATTATCTACATTTTTATTATAATAAGATGAAATATTACAACTAAAAGTCACATATAAAAGAATCCATTTTAGGGTCTTCCAATGTGGCTTTCTTTGAGCATCGATAAACTTGTTAAAGGCGCAGACCATAAAGGCTATATCAGTCAATGGGAAGATTGTTTATTAATGATGCTGCTAACTATATTTGAATAAGGTATTTTAGACACAAACTAAATATCCTCATCAACAGTGGGTACTTGATTGAAAGACAATTGAAATTGATTTATAAGTGGTAAATTAACAGTTTTGGGATATTCAGAAAAATATATCTTTAGAATAATTAAAATGTAAAAATGTTTAGATTAGTAAATAATTTTTTAGTTATGTTCCTAATTATTTAAACACCTAAAATTTTCAAAGATTCTCCATATTGATTTATTTAAAAAATACCTTTTAATTTGGATTATATATCTATAAATAGACTCATGGTTTTTGAAATTAATTAGTATATAATAAACATACTGTAGAAAAAACATGCATTTTTGTTCATCTGAAATACTCACAAGCATTATATTAGCCCTTTTAAAATTGTTTATCTAGAATAAAAGAATAAATATTATAATACCACTACCTTGAGGATAATTTTATACTATATAATACTTTTAAAAAGGAAAACATGATTTAATTTTAATTGTATAGTGAAACCATCAAGAGGCTTCATGTAAATCTTCTCATTTAAATCACCATTAAGAATGGTAGTATTAACAATTAGTTGTTAAATTTATAGGTCTCTATAGGTAGAAAAAGGAATTAATAACCTAATTGAATAATTTATTAACAAAAAGGGAAATGATTTTGGAATTGTCAATCCCTTCTCTTTGAAGGAATCACTTAGAAACTAATTTTTCCTTGAACCTAATGTTATTTATAATAGTGTTATCTTCATTAATTTTATAAATATACTAATAACCAATTATTTTACAATTGGGTGGTTTATTTATAATATAAAGAAGTTTTTTTCCTAAGGAATAATTTTATTCATCCATGGAAAAGACCCACTATTTAGAGTCTTTGTCATTTAGGGATTGCCTTTAGGTTCGAGGATCATCATCAACTAGAATTTGGGAACATGAATGTAATAAAAATACATGTCATATTGGTTTAATGGAGGAGGATGTCTAACCACAATCCTATCTCTATATATTGTTAATTGGTAGTACCTATTATTGGAAAGAGATTCTGTTTCAGATTTTGAATAAGAACATGAGGTTAAATCATCTTGGGTAATAAGATGTGTGTCTAGTTGAAAGAGCTAGAAAATAGAATCAAAATGGGGTGGTGTCTTAGTTTCTTTAGTCTATTCTACATATGGATCATAGATGTCAGATGTGATAGCCTATATTTTAGAGAATAAGAATCACGGAACACCACATCCCTACTAATGATGAAGTTTTGGAATCCAATTCTATCAACCCAAAGTTTGTAACATTTTACACCTTCAGGATACCCAAAAAAGATAAATTTTTAAGGAACTTGGTTCATGCATGCTTGTTTTAATATATTCATAATAAGTACACGAAAAAATATTAGGTTACTAGAAGAGGGCGTCTGACCATTCCAAAATTATTATAGGGGTTTAAACTGAATGGAAGAAGAAGGGAATATATTTATAAGGTGTACATTCTTGGTGAAAGCCTCTATTAAAAATTATTTAGAGAGGCCCAATAATGGAATCATACATTAGTCCCTTTCTAAAACAGATATTTTTTTATTTCTTCAGGGACATTTTTTGGGGTTTCCCCAATAGTGAAGTGTCATTTAATACCCTCGGATTTATATAATTGAATATACTTAGTTGATAGGTACTCAAATTCATTATATATTCCCAATGATTTAATTATTATCCCAATATGATTTTAAAAAAACATTTACCATATTTTAAATGGTTATAAAACATTATATTTAATTTTAATAACATAAATCCATAATTTTAATGAGAATTAATCTATAAATGTGGAAAAATAAGGACCTCTTCCATAGGAGGCTGTCCTAGATGGTCCCCATAGTTCAAAAATGTATTTATTCTAAGGGGATAAATTCTTTGAAATTTTACCAATTAAAGGTGACTCTATTAGTCATTATCATCATAGAATCTTCTCAAAATAAAAGGTTTCTTGGTGTGATGTCATTCAATAGCTCTTTATTGATGAGTTCTTTAAGACCTCTAGAGGTCACATGCTTGAATATCCAATTACATAATGCGGTATTATCAGTATTAGAGGTATATACATTACATAACTATGTTAAATGGGTCTTTCTACTCAAAATATACTAGCCATTAATGGGAGAAACTTTAATTATAGTTCTAGTTCCTTTGACGATTTCTAGGCAACCTATTTTAGAACTATGTTTGAACCATTGTTGTTATAGAACCCCAAATTAATTCAGGTTTCTATGAAGGTCAGTATCCCACCTAACATAATGAAAAGTGATTTTTTAATAGAAATATATTTCTATTAATGCATAACCTATTCCCTCTACCTTACACAACTTATTATTCTCTAAGAGGACATATCCTTACACTCTCTCTACCAATTCACGGAATGAATCTCTAAAAGGACACATGTGAAAGGATAAGCGGGAGTCATGGACCCAATATTGATCAAGATCGTGGATGGACAGATTTAACAATATAGTTTTGTCATAACTAGAATCCACTAAAAGGGAATGGTGAATGGGCTACTTATTTTCAAGATATTGTTTAATTTTCCTACACTCATGTTTTCTATTCTCAGAGTTACCATAATGGAAACCAAAAATATTTATTTCCCTATAATTATACCTGGGTTAAGGTTCTTTATTCCTCTTGATTTTATATTTATAAAAATTATTCTTTTTACCATTATAATGTGGTCTATCCATAGTAAACTGGATCTTTTCCTCACCCTTTATTCTATGTTAAGAGTCTAATTCTTTGGAGATATGGAAAGAAATAACCTATTCAAGAGATAATGATTCATGATCGTGTAACATGGTTTCTTCTAATGTGTCATAGTAATTATCTAAATAAATTATAAGGATATTTTCTTGATCTTCATCTTCAATAGTTTCATTTATTTTTGATAAATCTAAAGTAACATTGTTAAATTCATCCAAATGGGCCTTTATTGAAATACAAGATTTCACCTTTAAAGTGAGAATTCAATGTTTTCTATAAATCATAACAAATAAACCTGATTATATATATTATTTTTATAGTTTAATCTATATAATATCAATATAATATTGAAACAAAATTTCCCTAATAACATTAATTGATAAATAAAGTAGTAGAGATCTTTGTTATTTAACAAAAACATTATAATAAACATCCTAATATTGAGTGGTGGTATGACCAGTTTCATTTATTGAAATAATTGGTATCTTAGTATCAAATATTTCATCAAATAAGACCTAATGAACTAGTAGGGATATCATCTTAATTCTCTAAAGTCTAAAGTCATTATATCAATTGATTTCCTTGATTTCATTCCTAGTTGTTGAGATGTTTACCAAAAGAGAATATATTGAGTTCTTGAAGACAAAATTAGGTGTAATCCCCCAATTACCAACCAATCTCAAGGTTAAACTATATTAATCCCAGCATATTTGAAATGAAAATGAATTATTGATGGAATATAGGATCTTATTTGAAAAATTAGATAAGAGAGGAAATGTATGAAGATATCATAATATGGAAACTAAACAAAAACAATTAATGAAACTATAAATATGATCAATGGTAAAAGTGAACAAAAAATGTCTCTAATACTACTTTGTGAGGGGTAAGAGTGCACTGGTGATAACAGAACACTCAAACCAAAAGGACTGGAATTGGGGGGGGGTCACATAACAGCTGAATCAAATAGAAATTGAATGTATAAAATGAAAGAAACAATGAATGAAGTGGAGAACACATGATTTATGTGATTTGGTCCCTTAAAAAACTATGTGAACAACAAGAACACCACTCAACTGACCGAGCTTATTAATTATCCAAAGAATAAATTACAAAAAAAGATGAAAATAAAAGGAAAAATCGTAACAAAAGTTTTACAACCCCAAAACTAGATTATAGAAGAACTGTATGAAATACTTACAATATAAGACACAATAGTCCAATAATCTAGATCTCTTCAAAATGGACTAATGGAGCCGATGTAGTTCCCAAATCTCTCAAACATAATTATATTCTTCTTGATTATAAGATAAAGGTCCTTATAAATGGATCTTGGCTACCCATAATTACTAGAAGGATACCATCATAAACTCTACCTTAAATTGTACAACAATGGTGTACTAGGAGGAAGACAGTTACTTGAACTCCGCTTCTTGGTGATGAAGAACCCTTCAGAGTAAACGAACTAGAACCATGTCAAGAGTGTCTTGGAGTTTATAGGAAATGATTAGATATAACTGAATCAAGGTTTGAAATAGATGTGGCATAGGGTTTATCAATTCTCCTGACACCTATAGAATATCATAATAGAACCACAAATCAAGTGCCCTTATGAGGTCTTTCCAAAATAAAAACCCACTGGCACAAACAAGTATTGGGATTGATGGATGACATGGATATGGTGGGAATAAGAAATTATTAATTTCAAAAAATATATCCCACATGGACCAATGAGTGAACATAAGAATTAGGTAAACCAATAATAGGCCCTACAAGGCCAATGACCATGATAGAATCCCAGGCTCAAAAACAAAGCCCCCCATCCAGAAATAAAAATCCCAAAAGAAGTTCAATATCAATCATATTAAAATAAATGGAACTTATTTTATCATGAACGAGTTAACAATGAAATAAATAGTATATTAATAATATGTAAAATTCAATATTTAAAAAATCAATACTGTAATTTACATGTTCATGGTTGCATTGGATCCAAACTTAGTTTCAGACAAGAAGTGGTATGTCGATGGTCAAAGATACAATTGTGGTTCTACTTCCATTAAAAGCACACACCATTCTCATATAAAAAGATTTTTTTTATCTTTATCACTTGAAGAAGGTTTAGTATCCAGCTTCAGACATGGCTCGACATTAGGATTTCTTCCATAGCTGAACAATATCATTTGATCAACGAAATTATATTCAAAATTCATCCACGCAACTTGAATGTGGGTTGAATATTTTCTTTAACAATGACTCAAACTTAGAATTAGGGCTTCTCATCAAGTATGAAGATCAGAAAAAATAGATTGAGATTTATTTTCTAGATTTGTCCCCATATAACTGAAAAAAATATTTTTTAAAAATACCTAATTCAGGATACTATTTCCTAATCTTGGGATTTTTGGACTAGGTATACATATAAACGTGAGTGATTTTATGGAAACATCGTTTCTTATACATGTTTCTTGGAAGATGTTTTCTAGGAAATTCCATCCATTTTATGTTTTTTTTATGTTTTATGTTTTAGGTTTTTTTGTTTTTTTGATATATATATATATATAATAAATAGTCAAACAATATTTATGTATTTTTACTTTAGTATTAATTTTAATTCATGTAATTTTTAAATTTTTAAAAAATATTTTTAAGCCCCCTTTTATAAGGGTCTACTCCATCACATATTCTCTATATTTTCAATGTAGGATAAAATCACTTATTTTACAATAGTAAATGAATAATAAATATTTTATAGTAACACATTAATGATAAAAAATAACTAATCATAACACGTTATTAATAATTAATTATTATTTAATAATGTAATTACTAGTAATTAATAATATAATAAATTTTATATTTAAAAAAATTATTTATAATTAATAATATATTAAATAATAATAATAAAATATGAAGTCATTTATTATTGGAAAAATTATAACGTAATTAAAAAATAATAATAATGTAATTATTAATTAAAATAATAATAAATAATAATAATAAATAATATTATTAATAAAATTATTAAATGAAAATGTTTTGTGTCATATAAATTCTATTTTGTTAATTACATTTATGAATAATAATAATGTTATTATTATTAATTAATGATGGATTATATATGAAATAAAATTCAATGAAAATAAACACTTCTAAGGGCTTGGAAATGATTTTTTAGCCTGAAAAAGTAATGATAATACGAAAGTCTTGATAATACAGTCATTATAATAAAGTTATGATAACAAAGTGATGATAATTAATTTAGGATAATGATATTATTATTAATAAACTCATAACACAAAAGTACAAGGAACAAAAAATTGTTGATAATAAAATAATGATAATTAAGTCAAGATAAAAATTCATAATAATAATGTAATGATGATTATTAAAAATGATGAAATGTACATTCATTATAAATAATTAAGTAAATTACTGTATTATTGAAAAAAATTATTAATTATTAATATAATATTAATAATTGTTACATTAAAAATATTAATAATATAATAATTTCGTTAATTATATTGAATTATTTATATATTTTATGTTATTATAATTATAAATTCATAACTGTTTTATTAATACATATCATTTTATATTTATTATTTTTTCTGAAATTATTGTTATTTTCAATTATCAAATTTGTCTTAAGTGCATGTTTTACATTTCCTTTAGAATATAGTTATAATTTATATGTTATACGACTTTAATGATTCATACTTGTCTTCAAGTCTAAACGTTATGTTTTGAGACAACATTTTTTTCATCTATATTATTATCCACAAAATATTTTGAAGGAATTATTTTTAATTTAAAATATATTTTATATTATTTTCTTATGTTTTATGTTTTACTTACATAGTACGTATAGGATATATCTTATAAGATTTTAAAGTGGCCAACATAGAACCTCAAACAAACTAATTAGTTTCAAGTAACGTTGAGAGATTATTAAATAAAAACTATAAGTGAAATAAAAAATATAACATTAAACATGGATTAAACATATAAAAAGTAGTTGAAAATAAAATAATAATAAATATAATAAACCAAAATTAATTTACATGACAAAAAAATTATTGATTTAAAACGTAATATTTACACTTAAAAAACAATATGTGTATAAAATATTGTATAAATAACATCTAAATGATATTTAAAACATTTAATATAAAAATAAAATGTAATAAAAAATAAAATTAATGAAAAAAACATAAAAAATAATTAAATTACACAAAAAATGTCATCGATTTAAAAAATTTACAAGAATAAATATTAAGTTTTGTAACAAAAATATTTTAGAACATTGAAATGATTTTTAATTATTTGTTTTAATGAAATTATTTTTATTTCCATTTATTATTAATACATTTAGTTAGTGTTTTTTATTTATACTTTAAACTTTATAGGCTTTCCATATCATCTACTTGAAACATTGTTATATATCAAGTAGGAGATATTGAAGGAGCATATATTAGAAACTATAAACACAATCTAAATAAAATTTTGAACACCAACTAAACATATAAAACATAACTATAAATTAAAATAATTTAATAAATATAATAAAAAATTAATTCATATAGAACAGACTTTACTGATTAAAAACATAAAATTTACACTTAATGTATTTATGTGCATAAAATGTAACATAAATCACATCTAAATTAAATTAAAAACATTAATTTCACAAATAAAAATTAAATGAAAATAAACCAAATGATAAACAGACAAAAAAAATTTATTTACAAAAATTATTTTATCTGCAAATAAACTTGAAATTGTAAATGTTATGTGATGAAAGAACAATATTTTATATCATTGATTTTTTTTCATCAATTGTTTTTTTATGATATTGTATTTATTTTTAATTTTTTATGTTTAGTTAGTGTTTAAAATTTCATTTAGATTATATTTATACATTATAATTTATAATTTTTCAAAGACACCTACTTGAAACGTTATTATATTTCATGTTTTTTATTTTTATAGTGTATAAATTAACAATTATAAATGAAATCTAAATGAAAATTTTCACACTAACAAAACATATAAAAGATATTGAAATTCAAAAGAATTTCAAAAATATAAAAACCATAATTATATTCACATGACCCAAAATTTATTATTTTAAAAACTAAAAATTAAAATTTAAAAAATATATGGGAAATAATT
This sequence comes from Viscum album, assembly GCA_963277665.1. Taxonomy (NCBI): domain Eukaryota; kingdom Viridiplantae; phylum Streptophyta; class Magnoliopsida; order Santalales; family Viscaceae; genus Viscum; species Viscum album. The sequence continues at coordinate 742,883,697 of OY728136.1, read as the reverse complement.
TATGTTAAGTATTATATTATTAATTGAATTATTATGAATTATTATGAATTATTTTATTATTATAAAATATTTTAAATAACATTCCTAATAAATTTTAATTATATTATCACTTATTTTCAATAAATAAATTAATAATTATGAATAATGATATAAATAATAATATTATTAATGTACCTAATAATGTAGTTAATAATATAATATATAATAAATATTAGTTAGTTTAAAAATATATAAAATACAATTAATAATAACTATAATGACAATATAATTTTTTTTTCATATTAAAATTATTTTTCTTAAAAATAATTATATTAAATAGTATTATATAAATTATCTTCAATATTATTATTACCATTATTATTAATGAGAATGGCTTCAACCTTGGGTTATAACCCATAGTCCCAAAATTTGTGGAAAATATGACAAAAACAACATACAAAGGGTGATTTAAAGTGGAAAATAGTACGAATCCACTACCATAATAAAAAGGAGAAATCTACGTAGAAAATAGGTGAAGAGAATTTATCTTGTGGACTGAGATCGACCATCTCCCTACCTCTCCAATGACGGATTATCATACAGGTTTTAGGATTTTGTAGTGTATTATCATCATCAGGTTGAGGGTCAATGAATTCATCCAAATGGGTGGGATCCTCAAGAGTCTATGGATCTTGTTCTCTAACTGGACCTGAACCCTCTGATAATTTCTTACAATCATGATGATCCTTTTCAATGACAGTCTCAGTGCTTGGGGATTTTCTTACTCAGAACATTCTATCACTGTTTCTGAATTCCTCAATTAAGACCTCCCTACTATTTGATATGTTAAAAATTTCAATCAGCCTAAGTGAGTGAACCCTTACCTGTAGTTGGACCTGAATCAAGGGAGACTCACCTATGACTTTATCAACCTCCACTCTTGTTCCATCATCATATCCTGTTCCATAAGTAGTTGACTACTAGAGACACTCAGCAACTAACTCTGGAGAAATAGTCACAAGTACATGCTGATTCAATTTTTTATTTTCTATGATAACATTATCCTGATCATCCAGCCCCCTTGGTTCCCACCAGAGATTAAGAAATAGTTTCCCAATTTAAATATTTTTATAATTTCTTTTTACCCTCTAATATTTGATGATTTTTCATGATTTTCTTCCTCAAATTAAACATTTTCACTTCTCCAAAATAGATTCACTAATCTTGATGTGAATGGTTCAAAATTAATTATCTTTGATCAATTTCATTGACCACAATTTAATTGGTTAATTCATCAATGATTTCAAAAAATTCCATTCTTTATTAAAAACTTAGTTTGTTTGATTTTAATCTTCCTTAGTTTGTCTCATTCAATCAGTTCAGGGTGGATGGATCTCAGTTTCATTCAGTTTAATAAAAATAATATAGATTCAAGTAAGAGATACATGAGATAAATTATATCACATGCTTTGACAAGCCAAAATTTATCTTACTGGGATTATTTTTCTGGAAAACCTTTTTTCCAAAATTATCTCTAAATTCTCATATGAGTTGAATTAACGTCGAGAAGCTGAACACCATTCTCTATAATAGAAAAAATATTTTAGGAATTCTAAATGAGGAAAATAATAAAATTCAAAAATAAATATACATAGTAAATGAATATTTCAAATTAAAAAGGAAATTATAATTAATAACAAAAAATTAAATTAAAATAACATTATTTAATGTTTGTAAGAACAAAAAATATAAAATATTAAATTAACTAAAAACCTAGAATAAAATAAATCAATTAATATTTACAATAAAAAATGAAATGTCAAAATATAATTTATTACCCAAAGAAAGAAAATAGGATAATTTATTCATCAATGAACATAAATAATCAAAAAAATCATAAAGTTATTATTTCATCAACTGGAATATGATAACACTATAATTTTCCAATTCATGACAAATTATCATTAATAACATAGTTAAAACAAAAAAATCAATGTGAAAAAACATAAGAAATAAATTCCTTATTAGGTAGCCACAATTAACAATCTATCATAAAGGATCCAAACTTTTATGAAGGGATATTGTTCACTATCTTCAAACTAAATTTATCAGTAAAAGATCCAGGCATTCATGTAAGCATTGCATGGGTGTGCAAAAAATGACATTATGCCACAATGGATATATATGTCCATACAGGAACCTCATGCACTATGCAAAAATGAATTTGTTCCATGAAGGTAGCATGAAACCATATAGGATCCATATTTGATGGTGAAAGATGAATTATTTTAATTCATGAGCTATTTTTTTGTGTTTGGATTTATATGTCAAATTTTTTACCAATCATGACCATGATTTTATAAGTGTCAAAACATATCCTCCTCATAATTGCGTTTGATCAACATAGAGAGGAGTAAATTTTGAGGGAGATAGCCCACATAACTCACATACAAATCATATAATAGGTACAATATATATATATATATATATATATATGAAAGAGGTTCCCATTTCAATAAGGGACTTCTGGATGATCCTCAGTCATAAGCTATCTTCTTTATGAAAAATCTACTTCAAAACTGACTCATGCTTTATGAAAAACTATAAAGTATGTGTAAAATGATCACAAGAAATATTTCCTTTGTAGACACTACATTATGTGAACTACTACTCACATAGTGATTATGTTATATGCCAATTTTGTAGGAGCTACAAGAAAATAATGAATTATCCATTTTCTCTGGTGGATTTATTCCAGTAAACACAATAACTTGTTTCTATATAGAGACAATTATTGAACAACACAATCTATATGCTACCCTATGTTTGATTGAAATTATTGATAGAATCGAGGCTGATTAGTTCCAATGTTTCAACTTGACGCATAAACATGTCTTCTTAACTCATGGGGGGAGATCCACTGATATTTCCTGAAATTAGAGATATTTTCATTATATGGATTTGATATGCTATGTGATGTGTCTATTTTTGAACCAAAACCAAGAAATCAATCGATAATTTGGATCAACCCTTATTAATAGATATCCTCAAAAGGAATTTTTTAATACGGTATTTCATCTAGGAAATTGACATGTCATAAGATTATGTCCTAGTTTATACCACCTTACCAACTAGAAAAAAGAATATGGATCACAAATCCAGGCATCCATAGTGATAGATCTATTTTTAATAATTCCATTGATGTTTAAAAGATAATATAGATGTTGATATGGGACCTTCACTGTAGATGAAGATTTGGTTTGGACTGGGTTTAGCCCTTCGGGGTATGAGAAAGTTGTAAAAAGTTCAAATAAGAGCTTAGAGTAGTAGGGGTTATATAGAGTCATATAAGCCTTATAATATTTCTCCCATCACATCAAGCATATCATTATGGAACTGATTTTTAGGTAGATACCGTATATAAACACATTCCTCCTGGTGCATGAGGAGGTAGCTATGAGCCTATGTAATGTATATGATAAACGTGTCTCCAATTACAAGGGACTTGTATAATGAATTTTTTCCCCAACATTTGAATGGGAAAACACATAATGAAAACCTCTACTTGTATGAGAGAAAATTTTACTAGAGATAAAGGCTATCAGTAAGGACCTTTACACAAAAATTGATGTCCCCTTATGGGTTTGGGGTAATCTATTTTTAATGCCAAATCGGTGGGAGCCAAAAAGAGGAAGGCCTCATGCTAACCCAGTATGAAAGACCTATGGGATCCCTAGTGCTTACTAGAAATTGTTAGAGGAAGAATACTCCACTAAATGGGGTTGTAAGGTCACCCCTTAGAAAATAGGTAGGTCCACATGATATCCATTATAGTAATGTTTCCCAGTGGGTAACACCTACTTATGTGAAAGCTACCCACTAGGATACGAAATGAAACCTTTTGGATTACATATCATGTAGATAGTAAAATGTGGATATGTTTTGTGGTGTCAATGTTGGTAAAAATATAGCATCACCATTGGAACATTATTAGGGGAAGGTCTCATTTCATATCTACAATCGCTTCTATGATCCATGGGATTAGATTGTATCCCACATAAGGGGTTACAAGTTTATGAATTAACATTAAATCCTAGGTTCTCTGTTTAAAATCTATATTTAAATCATATATATATTTGGGACACTACCACTACATCAACAAGATGTGGGAAAAATAAAAAAGCTGAATAACTGGTTCCTATTCATGCCATCTGATGTCCAAATAGACATCATCAATGACAATACAAAAAGAAACCGCAAATAATTTTCATATAAAATATACCTGGGAGAGATTATATTAGTAGATATAATTGATGTAGAGGCCATATGAAATGGCTATTGTCCCTATAGATTCAGATTCCCATTTCATCACGTGTAAAAGAATTATCTCAACCCACCTTAGGGTGTGTCAGACAAATGACACCCCATGATAGATCAATAATTACGATTTATGTTATCAGGGCATTAAACAGTTATACAAGTGACTCTTCCACAAATTGATTCCACTATTAGTCTCCTGACTAAATATGTTGAGACATGGAATTAGTCATATCCTAATGGATATTTTTCAAACTAGGTACCCCAGTTCTAAGATCAACTAATTACCGAGGGAGAGGAATAGTAGAGGAATTAAGCTAAAGATTGAAGATCTAGAATGAGGATTTCTCCAATAAATCCTCTAGTGACCAAAATTCATTATAAACATACGAACCATTTGGATACTGACTCCATGATGAGTCGGATAACTTCTTGTTCTTTGGCCCCTAATGATACTCAATATTCAGAGGCTTGGAAGGCCCTTGAATTAGGGATGATACATTATCCACTAAAATAAACTCCAGGTTGAGGAGATAACACTGATGGGGTTCATAGAAATGAGATAACCTTTTATCATCCCCTAAAATATCATTATAATTAATTGGGATCCTACATCATTGATTTTCAAGCTTCAACCAATTCATCAAAAAATATAAATTTTACATGAGTCAAGTATTCATTTATTTGATCTCGATTGAATCAATGAATAATATAATAATTATCAAATCTCTACCTATTAATTTGGGAGATAAATTCCTATTTACACTCATCATTCTACTATTTATGTTACCATTAACTTTATACTTGACCAGTACATGAGTCCAAATGGTCCCAATCACCTGGTGCATCTCCAGAATATATTGTTCGAGGGACACCAATATATTTTTGTATTGAGGTCAAGGAGGAAGGTTTGATGAACCTGATGGAGTATATAATAGAATAGGTATCCAATCCCTTATGATTATTCCTAGTGAAACTACTATATATTCCTCAAAAACATTTCATTTAGTGGAAATATATAGGTTGGAACATGGGAAATCACTAAGAATTTATCTTCATCGAGCTTCGATTTATAAACATCATATTTACATGATCATATTTTAAGATTCCTATATAAGTTCATGCTAATTATTTGGCTTTTTAAAACATGGTTCCAAATTTGCTGATCTTTGAGGTATCATCTGATTAGGATCATATAACCCCTGCACTTGTTGAAGGGAAATCTTAAAAATAGGTGACGTGGGAAGCTCAAGAGATATCATTACCAACCAAAAACCTGAATGTATCATCCAATATGCCTACAGATTCAAGGAAATGATAAAATTATAGAGTTTTTTAATCTATAAAACTACTTTGAATCATATATAGCCCCATTTAGTGAATATTTATATTAAAGTAAGGAAAATTGAGACTTTCACTTTAATTCATAGTCATGGATAACCAACACAAGTCTTCACGTACATACCTTCATAATGATGTTCAATATATTCCCATGCCATCCATTCCCTCTGATCATATAGATCACTAAGAGGGTGTGGTGCCAAAAAAAGTGGGCATAATATCTCAAATACTTCTGTGATAATTTCAAAAATATTCCTTTGTTTTTAACCTTATAGAATGGTGAAAATGGTTGACTAGGATGAAGAATAAATGGTTGAAGGTGGGTATCCATACATAATGTTATCTAATCTCTTCTCATGTATACTAAATAATATATTCTATGTGTCAATTCTAGTTTTCATAACATAGAGAAATGAGTGTGAAGATGTTACTGCTCAACTATATCAATCCATAGAATTCATAAAGGCATGAACCAATATAGTGCTAGATTGCATAGGTGGTGTCAAGACTAGAACATTCTTAAGTGAATTGGTTGAAAATTATTTACCAATCTATATGATTGAATTTAATTTAGACCTAGAGTATGTTAGGATTCAAAAATTGATGTAGAAATTGATATGTAATAAGATCACGAAGGTAGTTTATGACACTTCTCTTGATGATATTTGAAGTTAGTTTCATCTCCTATAATATATGTTAATACCTTTGTGATTCATTGTATATTATTATAACAAAATTGATACCAGTGTAAAGAAGGGGACCATTTACAGAGAGAAATCAAGGGTGCTCTAGTTAAAGCATTCATCTTTCGAATCCCTGGCCATATTTTAGATGTGAAATGACCGAGTGACCCACTATAATGAAAATCATGAACATGGTATTTTGTGATTTAGATTTTAATTTTCAATAGGTATTTACTACCCAGAAACTATACATTCATTCATTTAGTGTAGATTATATAGACCAATTATTGGGATGGAAAAGAGTGATATCTTACATTTTCCTTCATCAGGGAACCTACTATCATTGCTTAACTTTTTCTATGAATATATATTAGACTATAATAGTTATGTAATTTTATTTCAGCCCTATCTTTTCCCTTCTATGTGGATGGGGGAGGCCTATTTGGATGAAAAATTTTCTATTCTTAAGCCTATCTTTTTGGGGGGTTTTGTCAATTGTGATTTGTGACATTTTTAACTTTGAAACTCTTAAAATTTCCCTTGTATATATTTGGTCCATGTATAACAAGGAGAGACTCTAATTTTCCCTAGGTCTCCCTTTGAGAGTCATTAACATGGTGAGTATTACGTTTCATTTCATGGTATGTTTAAGGTATTTAATGTTGGATCACTAATGTTGGTGTGTATGTATGGACACCTTCGAGATAAAGATGAGGTGGTCTACCAAGTAGAAAGAGGGAGCTAAACATGATGTGAATGAGTTTCTGATGCAATAAATGTATAAAAACATAACTATAGGTGCATTTAGTTTAAAGTCAGGATTCTTATACCATAAGAATATAATTTTTATGTTCATACAGCTTTGACTAAATAGTAATATAGTTTATCGAAAAGGAAAATATAACCCAAAGATAACCAAAACCCCAATTATAATATAATTTAGTCATTGGATGGGTATACACGGTTTGGATTCAGAGTGGCTAGACCATTGTGCCATGATGTTTAGGGTAATGCGATGATGAAATTCCAAGGTTCAATAAAAGGATGTAATATTCTTTCATTAAATAAAGGGTAGAATGAATTAATGTGTTACATCAAGGGTATTTGAATCCACTTGAATAGTGGGAACAGGTGATATGTAAAAAATTACATGAAACGTGTTAATTAGGAAATCATGAGATGGAAAAATGATGCAGTTAATGTTAGATACCAACATTCAAATGAAGGGTCCTACCATGAAGTAATCATAGTCTTACATAGGTGTCCCTTAGAGTAAAATACACACACTATTGATAACCATTAAAGATTTGTGATGATTGAAATCATGATGAATGACATAGGATTATAGAGACAAATATATTTCAGGAAGGGTTTATGCACCCTAAAGGTTATGAAATTGTGCATTAATCAAAATTTCACAAGGAAGGGATATAACATGAAATCATGTGAATATGTGTACAAAATGTAATGTCCCAAACCCCGATTCCACTAATAGGTTACCTGATCCCATTTTGCCACATGGTATCAAGCTCATCTCCCCAAATGTTAGAGGCTACTGACTAGTAGTGAGGGCCTAAGGTGTTTCCATGTGGAGACTATCTCATCATTACTAGTGTGTAACACAATGGAATATAAAAAAAAATCATGTGAAATAATTAGTATAACAGTTTTACCATAGGTAAACAATAGTATATAGAATATATAATAATTCCAGAAGTGTAATCTTATACAAACTACGATGTTACATGTCAGGTTTCTAAAAAACAACCAAAAAAGTCCATAAAAGTACAATACAATACATGTGTCAAAATACAAAAATGAAAAAAAAATATCTAGCTAGAATCCTGAGACTCAGCTCAATACTTTGATCCACACATCTTATGTAGAAATCAAAAACCTATAGTGGGGTTCTTGACCATATCCATACATGCAGTCATTTTTACTATTCAGGTACCCAACAGTGGCCCGAGTAGGGTGTTAAATACAATATTAGTAGAAAACCACTAATAGGTATAATTCCATGTATTCAGTGAATATATTATAATAATAGTGTGCAGTAAATAATAGAACATTAAAGGGAAGTACTATAAGTAAAAAACCCATAGGGTCTGGGTTCCCATGGACACATGTCCTCTACTACCAGCTTTGGTCTCCACCAGTATGTCTCTAATTAAATACGGGTACCTATTTCAGTTAATAATGAAGGTCATTTAAAATATAAATATAATTTAATAAATAAGTCTTGGGACTACGAATGTATCCCATAATCCCCTGTAAAGATATTTTATCCAAATATGAATCATCAATCCATTTATGAGTTATAAGATCCTAACAAAATCCCATATTGTTCATTTTTTTAGTAGGCACATCATATAAATCATTTCATTCATTATTCAAATGAAGATCCAATTACCATCCTAATAATTCCACATTTGGAATCCTAGTAACTCTATGGGAATATCATGAACTAAACACCTTACATGCCCATCCATGCTGATCCACATAGGAACCCCTATATCACTCTAGGTGAGGTATAACCTCACCGCTCACCGAGTGTATCCTTGGTAGTCTTCTAAGGGAGACCTTGTTTCACACATGATATATATAATCAACCGCCGCTTGTGTCCATCTTTGGTAGTCTATATGTTTTCCATTTATCACTATTGCAAAAATTGAATCATCCCTTTGAGTTCATTCTTGGAAATCCATAAGGAGTCCAAGTATCACTTGAGAGGTAATGGATACTAATTCAGATCATGGAACTATTTTGATATAGAAGTCTATCTCTATCACTAGAGGTAATCCTAAAATATTTTCTATAAAACCTATCTTGAAATAATCAACCACAAGAGGGAAATCTACCCTATTTGTTCCCGGATCATCCAGATATATACTCACAATATGGGCTTTCATCTTGCCCATCCTACAATGCTTGAGTATCGATCATCTCACATGTACATCCCATTAATCATTTTGAGTAAAATCTCTGCCATCTGGTGATGTGAAGGTCACTATATAGTGATATAAATCAATGAAATCAAGAATGAGATCTAACCAGTACATCCCATCAATTATTTCAAAACATGTCATCTCAAGGAAAACGAATTCTCAAATGAAGTGACACCCTCCAAAATCAAGGGGGATCACACTCCAATTACACAAAACATCTGTTTGAATCCAAAAAAATGTATCAATTTTCATGAATCCATAAAATTTATGAACACTAATCCCATGTCTCTCCACAAAAAGAACAGATATAAATATATGATAAGTGCCTGTATTGAAAAAAGAAGACGCTAAAGTATATGCTACTAGAACTGTACCTATCATGGTAGAAGGTCCATGACTCTACTCTTCATTGGTCTATTAAATTTCATATTTATATCTTGATCAATAGCCTAGTTATACACCCTAGCTACATTGAGTAGAACCACTCTATGGTTGCTACAAAACCAGGGCCAGACTACTACAAACACGACCACCACCTCTTCCTAATTGACCAACTATACTACAACTCCCTACATGGTTCACAATTTCCAAAAAAGTAGTTAGCTGAATGAAATTTACATTTTATTAGATTTCATACCATATACCATCCTCTAATTTCCTAGATTTAGATAACAAATCACCCATTAGAATAGGTGTGAAACATTGGAGCTCTGAAAAATGGGATAAATAATCCATAACTGATAACATAACCTACTCTAAGTGCATGAACTGTTAGGATATATCAGCCCTCAATATCCTAGTATATAATTAATCATTAAAGTTCATATAAAAATACATTGAATAAATCTACTTATGATGATCAATCAATGTAATGATATCCCACTATCTCTTGGCGGGATCACAAATAATATAAGCAGTGATATTTAACCTCCTCATGAGAGGTATATCTGGGTTCTCAATGATAGATAAAATAGATTATATCCATGGATCACCAAATTATGGTCCACTATCCCCCAAAACACGGGAGGATACTACTACTAGTTCTCACACATCAACTCTTCCATAGTCACAACTCGTCATGATGCTCCCTAAATAGTTTTCATTAAATGAAAAATCCCCCCACTGAACTCTTCCTCGTCACCTTTGTCCAGTAGAACTAATGATGGTATAGATGTCACTGGAGAAGGATCCATCGATATCCATGGCCCACCATCTTCATAGTGTGGTATCAAATACCCTCATTGAGGATGACTGGATGGCATCTCAATTGAATACCTCAACAAATTCCAAGTGCATGCCTCAAATTATCATCATTATCAATGTTTTTCAGCTCTAAAGTGATGATATTGAAATGGGATAAGTACAAGGCTTCCAATATAATAACAAAACCCTCTTCCTTATCGCTGAGTCTGGCCAAGGAAACATACATATTACAATAAAGAGATATATACCGCATACTACCCACTACTAAGGTTTGGTTTGAGTCATCTTCTCTCCCCTAATTAATTAATGTTTCCAATGGATTTTTATATTTATTCCCCATTTAATTTATTTCTAATTTATATCACAATTATTTTTGAAATAATTAATCAGATGGTTCAATAAATTCTAATCTGTAAGGGTGCACACTCCTCATCAACCAAAATATGTTTTCTACCTATTCTATATAATAACACATTCCATAATATCTATCACCACAGTAGGTATAACTATCCCAAAACCAATCTCAACATTATACAACTAAAAATTCATCCTAAATTGTATGACATATTACAGGGAAATTAATTCTAACTGGTACGTAAAATGATGCATGAGATGGAATACCATCATCTCATTAGGTTGCAACAAAATAGACCACAAAATCAAATCAATAATAACATCACAATCCATGTGCTTCACCCAATTTGGAAATCAAATCAACATAATAGTCAAAATATAGAATATATAAATTTTCATTCAGGGAAATTGGAATTTTTTCTATATATGGTTTACCTATACAAAGGTTCATCTCATTAAAAAATACATTTTCCCTATAATCCTCATTTATTATTGACAAAAAATAAGAAAAATCATAAAATATTCCTCTGATACAACTTTGTAACATCCCAGAACCAGATTCCATTTAATGTTTTTATAAGCCTAGTTGGCCACATGGCCACAAAAAGACCCCCCAAACACTAGAGGATAGAAAATAGTAGTGAGGGCCTAGGTTTTTTCAGTGGGGAGACTAGTCCCCCATTACTAGAGTGTAACATATATGAATATCAACAATAGATCAAGTATAAGAATCAGTAAAGTAGTTATACAACAGATAAGTAGCATAATAATGAAGATATTACAATAGAAGAAGTTTTATCATATTAAAATGATTATCCTACAAGTCTTGATTCTAAAAAAAATCAAATAGGTACATTATAGTAAAATAAAATAAATGCGTCAAAATAATAAAAAAAATACAAAAAAATATCCAGCGACATCACAAGACTTAGCTCTATCATGTTCTCCTATGCTCCTAAGGAGAAATTAAAAACATGTATCAGGGTGATTGCCATTATCCATACCTACAATCATATAGACTTTTCTGGTACCCAATATACTCCTTAACAGGGTGTGAGATACAATCAATGTATCCAACCAAACGAAGATCTAATTTCATCCTGTCATTTCATATATAACAACAAAATTGTGTAGGAAGTAATATAATATGTAAAGTATGAACTGGAAGTAAACTACCCATACAGTCCAGGTTCCCATAGACACCCATCCTCTACTACCAGCTTTGTTCATAGTTAGTATTTATCTGAATAAACTATTAGGCCTTTTTCATTTAATAATCTTATTCATTTAATTAATAAATATCATTTAATAAATTAGTATTGGGACTTGGAAGGTATCCCAAAATTTCTTTTAATGATATGTGATCAATAGATACCTAATTAGGCCATGTACAAGATATAATTACCTTATAGAATCCATGATTGTTCTTTGGAATGGAAGACACGTCATATAAATCATTTAATTCATTATTAAAATGAAGAACCTAATCCCATCCTGGTAATTTGTCATATATAAATAGGTATGTCTCAAGGCATATCATGAACCAAACACCTTACAATCCCATCCATGACAATCCTCATAGGAACCTATGTATCACTATAGGTGATTTATAACATCACATATCACTGAGTCCATCACTAATGGTCTACTAAGGGAGCCCCAGTGTCACCCATGGCATATATAATCAACTACCCCTTGAGTATATACTTGGGAGTCCATAATTATTCCATGTATCAATCAGGCATAAATAAAAGCATCCCTCTTATTATGTCATTTGTAATCGACAAGGAGCTCAAGTGTCACTCTATTGTGTAATATTCAAACCTATGAGTACATCCTTGGCAGTCTACTAGGGAGTCCAAGTGTATCTTTGGAAAACAAGGTAGATGCCAAATTATTCCATCCATGTCATTTGTGTATGAATTAATTTTTCACCCAAGGAATATATGAATTCAATCAATATTATTTAATTATTTCATGGTTATCACCATAATCAAATCATTGTAACTTCCCTATATAAGGAGGTCCAAGAAATGCCTATTATTTGAAGTCTTAACCTCTTGTTCATCTCATGTGTTAATTTCATTATGAGTAGAAACTCATTATTAAGCAATAAAGTACACAAAAATAGCCTGGGGTCATAGAAATTCCACCCCTTTCCATTAATTAATAACAATAAAAATTAAAATTTAATATTAAACAACCCATGAAAATGGGTAAACGACGCAGAAAAATGGAATTAAAAATATAAGGCCACCCATGGTGGTACAAATAATTAATCAACAGGAAAAAAGGAGCATTTCCATCTTATGTTTAATAAACATATCCAATTATCAGTGGGTTTTAATATTTTTCTTTGGGAATGGAAATCCATTTTCAATTTTGGAATCTGATTCATTTCAAGGGTGTCTCTCAGAAAAAAATGTGTGTGGAACAATTAAATATATATATATATAAACACTCAATATTTAAGGAAAAACATGATTCCACCTATTTTATGTATATAGTAGATTGATCATCTAGTATCATCTCTTGCTTCGACTAATATCAGAATTAAAGTAAAGAAATGACAAAATACTAGAAAATAGCTCATATTTTCCTACAACAAAATATTGTAGTCAATACTAAACATAATGAGTAATAGAAAAAATGGAATTGGGATATTACCAAGACAGATTCGATGATTTTGACAGATCATTATTCTATTCTCCAATAGAGGATATCTCCCAGTTCCAATACTAGGCGTCAAAGGAATCATTTTAATCTATAATGGATATCCAATGTATTTAATATGGAAAAGAAAATATATTAATAGATTAATTAAAGGATGTTGGGAAATTTCACCAGAATTATAGGTTCACATGGTTTGTATGCATGGTTGGATAAACTATAGACCAACGGTGCATGATTTTCTATTGATAATGGAAATTATCATAGTTTGTATACACGACATGACAAACTATTTGTAACCATGTCTCAACCCCTATTAAAAAACTACACACACACCCTCATGGCTACACACCTAAAATCCTGCAGTTTTCCAAACCATACAGGACCATCTTACTCACTACCCATGTATTTCATGGTTAAAAGAAACCATGTTCATTCCATGCACAATTTCTATTAACTTGGTGGAAAAACTTTTTATACAAAAAATATTGGTTATAGGATCCGAAAAATCTACATACACCTATGAATCCTTGATGGACTCACATGAAATTCACATTTTTTCATATAAAAGAATTTTAATTAAAAATTTTATGAAATAAAAGATTTCATACATCATGAAAGAACTAAGTTCTTACAAACTTCCCCCTAAAATAGATACATAACCGAATTTCCATTCCATGAGTGGTGGAGAATAATCTGATAACAACCTGCACCATTATGCTCATCCATCAGTATCCCACTACCATGTCTCATCATGTACATGACCGTGTTTTCACAAAACCCATGATAAAGGGACAAAATAGCCTTATAGAAACGTCATGAAACAATCCAAAATATAAATAGGATTCTCCCTGGATGACACATCTATCGGTTGATCAACCTACTTAGGATGAAAGTCATGAGATGGGTAAGAATTATATCATCTTATTTGAGATATGTGGAAGACGCCATTCATGACTTGGTACCTCTAAGGCAACTACAATAGACAGGCTTCCAGCCCAACTCTCCCAAAATGTTTGAATGGATCGACATATCATGGTGAACATTTACCATATCTCTTGATCCCCTAATGTCCCTACCTCAATAAAACATGTAAAAAACCCAATTACTGAACTCAAACTCCATAGGTCATTTGTGGTGACTAGCATAATATTTCTCATGAGACACTATAGTATCCATCTGTTTCCAATTCAACTGTACCTTTTCTATGCTCACCTGGACAAGTTGAGGTCCAAGTAAATCTTCCTCTCATTCCTCTACCTAATATAGGTGTGATTGGCATAGACTATCATATAATGTCTCATAATGTTCCATATGTATAGTACCATGAATGATATTTTTGTAGGTGAATTCAACTATGGCTATTGCCTCTCCCAAGAGCCCACAAAATTTAGGATGCATGCTCAAAACATGTCCTGAAGCACCTGTATCACACGCTCTGACTATCCATTGGTTTAAGGGTGGTATGTTGTTCTTAGAAGAACCTATATACCCAAAACCATATGCAACCCTTTCAATAATTGATATTTAAACTTGGTTTTTCTATACGAAATGACAGTATGTGGGACCCTATGAAGTAGTACTATCTCATGGATATAAAACATCACAGGATCATCTATTGAAAATGTTACCTTGATAGGTAGTAAGGGATAAACCATTATGAGACTCTAAAAAGAAACACAAATGGAATAATTTAATCACATTAACCTTGGTAACCAGATCGTAAAGACAATATCCACATCATCTTATTTCCACTTGGGAATGGGAAATTACTATAAAAGTCCTGCTAGCCACTAGTGGTCTGCCATCACCTACTGACAGGTAAAACACCTCATAACAAAAACCAGCAATATTAGATTTCTTACTCGACCACAAGGACTGGTAATGTAAATCTTGATATATCTTGGCGACACCAAGATGCACTTCCCAAGATAAAAAATGAATGTCCCACATCAACTCCTCACGTATGGCAGATAAAACCTATAAAAAAACATGTATATGCGGGATCTCATTCTTGCTTATGGTGTAACCCGGTTGTGATTCCCCACGGGTTACATTCTCTTGTAAGACTAGGCCCCTATAATCCAATAGTTTTATTATCATCACTCTTTCTAGTAGGGTATTAGTGACAACTTAGGATGATAGAAATATCTTTCCTTGATTGTAATCAACCTCTATGTTTATCTCAAAGAAAAAATCCATGAGAATCCACTCAATATTACCATGATGAATTTCATATATATGATTCCTCCTTCTCAATGCATCGACCAATGAATTTAATTTCCAAGGTGTGTAAGAAATCTCAAAGTAGAAATGAAATAGGTATTCAACCCACCTTCATTGCATCAAATTCAGATCACATTATTTAAATTTGTACTTCAGGATTTTCTGATATGTGTACACCACAAAACGCACTCCCAGTAAGTAATGTATCCTACACTACAATTCATGAACAACTACTACAAACTCGATATTGTTGGTTGTGTAACTACTCTCATGTGGACTCAACTTACAACACCCATATGAAATAACTCTATTCCCTATATAAGAATATATCTAAGCAAGATACCTAATACATCATAGTAAATAGTGTTACTCATTCGTAGTTCTGGTAAAATTAGTATCGTTGTATAAGTCAGTATCCCTTTACATCCTAAAAGGATGAATCACAAGAATCTGACCATATAAACATTAAACTGTTTTATTCAAGATCATGAGCAATTCTAATTGGTGTGAGAATTCCAGTATGAAACACCTGTAATATCCACCAATCCCCAAGACACTCCATCCCTCATTTGCGTTTATGGAAATCTCCTAAGAGACTATATATATAACCTTAACTTTTTCTACTAGTACTCCTCTATATAAGATAATATTACCCATGAATTGAATCGAATCCATATATAAGTTTTACTTTATGAGCATAGTGTATAATTTATTATCTCTCACTGTGTCCAATACCATCTCAAAATTTTTGGCATGGTTGTCTCATGTGTGAGAATACACCAATATATCATCCTTGAATTCCATGGAAAATGAATCCAGATAAGGATGGAAAGACTCAGTTCATTAGTTCAAAGAATATAGTTTGTGCCTTCATGATACCAAACCACATTACCAAATACTCATACACACCATACCTTCTACAAAATGTCATGTGATGTATGTATGAATGTCTCACACGTACCTAATGATAACCAAATCTTAAATAAATCACTTAGAACACGCGAACTTCTTGAAGCTAGTTATAGATATCATCTATTCGAAGTAAATGGTACCTTTTATTAACTATCAAATGGTTCAATTTCTAGTAATCCAAATATAACCTAAGGGTACCATCTTCATTTATCACAAAAGGACTAGTGATCCCCCCAAATAAGTGCTGGGCCAGATAAACTCCCAATCCACTAAATTCCATAGTTGAATCTTGAGCTCCTATATCTTAGTAGCAGCCTCCATATAAGGAGGAATAGGTACTGGTGGAGCTCCTAGCATTATATTGATATAAAATTTTACCTATCTCACATGAATTTATCTTAAAAATCCATCTGGGAAAATGTCCTTGAAATAGTAAACCACTGGAGGAACATCTTTCTGATGTGTTCCCAGATCATCCATCTATAAACATGTAATCTGAGATTTCATCCCACCCAGCCCAAAATGCTCATGTCTATATTGGATCTCATGTACATCCCATTCACCATTGGGAGTCAACTCTCTACCCTATGGTGATGTGAATGTCATGGTAAAATAATACAAATCCATGAAATCATGAATTGGAAAAAACCATTCCATCCCAATAATGATGGAAAAACCTATCATCTTAAGGAAAAAGAGGTCCCATTCAAAGTGAAAACCTCCAATCATAAGGGGGAACTCCCTACATTGATGCAACCCCTCCATTCAAATCCCTAATAGAGTATCAAGTGTCAAAATTCAATCAAAAGTCATATCACTGAGCCCATGAAATTATAAAACATGCACATATATAAATCTTTGAAAATATTGTACATAGAAAAGAGCATATTATAAATTATAGGCAACTAGAATAGTACCTCTCACTATAGAAGGTCGAGGAATCTATTTCTTAGGAGTCCATTTCACCTTATATACCTAGATTTTCAAAGACCCAAAAATTCCATATTTTTTTTTAATTATTTGGGATTTTTACGGGTCTGAAAAAATTGACGGTGCATGATTCCGAGTCCCGGTGTGCCCGGAATTAATTTAGGAACTTTTTTTCAGGTACATTTAGTAAACATGAGGGCATAATTTTCTATATTTTGAACCGGTGGTTAGACTAAAAATCTGAGGTCACTGTTGAATCTGGAACGCAGAGATTCTCCTAGAAATTGTTTATCTTCGTCCAGAGAGGGCCATGCAGAAATGTTAATTTTGGACTTTTCAAGATAAATTATAATATAATCCAAAAGAATTATTTTATTATTTTGTCTCCATTTCATGGTGGATGGAGACGATGTGGGGAAGAGACAATGCGGTGATGGGGAACATTAATGAAATCGATGGATGACCAGTATTCCCCAAGGTAATAGTGAATTTCATGGTGTAAAACAATGACGATGTTTCATAAATGAAACAACGTAACGAAGTGATGTTGTGTCATTATGGAAACACTAAAGCATGGTTCTATAAATAGTTCTACGTGTTAGGAGTAATAAGGAGGAATGATTTGGTAGATTATCAGGCGAACCTCTTACGCACTTCCACCCCAACGAAGAACAAAGAATGATGAAGAACGCCTTTCAGATGTCAGAACCGGGAAACATTGTCGATGCTGTAAACCCTCGAGGAAGAATGTGTGACAACGAACATCATAAAATCTAGCAGTTTATGTACATTGATATCCCCTCTCTTCCCATTCTTAACAATAATAAAGTACGCGGACCAACTGACTAATGGGTTGATCCGCGTATCGTGTAATAATGAGGATGGTTGTTACGGGATATTAAACTCGAGAATTATTCTTCCTTTTTTTTATTTTTTATTTTTCCTAATGTTTAAAATGATAATGTGGAGGGTGAAGATTGAAATCAACAAAGCCTGGACCCTATGATAAACATGTCCTTGGTGCGTTTTTCTTAGCGGAGCAACGAACATGATAGTAAGATGTTTGAGGACCGAGAAACGATGGAGGCATTCAGGTTTCGTGTGGAAACAACAGTTGGTGCACCAAGATGGCAGTGGCTGGCTATGTCCAGAGGAGGCCAATGACAACCGGACGTGAGAGGTTGATGGTGGCACACCATCGTGTATCGTGGGGTCCAGAGGCGGTGGACCGAGCCATCTGTGCGAGAGAGGGGTGGTGCCCGTAAGTGCTACTGGAAGCAGTAGCCGCGGCGGGAGTGGCCAATACAGACCTCACATCGTGCCGTGTCGTGCCTAAAATCCCGACTCTGCATCCTCAGGGCCGACTGGGTGAAGCGGTCAACCTTCAGGCGGACTGGGTGGGGCATGGGTCAGCCGAACTGGCTGGGCCTGCCCAGCGGGCAGGGCCGGACTTGTGGCCTAGCGGGCCAGCATGGGTGGGCTACGCCCCACCCAGCGAGCTGGGCCGACTGCGGCCTGGGATCATGAACAAGACAAGCCGACCCTGACATGCCAAACCCATTGAATTGGGACAACCCATAATGGGCCGGACCCGGGCTGGGTTAGGTAGACCCCAGGACCCATTGGGTTGGGCCGACCAGACTGAGTCTGACCAGCCCAGACCCAACCGAACCCCGAATAAAGAAACACCAATAACTGAAAAACCGGGGGTCTGTTCAACACATCATCAGTGTCATTGGGACCCCTTTTTAGAAGAGTTCCCTTTGGCATATTCTGGCAGGATCGATAGAGCCAGGCTGGACTGAGGTGCGATCACCCCCGTTTCACAAAACAGGGTGTAACTAACAGATTGGGCATCCAATCGATGCACCGTCTCTAGATTAAGGACCTTTGTGATATGTTTTCCATCGGAGATAATCTATGTGAATTTTGAAGTAGTTTGACATGAAACCGGGGTTCGATCAGACTTGAATCCAACCAAGCCCTTTTTACAAAAGTGCCCATATATCACAGACAAGGTGTCCGATCGATGTTCCATCTATCATTTTGGTACCCCTATAATGGGGTGGTCCCTTGGGAATAGTTTTTGTGGGACTTCATACTAGTTGA
The DNA here is from genome assembly GCA_963277665.1 of Viscum album. Lineage (NCBI taxonomy): Eukaryota > Viridiplantae > Streptophyta > Magnoliopsida > Santalales > Viscaceae > Viscum > Viscum album. The sequence goes on along the minus strand of OY728136.1, from coordinate 742,864,024 downwards.
AATAGGACCGATGGCTTGCATAAAATAGTCTTCCGGAGATCAGGCGTGCTTCGTGCAAGAATCCAGTGGCTAGTTGTGATGCGAAGATAAAGAGTGACCAAGGTGGGTCAACATCCAAAACTCCAAAATGGGATGATACAGATGTATGACTAATAATCCCTACCTCTTCACCAACAAACAATATGGGTCAGCCCCATCGACCAATACAGGTTATCCCCAGTTACCAATACGGGTCAACACCAGCGACCAAAACAGGTCAGCACCATCGACCAATACGGGTCAGCAATAGTAACCAAAACTAGTCATTTTATAGTGACCTATATGGGTTAGCATACAGTGATCTATACTGGTCAGTAGTAGAGTTACTATGGATAGGATTATCTGGCATTACAACTACTCGTCCCTATCCAAGTAACCATGATGTCATTCCATTAGAGTGAGCTGTCTCTTTTTCTCTGTACTTCATGATTTGGATCAATCTTGTGATATTACCTTTGTTGTATTTCAAGTTACGTTTTCCTTTATGGATTACTGAGAGACCTTAGAAGGTCTTGGGGTCCCTATTGGGTATTGTTATACTCACCCCTGCAGAGGCTCCTTCCGCACGTTTGTGTGTCTGGTGAAGACTACTGATGCACCGAGGTAGACTTTAGAGGTACAAGACGTGGTGGAGTTGGGTGTGATGGGAGAAGTCGAGATCATCTTCTTCGACATTAGACTTAAAACAAAAACCCTCCAAGTAGAGCTCTAGGGCAGATGCGACAACTGTTTACATTCTTTTCAGTTTTTGGGGCTTGTATTCTAGCCCACTATTTTCAGTTTATAGTTGTACTTGTGGTTGTACTTTACTCTCATGGATATACATTAATTTTTATGGTTGTTTACTTTATTTAACCTTTTTGAGTATGTAAATATCTCTAAGTTAGTGCCTTCCATGTTTGGGAAAATCCTTCAGGTGCTATTCGCCAACCCTTGGTCTATAGAAGGCAGGCTTGGTGTAGTCACGTTCAGGCCCTGTGGGACGGGGTGTGACAAAGTGGTATCTAATGGAGGTTGGTTCTACCAGAAGAACTAAGAGTATATTTTTAAGGAGGAAATTGTATAAAGTGTCTTGAGTTCGGTTTTTAGTTTGGGGAGTCCAGTGTTGGTGTGGAAGCCGACGTATCCATACACTAGGACCGTAAGTTATTTTTCTCGACATGGTACATGAAAAGAAAAGTTTCTAGTGTTTTGAAAAGTTCTCTTGATCTTTCTTGAGTTATATCACCAAGTATATCTTATTCACCATGGTGAATTTTTTTCTTACAGGATCCCTCCATGAATACAGTCATCCATGATTAGATTAGATATCGGGACAGTGGTACACCGAGTGACGAGGCGTCAGTATAGGGACCACTCATAGTGATGGCACCTTCAGGTGGGGTACCAATAGCACCACCACCTATTTAAGGGAATATTATACCAGTGGATCATGAATGCTGGCTGAGCACATTTCATGAGTTCCAAAGACAGAGGCCTCTGAGGTTCTGAGGCGAGACGGACCCCCAAGAAGCAAAGGACTAGCTTGAGGTAGTTTCACAGGTCTTTCACATAGTAGATACTCCCATCGAGCTGAAAGAGATATTGGACTCCAGACATATTCAGGGATCTGTAGGATTTTGGTGTAGATAAATGATCTATGTGCATGAGGAGACGAAATCACCTTTCCGGCCTTTGAGAGCCATTTGAGGGAAGAGTTCATGCCAGAAACTCCATGCTCTATGCATATTCAGGAGCTGCAGCATCTATAGTTGGGTAGCCAAACTACAGCTCAATACTCAGTGATATTTACTGAACTCTCATGATATACCACCAACACGGTACGGGACCCTTACTTCAGATCCTGAACCTTTGAGTAAGAGCTCTGAAGAGAGATTAGCGTTGCGGCACTTTCCCTCAGCATCCCGACGTAGGCTCTGGTGCTATAGAAAGCATTGATGATGGAGAGCTTCCTTACTGAGTAGGAACCAATAGTGAGATCCCCTATGAGATGATAGGTAGTAGAGTCATCTGCAGCTGGAAGTGGGAAGATGACGCAGAATCCCCAACGGAATAGACCATATGAAGGGTGACTCGGGGATGTAGGGTCAGAGGTGTGAGGCTTGAGAGGCTAAGGGAGCCACCATCGAGGCATGATCTATTTTTTATGCGAGGGATAGGGTCAACAATCTCATGACTATCGGACTCCCCGTGCGGCTGATCAGCCGACCATGGAGGGGCCACTGAGGCAACAATAATGACAGGACTATGAGTGTGAGCCAGGTAGTGGATGAGGTAGGGGAGTAGGATGTGCAGTGGGAGGTGGTTGAGGTTACCACATACTACCACCACCACCCCCAGGCGGTCCACCACAATCTCAAGGATCATGTGGATGGGGATATGCCTATCTGCTGGAAATAGATCCACACTATCCTAACATCCTTGAGATGACACAAGGTATGATATGTATATTCTCTACTATAACAGCAGTGCTTATTGACACATGTTATATCAATTATTTCCATGCCACGAACTTTGTTTGAGACTCTAGGATTCTAATTGAGCTTTTAGCTCAACCTTTTCATTTAGATACTCCTACAGGAGGAGATTCACCGGTCACACACTAGTGCCGGCAGTGTCATCTAACACTCGGAGGAGAGAGTTTCAGGTGGGATCTTCTAATAGTGTCATTTTAGCTTTACGATGTCATTCTAGGCATGGACTAGATATTAGTAGTTCACACACATATTGAATATCAGAGATGTACATGGCGATGTATGTATAGAGCTGGAGGCCAGTTTTCCTTTTTCGGAGAGATGTAAAATAGAGAAGCACAATATGGACTTGTGCTTAAGAGGGTGCATATGATTATATATCAGCTGTCTTGAATGATATTTGACACAATGGATTTGGTGACCCACAATTCATAGTGGTGGTGGAAAATTATGAGTACTTTATTAAATATTATATCCCATGACTACCTCCTCATAGAGAGGTAGAATTCTGCATTGACTTGTTCCCCGGAACATCATTGATATATACACCAGCATATCTAATGGACCCCAGGGAGCTCCGAGAGATAAGGGTACATTTGGAGAACTTACAGGGGAACAGATTCTTAAGGCCGAATGTTTCCCCATTGGCATCCCCAAAATTGTTTTCCAAGAAGGAAGAAGAATGTTTAAGGCTATACTTGGACTTTCGATGACTAAACAAGGTGACCATGAAGAAAAAGTATCCTCTTCCAAGGATTGATGATCCATCTGATTAGTTAAAATGAGAGAATTGGATCTCGATGATATTCCTCAGATTAGGTTATCACCAGCTTTGTGTGCGGGATGAGGACATCTTAAAGACATCATTCAGATGTTGGTATGAACAACATGAATACCTAGTGGTGTCATTCAACCTGATGACCTCCCCTAAAATGTTCATGTGTCTCATGAATAGGATATTAAAGACATGCTTAGACCGAGTTTTAGTGGTCTTCATCGATGAAATATTTAGGTACTCAGCGTTTGAGGAAGAGCATGATGAAAAAAATGAGGATAGTTCTCAACACACTCTTGGAGAACTAGTAATATAGGAAGCTCTCGAAGTGTGAGTTATGGATACAAAAGGTCCACTTCATGGGATACATCATCTCAAAGGCTGGAGTTATAGTGGATCTAATGAAGATCTAGGTAGTAATTTCTTGGGAACCACCAAGGAGTTTTACTGAGGTACGGAGTTTCCTTGTATTTGAAGGATAAAATCGGAGTTTCGTACCCGATTTTTCCAGAATAGTAGCACCTATGACTACCATGATGAAGAAAGAGAAACCCTTATTGTGGGAAGAGACATTCCATCATATATTTTAATAGATAAGGTAGTGCATAACCAGCCCTCCCATCCTGAGGTTGCTGGAGGAGGGAACTGACTACGTGGTTTACTGTGATGCGTTAGGGACTGGACTCTATTGCATCCTGATGCAAGATGATACAATAATTTCTTATGGATCATGATGGTTGTGGTCTCATGAGCATAATTATGTGACACACGACTTGGAGTTGGCAGTAGTAGTCTTCGCCCTGAAGTTGTGGTGACACAAATTGATGGGTTAGCGGTTCATTGCTTACTCGGACCACAATCGTATCGAATATTTCTTCACACAGAAAGATATGAATACGAGACAATGACTTTTGTTAGAGTTCATCCAGGACTATGACTTTGAGATAGTATATACTCATGGGAAGGGGAATGTAGTGGCAGATATACTTAGTTAGATATTGTGTTCACAGCTGCTGAACGAGGCTTTAGAGCAGTTAGCCTTACTTCAGATATCCTACGTAGATAGAGAAGAGAAAGTCTACCTCCAGTCGATGGTAGTTTCCCCTCCAATCCTTTAGAGAGACAAGGAGGTGCAACTTGGAGACAACAAATACGAGACTACACGTGCTTAGATATCCTCAGGTCATACACCAGGTAGATCTTCTGGATGTGGGGATAACTCTACCATTTTCATAGGACGTACAGTTGTACCAGCGGCGCTATGAGATGAGGGAGTTCCATACATCCCTCTTAGTAGTACATCCAGGCGTGATGAAAATTCATTAGGACCTTCAGTGTCAATACTAGTGGCTATGGTTGACGAAATTTGAGGTGGTGTTTTATTCCAGATGCCTCACATTCCAGCAAGTGAAGGCCGAGCACAAGGTACCAACAAGATTGACCAAAACCCCTTGAGATACTAGAGTTGAAGTGGGAAGGGATATCGATGGACTTCGCGATGAGGTTACCACTTATGTCTAAGGGGAACGATACCATCTGGGTGACCATTGACCGACTCACCACATCGACCAACTTCCATGCTATTCAATAGAAGGGTTTGGTAGAGATCATGGGATGTCTCAACATTTTGGAGATCGTGCGACTTCACGGGGTTCCTTTGACGATAGTCTCTGACCATGATACATGCTTCACATTCCAATTGTGGAAAGGTTTGTTGGAGGCTTTCGGGATTAAGCTTCGCTTGTGCACAAATTTTCACCCACAGATAGATGGTCTGATAGAGCAGACTATCCAGACCATGGAGGACATGCTTCGTGCAAGTTTTCTAGATTTTTCTCATTGTTGGAAGGTCCAGATACTCTTGGTGGAGTTTGCGTACAATAACAGCTATCACTCCACCATTGGTATGGACCTTCTACGAGTTTTACGGACTACTAAATAGATCATATTTCTACTAGACGGATCCCGGATTGCCAGTACTCGTGGGCCCAGAGATGGCATTAGATACCACTGAGAAGGTGCAGTTCATCTGAGAGCATATGAAGACTGCATTGAGCAATCTTAAGTCCTATGATGATAGGTGATGGAGATCTCTAGTGTTCCAAGAGGGGGACCACATATTCTTGAGAGTCTCCCCTCAATAGGGACTAAAAATACTTAGCTGCTGAGGTGGTAAACTCTCAACGAAGATTATCAGACCATTCTTCATACACTGGAGGATTGGCAAGGTGGTGTACCGCTTGGCACTGCTACAATAGTTTGAGATATTGCACAATGTCATCCTTGTATCCCAACTGAGGAGATACGTGCATGAACCATCTCACATCATCAACCATGGCGAGCTGGAGATTAATGACGGGGTGACTTTTGTGGAGTTCCAATTGGAGATAGAGGATTGATAGAACACCGTCCGTTGTGGGTGGCCAATTCCTCTGGTACGAGGTCATTGGAAGCACATGAATCTCCAAGAGAACACATGGGAGCAAGAGGCTCATGTGCACACACAACACCTATCTATGTTTATGTAGCCCTCTATGGCTATTGGGGATTTAAAGCCATAAGCTGCAGAGAATGAAAAACCCAAAAATCTGTGTAATTTGTTTTAATTGTCTGGGATTATTATGAGTCTGTGAAAATTGACGGTGCGTGACCAAGGCCTGGTGTGCATGGAATGAATTTTTGAACTTTTTTCTGGTACGTTCAGTAAAGGCATGGCTGACATTTTCTATCTTTTGAACCACTGTTTGGATTAAAAATTTGGGGGCACCATTGAATCCATAATTCCATGTTTCACCTAGAAATGACTTAACCTTAGCCAGTGAGGGTTGAGCAGAAAAGATGATTTTTGGACTTTTCGAGAAAAATAATAAAATAATTTAAAATAATTATTTTATTATTTTCTCTCCATTGCGTGGAGGATGGCGACTCTTCATAGCAGCATCAATGCTGCAATGGGGAATTTTATAGAAACACATGGATGACCCATATTCCGCAATATAATAGTGAATTTAAGGGTGCGAAACAACGACATTGTTTCCTAAACGAGACAACGTAACGACATGAAAACATGTCATTATGGAGACGCTTCAGAGTGGTTTTATAAATAGTTCAATGTAACACTAAAATTAAGGAGGAAGGATTTAGAGGATTCTCGGGTGAAGCTCTAAATCACTTCCACCCCAATGATGAACGACGAATGACGAAGAACAGCTTTCAAAGGTCGGAACCGAGAAGTGTCATTGACAATGTAAACCCTTGAGGAAGAATGTACGCCAATGAATTTCATAAAAGGTAGGGGATTATGTGCTTTGATGTTCCCTCTCTTCCCGTTCATGAAAAATATAATAAAAACATACCAACCGACTAATGGGTTGATCCACGTCTCCTCTAATCATGAGGATGGTTGTTGCAGGATATTAAACTAGGGAATTATTCTTCCTTTTGTTATTATTAATTTTTCCTCATGTATGAAATGATAACATGGAGGGTGCCGGCCAAAACCAACATGACCCGGACCCTTTGATAAACTTGTCCTTGGTGCATTGTTTATAGTGGAGCAACAAACGTGACAAAAAGACTTTTGAGGGCAGTGAAATGGTGACAACATTTCATTGGCCCATAGAAACTACAGCTGGGATTCCATGCCACAGTGGCCAGAGGAGACCTATGGAAACCAGCCATGATTAGCGGAAGGTGAAAAGTCGTCACTTGCTACGCTGGCTAGAGGCGGTTGACCTGAGCCTGTCGTGCGGGGGATGGGAGGCGCCCGTAGGTGCCGCTGGCAGCAGTAGTTGTGGCCAGTGGGCCATAGTAGGAGAGGCTGGCATGGAACTCGCGTAGCAGTTCATCAGACCGGAAAAAACAGAGCCGCAACTGTGGGCCCAACTGGGTGAAACGGTCCACCATCAGGAGTACATGGGATGGCCAAACAGGTTGGGCCAGCGTCCAAGCGGGCCAATGTGGGTGGGATGAGCCCCACCTGAGGGGCCTGGCCAACCGCTACCCGAGCCCAGAAACTAACTGGGCCGGACCCAGTGAATCGGGCTGACCCATAATGGGCGGAACCTGAGCAGGGTCAGGTATACATCGTGACCCATTGAATCGAGCCGGCCCGACTGAGTTGGACCAGGCCCAGAAATAACCAGCCCCCGAATAAAGAAAAGCATGTAACAGATGAATTGGGTGTCTGTTCAACACACCGTCAATTTCATTGGAACCCCTTTTGAGAAGTGGTCCCTTTAGAATATTTCGGTGGGCCTAAATGAACTGGATTGGATCGAGGGTCGATCCCCCCTGTTTCAGGGAATGGGGTGTAACTAACAAACCAGGCGTCATATTGATGTGCCATCTATGGCATGAGGACCCTTTTGACAAGGTGGTCATTTGTAGAAAAACTAAGTGAGTTTGGAAAGAGTTTGACAAACGACCTAGGTTGGATCAGACATGAATCCATTTGGCCCCATTTTTCAAAAGTGACCATATCTCACAGACCGAGCATCTAATCGACGCATCGTCTGTCACATTAGGACAACTATGACAGGGTTTTCCTTTAGGTATATGTTTTTCAGGACTTTGTATCAGTTGAAATATGGCTGATGGCTTGAGGAGAACAGTCTTCCGAAGACCATGCGTGCTTAGTGTGGGAATCTAGCGGCTGGCTGAGACATGAAGATGAAGAGAGACCAAGGCAGCTTAGCATCAGAAACTCCAGAGTGGGATGATCTAGCTGTGCAACTAATCATCCTTACCTCTTCACCAGTGACCAATACGGGTCCGCACCAGCGACCAATACGGGTCAACACTAGCGACCAATACAGGTCACTTGAGCGACCACTATGGGTCAGCACCAGCGACCAATAAGAGTCATCACCAACGACCAATATGAGTCCACATCTAACAACCAATACAGGTCAGCGTATAGTGACATATATGGGTAAAAAGTATAGTTTCTACAGATAGGATGATATGGATTTATGACAAGTCATCCCTATCCTAATAACCTTGAAGTTATATCGTTAGAGTGAGATTTCTCTTTTTATTTGTGCTTCATGATTTAGATCATTCTTGTGATATTACCATTGTGGTATTTCATGTGATTTTTTCCATTGTGGATTACTGAGAGACCTTCATTGGTCTTGGGGTCCCTACTGGGTATTGTTATACTCACCCCTACATGGGCTCTTCCCACATGTGTGTGTCTGGTGCAGACTACTGACACTCTAAGGCAGACATTGTAAGTAAGGGACTTGGTGGAGCAGAGTGCGATGGGAGCAGTCGAGATCCTATTCTTCGACTTTATAATTATAGCTAATAACCTCTATGTAGAGCTCCCGGGCAAACTCTATAGCTTTTTTACTTTTGTTTTAGTTTCTAGGGCTTGTATTCCGACCCATTTCTTTCAGTGTATAGTTTTACTTGTGGTTGAACTTTACTCTCATGGCTATACCTTACATTTTTTGATTTTTTTACGTCAGTTTCCATTTTGGAGTGTGTAAAAATATCTAAGAGAATTCCTTCCTTGTTCATGAATAGCCTTCATGTTCTAGTCGCCAACCCCCAGCCTTTGGAAGGCGGAATTGGGGTAGTCACGTCCTGGCCCTATGGGGTGGTTCATGATAGGATTGATCCATGACCCTATGATACAACCTAGATAACATAATCAGATCCACTATAAAATTTTGGAGAAATAGGGTTCTAAATGTCATGACCAGGACCCAAACCTCAGCCTAAGTTTCCAACTATAATCTAGATCCCTACCTGATTCTGTGTTCTATAAATAGTAGTCAGCTGAAATAAATTCACTAGTGATCAATTGTCAAACTCAAGATAATGAACAAATATCTTAGATTTAGATCACTTATCCCGCATGTGAATAGGTGTGAAGTGATAGAGCTCAATAAAATGGGTCCAATATTCCATAACTGATATCATTCCACGATCCAATTGATTTAACCCTCAGGCTCTATTTGTCATCAACGTGTCCTGATAGAAGTAATCAAAGAAGTTTATATGAAAATCCCTCCATTAAATCTCCAAAAAATGATCCATATGAGTAATTACATACCAAAATATCCTAGAATAATAACACAACATATATGTAGAATGATTTGCTGTGTTCTTTTTAGGCATCTCTAGAATCTTTTAGATACACAAAATGAACTCTAATATTGAATTTGTAGCCTGTGGTTCACCATCCCCCAAAAAACGTTGGTGAATGCTGCTATTTGAACTCATGCGTCAAATATGCCATATTCAGGGTAGGACACGATGCTTCTCAATCAATTTTTTTGAAACATAAACAACCCTCATTGAACAATGCCTCAATTCTTCTATCTAGTAAAACTACTTATTCTATTGGTGACAATAAAAAAGGATCCACTGATATCCCATGACCCACTATCATTGGAGCATGGACACTGCCACACTCCTGGAGTGCAATTAGAGGATGTAATTGTTCCATACCTCTACTAATTCCAAGTGCACACCTTAGATCAAGACTTTTATCAATGTTCAAATCTAAGAATCCTAGATATTTAAATTTTATAGGTATAATCCTTACTATATAAGAACACACCCATCATCCTTCTCCTTGAGTTAGGCCAAGTAAATGCATAAATAACCTAAAATCTAGGGATACTGCCTACTGACCACCACTTAGGTCAGTTTTGGGTCAATTTCTCTACTTTTTGTAATTTATTTTTCCATTTCATTTTCATATTCACTCCTTATTTCATTTATTTCTCATTTATATCACATTTTTTAAAAAGGTTTGAAAATCTGGATCACAAAATTCTGATCGATAAGGGCCCATACTCTTCATGAAACAAAATATGGAATATTTCTAATCTACACCATAACAAATCTTACAATATATTTCACCACAACAGTTATAAGTATCACAACACTTATGAAAACATCATAAAAATTACAATGCATCCTAAATTGAATGGCATAATTCATGGCATTTGATTATAATAGGTGCGTAAAATCATGCATGAGATGAAATTCCCACATCTCATTGGGTTTCAAAAAAAAATTGAACCCACAATAATATTAATAATAACATCACAATTCAATTAAATTACCCATTAGTTAAATCAAATAAACTATAATTTTCAAAATATAGATAATATACATATTTATTCAAAGTAGTTTGTTTTTCCCTATATCTGGGTTACCTATGTCCAAAAAAAGTTCATCTGCAAATTATTATTCCCTCTTATCATATCTATTGTCTCCAAATAATAATTAAAACTGGATAAGAATCCTCTAATAGAACTATGTAACATCCCAGACCTAGATTCCCCTGAACGGTTCCCTGAGTCCTATTCAGCAGATATCGTCAAATGCATATCCCCTAACACTAGAGTTTTTCCACTATCAATGAAGGTATAGGTTTTGTCCAAGGGGAGATAATTCCATCATTACCAGGGTGTAACACAATAGAATATCAATAATATATTTTTTTTGAAAATGTTGTATTGCAATCAGAAAATAGTTAAATAGTAGAATACTAAATTTATAACAATGCTAGAAGAGTTCTCATAAATAAATGATTATGTTACATGTCATGTTTCTATAAAAAAATCCAAAATAGGTCTATATAAGAACAATATAATAAATGTTTCAAAATTCTAAAAAGTCCAAAAACTTCCCATCTATCATCAAGAGCCATAGCTCAATATTTTTCTACTCTTCCCCTATGTAATAATGAAAACCTGTGTCAGGGATCTTGACCTTATCTATACCTACAATCACATAGTCTATTTAGGTACCAAACTATAGCCTGAGTAGGGTCTAAGATATAATACAAGTAGGTAACCACCCGATGGCCTAATTCAATCATGTCAGTTAATATATGTGAACAACAGTGTTTATGAAGGAATAGAATATGTAAAGGAATAACTAAAAGTAAACAATCAATAAGGTATGGGTTCCCATGGAAATCTCTCCTCTTCAACCTATTTTATCCTAAATTTATATGTCTCTAAAGAAACATTCAGTCCTATGTAATTTAATAATAATTTTCATTTAATTAATTAATATTATATAATAAATATGAATCAGGACTAGGCATGTAGCCTATGTCCCTTGTAGTGTTATGTGATAATAAAATTCTTAATTAAGACATGTATAATGTATAAGTCCCAAACCAAATCCAAGATTGCTTTTTTGGCTTCCCAAATGTGTCATATAAATGATTTCATTGATTATTCAAATTATGAACCTAAGACCATAATTTCAATCACTCGTTTGGAATCAAGGTATCACTCTAAACATATCATGAACCAAACACCTTATAAGACCTTACATAGAGATCCTCATAGGAACCCAGTTATCTATCAAGGTGAGGTATAACATCACCTCCCACTGATTCCATCCTTGATGGTCCACTTATTAAGACCAAGTGTCAACCATGGAATATATAATCAACTTACCCTTGATTCCATAATTTCAAGTATACAAGGATTCCAAGAATCACTCGGGTGAAAATAGAATTATCCCTCTCTGTCCAATCTTTAAAATCCATAAGTAGACAAAGTGTCACTCGAGCATATAATAGTCAAGCCTCAGAGTCCATCCTTGGCAGTCTGCTAGGGAGTCCAAGTGTCACTCGGGAGACCAAAGTAGAAGCCAAATGAATCATTCTATGTCACTCATATAAGAACCCATATGTCAACCTAGTCAAATAAGTATTCAATCAATACTATTTATTTATTTCACGATCATCACCCTGATCAAATAATTTTAACCTCACCTTATAAGGTGGATTAATGCACAACTAATATTAGAAGGATTGGCCTCTTATTCATCTCTTGTAGGCATTAAATTATGTGGATAAACTCATATTAAATCAACCATGTACGTGGCCATATCCTAGGGACATTGTCATTCCACCAATTTCCTTTATTTAATAACAATTACAATTAAAATTCAACATAAAAAATCTCATGTAAAGGGGTAATCCACGAACAAAAAATGGTATCCAAAATCCAAGGACACCCTTGGGGGTCAAAATAATTAATCAAAATACCTAATGGGTTGTTTCAAACTCAAGGTTCATAACATCAACCAATTATCAACGAGTCTCATTAATTATAGTGGGAATGTCTATCTAATTTTAATTAAGGAATAATATTCATTTCAAGGTAATCAGTTAGAAATTTTGGTGTGTGACACAATTAAATATATATAAACACTAGGAATTTAATGGAAAAGGATGAGACTACCTACCATAGGTCCATAATGTATTGATAATTCAGTATGATATCGTGATTCGAATCATATCAGGAGAAAAATGAAGAACATATGAAACCCATAAAAATAAGGAATATTATCTTACGTAAAAATAGAGAATCTAATAAAAAAACTGATAAATGACACCAAAGGAATAGAAATCATACCAAGATGGATCTGATTCTTCCAAACGAATTAATTCTGAGCTCTAATAGAGGATATCACACACCTCCTAGATTAAGTGTTAATGGAATCTTCTCAATTTCCCATAGATATCAAACATAAAGAATGGGGGGAAAATAATTCCAAATGATTAATTAATGGAAATTTAGTAATTTCTAAAATATTATCGGTTTTCATAGTTTGGAATCAAATTTGGCCAAACTATGTGCCACTCGTGCACACGTTGTTGTAGAAAAGGGAACTTCACATGGTTTTTACACACGATATGACTAACTGTGCACAAATTTTGTCTCGTCCCATTTTCAGAAATAGAAAACATACATGCATGGCCATGCGATTCAAGTCTTACATTTTTTTCAAAACTTTTTATGCTCCTCCTGGTCTATTCCTCGGTATCAAACGGTCATAAGTTTCCTTGAACCTGCCCCACATGGTTTCTACTAACATTTCAACACGCCTGCCCCCACCCCAAGTTGGGTTGGGATCTCTGAACTAGCCCCCGACACCATCGATACATCCATGAATTCATAGAGTATTCACATTAGGCCATATTTAAGATTTTAAATTGAAAATCCATGAAAATATAAGATTTCATACCTCATGAATGAACTGGATTTTTTAAACTAGAGTTGGAGGTAGAATGTTTGATATAACTTTTTCATAGATCAATGTGTATAGTTAGCATAAATGTCTTTTCCCTAGGGATATATGGAAGGACCCCAAATCAATGGTCCTTATTTTTATTTGTTCTAAAATCATCGTAATACATGAGAAGTGATGTGTCAGTGATAAGAGAGTTAAATTTTTCTTAGGAAACCCTTTATTAGTCTTCAACTTGAAATCCTTTATTCCTTATTCATTTTAAATTTATGGTATTTCAATCTGTGGCATTGAGGGGTGGATCTTAAGGTTACCTAGATTTGACCAAATGTTTCTAGGGGTTAAGTTCACACATATTTTACCAAATGATGAGATAGTTTATACAGGAAGAGTGGAATTAAACACTACTAATATATGGTCTACCTCTAATATATACTTCCTCATAGAGAGTTTCACAAAAATTAGGGTCAAAATGATTGTAACACTAAAGGGGGGATTATATGAACACCCAGATGGAGCTCATGTGTTAATAGTTCCAAACATATTTTCAATAAGGAATAAAAGTAATGTAGACCATGACTTGAGGTATTTGACTTAGGGAGTGATAATATAAGACAATTATGCTAAGGATGACTACTAACCTATATAAAATGATGGTTTCCGTGGTAATGTATTGAATGGTAAATGTGGTTATAAGATATTCTCTATTAGAAGGAAATATTCCTTAGCTTAGTATTTCATAATATGGTTGAATGAATATCATTACCAGGTAGATGTGCCGCTTAGAGTTTGATGCACATGATACCAATATCAATGAATATTATTTGATGATTCATAACACTGAGGGAATGATGTGAGGAGTGTGGAGAATGGATATTCATAAAATGAATGGAACATTATAGCCCGAAACTAACCACAGTCGTGCTATTATAGAATGTTTAATGGGGAGTCTAAATTGTTGGCGATATATGGATAGTTTTTAAATATGTGTTTGATTGTTTACTACATATCTTCAAATAATAGAAATATAGCCACAAATAGTTATTATCATGGAAATATTTCTGCAATCTAGATTTTGAAAATTAATGACCCAACGTAAATGAGGACACCAAATACTGGGAGGGGTTTAATGGTGATGGAATTTACGGCTAGGTCCAAAATATATTATTCATACATCACTATTTATTTTAAAATAATAATAATCAAGACCCTCTTAATTATAAATTAAATATCCTCTATATAGATCTCACTCATATCTATGGGAGGTTCGTTATTATTATAGAATAGGATTAAAACTTGAAGAATATCCATGAATTGTTCCAATGATAGATGATACGAGATGACCTCAGATTGTGGAAATTTGACCCCACTGAATATTAGATAAGAATCCTATATTAGGAACACCAACATAAACCCGTCTCTCATGTAGTAATTTGAGGCTATATTAAATGAACCAATCTAAGTAATTTAGGTTATTTCAAGATGGATCATATTTTTTGTAGTTTAACATCATGTGATAAGGAATCAGGTGCCATATATTTCAGGTTCAAATGATAAGGACCAATGTATATGGGGTTTGAAAGTGATTTTTCTTATATAAAAATGAGATAACTATATCTCAGTTCTAGGTAAGGAGAGAAAACTCATTATGAATTAATGAATGTTCAAACACCAATATGATGTAGGAGGGGGTAGTTGGGATTTATGGCTGGGCTTGGGATATGAGATCTTGGTATCATGATGTATCCTAAAATAATAATAAACAAACCACATTTAGTTTTTAAATATTTCATATATATATCTGGCTCACATATATGACAACAGGGGTGGAATGTATCATTGACCCAACGAGGAGGTGAAGAATGATACCTGGCATAAATTTATAGTGGTCTCATTAGCCAGAACTATTTGATGGAAATGAAAATATTATCTAATCTTGAGATTGGAGTTCCAGGTGTCATTATGTGTCCAGATATAATAGGAATCAATTCACATGTAATTAATATATAAATGTGTGCATTATTCTACTCATAGGATATGTTAACCATGGCACCAAACAAGGAAAATTTAATCGTACCTATAAAATCTCAAAATAAAGAGATCTCTAAAATGGGGTGACCTATTATATATGGGAGAATGTTTTGATTATTTATATCATACTGATACATAATAGGATATTTTAAAACTTGGAGTTATATAAGATAGGCTACTCATAATATTCTATATACATACAACATGAGTCTTATGTTATAAGGCTTGACATCAGGCGATGAGGACATTGGGCGTGAAATTTAACATCATTCTATTAGGATGATGATTCCATATAGTATAAGTTTATATAATTAATACTAGATGAAATAAATTTATTGTCATAAAAATTAGACAATCAACTATGTAGTTAAAAGTCTTATAGATAGTGCTATTATTTCTTGATGTTTAAGGTCATATGAGAGGTCTTATTTAAGAAGTTTAGAGTACCAAAAAATGGACTTTTAAAACCAATAAGATTTTATGAAAATTACTTTTTAATAAACCTTGTATTAGTGGTGGGTTATGTACACTCTCTATCCATCACAATCAATAAATAACCTCCATTGGATTGGATCATTTGAATAGTGTATGGTTCATCCCATTCTTTCTAAAATTTTAAGGATTATTCCACAGAATCATGGGAGTTATTAGGAAAACATTAATTATGTCATATTATTTATGTGGATAATAAAATTATTGCTAAAAACATGTGAAACTTTATTATAATTATACATTAGGTTTTGTAGAAAATATAAAATTTTATCATGATGTCAATCTAACTCAACCAATCAGATTTGAGTATACTTGACTTCAAATAGTTTATTTCATATAGTAATGTCATGTGAGGGTAGATGAGCCTTAATTGAAAAAAAAAACTACTTCTTTCCTATATACAAGTAAATATGGTGTCATCTGTATGGTAGTAGGGGACATGGTGTGATAATCCAAAAAATAATTCAAGATTCTATCTAGAAAACACAATTTCTATATTTCGATTATTTTAATAACGATATTCGATAATGTTTTATTAAAATACTTTATGAACCCATTATCCATTGAATGATAATGTTAATAATTTTTAGAATGGATAATATACTCCTAATATAAACTCTTAAATTAAAAAGTACAAAAAATTAGTGTCATTTTCCGTAAATATTTCGTGAGGGACACCATATCTGGTGATGATATTTTATTACATTGATAACAACCATTTTTCTTAATTATTTGAGTTGTATTGAATTAATCCATTTATATAATAATTCATTTATATAAAGGATATACTTTAACATCCTTTATATAGATTTGGTATTTTTCCTCATGAAATCTATTTCCCGCATGGAAAATGAAAAATAGTATTATACTGTTTGTAACAGTTCTGAGGGTTGATGTATAAAGGGGGAATACATATAACAATAATAGAATTTATTCATGAAATCTATACAGTCTTGCATCAATTATGTCCAAAATTATTCAATTCTCTTCATTTTATGGAAGCACTTGGATCCAAAATGTGGGATTACATTATCACCCACATGAAATTCCTTCATAACATACATGTTCAACCCTCTTTTAATGAACATGAGGAGGAATCCATCAAATATTCTCTTATAGAGGACCTTTTGGGAGTTTGAGTCATTATAAAGGATTGAATTTTTTTTAATCCAATGAACCTACTCACTGCAACAATATATTTTTTGAGGTAGTCTATTATAGGAGTTATCCACCTGATTCAGTATTAGTTAGAGAGTATAAAGGCTCACTTGGGTGATGGGTAGTGATGAATTCATTTATCTCAACAATATCAATATTTTTGTACGGTGATTCAATCCAACAATGAATGATGTGAATAACTATTTCATCTTGGTCTAGTTATTCAAGGGTTCTGGATACCTTATCCAATGCCTCAATGTAATAATTTCACGAACAAAAGATGTAATAATGTATTGGATCATAGGAAAACTAAATCTTCAACAGTAATACATAATCAAAAAATTGGATCAATTATTCCTTATTAGAAGAAAATTCATCATTTGTATGATTGATTACCAACACTATCTCACCCATGATGTTTAATCCAGATACTTATATTTTCTGATATAACTCTAACCCCACAACATGGATTTCTATTCCACCACATTTTTTGTGAATCTTTATAGTAGTAAAAAAGAATATTGAAGAATATCCTCCACTATGGAGACAAATACAATCCCCAGAACAACCCTGTCGAGCATCAAAATTCCAATTCTTCTTCCTTTCATTTTCTTATAGGAAACATCAAAGTACATCTCCCATATTTTGGGATTTTCATGGTTGGATAAATCCTATACATCAAGGATCTCTATATTAATTGATGAATTTTATTGGGAAGTGTGTTTTTAAAAGAAGTATTCCTAAAACTACCCTTTAGATACCTTTCAAGAAATTAATTGGATGTTAAACTACTGTATAATGACTATCCACCGTGAAATATTACTACTTAACATTGAGTGATTGGGGATATAATTGAGTCGATCAATATGAGAAACTATAAGAACCTCGTGATTTTGTAGATAATTTATCACCTTATTTATCGAAAAGATCTATTCTAAGTAGTTAATTTCAATGTTTTCATATGGAGTCTCAACATAAAAAAAGATCTGGATGAGATACCAGACACATTTTTACTTACTTGCATAATTATTCTAATCAAGGATTTCATTGGGAGATCACTATAGGGTCACCATATTAATGATGAGAGGAATCACTTATATAGGTGACATTATGACTGATGGGTGTAGGAGATATTGATTGAGATTGTAAAAATATTTTAAGAAATATTCATTCCATTGGTAGGTGACTCATATTTTTATCAACCTCATAATAGAAAACATTTACCAGGGAGATTATTAATGAATATTATGATATAGGAAAGATTCCCTTAGATCCCTTCAACTCCTTTATATTTCAAGGAGGCATATCCAGGATTTACTTTGTCTTATCCAAATAAACTACAATACCTCAATGATATACCATAAAGAATATATCTTTCCATGACGTTACAATGAAATTAAATTTCAATGTGTTAATCCTAAAGATATATTTCTATAATTCATTGAAAACTATATCAATAATGAAACCATAAAAACAGAATTGGGATTTAAGCACCAGCTCATCTAAATAGTATTTGACAGTCTTCCCCAAAGAAGAATTAAAGAATTATATAATTTCACATTGATATGTGGCACTATAATTATTTAATCCAAAGAGAATTACTTAATGGAAGTGTACCACTTATGTTGTCCTGAAGGAATATTCCTCATTGTATCAAGGGGATGTTATGATTTAGTTATATATGGATTATATATCCATGAAGGTGAGGTCTTTAAATCCAATAATTTCATCAATTAAAAAAATCATGATTGGGAAAGTGAAACCATCATTTGGATAATGTTGGCTAATATACATATAGCCAATATAGACATGGATCATCCCATTATTTATCTTGATAGATATGATGTGGGAAATCCACATTGGGTTTTGGGATTATAATTTGATATTTTATTTTATGATATTATCTATTTCATCTACCACTTTTTCAATAAGTGTTGGATGCATTCTCCAAGATGATTTCTTATACAATGGTTTTCATCAGAAAATCCCAAATTATGTTTATCCACACTAGTATATTGCCAGGGAATTTCAATATATTTAAAGAGAACACAATATATTGATTTTTGAGGAAGCATATTTATGAATCCTCTTAATTACGAGTCATTGTGGTACTGATTAATGTAGTCGACAATTTTTACTCAGAGCTCATATTTACTATTCATACTTCATTAACTGTGGTGGGGAGAAATTCCTCAATGACTTGATGGGAATCCTCAAGATATTTTTCTCCCTATTATTTTTCCATTTTGACGTTGTCTCTATTTTTAAATATATAATATATATGGGTATTTTGAGATCTATAAGATGTTGTAGGAAAATTTTGATAGTTCTCATCTGTGTGACATCCTTCCTCTAAATTGAGGGGTTCATTTTATATGTTTAAAATCCTGAGAATAAGAGATAATGTTCCAAAACATTTACCTCACATTCTTACTCTAGGGTTCATATCAATATGATCAAAGAGTCTCAACCGTATTAATCGAGTCTGAAGATCATTCAAACTATTATGTAGGTAGATACACTTGTGGTCTAGGTTAATTATTATACATTAGATAATAATATTTCATTTCATTAGAAGTGTACATTCTATAGTTATGTTCACCTAACTATTAGATGAATAAAAAATTACTGCATGCATTGGTTTATCATCCAATAGAACCCACATGACCTGATTATTACCCAAATCGGGAATTGTTTCCTCTAACAACTTGATATTTTAAATTTATTATTTGAATCTCTTTGATAGCTTGTGGACTATTCACCCTGAGTCTAAATGAACTGTAATATAGTGTATCTTTATAACATATCCATGAAATTAGAGATTATTAATAATAATATATAAATTATTTAAATTATATTATTTACAAATTTATAAAGAAATCATTGGTAAAAAATTGATTAAAAATAAAATAAGAATCATTTGATATAAAAATAAATGTTTTCTGATAAAACCTTGTTTCTCTAGAAGGTGGTTTTTTCAGCCTTAGCACACATAATTTAAAATTAATTTCTACCTCTATTGTATAATATATTTGGTAAAATTAAATTCATTTTTTAAATCAACATTTCAATATTATCCTATGGTGATTTTTTTGGTATATTTATGAAATGTTTCAATTTTTGTTGAATAATGAAAAATGCTGATTTTTATTGAAATCTATCTTTTCATATAAATAATTTAAAAAGTTAGATAATATAATAAATAAATTTAAAAGGTAAATAAGATCAAATATATTCAAATTTAACTAATTTTGGTCATTGGAATCAATTTGATATTTAATTTTTATATTAAAACATTATAAACGTATGATAAATTTACCTTTTGAAGCCTTCTTTTTCAAAACATTTCTGTGTATAATTTTAAATTGGATTCTGATCATTTTATGAATTTAATTTTCAAAAATGGTTTCCATATTTTTAATAAAAATACTTTATTTTATCTAATAATGTTAACTTCATTTTTTATCAATATGAATTGTAGAAATAGTAAATATTAATTACCATGGTTGAGGTAAAAACTAATTTACCACTAGGGGTAAACTAAAAAGATAGGGGATAAAATCACCATAAAACTTTTAAAAATACCAATTGGATGACCATATTTTGACTTTATCACCTATAAGAGTCGATAATTAACCATTTTAGAGGATTTTTATAATAAAAACATTGGTCAAATTGAATCTTTTAAAAAAACTCCATGTCTGTTCTCTCCTGCACTAATAAAATGCCGCCCCATGTTCTCCCCTCTTAACACAAACGAATCCATTTGATTCAGAATATCCGTACCTAAATCACTTCCTTAATAACCTTCATATATCATAGAGGCTTTATTATTATCATAAACTCATCCTATGATTGTTTTCAGTGAAAACCTAATGATGTTATCTGAAGAAGTTGAAACATTCCTAAATGACCATTTTTATTTTGTTTCATTTTACAACTCAATAAAATATTATTAAACCGTGATTATATATATACATAATTATATTAATTATAATTATATGTTTTTATGTTATGGTAGGAACCTATATACATCTCCTCTTCCATCAATGGTGAAACAAAACAGTTGATCATGTGTACAAAGGACTACCACCTCGCGAACTGATGTGATTTTTTTCCATAACCACATTTAATGGATGTCTATAATGACGTATTTAACACATGTATATGATATTTATGATAATATTATACTAATTATGTTACAGTATCACACATAACTTCTTACATTACATGATTTCAAAAATATGATAATGTAGCTCGTGTGTACAATAGATGGACACTTCACGAAGCAATGAGATTCATTTTTCACTTACGATTTACATGGAATGTAATAATAGTACATTTATTAAATATATATGGTGTTTATGAAATTATATTGACTATGTAAAATTAATTTATCACACATTTACTTACCCATTCACCCATTATGTAAATGATAACATTGCTCGTGCGTATATTCAACTTACCATCTCCACGAAGCGATTTGATTCATTCTCTATGTTATAATTTAAATAATGATTATAAAAATGTATATGATGAAAAAATGATATTTATAACTTTAATATCGCTATGTAGATGATTTAACTACATAATATGGGCAATAAATGGAACTTTCATGATAAAAACAGAAGACAAAACAAGGTAATTTACACCTGAAAGAATAAAAATAACAAATATTATTAACAAAAGGTAGTAAAATGTTATAAGGTGGTAATATATAATATTATAAATATTTATATGGTTATGGAATAAGTTAATTACATCCTATAAAACATTATACACTCGTTTAATGAATGTTCAACCAAATGGAAGTAAGAGTTAATGGACTTCATTTCAAATTGCCTTTATTAAGGCATATTGTAATGTTAGGCTTGCAATTTCTTTTATATGATGTATGTACTACCCCATTAACATGAAATATCACAATTTATTAAAAATTCAATATATTTTGAGTATAAAGTTTTATTATTTTAAAAAATGGATTTGATTTAAATTTTACCAAGTGGAAAATAATTTCATAACAAAACTTCTTTTCATTTGGTTATATTACTTCTTCATTGTATTTTATAATCTATGATTATGTTTGTAATAAATTTGGAATATATTAAATTTTATATCCACCTTTTTATGTGGATTTACATTGTATACACATTATCAATTTAGTGTTTTATTCTCACTTTCGAATTATTCTCTTTGTAAGGGTTTACATCACAATCTAATATTAATTAGTATTGTTTATTCTTTATTTTTCATTGAATGAATTTATTTTCTCATTGGATAATAGTCACATTAAATTTTATTATCCTCATTTTAATCATGATTTTTTCAATTTAAAGTACTATTTCTACTCTTATTGACAGTTAATTTTTTTGAGAAAACATATTAATAAAATATGAAATTATTTTTATCTTCAGTCAAAAATAATTGTTCATCAAAATCCATGTTTTCTAGAAATGTTTTTAACCCCTCTCAAATTTGTTAAATAAATTTTTACCAATTTTTACCTTAAAAAAATTTAAATGGAATATTAATTTTGTTTTAAAAGGATGGCATATTTGGATTTTACTAAAAATGTGAAATGAATGTTTGTTTTAACGAGTACAATATGTAGAAAATCTCCCAACATCATTACCACACAATAATTTAAAACATAATTTATGAGTGTCATAGGTTATATTAAAAGAATTTTTTTTTTGAATTTTTTTGTGAACATATATTTTGAAAAATATATAAATTCCATGTGAAAAGTATATTTTCCCCAATAACAATTTTGAGGATAATTTTATGGTATATCTATTCATCAATAACTACAACACTATATTTTACTTAAAATACACTAGGGATAAGTTTTATTGATACTATACTTATTATTTCTATTGATATTTTATGATTTCTTTGGTGATGGAAAGCATTAAAATCCACTTTCATAATTCATTTTTTCAGTCATCAAATTTCCATTGAAATATTCAATTTCTAGTGATCATTCTACATTTTATTTATCCTAAATATGTATATCATTTATAATGGATATTTTTATTACAAAAACAATATATCTTTAATACATACAGTTTTTATATTAAATAATAATTTTTTATTTGAGGAAATACTTATAAATCAATATTATTTACTCAATATATGTATTTGGGGACGATGCACAATTTTTATGAATTAAATAAATTATTTGATATATGATAAATGCTTCAAAAATACAGTTATGGGTGGCACCCGAAATTATATAGCCCCTTGATGCATTGGTAGACTCATGAGGGAAATCAGTCTTCTATCATTAAATGGGTTTCATTATAAAGTTTTAAATTGACTTGTGAAAAGTATTGATAGAATAGGTATCATGAGGCCTATGATTATGATATCTAATAATTAAGAATTTTATTTTATTAAGAATTTTTTTATTATCATCCATTATATTTATCTAAGGATAATATCTCGAAATTCATTCCATTCATAGTTGTTGATTAAATGGAATTTTTTTTCAATTAATTAACTATCCATATTGATTATAGCTTATTTATTCATAATAGTATTTTTATTTAAATGGAATGAGTGTTAAGTTATTTACCCTTCCGTATTGATTATTCTTTTTATATTCATGATAATCATGTTATTTAAATGGAATTTATGTTTAATTATTTACCTTTCCAAATTTAATATTCTTTATATATTCTTTATATTAAAGTTATTTAAAATGAATGTGTGTTCAGTTATTTATCTTTGAATATTGATTATTCATTATATAATCAGTATAATCAAGTTATTGATTAAATGTAATATGTTTTCAGATATTTATGTTTCCATATTGATTATGAATTATTTATTATTCTTAATTTACTCATGATAGATTTTTATTTACTATACATATACTAAGAATATGATATCACCCTTATTATATTCCTTCCCTAGGAACCCCAGAAGTGTACCACGTATGATATACAAGGATATTATAGAGGGAATAATGATATTTTAATAAAATAAGTGTTTTAATTTTCATGTTAAAATGTAATATGGGAATCATGTATAAATCAAGTTTACCAAGAAAAATAAGATATTTGGTCCTACATGATGAGATTCATTGTATCTTATTCATATGTAATAAAGTAGAAATCATCTCTCAGCTACCATGGTTAGGTTCGTTGTAGTTAATATTAGAGAATGTTTAATAGACACCTTGCGAACAAGATTTTAGAAAACATAAATTGGGGAGAATAAAACTATGATATACATTGAGGATAATTATATAAGAACATCCTAAATATTTTTTAAGGTAGATATATTGTGGGTTTCCTAGAAATACATCCTTTTATAGATATAAAATGTGGATGTGGTTCTACAAGAGATTTACCTAGGGGTAATAACTCTAAAACAGGTTTGTCAGGCTTAACTCGAGTACTAGCCAGTATATTCTATGTACCTGGTTTTAAACACATAGGGGTTACGATTTGGATGATTATCATTTTATATAAAAAAATTATGAATTATTTGAATAGATAATTAAAATTAATTATCTTGGTTAATCCTAACATTTCCTATATTGATAAGTGTAAATTTAATATAATTTTAGTGGAATAAATACCCATTTGGAGGAATTATTTGATGATATTAAATGATTACTAAGGATATATTCGGAAAAAATTTGGAAATACATCATGTTGGATTATTATATGAAAAACATATTTGAAAATGAATTACCATACTATATTTCATCATATGTTTTAAGGTATTGGTAATATTGAGGCTTTATCTTATCATACATATTGAGGTAATTATGAGAAATTAATCTATGGGAATGTGATAGGAATTATCATAATATGGTTTTATAAAAAGGACAAATTGTATGATGGGTAAAAACCCATCACATCTTGTAAATTCATGGGGCTTGAACCCATAACTGATGGATGATAAGGGTTTAATGCATACAACTAGCCTACACAATAATCTGGTTAATATGAAATTGTTTTTAATTAAATTATTAGATGAATAAATATTAAGGATAAACTAGTGGAATTTATATTTAGGTTAAAAGAATAATGAATTATATTGGATAACTTATTCTAAACATATTAGTTTTGTAAAATAGTTAGATATAGACAGAGAGACTTTTCACTATTTTATGGACCCAAAGATCTGTTAAAAGTGAATTTTAGTGATTTATACATAAATATTAATTTTTTATATTGGTTTCTTGGAGTAAGCGATTAATTGTAAATTGGTCAAACACAAAAACAATATGAAATTATGATTATAAAATATAATCATATCTAGTAAGTATATTACTTATATTCTTAGATAGTAAGAGTTTTCTAGAACATTAGGAAAAAGATATTGAAATAAAAATGTTATAATTTTACATTCATATCTGATGAATATAATGGTCTTATAAATTATCAATTATTTATGGTTTTTATGTCTATAAAAATCAATATATCATTCACTTTATTTTGATCAATTTCCTCTATCACTCTCTATAATTATTATTTTTTTTCTTCCATCTCCATATCATAACTTTCCAGCAATGTTCTCCATGAGGGAATTATAGTTATGTGTTATTACATATGACCTTTATAATTAAATGTATATATTATTAATATTATTTTTTAATAACCATTTTTTATGTGGAATTTTTAAAAAGGAATTTTAAATTGGGAATCCCTCAATCTTCAGAGAACATATTTAAATTGTAAGGATGAAATTTATTAAATGTGAGGCGAATGTAACAAAAAAATATTTTAAAAGAAGGAAGTTGGATTCAATAGATTATGTTACATGAAACACTATGATTAAAGAAAATATGAAACATATATCTTCAAATTTTATATCTTTGATAGCCTGTAGAACATGAAACCCTGAGTCTAAATGAACCGTAATATTGTATACCGTTATAATATAGATTTAAAATTTGAGGGTATAAATAATACTAAAAAAATTATGAAAATAATATTAATTAAAAACGGATAAAAAATATATTAGTTTTATATTTATATCAAATTCAATAAGATGCATTTAAAAGAAAAATAACTGTTTTTTTGGAAAACTGTATTTTTCTAAAAGAAGGTTTAGTTTCACATTCCATACATAATTTGAAATTATTTTTTAACAATATTATAAAATTATTTATAAATTATAAATTTAATTTTGAAATCATAATTTAAAAATTATCATATTTTTAATTTTTTGTATTTTTCTGAAATGTTTCATTTTTTGATGAATAGTCAAATTGCCGTTTTTTTTGAAAATTGACTTTTAATTTAAATAAATTTCAAGGATAAATTAAATTTTCATAATGTTTTTAAATAAAAATTAGTTTAATATTTTTTAAAATTTAACTAATTAAGGTAATTTTAATCAATTCCATATTGAAATTTGAATTAAAACATTCAGTAGTTTTGAGAATATTCTCTTTGGAAACCCGCTTTTTCACCATGTCTATTGGAGTAATATTAAATTAGATTCTACCAATTATGAGAATCGAATTTTGAAAAAATTATTCCACATTTTTAATAATAATAATATTTATTATCATTTAAGTTCAACTAAATTTTTGACCATTCTGAATAGTAAATGTAGTAAAAATTAATTACCACGTTTTAGGTAAAAAACGATTTAACGTGGGTTAAACTAAATATATAAGGGTTAAATAACCTAGTAAATTACCCAAAAACTATTTTAAGGACATTTTTAGAAATTATGTCTTATAATGATCTATAATTACCCATTTTGGAGGCTTTTTAGATGATAAAAAGATAGGTGTAATTTAATCTTCTCAAAAATTCCACGTGTGTCGTCTCCCCCACTTATTAAAAGCCACTTGATCTCCTCCCCTATTCACAATTAAAAACCCATTTGTTTAACAATATACCAATAAAAATAAATTCCTCCCCCCATCCAAAATTTTTAGATCCATTTTTTATCATAAAATAATCATAGGAAGGAGTTTGTTGCAAAATTAATAAAGTTGTTCAAAGAATATGTAACGTTATTAAATAAGCTTTTTTATTTTGTTTCTTATTAAAAATAATTAAAATATTATTAAAACATACTTATAAAATAAAATAATTATCTTCTATATAATTATATTGTATTATGTTAATGGTATTTCCTATATTCATATCCTCTTCCATCAAATGGGAAAGACAACCGTTGATCATGTGATTTTCTAGACCACCGCCCAGTGAAACGATGTAAATAATTTTCCATTAAAACCATTAAATTATGTAAATAATGTTGTATTTAAAAATTTATATGATATTTATTATACTATTATACTTATATAATTATAATATCACATATAACTTCTTACATTCCATGCGGTATAAAACATGAGAGGGTCGCTCGTGTGTGTGGCGGAGTACCACCTCAGGAAGCGATGTCATTCATTTTTCTCATATTCATTACATGGAAGGTAATAGGGGTAAATTAAGTTTTATATGGGATATATATTACATAATATGTTTTATATAAATTAATATATAACACAATTCCTTACCCTTTCACCCATTAAGGAAATGATAAAGTCGATCGTGTGTACGTATGGCCTACCATCTCCATAAATCAATGTGACCCATTATCCATGTTAAAATTTAAATAATATTTAAAAAATATATATAATGATAAAAATTATATTTAAAATTTTAATATAAATTTTTATATTATGTAACTGTATAAAATATTCCATTATTGTAACTATCATAACAAAAAACACATGAGGAAACATAGCAATTAACATATAAAATAATGAAAATAATGAAATGTTATAAACAGAAGGGTGGTAAAATGTTATAACGGGGTCATATATGATAATATAAATATATATTTGGTTATGGTATGAAAAAATAACCTTCTTAAAATCATTATAAATTATCTAAAATCATACTCAATGAAAAGAAATTGTGGGGTAAGAGACATCATCTCAATTTCCTTTCACTGAGCCATATTGTAATTTTATCAACCTAATTTATATTATATGGTTCATATAATACCCATTTTACATGAAATATAATGATAAATTAATAATTCATGATATTTTATGATTCAATTTGAAAAATTTCATCCAATGGGTTTTGTATTAAATAGTGACAAGTGATAATGAATTTCATAACTAAATTTCTTTTCATTAGCTTATATTATTTATTCATTGTATTAGATATTGTAAGAATACTTGTGAAATTAATTTCGACTATATGATGTTGTATTTAAACTTTTTATGTGTATTTAAATTTGACACACATAATTTATTCATTAGTTAATTCTCACTTCAACATTATGATCTTTGTAAGGGTTTACATCACAATCTCATTTTATTCATGATTATTTATGATTTAATTTCCATCGATGTAAATTATTTTATCATTGGACAATAAAACCATTTAATATTGTTCTACTATAGTTATTTAGGGTTTTTATATAAATAATACCATTTATCCACTCATTTGTGCTTAAAATATTTCAGAATGTTTTTTGTAACAAAATCATACTTTATTTATATATTTGGTCAAAAATACGTTTTTCATAAAAATTCATGTTTTATAAAAATTTATTAAAAAATATTTTTAAATATTTTCAAAATTAGTAATTAAAGAAATGTTTTCCCATTTTTTATTTTAAAAAAAATTGAAATGAATATTCATGTTGTTTTCAGAACAACATCATTTTAGAATTTACAAAAAATGTGTAGGAATCATAGTTTTAACATGTACAAAATGTACGAAATATCCTACCTTCATGAAAAATAAATGTTTTTAAAATTACATTATATATTTCAATGTTTACTTCAAAGAATGGTATTTTAAAAATATTTTGTGAACTTTTAGTTTTAAAAAATATTTTTTCAAAATGAAAAGTTTATTTTCCACAATAAAGTTTTAAAGGATATTTTTATGGTAATTCTATTCTTCAATGATCAAAAAAATAATTTTACATACAATACAATGGGGTTATGTTGTATTAATACTATCATTATTAATTTTATAAATGGTTTATGTTCATTTTGAACAATAAAAGTATTTACATTCACTTTCTTAATATGTATCGAAAATTATTAACTTTCTCTAGAAATATTCCCTTTCTTGTAATCGTTGGACATAAAATTTCCCATAAATATACATATTATTTATCATGGATTTATTTATTTTTTAAACTTTATATCATTTATATTTACATATTTATACATTTAAAGTATTTTTTTTATCTTGGGAAATATTGATAAATCTGTATTCTTTACATAATACTAATATTTGATGATAAAGAATATTTTCCAAGAATTAAATTTATTATTTGATATGTAAGGAAAAATTTGGACAAGCAGTTATGAGTGGAGAGTAGAATTTTATTTCTCCATGATTCAACAGTAGTCTCATGTGGCTAAATAGTAAGCTCTCATTAAATTAATTTCTACTTATAGATTTAAACTATATTGTACATGGAATTAATGATAAAGGTATCATGATGCCTAATATCATGAGGTTGAGTAATTAATCATTTCCACAATTAAGAAATTAGTTAATATTATCTATGATATTTTCACAATGATATTATCTCGGGATTGATTTCATTCTCAATTACTAAAGAAATGACATGTGTATTTAGTAATCTAACATCAATATTGATTTTAACATACCAATTAATGATTGTAAATTTATTTTATGGGAATGTGTGTTTAGTTATTTAACTGACCAGATTTATTATTCCTTATCAATTTAGGATAGTAACGTTTTTTAAATAGAACATTCCTTTAGTTATTTACCTCACCGAATTTATTATTCCTCATATATTCATGATAGTTATGTTATTTAAATAGAATGTATGTTTAGTGATTTACCTTCCCATGTTGATTATTCCTTATCTAAACCTACTAGTGATTATATTTATTAAATGGTATGTGATTTCTTATATTTATCATTCCATATTTTTTATTCCTTATTGATTATTATTTATTTACACATGGTATATTCCTCTTCACATAACTCCTGTTGAGGGTTTGAGATCGTTCTTGTTTTTCCCTTCCTAGGAATCAAGGAAGTGTTCTCCGAATGAAATTAAAGGATATTCTAGAAGGGATAATTTTATTTTAGTAAAAAAAATTATGTTGTAATTTTTGTAT
This sequence comes from Viscum album, assembly GCA_963277665.1. NCBI lineage: Eukaryota > Viridiplantae > Streptophyta > Magnoliopsida > Santalales > Viscaceae > Viscum > Viscum album. The sequence goes on along the minus strand of OY728136.1, from coordinate 742,833,924 downwards.
TGAAATGAAATATAGGAATCATGTATGGATCAACATTACTAATAATAATAAACTATTTTCTCCTTCAGGATGTGATTCCTTATATCTTATGGTACTGTAAAAAATTAGACAACTAATTTGGGTTATTCGAGTGGGGTTCATTTTATTTCTTTTATGTTCTGGATGAGAAATACATAGTCTCCACTGAGTTAAATCCATGGATTGGCAGGGCCTGTTTATAGGCCATTAGGGGAATTATAGGGATGGCCTTATCAACAATCATTTCATTCCCCTAACATTTAAAGAACATAATGTTTGTATATTGGGATTAAAAAGAATAAATGGGGGAATTATCACTATGAATTACCCCCACTTGTTCATTAAGAGAGTATTTGAGGAATTCATTATATGATAAAGGAACTTCTATATGAACATGTTCCTACAATCTCTCTAGAAGTGTGTTGAAGGCCACATATTGAATAAACACCATAAACTTGTAGTTAGAAGTGATAAATTTTAACTAGCTGCAGTTATTTATCATAGTGATAGGATTATTGTCTCTTATTGTTCGCCAAAATTGTCATGTTGGAAGGGGGTAGGTCAGTTTCACCATAACCCTAGAGGTAGAGGGTCTATACTAGCATTATATTGATTTTAAAACCATTATTTGTCTAATCACTTTTTACATAATTGTTATATAATGTTCCAGATATGAAAAATACAATGATGTTCCCAAGTGTGGTAGATATTGGGTCTTGTTTTGTGGTGGAAAATACAATATGGAATTCAAAAGAACTAGTCTCTTCATGATATATCATGAATATAGAAACATTATCCCCAAACTCTTCAGGGTATAAAAGGGTCTCAATATGTGACTTCTTGAACTCCCTTCAAGGGTTATGTGTATCCAAGATATAAATCCAAGATAAATGTCAATAATAATCATTTGGATATCATATTTCAAGACCAATGGTCTATGATTATGGTAATGAGGTTGTTCCATGGATTGAGTCTTATAGGTCGATGTTACTTGTGCTAAAACATCCTTATCTTCATTGAAATTATGGGGAATTTATTCAATATATGGGGTTGGCTAAACTATCCCTTTGATTCCTCAACATCAATGAGAAAACTGAAAATCTTCTAGTTAGGATTCCATTATGATTGAGTCCAATTGATCCCTTGATGATTCATGATCAGATCAATGTTCTAGTTGAACTTATTGGAGTTCTTATCAATAGTTTTTTGTACCATAAATAGAATTAATAGAAATAATTCGTGATAATTGGGGTCCATTTTGACTTCTTATTCCATATCTTCCTCAACCATTGTACCATATTCCTTGATTATAGACATGAAATTCAGGTTTATATGTGTTTTATTACTTTTCATTAGTAAATGAATATATAAGTTGGACGACATTAACCAAGACATATTGCGACTACTTATCTGAGGATAATCACTTTTGGTTGGGCAGTTCCTATCCTCCCAATTATGGGGGACGTAAGATTTAAAGGGTATGAACTGGATTGTGTACGAGTATGAGATCTTTATTATATGCCATATTATTTTAGTGATGATTATGTAGATTTTTAGAATATTGTGACGATGAAGATATCACCCTAGGTACCACAAGGGAAAAAATGGTTAGAATCGACAATTTCTGTTGAACCTTGAGTGTGGATTATTCCTAACTGACCTATTTAATGATCATCTAGTAATCAGAATTCTACACACACAAATCCAGGACTTTATACCACTTTCTTCCTCCTCCTCATCCTCATGTAGGATGTTAGAGACACATGCCACCGATTTTAAGGGTTTTCCTAATTAAACATTCTAGGATTAAAAAAATTATGGAGGATTTAATTAAAGATTAATTACTCTTGAGTATTTCTTCCAACATTCAATGGAAGAGGTAGTAGTTTGGGTGATCATTTAACCTGAACTCATTAGGTTTCATGGAAATTAACTATTTAAGTAGGTTATTATCCATGACAGTGATGAAATATTCAAAAATATACTGTCATGAAAATAATAGGTTTTATTATTATGGTCTTCAAACTTCAAATGGTTATTCTCTAGTATTCCATCTTAATGGATTATTGTTTCTACTATCATTCAGCGGGGATCCGTGTGATAATATGAAGGATTATAAGTTTAAACTCATATTTGTTTCTTTGAGCATGCTCATTATTGTCTATAATATACATATAATCTTACCTTGAGATTCCGATGTTGGTTAGGATTTGGTATTGGAGTCTCAAATTATATTTTTGAGCCATTGTGGAACTATAGAAAATTACCAAACAAAACTAGTTGTGTATTTCAATGGTATTAATGATATTCTCAATTCATAGTAATGGTTATTTATGAAAATATCTAATAACTTCTCTCATGGGAATTGAATATCTAGAAATTATGTTATTCTATTCCACATGATAATGAAATCTATAGCCTTCTTATATTCACAGTGATTATAGTTTTAGAGGGCAAGGACCATCATCCTTTTCATCATTGAATTAAATGGTAATATCGTTTGGTCAACGAGGTTAGATACCCTGAGGGGGGGGGGGGGTGAATCAGGGAATGAAAGGATTAAACAAATTCCAATATTGATCTTGTTTTTCTGTTAAGAAAAAGTCTCTTCCCTCTGTTTCCCGTAGAAAAGTATAAACAATAATTAAGTCCTGCACAGGACACAAATATTTTTACTTGTTTCACCCACACAAGGATATATACAAGGATAATACATAAACGATGTGCTGATGTACCAAATTAACAAAAATTTCACTTCTGTTTACAATGGTCGAAGCAGAATTACTTTACATTCTGGTTTACATCCAATCACAATATGAAAGCTCATTGTCCTCTCAACTGAAGTGTGCTCACTGCTTTGTTAGAAGACCTACTCAATGCTTATAGACTTATAGGTCTCTTCATTATCTTTAATGAATTATTCATCCTAAACTATTGATAGATGCTCTATTGATGTCCTACTTTCACATGTAGATGAATCTCACATTACACCGGGTGTACCGGGAAATCCATAATTTTATGGGCAACCCTTACCGCACCTTGCACATAATTCCCTTTCCATGCAAAAAAAAATATTATTTTTGCGTGAAATACCAACTAAAATTTTCATAAAACCTCATGAATTCCAAAAAATCTTTATTTTGCATGCAATGTAAACTTTTACGCGCACCACCAATTTTTACGCACAATACCAAATTTTTTGTGCGACTCCCTTTGCGTACTTTTTAGGCACAACAAATATCAAATCTTATCTAAGTCATGAGATGCTAGGAATAAGGGGGGTCACATCATATTTATAGGAAAACTCGACACCAGTGAAAAAACCATCATTGAGTGCATAATCCTCTTCGAGCGTGGAACACACATTTTCCACACGACACCGTATTTCACACACTACTCCAATTTTTCGCGCACCACATGCCTTTGCCAATTTTCGAGAATCTGATCTTGAGACACCTCAGGCATGAAAATATCCATTCCTCAATTTCCCACACCAATCTAATATTTCGTAAAAATTTCATTGCCAAAAACACATCTCTCCATTTTCCAATGTTGAGGCCCAAATATTTGGCAGACACTGGAAAACGATGTCTCCTTATATTTGCTCTTTTTTGTAACGCCTCGGGATCATCCATTCCTTTGTTGAGGTTCTTCAATAAATCTTGGATTTTCAACAAAATCCCTTGAACCCAAAAAATCACCACGTCCACCCCCTTTTCCACAAAATGAACTTAGAAACTGAACTTGTCAACAAATAACACATCGAGGCCCCCTTTTTCAAGAAACACAACAAACCCAAAAATGATTCAATGCTACCATGGGGGATTTTTACCAACATAGAGGAACTATCACTGCAGGTATTCCCAATTGGTGATATATTTTTCTATAATGCTATTATACAATATTAACGATGGTCTTTCTACGGTTTGTATGAAACATCTATGCTTTTCTACATTATACTGAACCAACGTTCCCCTCACGGGTCCACACTAAAACTAAAAAAGTATCAAATCCTACTATAAGTCACCCATACATTAAAAATAAATAAATTTGTGTTTTCCAAAATTGGTTAAAGGAGGAGATTCATCCAAAAAAAATTAAAATATAGATTCTAATTATGCTAAATGGAATGTGTTACACCTCTATGAACCCTATCGAAGTGGTATGGTGCTCAATGGTTTCAAGGATCTCTAATGGGACCATTGGACGGGATGATTCTTGAGTAGATATATTGGGAAGATCATTATTGGGTCTAATCACCTACATTTGCTAAAAATACAGAGCTTTAATTTGCCTAAGTTAATTGACATGAAATGATAGTAATTACTAGCCCATTTGAGTAAGGTAATGATTCTCTTTGAATAAAAAGTTAATATAAATAAATTTTTTGGAATCAAAACCAGTTAGATAGAAAAAACCTTTTCATATTGGTTAAGAATCTCCTTATCATTAGATATGTACTAGAAGGGAAAAAATATCTTCTATCTAGGAGTTATAATCACCATGAATATTTCCTATGAAAAGTTTATCATTGAGTCATCTTAGTATATCTAACTCAAATTCATATTTAGATATATTCTCCCCAACTGTAAGAATTTTTGATTCTTTGAGTATTGGTTAGTGTATATTCATTCCATTCCATTTATTTTTTATTAATTCTCATTGGGAAAGTAATAAATGATTATTTTGAAGAGTTACCATATTCTTATTCATCATCTAATGCTGGGTATACACCTTCTTCATAGACTTTGGTTTTGAAAATGTTTTGATCATAAATTTATTTATTTTGTTCTTCCATAATAAGATCTTGCTCTGGGTTATCCATAATTCCAATTCTAATGAAATTTATTGATATGATTCATGTAACAGGAAACATATAATCATTATAGTTTTAAGGTTATTTCTACCTTTGAATATCCTTTGAGAGAAATATCATAATCATCCTTGATACTTACCTACCTGATGGACCACTTTTTCTTGTGAACCCCATGAGGTTTCACCCTCCCACCAAGAGGTACTGTGATTATAATAATTTACCAAATAACATTCACTAAGCACAATCTTAATATAAGATATGAATTTTAGAATATGAGAAAATATGAGGGAACAACATATGAAGTGGTTCCCAATTTTTAGAAAATTGAATTCCATATCATTTGATGTGGTAATAATGAACATAGAATTGTGTTCTCAAGTTTAATTAGGTCTAATATTATTACATATCAAATATGGTGAATCTTTTATGATTCTAGGAGTGGTAATGGTGGTAAATATTCCTGCAACCTTGTGCATTGGGAAAGCTCCTCTAACATTTTTAATACATCTACCATTACTGTATTCATATATTTCATAACATCTATTTTGTCTCAATATATATTTATTGGACACATAATTAAATATATTAACACCTATCTATTTGGTAATATATACTAAATTAAATTAAGAATCCATAATGATCAAAATGTCATTTTTCTACTGAAACAATTCTCCTACAAAATATTTGTTTTAATTTGAATTCAATTTTATGATATTTTAAAATTTAATTAGATTAATTAGAGTTTATATTTAGTTCTATAGAACATAAATTTTTGTTATGTGGGTTATGATACATGTTTTATAAAATATAAAATTACATAGATAAAAACTAGTTACCTAATTTAAAAATAAAAGAATAAAATGTAAAAAAAATAATGGTAAAAATCCTGTAACATGTATAAAACATGTGTGGAATCATTTTTTTGAAAATTAATCATCCCAAAATACCCTAAGATATATATTTTCATTTTTTTCCATTTAACACTGACTAGTGTGATGACATTGCTGAAAAATGATGAGTGTTTCCAAAAGTGCCCCTTTTCTTCTCTTATAAAAGGATACCACTTCCATCAGTATAATATACAATTCTCATTCAAATTAATAATTTAAAATATTTTATAAACTCCCTAAACCCTCTAAAATTTACATAATTCTCTAGTCCCTCAAGGTTGTCCTATGCTCATCAATATTTAGGGGACTTCCGTAGAAAGATGAAGTCTCCAATGTAAGTATTATCTTCTTCTTAAGTTTGTATTCTTAATTAAAAATATATTATATATATAAAAATATAGTTACATAAATATAATTATTATAAATATTTATTATTATATTATTTTAATGGACATATTTTATTTTTCACCACCCACTAATAAAAGTAGATGAGTCGTTTGTACGTCGTGCAGACTACCGCCTCCACAAATTGATGTCTTTTATTTTTTAATCACCAAAAATCAGGGTTGATAAAAATTATATAATGGATTAATTAATAGTATATCAATAATATAATTATTAAGATAAAATTTAAATTTAATATCCCCCATTACCCCCTCTTATTCATTGATAAATGGTAATGCTAATCATTTGTACGAGCAAACTACCGCCTCTATGATGAATTATTTTTCATTTTTCATATACACATTAATACAATATATAAACAATTTAAAATATAGTTCACCATCATAAAAAAATAATTTCAATTTTATTCTGTTGTAATTATATTGTGTAAAAATTCACATCTTTTTAAACATACTCACTAATCGAGTTAAAGCGAGTTCATGTTTGGGTATGTTTAACCAACTCCACAAACGATGGTATAAAACACAGTTATGGATAACTATGGGAACATGAAAAAAATTATATTATAAAAAATAATAAAATAATTATTGATATATGGTTTTATAAATATTATATAATGATATAAACTTATTATTAAACTATCCTTTTTATTCACTAAAATCGTCGAAATAAGAAAACATCGATTCTGTTTCCATGAAACATGCCTAAATCACTTATAGAATGATATAAGACATTTATAAATAAATAATATTTATATATTTTAATATCTTAAATGATATATAAACAATTAAATTGGTTACAAGTAAGGTTTAATGACATCAACACTATAAAACCTACACAAATGGTAAACTTTACTCACAACTGATGGTTATAATATCATTTGACTAATCAAGGTACACATGATAAAATTTGTTGACAAGGATTATAAAAGGATTATATTTATGAAACTTTTTACGAAATTTTATATTAATTTAGTTACATTTTGTTAAATGTAGGTTAGTGTGAGGTCAACTATGAAAGGAAACATGGTAATGGTTTTTGAAAACTCATTATCTTTTATTTGAGTTATGAAAATGACTATTGAACCCAATTATACTAAGATGAATTATTTTATAATATTATTGAATATAATTTTATTTTAAATTTAATTTATTTTGATTTAAAATTAATTCCCATGAATTCCTTTCCAAATGATCGTTACTTCCAAATTTTTTATATTCGTAAGAGTTTATTTACCTCAAATTTTAATTCCACGAAACAAGTTAAAGATATAATCTATGTTTCCATTTTTAAATATTTAAAATAATACCCTATTTTTTCATCATCATTTTATTATATTGAAGAATATTAATTTTTTTTATTATTATACCCTTCATGAGGGTTTTATTTAAATAAAACAGATTGTAAGGGGTTTTCCTGACTCAAATCCTTTCCTTTGGTCATAATCAACATTAATTTAATAAAATCATTAAATATTTATCTATTCATACATATTATGATGGTATGTTATATTTGAACCTTATTTTATAGTTATTTTTGTTTCAACCAAATTTATTATACCTTTAAGATTCTATTTCATAGTTAAAATGCATATTTGTTAAGAATATTCCCATTTCAATTAATCAATTTCCCTTCCTTATACATATTTTTACATCTCTCAAATGTTCCACATTTCTCTAGTGGAAAATAAAATAAATTTTATCTCCAATTATCCTTTTCTGACAATTATTAAATTAAAAACAATGGTTTGACCATCTTCTTAGTTATTTGGGTTTTCATAATGTTTATTTCAAAATGTACAATATTTTATTCCATCCCTTGAAAATAAAAATGTATTATCATACACTCCACATTTTATTTTGATAAATATTATATATATTTCAAGGATAAATTATTAAATATTATTTTCAAAAGTAAATGGTTTGACATTATTTTCACTTCCACTTTTTAAAAGCATTATGACATTTTCATGTCTCCATTATCAAAGACTATTTTAAAAGTAGATTTTTTCAATGTATTTTTCATTATGTTTTTTAAAAACATTAATTATTTTCATGGTAATATTATTTAGTACTCTTCAAATTGTGGACTCCATAATTATTCAATTTATATATAAAAAAGTATTTTTTTTAAAAAAATTAGGAATTTAATGTTTTAAAAGGGTTTTCAAAAACTTTATTATTTTGATTTATATTTACCCTATAAGTTTTATACTTCATGAAGTGTTGTTTTTTATCCCCTTATATATGTTATTATGATATGATTCCATTATAAAATTGCGATATTTGATATCTTATCATTTATTTAGTTCGTGTTATGTGATATTTTTGAATGTTTTAAGAAACCCACTATTTTTATGGGATCTTTATAAGATTTGGAATGTTTTATTTTCATGTGTTTTGAAAACTTATTGATTATAAGATGGGTGAGACCTATATATCAATCCAATCAAATAGGTAAATTCCTATATCACATGAGACAGAAAGGTTATGTGAACAATTTAGTAAGTATCAAGGTTCACAAAGGGTGAGTGTGGTGGGATTTCTCTATTCTCATAATTTTATGACTGATAAGGTTAGACGGTATCCAAATACTCAATGATAAGAAGTATTATATGTATTATTGATCCACCTTATCATATTATTTAACATGTTATGCTATGTTTTCAAGACTATGATATATTATTAATTTATTCCCCACTCTTATGAAATGATCAGATGTTTTTGGTTATTAATATGTATTGTTAACCAATTAATTAATTTTACATATCATTAACATTATAGTTATGTTATTTTTTTTATTTAACATGGTTTCTAATTATCATATATGGTTTTACGAATAATTATTTAGATACTCAAGTATTTTTTATCCAATCCTTTATGTTTATATTGTAACATTTTAGGTTTTTCCTATATTGAGTGTCTAATCCTACCACATTTTTTTGTATCCATCCCCCTAGTTAGGGAGATAATTATATCATGTGAGATATATTTATAAGAGTTTATAGGGAGGTGATTATAGAGAAATGTTCACAAGTGTAGTAAATTTAGATATTTATGTAGCTAATCTAAAAGACACTAAACCTTTCAGTATTTGGGTTGTGTGAATTTCGTGAGATAATTTATTTAAATTTATTGATTACTGTACTATTAAGGTAAAAATTATATTTGATTGATTTAGTTGGTAATAGAGAAGGAATTATTTATTTGGGAGATAATTTTAGTTACCTTAGGTATTAGTTTTAGATAACCTTACTAAAAAACCCTAACAATGATTCTATTTACAGAATGATAGACTAAAATTTTGTTAATTCTGTTAGTACATGGTTTTCAAATAATTAAACCTCTATTTGGATAAAAAAAAGGGGACATGGTTTTGTAATAGATGAATCTAGCTGTAATAAACCTGAAAGCAGTTCGTTGAATATATCTCTGCCATAATTCTAATGTAGGGTGAATGGGACCTTATTGTGCACCAGGTTTGAAACTCCCAGAGGATATGATTTGATTAATAATATTCTCTTTATGAAATACTATGAAGTATTTATTTCCTAGTTTCATTGTGGTATTAGGCTAAGAAACATAAGATAACCCAACTTAATGTAACCTATGTATAAATATGGTTGATATATACTGTACTAAATGAACTCTAGAACACTATGGAAATCAAAAAGTATAATATTTTTTATGTTTGGATTCATTTAATGATTATTATAGCTCCCATATATTTTTAAATTTTTGTAACTCATGTTAATTATTTTGGTTTTATTAATGTCTGGGACTACAAGGAACCATCAATGCAACAGACAGTGTGAATATTTCAACAAAGAACAACCGATGAAAATTATATCTAAGATGAAAAACCTTATGATTATGATAAACCAGCTATCTTGAAGTATGATTAATAATGTGAACATGGTCTAAGTACCATTAATACCAATGTAGAGAATGATGGAGTCTCAAGAAATAACAAATGACTAAGAAGATAAAGAAAATAATGTTCAATTCCCTATATGTCATAAATGTGTGAAGAAGAACCATGGGAATTTACATCGAGTGGATGAGAGATGATTTAGTTTAGGAAGAGGGGGACATCAAGAATAAAATTAACAGAGGAAAATAAATGGATCTGTTAACAAAAGGAAAGAAGATAGAACCTATCCCAGGTAACCACTAACAATTAAATGTATTATGTTCAGAGAACCCTTGAATTATCCATGTAAATGTCCTATTCCATGAATTTTTATCGGATAATGGGAATCCAAATTATCTTCAACTCAAGACAGAAGGAATAACCTATGAAATGACTATCCAATAATATTATAGTGATAATTTTTTTTTATTTAACATAAAAAAAATTAGTGGATATATTCTAGTTATATCAACCCTGTTTTAACTAAGAAATTTTATGAGAACATTATTGTAACCCGAAAAATGATTATAAAAATTTTTTTACAAAAGAAAAACCCAAATCATAATAAGTATTTTACATGTAATGGAAATAAATTTCAACATGGCTATATGAATATTAGTCACTAGGGTCTCATGTATTTCATAACCTTTAATGATACTCATAATCATATGAAAATGTGTACATGACATTACTTCTTGATCATTCAAATTCCCTCAGACATGTCTTCCTTGATCACATGAAACACTCTTTGAAAAGAGACTTGATCTTGTGATGTCCATTGGAAATGTCTGTTAGATCATGAGACACCATGATAGACAACTCATGGATGAACTTAATATAATTTATAAAATAAACGATGAAAATCATGTGACCCTTATATGAAAAGAGTTAAACTATTTTTCATGTAAATGGGTTATGTGCATTGCATGATCAGTTCATCAATCACAAGAATGAAATTTTACATGCTATATCGATCTTATACAGGGCCCAGACAAGTCTTCCTATGCTTGAGAAGGTCCTTTGGAATGTGAAATTAATCATGTGAATTCTATTATACATATAGATTCTATTATGTGAAATCCATTTTTACATCCTTTATTGGTCATGAAAAATACCTTTGGTATGCCATGGGATAAAAAAATCTCTTAACGATGGAGTGATAACAACACTGATTTTCATCATGTTACAAAATATGACAACAATAATGGTATACGAGGGGGATCGAGCATTTAGTGTACATAAACACTCCCCCAGATGACTCGATTTTGTGATATATGAGTAAAGCATTATTGAATGTGGCATATAAATAGGGAAGAATGCCTATAAAATTACCCCTCGACACATAAATAACACAAACATGGAGGTATGAGTGAACATCCAAGAGAGAAGGATCATGTGGTCTCCAGATTCTTCCCCATATTAAAGTCTAGTGTGTAACTTAATATATTACATAATATTTTTATTCACAATGCATGATCATTTCATTGATCATGCCATGGATCCCTAACATGTCATATGGATCATAAGATGTACTTTAATCTTGTTGACATGATTATGTGATGACTTAGTAGTAAAATTACATAAAAATATTTGGTTTTTTACATGAATAAAGATAAAAGTGACAAGAGCTTCATGAGAATAAAGATAAATTATATTTCATGTGAAAGGCCTATGAACTTCACAAGATTAGTTCCTTCATCATGTGATGACACCCTAGAAAAGTCAGTCTAGTTCATGATAATACCATAGACATTTCATATAGATCATGTAGAAAGCCTCAGTCATGTAATCTAGGTTTACGCAATATCCCCCAGTCATGTCGGTGAGGTTCAAACAATAACTGCCGGGCATATCATCCAGGTTCATGTCACAACCCTCGAACATGAAAACCATGTTCATGAAAAATTCCTCGTTAATGTCATCTAACATCATGAGAATCTCTCATACAAGCCATCCAGGTTTATAAAAATCTTTTAGACATGTCATCCAGGTTCATGCGAAGTCCTCATGCATGTCAATTAGGTCACAAAACAACCCTCAAACATGTCAGCTAGATCACATGACATCCCTCAGTCAAGTTATACATTGATCACATGAATAACCTTGAAAATGTCAATCAAATCACATGAAGAGACTCTATATTGGTTATATTCAATCAAACAAAGAACCATTTAAATATCAATTATGTTATTAATACACCCTCCAACATTTCAACTATGTTACAAAGACACCCTTCAACTTGTCAACCATATCAAGAATACACCATACAAATGTCAGGAAAATACCCCTAGACATGTCTCGCTTGTCTAGAAAGGATACATGGTCTTTTTCCCTCAACGAATCTGAATCCCCAACCATGAGTTTCTAATTGATAATTCCCCCTTTCTATGTAAAATTCCTATAATGGACTATAAATGGGAACTCATGCAACCATACTTATATTATGAGATCCTCATGTAATCTAATAATTCTTAATCAATTAACCATTAATGGAACCCAATATATATCCATTAGAGGATAATGGATGGAAATCTATCATTGGTATGAACTGTTGTTTAATTCCATCTATATCAAAAAAAAATTATCTCATGGGACACAAATTCCCTTACATATATATTATCCTTCCTTATACATCAATGGAAAATCAATCAGATTATATGTTAGAGTCATCTTAATTTCAATCCCATAAGATGGACTCAAGAACCCTAAACCTCATCAATAGGTTAGGGGTGATATCAAACTATGAGAAATATAATTCGAGTCCAATAATGATATATATTATGTAGATACCTGACCCATTTATCCACCCAAACAGTGCTACATGCCATGTTCAACTTGGCCTTATGAGCGCCTACCTAAATTCGGAAGGATTCAGACAAGTATCAAGGGTGTAAAGAACTGATAGTGGGGAGAATATACCCACTGGTGTTGATATGATAATGTCATATATATAAGTATGAATATGTGAAAAATAAATACCCACATAAACTGGACCAACAAACCACCCTTGGAAGAAGACAAAGAATGGTCAACAACATCAATAATAAATAAATAACATAACCAAAAATTCAATTTGAATTACTAAAAATCACAATTACTATTAGTAGAAATATACATACATAACATGTTAAAAATAGAGTAAATAATGGAGGTTCTCCTGTGGCTAACCTCAGTACATACATATAATAGTTGGTTGGTATAGAAAGGTAAAATTAAAAGGTAGCTCCATCTATGGTAAGAACCCGTAGTCCCTTGACTTCCATACTATACTAACTCAGCCACTTAGATCTAGCTCCAAATCCCAAAACATTATCTGACAACAAATCTATTATTTCTATATAAATCCTGAAGGGAACATTTAGGGTGTGATAAATAACCTCATTAGTCCACCACCAATGTGTTTATATCTTACATATGTCAATATGTTGGTGTATACTAAAAGAAATAAAATAGCACTAAAAAAATGCATAATCATAACCTTTATCCCCTATTCTTTTCATCCACAAGGAATTTATCCCATTATTTATGGAACTGAGGTATACTGTAGTGGAGAGCATCCTTAACTGAGGCCCAACGGGTCCCCTGATGTAAATAAGTCCAGGTGAACCCTTAGGTCCCACCTTTTACAAAATCACACATCACCTAATTCAAACCAGCACCTCATGTCCAAAAAATGTCTGATGTCCCAACAGAATTCTACAATTGAGTACCGGGTCACATAGACCATGTCTCATAAGAAACCATTTCGGCTCAAAGCATGATGTATGATGCACAATAATACAAATCCTCCAAATAATAACAATGTCTGATCAGTAGTCGATGTCCCGAGGAATGATGATTTCCTTAATCCCAAATAGTCATGTATCAATGTCCTCATGTAAGGTGAGCCTCATCCCCCAAATGAAAAACACAATAATATCGACTGATCACTCATCACCATCCTCGTGGCATTCTACTGAAATAACCTACAACCATAATCCTATGTTGTGACTAACATAAGCCTCAGCCCACTTGAATTGTCAAAAACACCTCATCATCTAAGTCCTTATGTGTGAAAATATATCCAAATGGAATATTGTCCAGAACATGTGATTGGTAATCCACAAATAGTACCTAATGCATATTAACCTAGAACTTCATTCCCCTATGATGGTGTTGGTCAATCTGATGTCCATTTCCATCCAAAATCACTTAGGTCATGCCCATATCCTAAATTCATCATCACCTCTTCTTGATGACGAAGTCTCCCACCAATGACCAACATCTCTCATATAATTAGGGCCCCTCCAGCCCAAAAAATTACATCACCTCGGTATAGATGGAAAAAAACATCTCAATCTTCTGGCCAAGACCATCCAGTTCCCATGGTACTCAACAAAAGAAAAATATATAATGAAAAAAACCGATTTAATAAAATGTATACCCTACCTATTCTTCCCAAGGTACATGAACTCCAACTAGGCTCACAACATTTATATACAGGTTATTAAATACCCAACAACATCACTAAACCTTGATTATTCGATTTAATAATAAGAATTAATTTATTTGGGGTCTTGATCGGTCTATCCACATCCATGATCAAAGAAGAACCCCCAAAACACTCAAAAAAACATTGAGAAAGATAAGAAAAACGTACCTCTTCTTAATAGGCATTCAATCATTCATTCTTATTCTCTAACTTGATCCAATTTAAAGTAAAATCAGATTTTTAGATGAATACTTTGGGTATCGGGTAAATCAAATTTTATATATTTAGTTCACTGTATAAAGAGATAATAGTAAAAGAGATGCTAGAGGATTAAAGATCATATCGAAACCATTCTAAAAACCTAAAGTATTGATGATCAGATTTTGGATGGGATATTTGTCTCGAAGCCTAGTGGAAGCGGATTTTTTGATAACCCTTTCTAATTTCATACTAAAAGGGAGGAAAGGGAGGAGAATTATTATTAAGGGGTAAGGGGAAGTTTAGTTAATTCCCACTTTTTAATGGCCCACATGGTTAGATTTTATAGTTTCGATAACTATATACCTATTGTGTGGTTCCTAATTCTTAAGATAAAACATCCCCATGGTTAGCTAGCATGGTTTGGAAAAACCTTATAGAGCAATGTGTAGCCACTGGTTAAGTGGAACTAAGTTACTGACATGCACATAGTTTTGCCAACATGTTTATATCCCTCTACTAAAATATAAATATGTTCAGGAATATCCATGTTCCCCCTCCTACTTGATTTAACAAACAATGCATAGAGACTATGGAGGGCCACACAATTACTCTTTATAGGGCATACAGTTTTCCCGAACCAAATTCTTAAGTCTGCACACTTTGAAAACTTGGGTATTCAACATCTGATGAACCCAATCAAAATTAAAACCTCAATATAATCGTTATGCATCCGAAATAATATTAAAAAAAGTTCTTTAGATCATGAATACTCTTGTAATTAAGTTTTGGTAATCAATAAAAGTGTTATTCTTCCCACCAAACTCCAAAAAATTTCAAAACGGGTGAGGAATTCAACTGGCTCGAAAAACCAGGGACGTTAAAACCTCCCCACCTTAACATATTTCACCCCAAGAAAACATAAATAAAGACGATATTGTACCAAACATAACCATATCTCTCACAAAAACCAATTTTAACATGGTGTCAAAGTCATAGGTAAACACTCTCAATGCGCTCCCTACATAAGGAGTTACATACCCCGATTGTGTCCCTAAAAACACATATAAAACTGATGGTCCATCAACCATATCTATACTCAAGACTCATACCTTGGTTTATATTCATTATTTCACCTAAAAGTTTTCTCTTGTGTCAAACCAGACACCCATCAGGTCAGGTATCACATCATATTCATACCTAGTTCCCATACTGCACATGACACCTATGAGGTCCCACATCTCATCAGATGCTCATAATCCTTCATGGTACCTCACACCTTAAAAAATTCATATATCACAATGATTCCCAAATGCCAACGAACTTCAAAAAACACACACCCAATGATGCTCACAAATAGTCCCAGTTCGACACAACTCATATATATATATAGAATGCATCAAAGATAATTCCATACTACTATCCAATAATCGGTTAGTTTATAGATACAACCAATTCACACCATGTACCAAAAATAGAAAGTCTTATTAATCGGAATTTCATTAAAAACTCTCTTTTCATTACCAAATCATTCCTCTCATAGTAACCAAATCCACAGTCTACTCTGCACCTGATTACGTCACTATGTTCATCTAGCATGAAGCTAGACTACCCGATTCTTGTCCTCGTTGTGGTGTAGTACCTTCCACTATCCCCTTATCCGACTTTTGGTTGTAACTCTCTATTCTGTTATATCCTCATGAACCTCAATATCAGATTCCAACTCATAGTACCACTCCCTGTGTAATCTCATAACCCTTAGTCTGCAATGGTTCCCAACTACCAAAAATCCGATAAGGATTACTGAAAAACATCTTTACATACCCTAACTACCCACAAGTTCGGTGCTCTTTCCGTGCCCAATCACATTGAGTCAGCACATGTATTGGCTACCCACACTAGAAGAGAACTGTTCATGACCCACTATGAGATGTACTTCTTGAGTCTCTCCTTTGAACACCATTCAGAGACTCATTTTATACTTTCAACCTATTATATAATGTTTCATCATTGAAATCTCTTAAAGCCATTAATTAGCTCGAATATGAACGATCCTTCAAATTTCCCTCATCTATGAGTGGATCATTCATTTCCATTGAGAAAGAGGCCAACCAGAAGATGTTTACCTGCTTCCGAAAGGTGTGATGTAAACCATCCTGGAAAAACGTTGTCTTTAAGGTGTCATCACCCACCATACCATGTGAGAAATGAAAAAAATCAATGAATTCTGCTTCATAGTCCATGAAAATCATGTCACCTTGAATAAGGATAAATAAAAAATAATCCCAATATAACATCAACATCTCTATGATGGAGTTCTTAAAGAACATGGCCTTAATGAGCATCCAAACTTGTCCCTTGCCTCTTCCTACCTGGACCTGCACATCCCACCAATGTTTTCCTAGTCCCCTGAGCATGTATGTTTCCAACTTCACCCACCACCATTGGGGAGGCTCAGGATACATTATGTTTATATGCATTAACTCTATCTACATCATAGATACCTATGGTCCACCATACCCATTAAATAGTTGTGGGTGTTGCAACTGGATCTACCATGTCAAATATTCCATAGAAGGATTCACTCTTTGATTTCACTTATCAATCCCCTAGAAGAAATGTACCAGACTCTCTCTGAGATACTCCTTAATACATGATTCAAAATATTTCAAATATGGTTGGTGACCTACCAGCACTAGATCTTGTACCTAGGCATGTACATGCGGCTCATGGTCAGTCTGACCCTCTGGGGCACCATCTTGACCCACAGGGATCTCAACCAGTGTTTGTTAAAGAAGCACCAAATAACCTCCCTCCTGACGCTCCACGGGATCCCATCAAGGTTTCATCCCATTTAATACCATTAACATGGCTAGAAAAACACAAAAACACACACACACACACATGTAACTCATGCACGGAATGAGGTAATAGTAATGAAAACTACACTACCCTTACACCTCCCTATCGTAACCATGTCTCATGAAATATGGAATCTTGGCCCCTTTCCCACCCATATCAGAGCCCAATATCACATAGAAATACATCCTCATGGCCCCTCACCTACCCATATTGGAGTAAGGCATCACATGTCAATATTTTCATGCACTTATCAAAGCTAGGATCAGATATA
This sequence comes from Viscum album, assembly GCA_963277665.1. Lineage (NCBI taxonomy): Eukaryota > Viridiplantae > Streptophyta > Magnoliopsida > Santalales > Viscaceae > Viscum > Viscum album. The sequence continues at coordinate 742,816,081 of OY728136.1, read as the reverse complement.
TATGTATATATTACATATCAATATAGGTTTAATTGGAATAACATTCCATGATTGGTTGTGTAGAATTATCCCAAAGTACGACTAGGTAGGAAAACAATACTTAGCTTCCTTTATTGACACCTTAAATAACCTAACGCCTCTTAGAACGATCCAAGTTCCCAACTAAAGGCAAAATCCATGTTGTTATCACTGGGCATGCATACTAATTTAAATCATTCTATGTGCCTAACCAGAATGCATAACAAACATCCCCTTCCACACCATGCTAGTGGTAAACAATTCTCCCATGCCATACTCATCAAATGTTCACATATCTAAACTCAAAAAAACATATCCATATGCACCAATGAAGGAAGAAGTATTATCAACTATTCAATGATAATGGTATAATAGTAATTCAAATCCATGTTAACTTGGTCTATTCCTCGTACATGGGCCTACAGAAACCCAAAAATGAGTTTTAAACCCAGTTCCGGCTACATCCGAATCTCCAGTCTACCATATCATAAATATTAAGACCAAATGAAAACAACATAATCATGATATCATTATTATAAATCTTTTAAAATCCACAAATTCCCATTCATTAATAGAATTATTACCATTTGTAGAGATTCAACCCATTTCGCCACCCAAACAGTGCTACCGGATGAGTTCCAATTGGCCTTAAGTGCACCTCCCAAAATAGTAAATGCAACAGACTAGTAACAAGTGTTTAAAGAGGTGATATTATAGATACTATACCCTCTATTTATGATATGATAATAGTATATATATAAATATGATGTAGAAGAAAATAAAGACCAATATACATTGATCTAGTAACCTAACCATTGTAGAAACACAAGAAAGATAAAAAGAAGAAAGAATAGATTAATAATTGAACAGACAAGGAATTTCAAGAACCTAACATCACATGCACCATTTTTAGAAACATTATTACATAATAGTTCTAAGAGACAATGAATAATGGAGGATTTCATGAGGTCAACCACAACACATACATATAATATCCTGATAGTATAGAATGGTAAACTCAAAAGGAAACTCCAATTGAGTTAAGAACCCCTAGTCCCTTTCCTTCCATCCCATATGACCACAACCAATAATATCCACATCCTAAGCCAAAACCTTTACCTGAGTGAAAATTCAAAATGTTTACACATGTCTAGAAGGGCCTCAGTAGGGTGTGAGAAAGAGTCTCAGTAGGAAACCACCATTGTGTGCCTATCGTACATCTGTGATTATACAAGTGTATATTAAAAGAAATAAAACAACACCACACACAAGCATAATCATAACTTTATTTCCTTATTCTTAGTAGAAACAACGAAACAATACACTACTTCGGATAATAATGATATACCATTGTGGAGAGGATACTTAGATGAGGACCAAGGAATCATCTAATAAATATTAGTCCAGGTGAACCCTTGGGTTCCTACTCTAACAAAATCACCTAACACCTAATTCCAAATGACACCTTGTGTAAAAAAATATCGAATGTTATGAAGGAACACATCAATCGTTTTCCTAGTGCCACATACATCATCTCATAAGAATCTCAGTTTACTCAAAGTAAGAAATTTGAGGAAAAATGACACCTATCATCCAAATAATAACACTGTCAGCATAGCATCCAACATCCCATGGAACAAAACATTACATACCCTAAAATAGTTCTATCCCAATGGCCTCATGTATAGTGAGACTCATCCCCAGATCAATTTTCTTAACAATATCCATATATGGTTCTTCACCATCCCTATATCATTTAATAGAAGGAACCTAAAACCATTATCATAAGACATAATTAACAGAGGCCTCTACCAACATTAGCGGTTAACACCACATCATCTTTGGAGTCCTTCTGTGTGAACATGACTCCAAAATGATTATTAGCCAACACAGGTGAAAGGAAATAACCAAATAGTACCTATTCCACACTAATCTAGAACCTCTTCCCCTGTGACTATTTTTCTCAATATAATGGACATATGCATCCAAAATCACATGGGTCATGCCTATAGCCTGAGGACATCATCGCAACACCCCCAAAACCAAGTCTCATAACCAGTGATCAACATCACCAATGGAATTTTGGCATTTCCAAACCTTATGATTATATTTCCTCAATCCCTATGGACAATTCCATATTAATCCCTCATACAAGGCCATCCAGATCCGATGGGACTCATTACATGAAATCTATATAACAAACAAAAAATTCAATATAATGAAAATAACATCCTCACATTTCCTTAACAATTTCCAACGCCTCTCAATGGGATCATACCATTTTTAAAGGGGTTAGGGAATACCGAATGACATACCTCAACCTCAATTAATCTATATAATAATATGCATAAAATTATTTGGGGTCTCTCTCGGTCTACCTAGTGACCTATTAAAAACCACAACCCCAAAACACTCAAAAAAACATGGAGAAAGATAATAACCACCAACCATATGTTTTTAGAAGTATACTTATTCATTAATAGGATCTAAGCCAATATGATTTGGATAAAATTAGAATTTTAGATGAATTCCCTGAAAAGTAGGGTATAGTTTCTCACATATATTTATTGAACCATATGGAGGGAGAAAAGGAAAAGAGAATCAAGCGGATTAATGACATTACCAACATGGTTCCAACACACCCAAAAGATCAAAGAAAGGTGTTCAAAAGAGATATTCATCTCAAATATTTGAGAAAGAAGATTTTGGGAGAACCGCAACATTGTTCAAAAATTATAGGATGAAAGGGTAGAGAATTCTATTTAAGGAGGAATTGGTAGCTTAGTAAATTCACACTAAATAATGGGTTGAATGGTTAGCTCATATGGTTTGGAGAACCATGCACCGACCTTGCAGATTATGATACATAAAGAGACAATCCCCTCATTATTAGACCACATGGGTAAGACACACAGTGTTAGGCCTCTACATTTCCACTACTTAAGTGGCACTAAGCACGCGACATGAGCATGGTTTCCCCAATCCATACACAAGCTATAAATACCCCTATACAAAAGAGTGAAATGTTTCACGCATGGATGTATTCCCCCACTTGAATAACTTAATAAATCATGCACAAATCGTTTGGAGGGCATCATAGTTACTCTTTGCAGGCCAAACGATTTTTCCAAACCACACGATATAGTCTACACATATAGAAAACATGGGTTTTCAACATCTGACGCATGCAAGCCCAATAAAAACCCCGAAAAACATGAGAAGTATTAAAATTCTTCTAAACACAAGATCATATGTAAATAAGACTCTCCGCAATAAGTTACAATAATCAAGAAAAGTGTTTCTATACCCACCAAACATCAAAATAATTAAAAATGGGTGAGAAATCTATTCTGCTAAATAACCTGGGATGATACATATTATTCCTTCGTGATGTCTTATCTATGTATCAAACACTACATAAGTGTTTCTTTAACATGTACGTCCCACATCCTTACGTAGTGTGTCATATTATTTCTCTCTATTTATTCTCACATCGATCATGAGTCATGTGAGATTTGGGATTTCCAATAGTCATCTCTCTAGATTCGTAAAATAAACCTATTAATGGAAACCATAATATGAAATCCATATTCATTAATATAATAAAAATTCTTCGTTACATGGGAATCCACATTGGTGTAAGTCCATAAGGCATTCCCATATTGATAAACTCTATGGTAATAAAACTCATGAGTATCTGTTATTCTTCCCCACCGATAAACATGTTGAGGAAAAACAAAACTAAAAAGAGTCTAATTATTATTATACGAAGGAAACATATGATGCCTTCCTAAGGCCCAATCTCCATAAACAATGCCAAATTTACCTCATAATAATCCATTACACATAAAATTATACTACACGGATTGAACCTAAACGAACTACATGGGATTTGATTCTTGTACTCACAAGATATATTTGATGCCTCTTGGAGGTTCAACCCTATTTTGGATGGTAGTAAACTCCACATTACCTGGTCATATGGATTCAAAACACAAGGAGTTGCTCATGGTTAAGAAATAATGGGAACCATATGGAAAACCCATGATACAAAAGGGGATCATTGATATAAAACACTGTTTCCTGTATAGGTATTCGACAACAGATTGTTTTATTAGGGTAACAAAAATCGTAATGAGATTTGGGAATGATCCATGAACACATCATAACATTGTAAGAGATTCCCAACATCGGAAATAATTCCACTTAAAGGGTATGACCAGCCTGACCTCACGTCCTCTTGACCAATGCGAGTTTCTATGTTTCACTGGGTTTGAAGCCCTAAATATCTACCTTCCTTTGGAATGCTGGTCCATAACATGTTACTAATTTTAGAGTCATTGGGAGTTTTTGTGAGAGATGAAAATGGTGAACCTAACATGAATGATTGTGAAACCATACAAAAACACCCACATTAGGATCCCATTTTCAATAGAAAAAATAATGGTAAAACTAATGTGGAATCCATTAAATGTGCCATCCTTTAATAGGGTAAAAGAAAAAACATGGATTTTACAGTCCCTGTTGGTCCATTTTGTTTCACCAAACTGATATAAAAATGATGAAAATAGTATGAAATCGTTTAATAGTGAAATCTGTTTCATAGGTTAAATTAAAATTATGGACTGGATAGTACCAATTCGGACATTTTTTTCATCTTTAATCAAAACCAAAATGTTCAACCAAATGTGAATAATTCAATAATAAAATGTAATCAGGGTTCCCATGAGACAGACCATTTAATGTTTCACATTCCACACGATCTAGTGTAATAATTGGAAACAAGAAAATACTAATATTTTACCCATGAATATCTAAATGAGTATGCTTCATACTTGTGAGGGTGAATTGATTGGGAACTTTTTCCCTGTTAGCTTTTTGACTATAGAAACTTCTATCACAAACATCACCTTGACCCAACATCATGTCATCATCTAGTGAATGTTCAAGAAGCTCAGCTATGATAGAAACCTCCATTAGTCAGAAATCAACATCACCAACCCAGAAACTTTAGATTCAGGTGAATAATATGATGGTCTGAATATAACCGTAATGTCATATGTTATTGACCCTTGAGGTTACCCAAATTGGTATCTTGATGATGAAGAGTAAAATTTTATCTAGTTCAGGGAATGATTCTATTAAAGTAGTGATAATTTTCATCACTAACCACCACTTCTGGAGCCTATCTAAAGAGTATGACAATCAGAACCACCCTTACCTTTTGATGGGGGACCAAGGAGTTAATAATGATTTTATCTTGGTTCTTATCTTTTTAGGAGGGATACTATGAACTTACATATTCAGTGTCATCCCACCAATACCCCTAGATCCCCTATTATGGGAAAAAGCCAATAGTTTTTTACCCTAGACACTCATTACAAGGAAAAAAGAGATTTAACCAGACATGGAAATCTATAGATCTAATGGATTTGGCCCATATTTACACTTACACTAACGAATATTTTAACCAAATTCCTATATTGAAAGAAAGAAGTCTCATAGCCCTACTCTCCCACATCATGAATGGAAGTTTATTCTGAATAAGAGCATGGTGGAGGTGCAAATACCATTCCCTACACATAATGTATAGAGGAATATCTCAATCAATCAAGGAGGACAAAAGTGGGTTTATATCCCCACTTTAATCAAAAAAATTAGTATATCTTGGAGACCACAAATGTCCAATTCTATATCTAGGTCCATACTATGATGAATTTACACTATATCATGGAAATAATATTATAACTATATAAGAATATCCTTAAACTAATATAGATATAGAGATATTCACATATTTGATTCCAAATATCCATAATAGAATATCTCCATGATAAACATGAACAGATGAAAACTATAGAAAAATCCAACATTCTTTATCCCATGTAGGAAGACTATCAACATATTTTGATAAGGGATGAGGAACATGATAAGGATCATATTCAAATTTTGATAGTGTATTACAAACCAAGGTTGGGAATCACCTATGGACATCCATAATTTCTTGTAAAATAAAGCTAGAAATATAGTCTATAAGTATTGGACTAGAATCATACCCCCACTCTAACTGAGGACTTTCAACCGAATATAGAAATCACATAAGGGTGGGATAATAGTCTTTATGATGATGTTTCTAATGATAATATAGAAAAATAATATAGATAATATCATATACCTAATCACAATAATGAAATACTATAAAAACATACATCAGAGTCTATACAAAAGGACACTCATACCCCTTTCTCCCATTCTGAAGCTCCATCATCATATTCCAATGGGGAATTTGTATTTGAGTTTGTCTCATACTCCGGATTCAACTAGAGTTGACCAACATATTTCAAAATCCACCCAAAGAATGGATTATACCCCTTACAATGATAAAAATCGCATTTGTATACTACAACATATTCTCAACAACAGACCTATACCGCTACAGTGATAAATTGTCATCAACATATTCTGGTGACCATTATGTTGTAGGCTAAAATATTTAATCATCCTCAAAAATAATGTTGACATATTTTTGACAGGCTGTAGAATGAGGCTCATATTCTTGATTTTCTCAATGAAAATGTCCTTGGTGATGTATAAAAAACATTTTCAATACCTCAAGGGTCCATAGACTCTTCTACTAACAATGAAATTGATATATAACTTGATTGAAGTCATCATATTATAGTGATGTATAATTGGTATTATACTCTTGACATTCACCATAGACAACATCCCCACGGTAATATATCCCATTTATAAGAAAATAATTTCCTTTTTGATAAATATTAATGTATCGTGGTAATAAAAACTCTTGACATAACAGTATATAGTGACTTATCAACCACCAACACCTCACCTCAGTCAGTAGGAAACCCAGAGAAATGAAAACTAGGGTCTGACCTAGTGGAGGAATATAACTCTAACAAAAGAGAAGAAAGAATACATATGTGGAAGATCTTAACAAACATTTAGGGATTTTTTATCGTTGTTAAATAACAACACATTGAAAACTGATTTACAAAACCTTTTCAGAGGATCATATCTGAGGATAATGTGATATGTACCATTTCACTTTACCATTCCCCTAGTAGAAAAAATATCCTCAAATATGGATTTCTAAAATGTCACAGCTGCAATAGAAATTAGGGGACTATGTAACACACAAAATACATGATAAATACAATGAAGCTCCTCTTCATTGAGAATGCAAGGATGCCATGAATAGAGAGAGAGGGACACCATCATACTCTTAATATGGTCCTCTAAAAAATGGGAACACATCCTAAACAAGAATGTTGAAGACATGGATTACCTAATGGCTTACCTTATAAACTGACTCTAATCACAAAAATCCATTACACCTATCCCATGCACGAACAATATTTCACCAAATTAGGTAGGGCATTGTAGAAGTGAACAAATAATATATCTAAGTGGAAAACCAACCCACTGGGTTTAGGGAAGAGTTTTTTTTATGTTTTCATCCAATGAGTCTTCAAATTCCTAATGAAAGGATCATAAAATTACAATAAAGGACCTTAATCAACCCCACTATATAAGGATGTGTGTATTTTTATAATTATTATCACCCCATTTGTAATCTGTCTTCACTAATGTGGGTGGTAAATTATGATAGCTGATATCCCAACTATTCGTTCTGTTATGGGCTGCACCTCTTTCATTTGGGGCATGCTTAGAAAGTATGACTACCAACTCTCTTACGATAACTATTCATAAAATGAGAGGGGGGAACATATGGAAAAGGAAACAAAACCCCATAAGAGTCATAATCCTATATGGTACATTATAACTAGGGGTAGATCAGTTACCCCGATTTAACTCTCAATGGGGGAGAAAATTGTATAAAATGTACCTATTTTATGGAGAAAGATTTGGTAACTACTATGTCATGGTGTTACTTAGTGAATCTCACTACCATCAATATAGAAAATAATATGGACCATGATTAAAATGCATACGGATGAAACGTGGAAACCATACATAAAAATATAGGTGATGTAGATGCACAGTCTAAGGATACATGTATGAGGAATGAAAGAAAGAGATTGAACCTGGCACTTCTGAACAATTAGTTTCCACATACTCAGTGGAACTCTTCCAAGGATAATTGGAAACATGTGACTACATCTCACTCACCACATAGATGAGCCAAAACACCCTCCATAGAGGAACGATTAGTAGAACATGTGAACGAGATATGGAATCTGAAAAAACTCAATGAAGAACTACTAAGGGGAAATATTCTCATTGGGTATCACCTTCAAATAGAAACATGTGCACCACCTCACACCGACTAGGAGAGAAATATGTTTCCCACAAGAGCGAAATTTTAGCATTAGGCCGGATTTGGATCAAGAAAACTTGTATACAAAAATGAAAAAGTTAAGGTTGATCATGACTGTCCTCTATTATGGTGGAAGCCTCTCCCCCATCATGGTGATCATTGGGTTTAGGAATATATCTAGAATCAGTTGAATTTGGAATAAGTGTTGCCACATTAAGTCTTTCCTTTTCCTTGTTAATGGGATGTGGTGAAGACCACTATACTCCAAGAGATATTAGACACCATCTAATCCTAAGCTACTCAAATGGAATCCATAGAGGGTTGGAACATCCCCATGTAGCTATAAAAGAATCCATATGTGGAATGGGGGGATGAAACATTCCCACCACCCAATTTCATAAGTTTTATCTTCTCAAATTTTGATGGAACAAGAGATCCATAATATCTTATCAATCACTTTTTGTCTCGTTGCAGCCTGATGATGGTCCCTCAAGACCAGTAGGAGGATAAAAAACAGAAATGTTTTGTATATACTATAGTAGGACCAGACTTTTTTGGTACATACTCTTACCAATAGGATTCATCGTAGGTTGAGAATAACTTCATCATCAATTACATTATCAATTCATCTCCTTGTGAACAAAAAACGTGATTTTTTCCTCAAAAATTTCAAACAATATGAAAATGATAGGGTTTATAACATTATCACCAGATGGAAAGGTTTGATATATTCAATTATTATCACACCCTCATAAGAGAAATTTCTTGAACTTTATGCCAATAATATTTGATATGAGATACAAACATCTTTGATCATAATGAAATATTCAGATTGATTTTGTGAGTTTGTAGGAATGAAAACACACCTATAAGGCTCCATTATAAAATCTTAAGTCAAATATAAGATCATGAACACAACATAGGTATTTAGGAATGGTAAGGTAGAGAATTGGGTTGTTACCCCAAACCAATAACAATGCTTTTGCAAGTACCTAGACAATTCCTGAATCGCCAAGCACCTACCACCGAGTGGCTACAGCAATAAAAACACCATCGACTAGAGGTAATGTCAGATCAAGGATTCCTATGTTTTGAAAATAGATTAACTCTGTATATTCCATCCAAAATGAACATGTTTCTCATTATTTCATTATATCTATTGAAGATAACCTTATCAAGATTCCAGTGCACAAAATCCCAATGAAAACAACCCTAGTGAGTGCACTAACTTCTGACATTTTCTTAGGAGACTGGGTCACACAATCCCAGATGACTTTGTATTCAAATAAATCCTCAATAGTATGGATTATTATATATAGGTGAATGTGGGAAAGTCCCCAACACATGTGACCTATTTTACTTCCACCCAATTAGAAGAATAGGTTGACTATAATGAAGTTCTATCTAGGCATGAAAAGTAGTTTTTTAATTAGATGATTCAAAAAAAAATAGTTGGTTGAGATCATGCAACCATTATAGGGAAACTATTTTGAAAAATAACGATCCTTGATCCTAGGGAAACTCTATTTAATTCCAATCCTAGAGATAGAAATAATTTACAAATACACGAAATGATATATGGGAATGATTCATATCTCACTCCTACACAAACTCTAACTCTTATGGATTTCTTTACTTAAACATCTGATGAATGGAAACTACCACACAAAACACAACCCTCGTCATATGAAGAGTTCATTTTTATTCTTTTAATGTATTTACAGTAAAATTTTCCATATTTGATGTTTAATAAACCCCTAACTATGACTTTCTCATTCTTGACTTGGGATTTAGAGGCTGAGGATGCAGAATACAAGGGTATAGGGGGTGAAATGGGTGGGGTTGAACCTATTGTTCCAGTCACATTACAGTAGAATCTATATATGTGGTAATGGAAAAGGGGAGAGTGCTTCAAAAAAACCAATAGAATCCTGAATATTCCTCAAATCTATTTAGTGGTTATCCATGCCCAATCATTTTAAACTACCGAATTGTAGGGGTATAACTGTTTGATCAACCCAAACAAATTGATAGGCTAGATAGACCTACAACATTTTTGTTAGATGATCCATCATCCTCTACCTATAAACCATGGACACATAACATGAACACCTTAGTTCTTATTCTTGATGATGAGAAGAATCTCCACCTTTGGAAGTATAGACCTCTGACAC